>OY750769.1:10022500-11222500 GCA_963556745.1 Catoptria pinella
TTGTAACACGTTGTATAGAATCGAAGTATTCAAAAGAAGACCTAAATAGATAATTAGAATGAATAGGGTTAACACCCTAGCAACCCTAGTTGTTTAAAAAAACCCTAGTTATTTAGGTTCCGTAAGAAACTTTGTAGCAGAGGAAGTATAATTCTAATCACTAGATTAATTACAAAGCGTTTATTATTATTTTGTTAAATTGTCAACGGGTGCCTAGGGTTACCACCTTTTTACATTTAGATAGAACAAAAATAAAGTACGCAGCATAAAAAAGAGTAGGCATATTTATTTTATACTTATTTATTCTTAACAGTTTATAGTATCTTTGTACTTACAATCAATACCAGTCAAGAGTTACGTAAATATAGATAGTATTTGTGCGTACTCTATTGATGTCGTAGATTATAAAGTACCAGTACACTCTATTTTAAAGTACGGGTGGCAACCCTAGGTAAAGATAACATTACCGTGCCTAGGTGCCCTACCTTGCCTTTTGAGAGGATCGGAACCACAAAAACACTTCAAATTCAGAACACAGAACAAACTATTCTGAGACTAAATAGTTATTTGACGAGATCTTTCTCGTTTCATGTTTCATTTGTTTATTCATCTGTCTGCTTTAGACAAGCAATTTCTATAAATTACATGAAATTGCTCAACGAGTAAGCTCATTCCCATACGATAATCCTAGGAATAACATTATAAAACAAGAAGTTTGTAACATTTTATGTAGCGGTTCCGAATATAAACAACATGTAGATTATTTGAACTGAATACAAACACATAAGGGAATTTAATTTTGTTTACATTCTCTAGTTAACGCGTTAGCTGAGATAACACCGTGCGATCAAACGGTTGCTGTTGAAATATAGAACTTATGTCAATAGTAATAGAGTATTGATTAAACGCTATATTCTGACTAAAATATTTTTGCTCAATACTACATTGTGTTGACGACTGCTCCGCTGAACACCCGGACCGTTAGCACGGTAAAGATATGTTTACCGTGCTGTTAGTGCCCAGGCACGGTAAAATCTTTACCGTGGCCCAGGGGTACGACGGATGAATTCGAATGCTCTGTTGTGTTGTGTCTTTCTCTAATCAAATCTCGAAAAATAAACGCAAAATTGATCTATCAGTATCAGCAGTGTGGGTACTCTAAGTAACTACTTGAGTGATAATCGAGTGAGGCGATACCTTAGTAGAGGATACGCGCCATATCAGCAGAGCCGGCGCGGCAGTCGCGTTCGTGAGCTTATCGCCGCTGGGGCGGCATCGGCAGTCCGCCCGCCCAAGCCTAACATGGGCTCGGAAAAACAAAACAAACTGATATAAAAACAGAAGGTGACGCTCTTCATTTATTTATGTGTGTGAAAGTGTTTTCTAAGATGTAATCAAACTAAAGTGTTTAATGTGATCAAATAATTTATAATGTTTCGTCGCTAACACGTTTGAAACTTGGTTTGCTAATTTATAACAATAGAAACTTATTTTCTAAAATTACTTGGGAATATAATGCATAATGTTCAAGTTTAACTTAAATAAAATGTATAAACTTTGTGCTTAGATTGCCTTTTATCGAGTTAAATGAGTTGGTTCAGATATGAAATTAAATATCCTGTTAAATATTAGGTGTTTGCAAATTATTTTTATTATAAAATTTTGGAGAGTACATATACTGCAGTCAATTATACTTAAGTTGCTTAATCATAATAAACTTATTCTCTACGCAGAAAAAAATACCTAACTTCGATGGCACTTTTCTAAATTTTCTCAAATGTATAATTTTCGTAAACAGCTAAAATTAAGAATCCTATTCATGAAATTGTTTGATTAGAAATAATACTTCTTAGATACTTAGCTATGTATCGTATTTAATTGGTAATGAAGAGTACCTAATTGCCGCTAATTGTAATTAAGACAAATGAGGGTGCTTCACTTTCAGACCAATTTCAAATAAGAAATCCAGATTACAATTAAAAGTGAGAACCTTAGGTAGGTATACAACGTGTTACAAAATAACCCCTAATGCCGAATGTGGTAGATAGGGACCATGAAACTGAACAACTTTTACTATGGGACCAACTCTGAAATCGTGAAAAAAAATCAGCTGTTTCATAAATTTTGATATTTTCGCAATTAATTTTTGTATGAAACAGCTGATTTTTTTTCGTGATTTCAAAGTTGGTCCCATAGTAAAAGTTGTTCAGTTTCATGGTCCCTATCAACCATATTCGGCATTAGGGGTATTTTTGTAACACGTTGTATTGTCTCAGAGCATTCTAAGGTATATTGTAAATTAATCTCAATAAATCAACATCTATCGGAATATCGTAAATTAAAAATAAAATAAAATTACATACCGCATTCATTTTCGATATTAATACCTATTTCAATTTATAGGAAAAAAATCCGATAAATTGTACCTAAATATAACGAGGTGTCGTACTAATATTGAATTTAACGGTCGTTACAACTTTTGATGACATAATAATATACAGAATTAGTGATGTGCTAAATACAATATACAAGATTATAAAATATTAATCTAATAGGTAGTACCTAATACTTAGTCTTGAAAAAGTCCAGGGCCCTATTTAATAAACGTGACAATTTGTCACCTGTCATGACAATTTTATATCCATTGCGTCAACCAATTGGAAAATAGAATAAACTACTCATAGCTACACGGCAATATAAGCCCAATTGTCATGACAATTAAGAAATTGTCATGTTATTAATTAGGGCCCAGGATAATAAAAAATGAGCCATTGAAAACGACAACAAAGCCAAAAGCAATGTATTATTTATTTCCGAAAAGATTCACATTTTATTATTTTTAAATACCTTCCTTTAGATCCAGTAAAGTTAAATCGGATTTGTAATAACACGTACATATCACTACCGTCAAAGACAGAATACAAAACGCGTCAAGCTATCCCGAAACGAAACTCGTCGTAATAATAATAATATAATGTTAAAAACCATTTTATAACATATTTGCTCGTAAAGGGTCTCTTATTACACCAATTTCAATTTCGTATTGTATCTCATTACGTACTTGTGCGTTATGGTAATGTAAAACGCACGGTTTATCAAGATGCTCCGTCTAAAACATACGGTACTTTTTTAAATCTTAGCAAAGAGTTTTTATGTCAGAAAAGAGGTCTGCATTTTATGAACAAAATTAACTTTGGGGGATAAAATATAATAAATAAACATTTAATTCTTTAATATTATTAATTTTGACAATAAATTACAACCATTTATCTGTACTTAACAAATCACAAAAATATTAATTTACTTACTTTATTAGTAATACTGGCTGTTTTTTTATGCCTTTGCCCTTAAAAACGCTGATGCGCGCGCATCGCTAATTTGTGAACAAGTAAAAATTATTCCGCGCGCTTTTTCTTTTCGCTGTATTGTTTTTATTTGAAAATGTCGTCAAGTACTGATGAATTTAATAATTCGACACCGCCAGAAGTGTCAGAGGCAGCGAAAAAGGCTACTCTAAGCTTCTTGCCCGAAAAATATATAAGTCAAGCTCATTGTGGTGCTACTTCAATTCAATGCTAAAAAGCACTGTGAAAACAAAACATGGTATTGATATCAAGTCATACTCCAACTTGCTGGCATTTCTAAAAAGACGCTCAAGTGGCCATGTGGCAATCCCAACTGACAGCGTAATAATCAATTTTACAAATTGTTCAAATTTTTATAACTGCTTTAACAAGTGATAAAAAATTTATTCGTTTAAGAAAGTCCGAGTTTTATTAATTTCCTCGCAAATATGTTATAAAACGTCGTATGACATACGTTCACTTTGATAATTACCGCACTTATATCATAATGTACTATTATTACTATCCAGCTTTTATACTAAGTATGACTTCTATATTCAATACTTTACGGCATTATAAAGCAACTAAGTCAACTAAGTCGCTCAAAAAAGTGTCAATTATAAAAGTGGTTGTGATGTTGTGAGTGCACGATGAGATGGCACTTATGTATGGTGCTGGTGGCGTGTCGGCTGAGACCGGCGGTCTCTCTGCTGCCAGGGAAGAATGTGCTGAAGATTTTACCGGAGATCCTGGCGCCTGCAGCCACTGGGCAAACTTCACCCCCCACTGACGTGTCCATGACTGAAAGTCTGACGATTATAGGTATTTTTTCTGTAAGTATTTCGTTTTAGTTGATCAGTCTAATAATCTAAGTTGTCCATATCTGCTTGTATGTTCGTAAATGCGCGTCACGCAAAAACTACTTATACTTATAAAGTATCGGTATTATTCATATAATAAGCAGCCGCTCGTGACTTCGTCCGTGTTGTTCCAGCGTTTAATAACGTGACAATTTGTCAATTGTCATCATGACAATTTGGTTTGCGTTTCGGTGTAACTATGAGTAGTTTGTTCTATTTTAAAATTGGTGACATATTGTCACGTTCCAGGTCCAAGTCCAGGCCGGGTCCAGACGCGATATGATATAGCAAGACAATTAATTTTGACAGTTGAGTGTCGATAATAAAATGCTATATTACGCGATAATATCGTATTTCGTTGGTCATGCTAGGGGGGCAGGTCTCCATACGATTTATTATTTAACATTGGCTCTGGGGACGTATCAACTACAACACAAATATACATTAGATTTTAAGTCAGACTTCTCGCAATACAACTGCTATTGTAAAAACCGAACATAATTTCGTGCAGTAGTTTTTACAAAGATAAAGACAAATTAACAAACAATCTTAAATAGCTCTTGAAAGCATACCCTGGGGGAAGCCGCAGGAATCCCAGCTCCTACCTCCTATTTTTCTAATTTGCTTATGTGTGTTCCTAAATGAAGGAAACATTATAATATCAAGTTACCTACCAAAACTGAGCAATAAAATATTTTTTGAGATAAAATAATAAAAATAAGCCTATTCTAAATTATGGAGGTAAACTATTTTTAACGTAGAATCATGTTATCCAATATCTTTTCCCAGTTCCAAAATGAGATTAAGTGAAATTTCCCTGTTCGGAAAAACATGTTACGTAACAAGAGAAATGCGTTAAAACAATTTAATGCTTAAGATAATAAAAATATGTTATATGACAGCTCTTTTAAAAGTTTCAGGCAGATATGATTTTCATTTCCCAAGAATTTCAGCCGTTTCATAACCCCGTTCTTCCAATAAATGTTTCGGATATCTTAACATATTTGCAGATTCACAACTACTCGCTCCTGTTGATCATCACTGCCACCAAAGTATAATTTACTTCGCTATCATGAACTGGAATCGCGAGTTCCACAACACCAAGGTTACTTGCTGCTCATAAGTACAAAATCGTCACGCAATGTTCACTTACTTAGGTAAACGAAATCCACATGCCCACACGAACGTGCAAATAATGATTTATCCGACATATCTATAATCTTGAACAAATATATGATTAACTCGACATTAGTAAAAAGATTAACACGTTCTGTGTATATACAAAAGGGTAAGCACGACTTTTTATAATAACTAAAAGGTGTTATATTCTTATTAGTCGATCATATAAAGACTTTAAGTATACCTGCGATATGTGTGCTTTTAGCATGTGAATGCAAATATCTAAAATTCAATAAAAGTAATTTTTTGTATTGAAAACAAAGACTTCTATGTGTATACTACCCTAGACAGGCTGTACGTACCGAAAAATTGCTCATTAAGTTACGGTGCATGCACCGATACTCCTTCAGTCTATTGCGAGCGACCGATAGAAACAGTTGATGCGCCGCGAAGGTTGGTTGTGTGTGACACAATTTTTGTTTTGAACAGCTCATTTATGTAATTGAAATCATTGATTGAAAACCTTAATTCTTTTTACGGAGGCATTAGGTGGCAATGTGCAAATGTTTATTCTTTTCTACAATATTACTCTATTCAATTCGATTACGAAAAAAATTCAAGCTAAGGGAGATACGAAGGTAGTGTGCAATAATTAGGTTAGTGTTGTCAAAAGAATAACACTACATTTTCTACGTTCTATTACAGTTTGCGCGTAACGTAACTCATTCGATAAGATACGTATTATCTCCGTAGTATCGGTCGTCGAGTGTCGAATGCCTCTATCAGCAGATTGTTTCAAAACGGATAACGATATATGTTAATCTTCAATCAATTTTGCTACATTTGTTCAAACTATTGTTTGTTATTTCAATAAACGTTTTCATTTATCTGTTGTTCCATAAAACATTTGCTACGAAAATATAAATTGTAAACTTAAGATGTAGTTCAAAAGTTAAGTGTCTTTGCACAAGTCACACGAATAATAACTGTGTTAGTGTAGTGTAGTGTTTAAAAAATGTTAGTGTAAGTTTAGTGATAATGGGAAAATACGTCACAGTGTATGTGTTTTTAGTGACTGTTTATCAAAAATGCGTTACGCAGTTATTGGACCCTGTGGGGGGTGTACACTGGCACTCAGAAGGTGATTCACATCCCAGCCACCAAACTGGTCGACACCATTTCCAAGAACCTTGGCCAGATTTTGTAAGTTTTCACCCTCATCCAAAGGTAGTACTTATAGTAGTTGTAGTCATGAAGACATAAATACATAATTATACAACATATTACAAAAATACCCCTAATGCCGAAAATGGTACATGAGACCATCAAACTGATAAACTTTTAAGTACTATGGGACCAACTCTGAAATCGCGAAAAAATATGAGCTGTTTCAAATTTTAATCGAAAATATCAAAATGTATGAAACAGCTGATTTTTTTTTCGCGATTTCACCGTTGGTCCCATAGTAAAAGTTGTTCAGTTTGATGGTCCCTATACACCATATTCGGCATTAGGGGTATTTTTGTAACACGTTGTATACGTGAGAACGGCATGACCATTTGCCAAACTAACATAACTACTGTAGACCTGAGCACTTATATGGTTTTAATTTCAACTCGATACCTCCACGCGTTCCCGAGATAAAGGGTTTTGACAGACAGACAGACGGATAACAAAGTGATCCTATAAGGGTTCCGTTTTTTCCTTAAAACCCAAAAACCTACACATTTTACGATGGTCTCGCGAAACTTGCCTGTGAGGCGAAGAACGAACAAACGAAGTCACTTTATGTTATATTATAATTAAATTTTTGGATTTTCCGATTGGTATCGGCACCTTTCCAAAATTAGTGTTTTGTTTTGTTGGCTATTAATACTGAAAGTATTAAAATTAGGAAGAAAAGAATTGAAAGGCAGCTCGAGCGGTGACAACTGAATATTTATTGACATTAGAAAAAGAATCAAAAAGAGTAAAAAATATATAGTCAAAATAACATTATGTGAATCCTCCTTTGTCGGTAACAGCTATTTTTGATTTTGCCAGTTTTTTGGCGAGACAATTTTGACAGTTGATAGTCGATAAAACACTATAACACGGGATACATATCGTGATTCGGTCGTCATGCTAGGAGGGCACGCGTGATAGCGGACAAGCGCTAGCCTATCTCTCATTAAAAAAAAAATAACCATTAGTATCAGTGTGAGGTATCACGACAACATACCTACGCCTTAATTTTTGAGGATCTGACGGGATCAGCTAATCAATTAGTTAGTAATTTGAGTACGTATATCTATGTCTGTGTTTACACATTATATCGGTGGGCGTTATATAAATGAGATGTCTAGTTATTTCATTATTTTTTCCTAAACCAACCAATAAGCCAAGTGTGTTTGAGAAAAAAAATCTTTGTCCCACGGAACCACGAAATGATTTTATAAGGGTTTCTGTTATAAAGTCACTTTGTATAGTCGTATGCGTATATGGCGTTAACGAAACCCTTGGCGTGTGAGTCTGTAATACACGTGTACACCGGAAACATTTAAATTAAAACTACAATTATTTTAAATACAGTAAAAGTTGCCTTAAATGAATATGATTTGGTTACATAATTACTATGGGAAAAAATATTTGTTGAAATTATTACAGTAGTGTCCAGAGATAGTCTGGTTTTTTCCATAAAGGGTGGAAAAACCCTATACAACGTGTTATAAAATTACCCATAATGCCAAATATGGTAGATAGGGACCATCAAACTGAATAACTTTTACTATGAGACCAACTCTGAAATCGAGAAAAAATAATCAGCTGTTTCATATATTTTTATATTTTCATAATTATTTTTTTGCTGCTGATTTTTTTTTCGCGTTCTTGTGTACGGAATTGTCACAAAAAACATCGCACGGTCTTAGCACAGGTGCGCACTACGAAAGTTACGTAGCGCGCAAACATAAGAGGAGAACGCGATATATGATGTTTGCGATGCAAGGAAAAGGTCTTTCACCGAGTCTGATATAGGCTGTATACCGCCCGCCAGAAACTGTTTTCTGAAATCAATTTGGTGCCTGAAAATTCAAGTCCCAGCTAGGTATTAGCGACAAAAGTTTTTTTTATAATTTAAATTATATTTTGCACCACCCTAGATGTCATATCAAATGATCATACAGTTAGTATAAGGATGACTCCCCATATCAAAAGTTCTAGAACGATATATCAGTGTCACACTATAATATTCTTTCTTAACAAGACTAAACTCGATATAGCCAACATTACTTGGAACTTTTAACCAGGTTTCCTACAGGAAGGTAGGTAGGTACACCTAACTTAATTCCTTCGGCCTTCTTTCTTTTATTTAGGGTAACGCAGAAGTTATCCCAGAACAAATACCTATAGTAAGTAGAAACTTACGTAAAGAAGATATAGTTTACGCTCCGCCCGCCTGTGGGCTTTTCTCCAAAACGTTCTATTGAAAATCTGTTTTTAGGGTTCCGTAGTCAACTAGGAACCCTTATAGTTTCGCCATGTCCGTCTGTCTGTCCGTCCCCAGCCTAGCTCAGACCCTTAGTATTAGAAAGCTGTAATTTGGCACGAATATACATATTAATCACGCCGACAAAATGGTAAAGTAAATTTGTTTTAAATATTTTTTTTAGGTTACCGCCCCTACACGTGAAGTGGGTATGTAATTTTTTTCTTGTTTACACATTCGTAAACCATAAAGCTAACAAGATGCCGAAGATGGATCGAGCTTGCCCAGAAGAAGCCTAATTCACTAGGGCTTTAAATATCATTTGGTTGTTATGCTCGCGGGAATACAGACGCAGGCAGGGAATTTGGAGTTCTAAAATGTCCGGCGAGATGACTGCAATAAACAAAAAAACAACAAAAATGAATCATGAAACCACTGTAATCTGAGATTGCTGACATTCTTTATTACTTAAATGATAACGAAATATTATTTGTCTCTGATATAACAAGCTAAATGTGCATGTTACTATACCGATACCTATCAATCAAAAAGGTATAGATAATGCTTCAGATAACGCGACGACCAATCAAATATTTTTTAGATATTATCTTTGGTAGTAAAGTAAACAATAATATTTTACTAACTTCCATGATATTTTGACATTTTATTTTGAAGATACCTTATTTTAATTATATTCATTAGAATAGCACAGTTTTACAATCCATACTGTTCGTAAACGCCTTTGATGTCGGACGACACCGCCGCGTGCCGCGGCCCGTCTAGGTACTTATCAGTCGCAAATGTGTAAGGGTTGTCAAAAAGAATTGTAAAAACTGTGATATTAGTGTGTGAATATCTGAGTAGTGTCCGGTAAAGAAGAACGCATCAACCCTGTTTTTGAAGGAAAAAAAGTAGATCGAATAATAATAATAATTAATCTATTTTATAAATTAGTCGAGTACTAGACGTACTTAATTCGGTTCACACTAGCGTAGTGGGTAGAGGGGTAATCGTGAATTACCCGTCCACCCACCAGTGGAAAAGTCCAGTAGGTGGACGGGTCGGGAGGGGTAGATTTTTACACAACTGCCCAAAAAAATGAGAATGTATTGTGTTCAGGGTTCATGTATGTTTGTATGTATGTGACTTTTTTATCTACCATAACTTCTAAATGCCTGAACAGGTTTGGATGTGTGAGGTATTGTTAGAATACTTACATTCACCCCGAGTGATATTCAAATTCGAGTGAAATTCAACAATAATCTCGTAAACGCTTCACAGTCCACTACTCTACTCCGTCGTGTTATTTATTTAAAAACAAGGAATTATTTACAAAAGTAAAAAAAAATAAGTCATTCAAACAAACCATTATAAGCTTTGAAGTAATATCAACGTCACGAGGGACAAAAATACTTTGGTAAATTAAAATAAAAAACAATATTAAAGACACCACTGCCCGCCAAAAACGATCTAAAAGTTAAAAACAAGTGTCTAATAAATATTAAAAATACATTTGATTTTTTTTTAATGTACTTTCTTATGTATTGATTTCTTAAATGGAGCCGGCATTTAAAGAAATCTATCCACTACGCTAAACTTCTATTCGGTACTTTATTTCGGTATAAACTTGTTGACTTCTATCCTGTCCTGATTTTCGTTATTTCGCTAATTAAATAATCCAATAGTCAGGTAATTTTGCCTGGAAATAATTCAAGGACCTTTGATTTCTTGTGCGTCGGTAGTACTGTCAGTTTCAATATTTTCTAATATCTATAATATAAAAATGAATCGCAAAATGTGTTGCTAAGCGCATAACTCAACAACGCCTAGACCAATTTGGCCAATTCTTTTTTATACATGTTCGTTGAAGTTCAAGGATGGTTTTTACGGCGAGAAAAAATCGAATAACTGCCGGAAAAACCTTTAAAACAGCCCTTTTCTCTTTCCCATACAAACGTTTTCTAACTAAAACGTAGAGTCAATTTGAGCTTTATTATTATTGTATAAAGGTCATATTAAATTACAAGCACTCACGGTTGTTTAAACAATGTAGGTATGTTCCTAAGGTCAAAGAGTCAATTTGCACTTTATTACCGCTATACAAAGTTAAAATTCAATCATATCTGTCAAAACAGTGTGCGTGTGTGCGTTGGAGGATTTAATGTATATCATTTGACATCTCAACGTAGTATTATATTCTCTTTGGTCATTTCCCCTGAGAGTAGGTCGAATGCATTTCATTGAATAGTACCTATGGCGTTATGTTGGTAGTGCTGACATTTTTTTCTTATTGCGTTGTAATAAGGTGCAAAATTATTCCATCTGATTATCAGATTAATTTTAAAAGAATACAATATCCGGTCAAGTCGCCTATGCTATGCCAATTAATAAAGCACAGGGACAAAGTTTAAGAGCGGCTGGTGTAGAACTGCGCAGTGATTGTTTCACCCATGGCCAGCTCTAATGTCGCCAGCTCGAGAGTCAGCTTGCCGAATAGCCTTTTTATTTTGCAACCGGATAACATGACAAGAAATGTGGTAGGTATTCAACATGCTACAAAAATACCCTTAATGCCGAATATGGTATATAGGGACCATCAAACTGAACAACTTTTACAATTGGGACTAACTCTCAAATCGCTAAAAAAAATCAGCTGTTTCATACATTTAGAAATTTTCGATTTTAAAAATAGTAATTTCGATGCATTAAATATTAATCATGACAATAATTCTATAAAACAGATTCAATGCACTAAATTCTTGGGTATCTATATCGACGCCAGTTTAAATTGGAAACCGCATATAGAACACATAATATGTTCAAAAACGAAAAGTTGCAAACAGGGAAGCGTTCTAAATGCATAATCATGCTTATGTAGGATCCACAATCAAGTATGGTGTCTTATTTTGGGGAAACTCCACAGATAAGGAGACAGCCTTCAAAGCTCAAAAAAAATGTGTACGGGCAATATGTCACTTAAAACAAACAGACTCTTGGAAACCGTATTTTAAAGAACTCCAAATACTGCCGCTCCCTTCGCTATATATCCGCGAGTCAGTTTTATATGTTAAAAAGAACATTACCAATTACAAAACTTTAAATAGTTAAAGCTATAAAAATGTGCTACAATCCACTGCATGTAAGACCAGTTAGTACCCCAAAAGTGTCTTCTCAATGGGTGTTAAAATTTATAACAAAAACAACTCACCAAAGTTTCATCATAATCGGATCAATGGTTTAGGAGTTCCGTCGTCTGTACACTTAGATCTTTTAAACTATGCTCAAAAAACCGCATCAAAATCGGTCCATAAGTTTGGGAGCTAGGTTGCCTTAGACAGACAGACACACACAGGTCAAACTTATAACACCCCTTGCGTAAGTTGTGTACGTCGTATACACATATACATATAGTGGTGGCCACATAATTAAGGACACAAGTCGATTTTCATACAAACGAGGTAATTTTAAAGTCTTGGTTTTCCGCTAGGGATTGAACTAGCTGTGATCTGATGATGACCATCCAGGGAGTGAATGGAGAAGATTCAGATCGCAATACACACCCAACTGATCTGGTCAGCATTCTAAGAGATGTAAGCATCAGAATTTTCAGTTGTAAGAATTTTCAGTTGTAAGTAAGTTCAGTTTTATGCTATATTCGCGGTATTTTTAAACATATCCTTACATCTCTTAAAATGCTGGTCAGATCACTTGGGTGTGTACAGAAATCTGGATCTCCTTCATTCACTCCCTGGATGGCCATCACCAGATCACCGCTCGGTCAATCCCTGGCGGAGAAGCAATACTTAAAAGTTACTTCGTTTGTATGAAAATCGACTGGCGTCGTTAATTATATGGCCACCACTATATATAGATATACTGTAGTTTAGTCTAATAACGTCACACTCACCACATTAGTAACTACATTGTACCCGTGCGAAGCCGGGGCGGGCCGCTAGTATTATTATAAAATTCTCGTGTCACAGTGTTTGTAACAAAACTCCTCCGAAACGGCTTGACCGATTCTTATGAAGTTTTGTGAGAATAGGATGTAAACTATTTTTCATACCCCTAAGTGATAAGGGTGGTCCACACCAAATTTTTTTTATTTTATTTTTTTGATAAAGTTATATTTTTTTTTATTTTTTATGATTTGGCAATTAAAAATACATACAATTCTGAATTTTCACCCTTCTACCACCAACCCTTATTTTTTAATATGGCAAAACAACGTTTGCCGGGTCAGCTAGAGATTTTTTATAAATATTTAAATCTGTATTGGTTTAGATTGTAAAAAAGCAATAGGGATTTCAATATTTATAACTCTCTTAGTCCAGGCGTCGCAGTTTTTCATAAAAACAAACAAATAAAATTGTTCAGTCAAGTGTTGGTTTTCAGATACTTATTATTAGTATTACCAAACACCCTGTATGTGTTTGTTACAGGAACAGAGCTCCGAACCTCCAGACCCGCACCCAGTGCAGCACGCGGGCGCGCCCCGGGACCTCCAGGTGTTCCCGCTGCCGCTGCAGGGCTCCAACCACGAGCTCATGTTCAACGTCACCTGGAGCCCCGCTTTAGGTGAGCTTTTGGATATTGCTGGTAAAATATGTAAGAAATCTATGCAAGCAAATAAATACACATGCAAATACCTGCACACCGCAATACCTAGCTCTTATACAAATTGCCTTACGCGTGTTTCACCCCTACACGGAGTGTGATCAGAAGATACACGCCAAGCACAATACACGCTAAACTTGTAATCATTTCACATTTTAATCACCTAGATATAACTACAATTTATGCAATACTGTGTAAGGTTTCAACGAAGGAGTGGAGTTGCCCGCCACAAGTATATCATTATGCTTACTGGGTGGCTCCAATAGTACACATGATGGCACCTCAGACTATACATGTTGACCTTGAGACCGCCTTTATGCCCTACGTAATAAATGCTGTTTTCGCAGTTTAACTGTATAACCTGACGTACTGTCGTGTGTACAATGTATCTAATGTATTGTTTAATTTTTTCGTTTGGTTCCCGCAGTGGGGTGGTTCCACTCATGATAACAAGCAACTTTAACTATGGGGCCAACTCTGATATCGCGACAAAAATTCTGCAGTTCCATACATTAAGGTCGAGTTGGGTATTGCGCTTGTATGGAACAGCTGTTTTTTTAGCGATATCAGAGTTGGCCCCATAGTAAAAAATGCTTGTAATCAGTTCCCACTGCGGGAACTGAATGACACAGAATTAGTATAGTACTGACGCAAATGATAAAAAAAAATTGCACGCTGTAAGTATATACTACTAATAAGAAAGTAGGGGCACTATAATAAATGGTTTTCCATACAAACGAGCTTTCTGAAAGGTTTTTTCATGTCGATCGGTAGAACGAATCGGAATTACAATTCCTTGTAGTCCGATTAATCGAACAGGAAAAAATTAATTCAACCCTCTGGCCACGTGGTCCGTCTTCCTTTGTTCTACCAATCACGATATGAACTTTTTTTTCCTGTTAGTTCGATTAATCGGACTACAATTCGGTAATTCAACTTGAATTTGATATTGTTCGAAAGGCGTGATAGTACTTGCGGACTTTACTGTTGAATTTACTGTATAATTTCTCCTATTCACCGTGTGTCAGTCACAATAGAAAGAAATTAGATTTTCAATCGAAAATACGATAATTTTTAAATTGTTACAGTAATTAAATTATACAGCGATTGCAGTGGTCAAAACCGCACTTTGTACAAATTTATTTGTTTGGTTAAGGACGAGGGTGTTCCTCGTATCTGTTGTTTTAAGTCATGGTTCAAAGCCCTTCATGTTTCCACGCTCCACCCCATAGAGACAGCTAGCATATCTCACTCACTCCTGCAAAGGAAACGTCAAACTAACAAGAAAGGCACAGACAAAGGTTATGAATAGCCATAGGCTGTTCTCACATTGGACGATAACGATAACGACACGATACTCATATATCGTCAGCTCGGACGACAACGATTATCGGTATGTGACACGATATAACCAACAGCTCTTGTTATGCGGTCAGTCGCATTGCGACAGCAAAAGTAACCGATCATGCGACACCCCGCACTGTGTTGTCACCCGATATCAGCACGATAATCTGTCGGCGACGATAACGTTGACTTCATCGACACAGTGTGAAAGCATTTAGTAGTGATTGTATCAAACTACCAGTCTGACGATATCGTGCAGTTATCGTGTAGTTACAGTTATCCTCCAATGTGAATACACCCATAAGGTGTGTAAAGACAATCGCTTCCCCGTTCCTTTCACTTTCATCTGACGCATGCCTCAAGGCATTGAATAGCGCACACTAACCGTGCGCTTTCGCTTTCCTATTGCGCTTACAACAGAGGCATGCCTCAGGGCATGCAATAGCGCATGCACTATTTAATAAAAACGTCAAATTTGTATGACAGAAAGTTTAACGTGACAGTAAATTGACAGCGCACGGCTTGGAGGCAATCAGTATTGCATGCGTTTGATGGAAGTTTAATTGATTGAAAGGGAAAGCGCACGGTTTGGAGGCAATATTGAATGCGTTTGACGCAAATTGACTTTAAAGTTGAAGTGAATCGGTGTAGACAGACCCTTATAACAACTGCACACTCAAACTCAGCATATAATTATAAAGCTACCAAGATTTTGATTTTCTCTTGTATTCTCTTGATTTATGTCCATAATAATAAATAGACATCGGATTATATGCACTAACAAAGTGCCAAAATATGCATGTAAATATGCACTAAAGAAGGCTGAAATATGCACTAAAAATTGATAATATTCCCAAAATATGTAGAATGCAAAATCAAAAAATATTTTTTTATTTTTACATATTTTAATTAAAGATGGTACAAAACCAGCGAAATATTCTTCAAATTATGCATTTTTGAGGCAAATTTTAATTTTGTAACGCAAAATAGCGTCTAACTTTTTACAAATCTAATCAATAATCTAATAAACAATAAAGAGATTGGGCCTTAAATTAAATTCCTTTATGTTTCTTTCACAGATTTCCCGGCAAGGGACTATTCTTTGGAGGTGCGGAGTATTACAGAAACTATAGATTGTAAGACGTCTCTTATGTGCTATGAATATAACATTCCAGGTGTAAGTATATACAAATATCACTTTTACATTCTATAGGGTGTCCCAATTAGAGCGCACATTTTAAATTGTGCCATTCTTTTTTCCGTGCAAGTGGCAACTCTGAAATTTTACAGCTGTCAGCGCTATAAAAAATTTGAATGCTTTAACATTGTGAAAATCTATTTCTAAAGGGAAATGTTAATTCGTTCTCGCACTCGCCAACTTCGCGGAACATGATAACAGAGTTCTTGTGGGCTCAACTGATTGGATCTGGACATGTGGTTTCAGCAGGACGACGCCACCAGCCACACTGCGCATGAAAACAATCGGTTTATTGCAGCATCAATTTCCAGATCAAATCATCTCACGAAATTCGAATGTCAACTAACACTAAGTCAAGTAACTAACTACCAAGATCATGCGATTTAAAACTGGGCGATTTTTTTTCTTTGGGGTTTTGAGAAATGTCGGTTATAGGCAAATTAACTAGAAACAATTCTTGAGCTCGAAGCTGAGTTCTAACGCGTCAACGATGAGTTACAGCTATGCGAAAAAGTTATACAAATTTTAATGAAAAAAGCAAAGAATCAGGAGCCGCCGTGGGTTTTGCCAAATATTTTATTCCATACTTAATCGCAACATGTCTACTTTACAATGCAATAAAAATATCACAAGTCACTCAAAAATAGGTGATTTCATTTTTAAATAAATGAAAATGTGCGCTCTTGTCGGGAAAATTTGAGATTCAAATTTTAAGGATGAGTTCAGTCCATGAAACTAAACAACTTTCTCCACGCAACATAGGGCCTAAAATGTAAAAAAATGACAATCTATACAAATTAAAGAGATCACGTGATCAGTTTAATAAGGGATGACCAAAACTTTGTGACGTATTTCGACACATGTGTCTTGGAGAAAGTTGTTCAGTTTCATGGACTGAAGACTTATAATTTGGAGAGAGAATGTTTGTTGAAATAAAAACCGCTTGCAAATTAACTGAAAATTCTGTAGGTACCAACTTTTTAGGGTAGAACGACAAGGTCTCCCAAAGCTCAAGTCTCACTAGATGATGGCACTTTTACAGATTCGTAGTTTTATTTTTTTTATTACATCATCTTTGTATAATGTATTCCTTAAAATATGTTTTGCGCACTCTTTACATAAATGATCTTTCGGAAAACTATAAGGAAGTAAAATATATCATCAATTGATAACAGAAAATAAAAACAAATCAACAAAAATACCCATGAGAATTCGATGAATTACGATAAAGTGTTTGTTTGTTGTTATCTGAACAATTTTCCTTTTGTTTGAGAAAGTTATAATATGATGATTATTACCCTCGTTTATATTGTCAATACTCCTATGTAAACAAAATGTGTTATTCTAAGGATATATCAATATTATTACGCTCTTTTTACAATATATCTATAAAACATCATCGAGCAAGCTTAAAAAACAACTAGGTACACAAGTATTACTTTTACATAACATCTTTTAAGTATTTATAATACGTATTAATATATTTTTTTTTTATATTAATTGTGTAATGGTGTCTTTGGTGACCTCTACAAGGTGGACTGACGATCTCGTGAAAGTCGCTAGATGTGGGCAGCGCAGGACTGACCGTCGCGTAGATCCTTGGGGCAGACCTAATTTTTAGGGTTCCGTACCCAAAGGGTAAAACGGGAATCCTATTACTAAGACTCCGCTGTCCGTCTGTCTGTCTGCCCGTCTGTCACCAGGCTGTATCTCATGAACCGTGATAGTTAGACAGTTGAAATTTTCACAGATGATGTATTTCTGTTGTCGCAATAACAACAAATACTAAAAAACAGAATGAAATAAATATTTAAGGGGTCTCTCATACAACAAACGTGATTTTTTTGCTAGTTTTTGCTCGATATTGATAACGGCAATAGATAGATGCTTGAAATATTCACAGAATATTCAGTTATATATTTATTTTAAAAATAAATAAAACAAATATTTAAGGGGTTTCCCATGCAACAGACATGATTTTTTTACCGTTTTTATAGGGAACGGAACCCTTTGTGCGCGAGTTCGACTCGCACTTGGTCGGTTTTTACGAATGAATTTTGTTATAGGACTCGTTATGGTGGCTGGTCCCAGCGTACCCCAGCTCAGTGGCGGAGTCTTGCGCGGTGCGCCCGGGCTGTGAGTACGTGGTGCAGCTCACTGCGCACCCGTGGGATGGCCGCACGGTCACTGAAAAACTCATAAAGTTAGATGGTGAGATCATACTGTAGTTTTGGTATTGGTATTGGTGGTGGGCACTTTTCTCCGCATTTAGACCAATTTGGTCCGTTATGCGTGAAGCCTCATAGCATCGGTATGGCTAATCGAGCCATCCCAGCTCCTTCCAGAAGCGCAGAAGCCTCCTGGGGCGTTCACAGGCTTCTAGGAGCGTGAGGTCGCTCTGTGAGGATTTCTGCCCGTTGTGAGGCTAGCCCCACGCACTCCAGGATCACGTGGGCGCATACTGCAGTTTATTATTACCTGTGTGAACCTGCAACCCGACTTGAAGAAATCGATTTTTATGCAGTTTTCCCGTGTTCGCTCTTTTATATAAATAAATAGGGGCTTATACGATTTATTAAAAAAAAATACGTAATAAACATTTGAATAAAGTACGTAGGTACACACGACAGCACGTCAGGTTATACAGTTAAACAACGAAAACAGCTTTTATTACGTAGAGGATAAAGGCGGTCTCAAGGTCAACATGTATAGTCTGAGGTGCCGTCGTGTGTACCTAAATAAATGTGGAAATTGACAATATTGCAATTTACTACATTAAATTTTATTCTAGTTTGCATTTTTGTAGATAAATAATGGCATTGTATTATTTATCCACTATATTAATTTCATATAAAATAAAACTATTTACCAAGATTATTATACTAACAAACAAGTAAACCTATATTCATACCGATTACCGTCCTCCGTGGTCGAGTGGCTTTTTACACCGGTTTTCATAGTGTCGCCATCTCTGAGGTCGCGGGTTCGACCCCCGGTTGGGTCAATTTAGAATTTAGAACTTTTCTATATTGCTTCAGGTCTGGGTGTTTGTGATACAACCGTTGTCTCTGATTTCCATAACACAAGTGCTTTAGCTACTTAATTTGGAATCGGAGCAATGTATGTGATGTTGTCAAAATATTTAATATTTATACCATAAAAAACGTAGTACCTAACTTTCGTGGAGCGGTCGACGATTTGGCTGTAGATCACCAAGTAATTGACGTATGATCGCAATCTCATCACGTGTTGCACTTATTACACCAATTAGGAAGGTAGAAAAAGTGTCAAAGCCGGGGGAAGCCGGGAAGTATTCGAATTCGGCTTTTGCGTGATAGTCGTGTTGACGAATGTTTAGTTATAAGGGTTAAAAACTAATTGGATTTGTCTACTGAACTAACAACCACTTTAATCAGTTCGGTTTCTGCGATGGATAAACGTGAACTACTCGTTGTTGGTTTTGCACTAATCTTATGAATAAACTTTACTCTGCCAGTGGCTGTATCGTAATTTCAATTGGACAGATTTTATTTCATTTCAATTTCATTTATTTTACCTATACTTATCAGGCATTACCAAATGTGAACTATTATATAATTATGTTCTACCGTTTCATTCTGAAAACTACATTTATTAAAAAATGAAATAAACTTTATTTTTTGCAATGAAATATATATTTTATAATATATAATATAGACGCTAGCTAGCTATTATTAATTTTGTTGTTATCGTGAGTCATGACATGATGAATGAAAAAACATACAGACGAACATAGAAGCTCCTCCTTTTTTGAAGTCGGTTAAAAATCATATTATGTCGACGGCCGAAACGAATAAACGTTCAAGATCTCTTGAACGTAAGTAGTAGCTAAAGCACTTGTGTTATGGAAATCAGAGACAACGGTGCAACTACCAACACCCAGACCTGAGCCAATATAGAAAAGTTCGTTTTCTAAATTGACCCAGCCGGGAATCGAACCCGTGACCTCAGAGATAGCGACACCTTGAAAACCGGCGTACAAACCACTCGACCACGGAGGTTGTCAATAATGGTTATGAAAAACAAAATAAATCATAATTATCTCTTTAATCAAATCCATTCAATAATACTCGAGATCGCATCGCACAGGTCAAATCGAATATCAACAATCGAAATTAATTCAATTCGAATCCAAACTCAGTTAATTTCGATTCAATATTTATTTTGCCGTTTGGTATAACTTACTTACGTAAACTCAGTAACTGGGTCGATATTGTTATACCAAGCTACTTAATTCAATATTCATGAGATAGCCATGAAAATTCACTATATCCTCCAAAAATAACATTATCTAAGCAGTTATACAAGGTGTTACAAAAATACCCCTAATGCCGAATATGGTATATAGGGACCATCAAACTGATCAACTTTTACTATGAGACCAACTCTGAAATCGCGAAAAAAAAAATCAGCTGTTTCATTCAAAAATTAAAATCGAAAATATCAAAATGTATGAAACAGCTGATGTTTTTTTCGCGATTTCAGAGTTGGTCCCATAGTAAAAGTTGTTCAGTTTGATGGTCCCTTTATACCATAATCGGCATTAGGGGTATTTTTGTAACACCTTGTATAGTTAGCAAGATGGTTTGCGAAGAGCTTTAAATATTTAGATATGTATGTCTAAGCAGTTTAAACAAAATAAATCTCAAAATGAATATCTCACCATAGGTACTATATTCTGAATTTGATGAAAAATATACCTAAAGCTGCTTAAAGTAAACTATTAAATGTTTAATTAACTATTTTCCCTAAGGCTGCGCGCAGACAGATCTGCCGAATGTACCACAATTAAGAATTTTCCGAAGAGCCTTTTCCTAAAATAATAATGTTTTAAACAATTGGGCAAAGAAATAAAAGTTATTTTCATAATGAAACCTGTTTCAAAAACAAGTTACTTTTGCACATCCCACTGGGACCATTACAAAGTGTTTGTAGTTTACCAGTTGGTTTGAAATATTAATGTAACAAAACAAAAGAAAATTTATAAACTCTGTAGTTGTTTACTGTTTCTGTTACTATAAAATGTGAGTTGTGTTTTTATTTTTGACATGAATAATTAATTATTTCTTAAAAATACTTGGTAATTCGAACATTATTTTGACAACCTTCTCCTTTGATTTAGCACGAAGAAGGTTTTTAAATTTGAGAATTTGGGATTCACAATGCTATTTTTACACAATACTAAAATTACATAAGTAGGTATTAGAAAAAAATAGAGTAGATTACGGTATCGATACGGTTGCAAATCCTCTACCTTTAACATTCAGGCCTCTGAAATATAAATATTCTTATTTTAGTTTTTTTTTTTATTAAAACAAAATAAATAAATATTTGACAACATCACATACATTGCTCCGATTCCAAAGTAAGTAGCTAAAGCACTTGTGTTATGGAAATCAGAGACAACGGTGGTATCACTTATTAATATATCCAGATTAGCAAAGTTACTTAAATAGGCGACCACTTTAGCAAAATACTTATCATAACCACACAGAGTTACGACGTTGATTTATCAATAGACTAATCACATATTTTTTTCTTCAAAATTCAAATACAATACTTAAGTATCTAAAAAAATATGAACACAAACCTATCGTTATACAGAATGCGTGGCAGGCGTGTGCTCGTGCGCCCACTCCCCCCGCCTGCCCGCGCCGCAGGTGACGGCGACCACGGTCGCGCTGCAGGGGGAGATCATGGTCAACGTCAGCTGGACGTTGCAACCACCAAAGTACCCTCAGAGACTACCGAAGGACCTTAACAAGCAGAGCTATGCTGTCAGGTGTGTTGAACCCTTCTCTCTGCATACTGCAGGTGACGGCGACCACGGTCGTGCTGCAGGGGGAGATCATGGTCAACGTCAGCTGGACGTTGCAACCACCAAAGTACCCTCAGAGACTACCGAAGGACCTTAACAAGCAGAGCTATGCTGTCAGGTGTGTTGAACCCTTCTCTCTGCATACTGCAGGTGACGGCGACCACGGTCGTGCTGCAGGGGGAGATCATGGTCAACGTCAGCTGGACGTTGCAACCACCAAAGTACCCTCAGAGACTACCGAAGGACCTTAACAAGCAGAGCTATGCTGTCAGGTGTGTTGAACTCTTCTCTCTGCACACTGCAGGTGACGGCGACCACGGTCGTGCTGCAGAGGGAGATCATGGTCAACGTCAGCTGGACGTTGCAACCACCAAAGTACCCTCAGAGACTACCGAAGGACCTTAACAAGCAGAGCTATGCTGTCAGGTGTGTTGAACTCTTCTCTCTGCACACTGCAGGTGACGGCGACTACGGTCGTGCTGCAGAGGGAGATCATGGTCAACGTCAGCTGGACGTTGCCACCACCAAAGTACCCTCAGAGACTACCGAAGGACCTTAAAAAGCAGAGCTATGCTGTCAGGTGTGTTGAACTCTTCTCTCTGCACACTGCAGGTGACGGCGACCACGGTCGTGCTGCAGGGGGAGATCATGGTCAACGTCAGCTGGACGTTGCAACCACCAAAGTACCCTCAGAGACTACCGAAGGACCTTAACAAGCAGAGCTATGCTGTCAGGTGTGTTGAACCCTTCTCTCTGCATACTGCAGGTGACGGCGACCACGGTCGTCAACTGGACACTGCTATTTCCAAAATACCCACAACGACTACCGAGCCGAGGAACCTTAACAAGCAGAACTACGGTGTCAGGTAGGTCACTCCTGTCTGTTTGTATCGCAGATGTCACAGGTGCGATGTATTATAAGGCTGCGCTACAATGCGCTATAGATACAGCAAAAGCGATTAGCTCAGGAATTCAGTCCACAATTAAGAACTAACTTCAGTATTCTTACTAAATAATATACTAGAAAAAATAGGACTCGCACCAGATCATGTTCTCGGACGGGAATCGAACCCGCGACCTTTGGATATCCGGTCCAATGCTCTGACCGCTGAGCTACCGAGTCACTGGTGAGAACGTCGAATTTCTTCTAGTATATCAACTCTTACGCTGCAAGCCAGCGCCATCTCACCAATGTAGAAGGAATTACCTTCAACATTCAACTGAACATCTTTCCAGATATTTTTAAACAGTTGATTCAGTATTCTTCTTTATTTCTACCTACCTAGCACGCACCATGATAAAATTCAGTAGGTATATCATATATATCTATATACTAGGTGTTACAAAAGTACCCCTAATGCCGAATATGGTAGATAGGGACCATCAAACTGAACAACTTTTACTATGGGACCAACTATGAAATCGCGAAAAAAAAATCAGCTGTTCCATACAAAAATCAAAATCGAAAATATCAAAATGTATGAAACATCAGATTTTTTTTTGCGATTTCAGATTTGGTTCCATAGTAAAAGTTGTTCAGTTTGATGGTCCCTATATGCCATATTCGGCATTAGGGGTACTTTTGTAACACCTTGTATACGTTTCTCGCGTTAGCAAGAATGTCTGGCCCGCTCGTACTGCACTGCTGTTGGCAGGACCAGATGAATGCCGAGGAATAGCCGTGGTGCGTACAAACCAGCTGGTCACTCAAGTCGCTAGCGTCAGAAACAATATTTTTGTAGCTGTAGCAATCGCCGTCTGTCGTGTCTGTAGCACTGTCTAAGTGTTAAATTATTCCACAGCATAGGCAAGCAAATGGTGTCAAACGCACACCCATCACCCTGGTTTGCAAACACCGTGCTTCGTCACGTAGACACCGACGGGCTGGTAGCCAGTGGTGACATCTTGCGGTGGTTACTGCTTCCCATCACTGAGCGAGAGGACCGTGCTGACGGGCGGAGCGGCAAGCGGGGCGGTCGGGGCGGCGGAATAACGCTCGATGTCAAACTTCTGGCGCGCGTGAACTTGATCGATGATAGAGGTTGCGTGGGACCTGCTGGAAATGCTACTGCTTATGGTATGTTCGTCACTAACGTTATTGTCCTAGAATTTTCAGAGCAACTTATTTTTTTACTACTTACGATATTTACTTGCATTACGATGAAATGCCAACAATCTGGATGTGTACAAATATTAATAAATTGTAAAACCTAACATTTATTGGAAATGCAACAAACAAATTTACACTCGACAAGTTTACAGTAATTTATATGTCAGAAATAAGGACTCGAGTATGATTTCAGTGTATTTTCTTTTAGATCCCGCAGTGGAAAAGAAACGTACACTTGGAGCCTACGTAAGTAACTTTAAACTTTAGAAATTATTTTTACACACTTGTTGTCCGAGTGTGGACTCGGCAATAGATGTTTAATGTAATAAACGTATATTTTCTCTTCATAGATGATATGGGCGGTGATCGGCGGGTTGTGCGTGCTCGCCATGGTGGTACTGTTCGCGATGAGCTCGAGGATAGTGAAGCGGATATTGTCCGCTCTCCGCCCCGCTTCCGTCTCCACTCCCCTCACACCCTTACGGCAGCGTCCCGCTTGGCTCTGTCGGCAGCTGCGTACGTGAGTACTACGTTTATGTTTTAACTAATTTTTATAGGTACCATGATTTCTATGATTGTGTTTTTCAGATTAGTTCATATTTTTGTAAGTACGTACAATACAAAACGATCCAAATCCCAACGGTTATATAAACACAGGGCAAATGAATAACTATAGGGCCTGTTTCACAATGTAAAAGTAAGTTCAGAGAAGCTAACTTGACAGATGAGTTGACAGCTGTTGTGATATGAAAAATATGTCAAATCCTATGTCAAGTAAACTACTATGAACTTAATTTTACACTGTGAAACAGGCTCTCAATTGACTATGAGCTTACAAAGTAATAACTAAAAACCCAAACTACTTATAAGTAGGTGCAAAGTAATTCCTAAATCGTATTATATTTTATTAAATTCAGACCTCAGTTATAAATATTTTTACCAGATTAAATTAGTGTGTAAATATAAAGCTACTTTAATGGAATGCAAAGAAAGTTTCACTTGGTAAGTTTGAAAGCAAATTTTACAAAATTAACTTCTCTTGAATGAGTTTAATTTCAATTCAGAAATAAATAACTTCTTCTATTATATTTACGAATAGACTGTTTATGTATACGATTTTTGACAGCTGGACGGTCTATGAATACAATTAATAACTTTGGTTATAAAACACATTAATTTATCCTTATCTAAAATTTCTAACCATTATACAAGGCGTTACAAAAATACCCCTAATGCTGAATATGGTATATAGGGACCATCAAACTGATCAATTTTTACTATCGGGACAACGTTGAAATCGAGAAATAAAAATCAGCTTTTTCATACAAAAATTAAAATCGAAAATATCAAAATGTATGGAACAGCTGATTTGTTTTTCGCGATTTCAGAGTTGGTCCCATAGTAAAAGTTGTTTAGTTTGATGTTCCCTATATACCATATTCGGCATTAGGGGTATTTTTGTAACATGTTGTATATTAAGATGACTATGTTGTGCCATTACGAAGAGTAGATAAAGGACATTCAAACCAGATATTAAAAATATAACACAAGACTTTTCAATGATTTCAAAGTCTTTACATACTAGCGACCGCCCGCGACTTCGTCTGCGTGAAAAGTATTTTTGCTATCCCTCGGGAACAATTTTTTTGTATGAAAGGTACCCCATGTCCTTCTCTGTGCCCCTGACAACGTGTATGCAAAATTTCATGATGATCGGTTCCGTAGTTAAGACGTGAAGGCGTAACAAACAAACATACGGAATCTAGGCAAACAAACAAATAAACTATCTGTGTGCCAATCAAAATTCGTTCAGCTTTTTTTGCGTGATTGGGTAACAAACATCTAAACTTCTAAACTTGCAAACTTTCACGTTTATAATATTAGATGTCCATATTCCATTCCTGTTTGTTCGAATTTTTTAACCGACTTCAAAAAAAGGAGGAGGTTTTATGTTCGTCTGTTTATTTGTTTTTTTTTATGTATGTCCACCGATTACTCGAGAACGGCTGAACCGATTGACATGATCCAAACGCCACTTTATCAGGTTTGTTCCCCAGTTGGTCCCATTTTTTAAAATCGGTTCAGTGGTTTTCGAGTAATCCTGAAAATACTGTAATTTTTTAGGTAACTTTTGCACGAGTTTATCTACGCATATCTGATATAAAAAAACGTCTTATGAAGTCGGGTGGGGCTTTAAGATTTAAAAAATCAAATTACGAAAGAGAAACCACTACAAATGTTTATATAAAAGAAAAAAGGAAAATATCTTTCAGCCCCACCAGACTTCAAAAGACGTTTTTTTTATATCAGATATGCGTAGGTACTTGAATAGTAGTAATTATGCAGATTTGAATATTATTTCTTGCTTTTTAGAGCTGTTGCTTTTTGAAGCTGTTTTTTTATAGCAATTTTTTTAAGGTTTTTTTTTAGTTCATTTCACCATTTATTTATCCCCTAAGAGGTTTAGTTTCGGAAAAACTATAAAATACGTGGTTGATTATTTGCTTTTAAAGTACTACTACGAAGTTTCAAGTCGAACTGACATTTTTTTCCATACAAACTTTCACCCTTTAGGGGTGGAATTTCCAAAAATCCTTTCGTCTCTATGTCCAGTGGTGTGTGCTGGGCGTTGATATGTCAGTCACCCTTCAATATTATACAAGAGATGATATTAAATAATACTTATACTAGAAAAAAATCGACTCCGTATCTTATTTGGAGGAGGTTGGACCAGTTGGACTGGACCTCCAAAGGTCACGCGTTCGTGTCCCGCCTGAGAAAATGATCATACCCCTAGCACGAACATCTATCGAATAAAAACGCGCGTAAAAGTACTCAATGGAGTGGTTGTCTATGAAAAATTACATTTCACTTTACAGCAGTAGATGGCGCTGTACAAATTTTCTATACAAAATCACACTATCGAAATGTTTTACAGGCGTTTTTTTCTCGATAGTGATACTGGGGGGAGTAAATTTTT
The DNA here is from genome assembly GCA_963556745.1 of Catoptria pinella. Lineage (NCBI taxonomy): Eukaryota > Metazoa > Arthropoda > Insecta > Lepidoptera > Crambidae > Catoptria > Catoptria pinella. The sequence goes on from OY750769.1 coordinate 10,049,396, forward strand.
TTCTAGATATACATTAATATCATTAAATACAAATGGCATAGTGAGTGCAAAACTCTCAAATTAAAAAAAAAGTCTGTCAAGAACTATACCTTACCTATTTGCAGGTAGAAAACTTTGCTATTATATTAAAGTAGGAGAATATGAAGACTACTTTTTAGTGTAGCACACTGTAGTGCAGTTTTGCTGTGTTCAATAATTATTTTTTACCAAAATAAGTAGCTAAAGCACTTGTGTTATGGGAATCAGAGACAACGGTGGTAAACACACACAAGAGATCTGAGCCAATATAGAAAGTTAATTCTCTAAATTGACCCAGCCGAGGATCGAACCCGGGACGTCAGGGATGGCGGCATCTTGAAAACCGGGCGCACACCACCACTCGACCATGATGGTCGTCAAATACAATTTGTTTCGTTTTCCTATCCTATATTACGTTTCGTTTCTTATAAGTATATAACTCTAACAAAATTGTAAGATTGCTTAGACGAGAGGATGGTTTTGAATAGAATGAATAAATGATATCAAATCTTGTATTTAGAGTGAGCTATTACTTATATTGAAGAGCTCTTCTTAGGCCAGACATAACACACACCCACTTAGAATTAGAACTTTTACTTTTCTAATGGCCGACCCTCTAACTAAGACCTCCAAACCTTAAGCCTTTTGGAGGACAAAACTACGGACTTAATTCGAATTATTGCTGAAAAGATATCGATCGTAAGTCAGTTTAGTCAGTGGCAAATAATATGATAAATGCGAAAGTGTGTTTGTTTGTTACACTTTCACGTCTTAATTACTAAACTGATTATCATGAAGTTTTGCATTATACGATATGATACGTTAGAAAAATAACTGTCCACGCAGACGAAGTCGCGGGCGGCTGCTAGTATATAAGTGTTACGAATTTTCGAGAGTGATGATGATGAGTTTAATTAAACTGCTATCTCAAGAGTAAGGTTGCTTAATTCTATCCAAAATACATAGTTATTACCTCTGTTGTTTGTATTTTTGCATTTTACGTAGATAACCTTCTCATAACGAATTTTTTAAAGAAATCTACTTATAGTATTACAAACGAAGATCTTCATTATATTTTTCTTATTATTGTTTATATATGAAAATTTACTATGTGTAAGGAAACACTATGATTCATTTGCTAAGAACAGCGATAATCACCATATTAATACAAGGAATAAAGATAAACTTGCCGTTCCAAGATTCAGGCTTGCAAAAACTAGAGGTTCATTTATGGGGAAACGCATAACCTTGTTTAATAAAGTTCCACAACAAGTGATTGATCTACCTTTGCATGAATTTAAAAATCATGTCAAAAAGACGCTCATGGGTAAAGGTTATTATAAAGTAGACGATTATTTGAAAGACCGGAATGCGTGGAAATGATGTAACACAATAACTCGCTAGTAAGTACTTTATTGTTAATAACCTGTTGTATTTTTTTGTATTTGGTAACGATATATTTAAGTTTGTAAATATCGTTACTTATTTCTGTTAAAGCTGATAAGTTTCTTGCGCCTGTTCTTCTTGTCAGTTAAAAAAGTCTGGAACAGGTGGTAGAAAAATATAGACGATTCAAAAGCGCTTAATTACTAAGTTTATTTGAATAAAGCAATTTTTTACTTTTACTTTTACTTTTATAACTATTCTGAACAAAATTTACCTTTAGGTGTAATTTACACCTCACCTTTATCGACTTTATTTATCGAGCGGACTCGGCCGTGCGATTTCATGATTCTGACACTCTCTGTTTACACTACACTGAGGCTAGATATCGCACGCTTGAAATTGCGTGGTCTAATTTTCGCCTTAGGTAATATCATTCGAACTCGTTTTTGTAATTTGTACTTTTCGCTAACTAACTATTTAGTCGGCGAAGTACAAATTCAATTATAAATTCAATTCGTATGATCTTCGTACTCGAAAGTTTGCTAGCACTTCACTGTCGTTAGGATGTCCACTTCAATACATGAACTTCGTTCACTTCAATTATTGTTCGGACCAGAAGCGTTTTTGCCAGTAGATTGTTTTTAGCTACGGGCCATTAATTAACATAGGAACGATCTAAATTAACTCTTTTTAGTATGTCTAAATTATATCAACAAATGAAATATCAATAAATGAATGTCTCTTAATCTTGGGTTTCCTTAAATATAGCAATAGAAAAAAATACTTAGGTAGGTACTTAAAATAAAAGATTCTTATAAGATTTTTTCCCTTATTTTTCGGATCTGTATACAAGGTGTTACAAAAGTACCCCTAATGCCGAATATGGTAGATAGGGACCATCAAACTGAACAACTTTTACTATGGGAACAACTCTGAAAACGCGAAAAAAAAACAGCTGTTTCATACAAAAATTAAAATCGAAAATATCAAAATGTATGAAACAGCTGATTTTTTTTTCGCGATTTCAGAGTTGGTCCCATAGTAAAAGTTGTTCAGTTTGATGGTCCCTATCTACCATATTCGGCATTAGGGGTACTTTTGTAACACCTTGTATAAACAATCAGGCACTCATATATGAATGAATGAATACGGGGCGTTCGCAAAAAAGAACACAAACCATGTTATAACAAAAGATTTTTACACACTGTTTTACTTAAACACCTGTTTAAATGTGATGCTGTCACTTTTTTGACAATATTGACTGAAAGAAAGAGCATCACATTTAAACAAGTGTCTAAGTTAAACAGCGTGTAAAAATCTTTTGTAATAACACGGTTTGTGTTCTTTTTTGCGAACGCCCCGCATTCATTTATTCATATATATGTGGCTGATTGTTTATATACAGATCCGAAAAATAAGGGAAAAAATCTTAGTTTTATTTAATCTTCTGTCGTTCTTCAGTATGGTCACTCTAGTGTAACTTTGCTATTGCATTAAATGACAAGTTAATAATACACCGTCTCATGCGAAGACATACGTTATTATTATTATAGTACGCCTGAGAACATTCACGGTTGACCAATGATTGATCGTAATCATGCCAGTCAAGATGATCGCCACGAAATATATTGAACTAGCAGGCGCCCACGACTTCGTCTGCGTGGACAGATCTTTTTATAGTACTGTGATGGTTATTTAGGCTGTGGTCATTGGCTTTGTTCTGTATTCTATAAGTTTCTGAACAACGGTTGTTTGTTCCTGACTGTTCGTATATAAAATTATATTGTTATGTGTGCGTATAAAATTGCATTGCGACATTAAATATCTTGAAAAAGCGGTGAACAGATTTACTTCCGCGACAGCTACGATTTTCTGGATGAAAGGAATCCTGTGTCCTTTTCTGTACTTCTGAGTACCTACGCTAAATGGTACATGCTGTCTCACTAAATTAGTTGTTACTGTTTTACAAATTTCAGGATAAATGGTTGAGTAGTTATGACGTGAAAACGTATAAAAAAACAAAGAAACATACACACTTGCGCATTTATGGCCTAATAAGTTATATATCTGCTCGTTTCATAAATCCCTTGGCGTGCCATGCGGTCAGTGGGCAGGCCATTATAATATTAGTTAGGATAATTGCTTCATTTGTTGTTGATGATGTTTAAAAGTCAACTGAGGCAAAAGTTAAAGAGCAAAAACACTTTATTGCATACTAAGACACGACATATTACAAAACAAGTGGAGAAATTACACAAGTGGGGGGGGCCTTATTCGACACCATGCATTTTTAATGTCCCCACTGCTAGGGGAACAGCCCTCTGATTACGTAACTCTGATGCTAACAATCTCGATTGAAATCGATTGAAACCGCAGTTAGAACCAATGTGACAACTATCTTACTTAAAGCAGCAATGTAACTGCGATTTCTGTCAGAGTTGATTGCAACAAATTTACATAATAAGGGGCAGGCCTTCCTTATGGGTGGATGAGATAGGATGGGTCATAACCCACCACGCAGGCCCAATGCGGATTGATTAACGTTTGGTTAATGACTGCAAATGCAGCCAGGAACAGCGGCTTAACGTACCTTCCGAAGCACGGAGGAGCTCGAGAACATAAGTTTTTGTCACCCATCCCTTGACCGACCCTTGTGTAAGTTGCTTAACTTCCGCAATCGCAGGGCCAGGCGCTAAACCACTGCGCTGTCGAGCTCCTCAATTTATATTATTGGCCTTATTGCTAAGAAGCAATCTCTTCCAGAAAACCTCGAGTAGTATAAAAATGAAAGAAATGTGACACCTTTTCTTAGTTAAACAAACATTTCTGAAAAGTGATTAGTTAATGTCTGTGAATGAAGTGTCAGAAATAATGCCAGCTTGAGATTCCGCGAATAACATCGACGATTAAGGAAAAGTGAAATTAAATAGACATCTCGAGATAACTTTTTCAATCCACAAATCAAAAGACAACAGAGTTATTTTAACAAGACTAAATATATGAGTATTTATAGGTACATGTCTATTTAATAAACATCACATCAAATGATAAAGAAATAATTAAAATCTAATATTATAATTCAAAGTCAAATTCTCGTGTTAGTCAACGCATACAAAAAAATAATAATAATAATTTTCTAAATATAAGTATAAAAATGAATCCCTATTTCCCTAGGTCACTACATCACGCGTGAACGGCTGGACCGATTTTACTAATTCTTTATTTGTTGTGTTTGTTATTGTCAGGAGAAGGTTCTTGTGAAAGAAAAAAATAAGAAAATTGCGCGGGAAAATTTACCACCATATTAAATTATTTCTAATGTAACCTTAGCGCTTTTGACAATTTAAACTTTTTTATTTAACCTTTTTTGTTTTTTTTTTAATTATACCAATTCGAAATCAATATTCATAGTTAAGACAGGACAACGTTTGTTGGGTCCGCTAGTAAAAAGATAAATATTAGACAACATTACAAACATTGCTCTGATCCCAAAGTAAGTAGCTAAAGCACTTGTGTTATGGAAATCAGCGACAACGGTGGAACTACATACACCCAGACCTGAGCCATAATAGAAAAGTTCGTTTTATAAATTGACCCAGCCGGTGATCGAACCCGGGACCTCTGAGATAGCGACACCTTGAAAACCGTGGTCGTCACATTTTGTTTTTTCTTTATAAAAATAACTCTATGTTCTCGATCAAATAACATTTTCCATTATTATACAAATTATAGAAGAATGAAAACATTTTGTCCAATACCGTTATTAATTAATTATAGTCTGCTGCTTACTAATTAAATAGTCTGCTAAAGCAAATTGGATTTTTTTTTTAAATATAAAATATAAATAAATAAATATTTGACAACATCACATACATTGCTCCGATTCCAAAGTAAGTAGCTAAAGCACTTGTGTTATGGAAATCAAAGACAACGGTGGTATCACAAACACCCAGACCTGAGCCAATATAGAAAAGTTCATTTTCTAAATTGACCCAACCGGGGATCGAACCCGGGACCTCAGAGATGGTGACACCTTGAAAACCGGTGTACAAAGCCACTCGACCACGGAGGTCGTCAGAATCTATCTAAAGCAAAAATATTTTTGGAAAACACAGCTTATATTATTGCAGCTAAAAAAAAGTAATGGAGACTTTAAAACTGTGCATAACACTTACGTCGTAACTAAAAGGTTGAAAGTCATAATGCACCAGTTGGTCACTTTATGAGCTATAAAAAATGTTGGAGCATCTAGATATTCTAAGTATAATTTTGCATACTTATGTCTAAATCAATGTAGATTGGTTTGTACTTCAGTTGTTTATTGCTTATTTTTCTAAGAAAATTACAACCTGGTCAGGACCTCCAGGTAAACGGAAAAGAGACAGACCACTAGAGAGATGGTCCGATGACATTAATAAAGTAGCTGGAGACAAATGGATGACTGTGACCCAAGACAGAAAAAAGTGGAAAAATTTGGAGAGGTCCTTGATAGCAAATAAACAAATATGACGCATGTATTGACATAATATATTTATTTTATTCAACTATAATTTTACATACCTAATAATTAATAATCTATTTAATTTAAATAATGAATAATGTTAAAATATTGTAATTTGACATACTTACCTAATATAATTGACTTAAATGTAATTTAATAATTATCAAGGAAATAAATGGCTTTAATAATAATAATTGCTTATTTTTGAACCAAACGTTCGAACGAATATCAACTTTGCCACTTGGGTAGGGGGAAAACACTTAACACGAAAGAAAGCGCGCAATGATATTCGCACAGTATGCAAATTCTCTGAATATCTTATGAAAGATCTACTTCTTACCACAGACACAGTAACTACAATGCGCTTAATTTAAAATTGTAGTCATAGTCAAAATCTCTTTATTCAAATAAATTTAATTTTGAATCGTCTATATTTTCCTACCGTGTATAACAGAATGAAGTGACCAACTTCAGAGTGCTTGCGGTACAAAACGATTACTCTTTGCCATAAGTACATTCTCGAGTGAAGTTGCCGCGGATCACTGTCTATTGACAATTTAATCGCATTGTAGCTAGTTCACACGCAAATTAACAGAATAACTATTCAGTTAGCTTAAGGTCAGTATTGATTGATGATAGAGAAGGACAGTTTCACTTCAATACAATAGTGTCAAATAGAATGAGCGATGATCGAGTGTTGACATATTGACTCGCACTTTTCGACGTTGACGAAATGTTTATTTTATGATTAACTTGATGATGATGGCAATGATTGCTAGATATAATACCTACTGATTATATCTCGGACAAATCTACTATTTCACATGTTCTAGCCAAAAAAACGTCAAGTGTTCAGTAAATCTATTATTTTCACTACTGTTATGTACCTACCTATTTATTAATCTTCTATGTACTGTACTTGTCTTTATAGCAAGAAGGATCTTTCATTAGATTTTCATTTAAAGTTGTAAAATCATGTCATACATTGCTCCGATTCCAAAGTAAGTAGCTAAAGCACTTGTGTTATGGAAATCGGAGACAACGGTGGTATCACAAACACCCAGACCTGAGCCAATATAGAAAAGTTCGTTTTTTCTAAATTGACCTAACCGGGGATCGAATCCGGGACCTCAGAGATGGCGACACCTTGAAAACCGGTACAAAGCTACTCGACCAAGGAGGTTGTCAAAAAATAGATCACAATCAACTCAAATCGATTTGCTTCATAAATTATACTAGCGACAGCCTGCGACTTTGTCTGCGTGGCCATTTCTATGTCCTTTTCTGTACCCTTGAAAATGTGTATGCAAAATTTCATGATAATCGGTTGAGTAGTTAAGAACTGAAGGCGTAACAAACAAACTAATAAACAACTTACGTATTTATGATATTAGTAAGGATTATTTCGAATCGAATTTTTAAAAGACAAATATTTGAACCAACTAGCACAAACGAGATCAAAAATTGCAATCTTGCTTAAAGAAGACGATGATTTTTATTAAGCTACTTACGCAACCGGATAACCATCGTAGAGCGGAAGCGATCGGACCATTGTTAGGTTCGGTTCTCGGTTGATACAATCTTTTGTGAATCGGACTTTCTATAGAAATATTCTCATACGCTATTTAATGTCATAACTTTTGGTAATTGGTTGCCGGATAATAGTAGGTGAAGTAGGTGATTTCAATTGAGGTACTTGCACCTTAAAATCATAATACAGTCGGCAGAAGCTTTTGATCTGGACACAATTCCCAATTTGATGAAGTTTTCGGATATTGTTTGGGGATGGTGTAGGGTGTGGGATTTTATTTTTGACCTTGAGGAGTCTGTATATAGAAACTTAAAGGGTGGCAAGAAATCTCGGAAATCACGGACTTTTTTTAGACTTTCACATATAAATAATAATAAATATTAGACAACATCACAAGGGTTGTTCCGTATTCATCCCATGACGATTCATCCCAATTCTTCACTCATCCCAAATTGGTATTCCTTACTCAACCCATTACATTATTTTAATATATTTTCTTAATTCAACCCAATTGCATTCCTTACTCATCCCAAATTAATTTATCACTAAAAGTATGGATAGCAGTACAATGATTAATATTTTATCAGAAAATTATATAGGAATACAATAAATTGAACTAAGTAATACTAAGTACTTATGTACTCATTAGAAATTAAATATGCATGTTTTGTAAATAAAAGTATACCTCAGATAGGCAGATTTATTCACCACTGTCCCCGGGGCAGTTTAATACTTTATTTTATTATTTTTTTCTCCTTACTGACCCTTATATATTATAGTCCTCACTGCCCCCGAATTATAAAAAAAAATATTTTTAAGTTAAAATTATTTAAATAAATTTCCAGATTTAGCCCGATTTGTTATGACCCCTATCATTGTACCATCTTTTAAATATATTTTTTATAAGTGTTAATTTACTTAAGTTCTAATGTCTATAACATCTAATTTTTTTTGGATTATCAAATGGATAAGTAAAAATTGTTGGTGAGAACAAAATAATACATTTTTGACGACCGATTTGGCGCAGGGGAAGGATACCTTCTGCGCCAGATGTTTTGGATTCGATTCCCGAACAAGACAAATATTTGTGTGCATGATCATGTCTATTTGTCTTGGCCTGGGTGTTATCTATGTACCTATATATTAAGTATTTATTTACTTAAAAGTAAGTATATAAGAATATATTTATCCACTATCTAGATTCCATAAGACAGTTTTTTAATGAAAACCACTTATCAGCTAGATAATTGAAGTGATTGTAAAAAAAATGTTATTATTAATAATATTATTTGTGTTTCTTTTACCTTTTTTATTTTTGAAATATATGTTTTTTTTAATATAACAACAATAAAGCAAAATGAACTGAGTTTAAAATATTTCCAATAAGTGATAATATTTTTATTCAGACCGTACACATAAATCTTAAATTTTTGGGTGGCTTTACGTAATGGGTTGAGTTAGGAATACTTTTGGGATGAATAAGGAATTTAAAATGATATTATTGTTGTGGGTTGAGTAAGGAACAAAACTGGGTTGAGTAAGGAAAAAATAATAAGTGGGATGTGACGTCATGGGATGAATACGGAACAACCCCATCACAAACATTGCTCTGATCCCAAGGTAAGTAGCTAAAGCACTTGTGTTATGGAAATCAGAGACAACAGTGGAACTACAAACACCCAGACCTGAGCCAATATGGAAAAGTTCGTTTTCTAAATTGACCCAGCCGGGGATCGATCCCGGGACCTCAGAGATGGCGACACTTTGAAAACCAGCGTACAAACCACTCGACCACGGAGGTCGTATTTCTTCTAAACCGAGCGTTTTTCGGGAAAAGCGTTGACGACAAAGTTGTAGAGCAATTAAATTGGGAATTGAACTTGATAAAATCGAAAAATCAAAAATGCCATTGATTATCATCAGTCTGCACCATTTAATGCTTATTTATTTCGGAAGAAGCTTTTGTTCGGTTGTCGTTCTTGTCCGACAAAGATTGACAAAATTGTTTGGTTGCGTAGTGTATTTGACCGTACTTAAAAATAAGCTTTAAAAAGATTAAAAAAGTATATTTATGTATTCTAATCAACAAATACAGAATTGCTTTATTTCTGGGTTTTCTGTTAAAATTTAACACGTTGAATTAGTGGATTCGATTTTAGAGCGTTCGCGAGATTTTCGTGAATTTTATTCAGTGAATTACTTCACTTATTCCCACGAATTAAATTTATTATTATGGATGATATTAATATATTTAATAATAAAGTTATCATAACACGTAACACGATCTCTTTGTCAATTTTCAAAGCCTGAATAAATAGAAGTGAGGTGTTCAATTCAAACTAAAACTAAATATTAAATACTTCAATAAACTCACTAAAGTCTTTGCTAAGGTTATCAGGGTCAGACAGTTCGACAAAACTTTTTTTAACTTAGGTATTCGATTTATTATCGATGAAGTCTTCGATTTTATATACTTAAAATACTTTTTATTCAATAATAGCAGTTTTTATTATATTAAAACATTACATAAGTAAATACTTACTTACATAATTTACTTAACTTATAATAACATAATAAGTATTGTACAGTCAGCAGCACGTCAGGGTTACACAGAACTGACAAAAATCTGCGATTTATCTTAAACCCTAATGTCTTCGTATTTAAGTATGAAATTGATTTAATTTGATTACCCTGTCGTGGTAGCCCAGCATGCCGTTTACTGTACAATAAATATATTTAATTTCCCAAAACTTAAAAATGTTTTTATTAATCATAAAATTGTCAGGAAACCAATAAATTATATTGATCTCAGTCCCCCTATCATGTCCATTGATATGAAAAAATACGCGATATGAAAAAGCAATTTATCACGTTTAATTGTCAAAAGATTTTGACAGCTGAGTGTCGATAAAACGCTATATCACGCGATATAATAATATCGTGTTTTGGTGGTCATGGAGGGGGACAAATATGAATCCAAAATCAAATGGACTGCTGATGTTTTTTAAAAATAATGTCCCCATTAAATCATAAAAAACCATCGGTTGAACAAACACGCTTACTTATATTAAGTGGCAAAACTGCACAATGCATATTGAAACATGTTTTCTTTGAAAATAACTTTAAACTGCTATATAATTTAGATTTTTCGCATTCACAATGCTATTTTTATATTAAGATAAATAATATTAGAAAAAATACTAGAAAAAATCGACTCACCCGTTGATGAAATTGCGCTGGCTTGCAGCGAAGAAGTTAAAAGTACTAAAAAATTTCGCCGCTCCCACTGGCGACTCGGTAGCATAATTGGTCAGTGCATTGGGCCGGAATCCCAAGGGTGCGGGTTCGAGTCCCGTCTGAGGTGCTACGGGCGAGTTGATTTTTCTAGTATTTTTTTTAATATTATTTATCTTTAAACAGCTATTTTACCCAAAACAATGACGCAAGGACATTAGAAAACTATACCCTTTTGATGAAATGTGTTTCATAACTTGTTTGAAACGGACTGATGGTGTTTTATAGTATCGCATAATGTTGTCGCGTGCTATTATGAACTTATGAATAAAAGGTATGCCATACCAGATAGGTAGTCACAGTATAATTCAGTTGACAGTATCTGGAATCCTTACTTCCTTACCATCAGCCATTTTTAATGTCTCCACTGCTGGGGCATAACCCACCACGCGGGCCCAACGCGGATTGGTGGGCGTTAACGACTGCAAAATGCAGCCGGGACAAACGGCTTAACGTGCCTTTCGAAGTACGCAGAGCTCGATATATGCACTTTATTATTTTGCAGACGGTCCCCTAAATAGAAAAGTGGAAAATATCAGAGTCCCTTAACTGCTCATTGTGCGAAAAATTAGATGATGTCTATGATTCATTAATGGAATGTGAGCGCAATCGCCATCTTAGGGTCGTGGTGTTTAATTCGCTAAATGTAAGTAAAAACTATGTTGATTGCATGTCCAACTTCTAAGCTGAACCGTTGTCGGAAGCTACTTAAATTATTATCAACTTTGCTAGTCATAGTCTTAAATTGGATTAGTTATTAAGATTCGGGTAAGGTGCTCCACCTTCGTGCATGTTCGAATAGTCGATCAAAGCTCCTAAACAAATAAAGATTAAAAAATCGAAAAGTGGTATTCACAAACCTACAATATTTTAAAAAGACCTATCCAACATCACCCCACACTATACGATTGACGAGAAAAATAATTTTTCATCCCCACTTTGCATTACAGTAGGGAAAGTACACAAAAAAATATTTTTCAAGATTTTAATCTATCCCTTCTTTTGCTTAATTAAGATACACATTCATGCCAAATTACAACTTTTTAGTACTAACGGAGGGAAAAAGATGGCAAAATTATAAGGGTTCCTTGTTGACTTGACTACGGGAACCTAAAAAGAACATAGGGTACCTTTCCAGAAAAAATACTGTTCCCGAGGGATAGAAAAATTACTTCACGCAGACGGAGTCGTGGATGAGTCACTGTTTCTAGCTATGCTGTGGTATCTAATTATGAATTGCAACATTTGAGAGGTTGAGATCCGTCGTTATTTCTGCCAAAGTGTCGGTTATATAATCCCATAGTAATTATTACGCTATGATAATGCTATAAAACCTACAGCAAATTACTGCCATCAGGCATAACTGAGCGGAAAATTATGATAGTTTGTATGTGGGCATTAAGTTAATACTTTTTATTGTTCCATAAAAGCACTTTTTATTTAAAGACAGTAGGGTTAAACCACAGTGTGAAAAGAGAAATATATGTAGCTTACTCCCGCAAAAAATATATGCAGGATGCACCACCCGCCCACCCACAAAAAATGCACATGCACACCACAAAAATATCAGTGCGCAATACTTGCATTTAGCATGACAGCGACACACCTTGCACCTTCACCAATTAGACTACTCTACACGTGTTTCGCCCCAACCCGGAGCATCCTCAGGAGTTAGATCGTGCGTGAACCAACACCGAATAATAATGTATAATTATTATATTATTAATAGATAATTAAGTAATCAAATACTTAAGCCACAGTTTAACATACTCGTGTAACTGAAAAGCATAAAACACACCAAAGCCCGCATGTAGGTCGGTGGCTTACTTAGTGCATGTTGCAAGTCGAAAAACTTTGTAAGCTGCGTTGTGTGTTACCTAGCAGTGATTAGTTTTCATTTTAACACTTGACTCTAACAAAATTTTGCATTTTAAAGCTTAATATTTCGTAAACGGATCCCTGTATCAAAAAGTGGTTTTAATAAACCTATAATATTATTGAAAGACCTATACAACCTATTCAATAATATTATTGAAGAAAAATCTCATCCCCTATTTACAAGTAGGGGAGGTACACTAAAAAAATATTTTCCGAGATTTTATTCTACCACTTTTTTGGCGTAATTAATATACACATTAATTGTTAATTACAGCTTTCCAGCTTTCTAGTACTTAGGGCCTCTGAGCAAAGCCGCGGACGGACAGACAGACATGGCGAAACTATGAGGGTTTTTTGTTGACTTGACTACCGAACCCTAAAAAATGATCTCAATTAAGTACTTTATCGCTTTTTGACTAAAATAATTGTGATCGCACCATAATTTAGTTTTAAGTTTTAAAATCTAAATTGAGCCATTATTAATGATATTGGTACTACAACCAACATGGGGAAAGCGAAATCGGTTTTTTTAAATATTCGCAACAGGTGGTTTGATTATCTTTAGCGATATTGATAAATAAAAGTAAAATGTTTCTTAAGATATTAGAAATAAGGCCCATGTTCAAATAGATACATAGATAGGTATTACAAACTTTGACCTATGCATGTGCTTTCTAACTTATCTATAATGTCAGGTTACAAAAATACAGTTTCACAACTTCAGTTTTTTTTAATCTCGTGACCTCTTCACTCGTTTTAGCATTCGCGGTTTTTATTGCAAAATTCACAGTATACTCTTAATAGATTCGTTTGCTGCTGTATGCTAATCAGTAGAGCAAATGCATATTAAATTGGAATAATAACTATACATAATGAAAAAATTACCATACTTTCACATAAACTGTTCAATTTTTTTCTGCAAACATAAAAAAAATAAAAAAACTTTTTTAATTTTGAGATTTAAGCATTCACAATGCTATTTTTATATAATACTAAATAATATACTAGAAAAAATAGGACTCGCACCAGATCATGTTCTCGAACGGGAATCGAACCCGCGACCTTTGGATATCCGGTCCAATGCTCTGACCGCTGAGCTACCGAGTCACTAGTGAGAACGTCGAATTTCTTCTAGTATATCAACTCTTACGCTGCAAGCCAGCGCCATCTCACCAATGTAGAAGGACTAGAACTTTTTTGCAATTATACCAACTTCTGGTTCCAAGTAATTGGGCCCACTCAGACGAGACTCACAAGATCAGTTGAAAAATAACCCATCAAGGCCCGAAAAATCGGACACAATAGATATTCCATTGATGTCCGGCCGCATTCCGCCGCTAGTGATTAAATTCAGTACGTACCTAAAATTTTTGTTAATATAGTGACTTTTTCTCCTTGTCAATCCAAATTACAACATTAATTGTCAATGGGCCCAATTGCCCAATACGAAATGAATTTGGAATTTATTAATTACTATTGGTGACTATTCCGTTTTAATAGAGGGACTCTTAAGTTGACCGAATTCCAAATTTCATTTTGTAAATTGGGCTCGTTGGCGAATATTGTAATTTGCATTCATAAGTAGAAAAATTCTATCAAAGGAGATTCAGGCGCTATACAATTTTGGATCTTTTCTGAGGACTAGCCATTTAGGGCAATAGTTAATATTGCACAAAAGTTGTAGGATTATACAATACTAAATAATATGTACTCGAAAAATTCCTTCGAATCGAATTTTTTCTAGTATATTATATAGTATTGCATAATCCTAAAATGTTTGTGCATTCAGTGTGGTGTGGTGCGACATTTACTGTCATATAATGTCAACGCAACGCTACGCGCTGTGCTGCATCCGGTTTGACCTGGGGACTTGCGTATACGGTGCCCGCATCCAGTGGCTTCCCACGGTCTTCGCCAGATCATCTCGGTCCACCTTGTTGGGGGCCTACGGAGCGTCTTCCGGTGCGCGGTCGCCATCCCAGAACCTATCCGCCCCAAAGACCATCGGTTTTTCTCGCTACTGCCATTTTGACCTAGGTCATTTAGACCCGAATGTTAATATTACCGTTTAGTAACCATTTTGTCCTTTCACTTAACCTTAACCTCGGCCGACCTTGTCACCTCATCGCTATTATTTTAATGCAATATTGCAATACTCGATGTACCACACTGTTTTGCAATTCTCGATGTTTTGAGAAAAAATGTAAACATTTATACTTGTTAGTAAATACTTGAATTATTGTTATCAAATATTTGCTTCAAGACTTAGTGATTCTGAAATATTTTAAGCTGGAAAAAGTAAATACTAAAGTTATGGAATTCTTATCTGAAGTTAAGTCCAAAACGCAGCACACCAAATAATAATAAAAAAAATGTTTGAAACTAACTTACTCGTACTTTTGCTACAGATAAGATGAAAAGTAGAATTAATTTATACCATACCATACTTAAGATAATATTTTACTACAAATTCTGAAAACCAATCGAGAAAGAGTAAGAAAAAAAAATAACTCAACATTTAATGGTCAGAAATAAAACAATGAAAACAATAATTTGGTTTCTAACTTAAAATAAATACCTTGGCGTTTAAAAAAATATCTATTACCCTTTTTACTACGCCCTACATGGTTTATCTGCTGCTTTTTTATTCCAGATAACTTGATCCATTAGTATTTATAACAATGTCGTGTTAGTATGACTTACAACTATGTTAGTTTAAAAACAAGAAACACGAAAAATGTATGGCCCATCAAAAAGCCTTTTAGAGAGATCTTACAAAGGGGGGCACTGGCCCGTGCAGTGACTGGACCATCATTGCGTTTTGCGACCACGGCCAGGCCCCTATTTCATAAACGTGACAATTGTAAATTACAATGATAATTTGGTGTCCATGGCGTCAGCCAATTTGAAACTAGAAAATATACTTACTGATTTACTCACATACTCCGCAACGTATATCAAACTGTTCGGCTTGCTTCGGCTGGCCCGCGTCCGCTGTGCCATCGAGACAGCTCTTTTGCGCATAATGGCGGAAAAACTATTGACACCGGCCTCTGCAAACACACTTTCAAGAGGATAAAGTTTATATTAAAAATACGGTCACCCTTCCTGTAACAACCACAGTTTTATTTACCCGAACATTTACACAAACTTTGACAAATGAATCAAAATATTCACAATTTCATCTCGATAAAGCCAAGCCAACCAGGGTCCAACCTTGAACTTTCTTTGGCTGACATAAAAGCTAACAAAAGATCCAGCTGAATTATTTCAGCTTTTGAGTCATAAACATGCTGAAGTTTTGGTTAATTTTATGATTGGTTCCACAGCATTTCCATAACTATGTCTGTTTTCCAATTTATCTAACAATGTGGTGGTATGTATAGACTTACATAAAAATGTCAGCCAAGTTAATAGAATTTCAGTGTCTTGTTCTTGCCAAAAAGAAAAAGAAGACATTCACATGTAACTATAATCTCCACCGATACCGATCAGCCATTTTTAATGTCCCCACTGCTGGGGCACAGGCCTTCCTTATCGTTGAATAAGAAGGATGAACCATAACCCACCACGCGGGCCCAATGCGGATCGGTGGGTGTTAATGACTGCAAATGCAGTCGAGACCAACTGCTTAAAGTGCCTTCCGAAGCACGGAGAAGCTCGAAATAATAATAAATTTTTGGTCACCAATCCCATGACCGACCTTTGCGAAAGTTGCTTAACCTCCGCAATCGCTGGGTAAGGCGCTATACTACTGCGCTACCAAGCTCCTCCGATGCCGATGCATTTATAAAATTGTAGAAGTTATGAGCTTAATAGAATAAACTAACCATGTACCTGTAAATAAAATCCCAATATAGTTTATTCTAATAACTTCAATAACCATGGAATTTTAAAACATTATATTGTTATGACCTTAGTGCTAAATTGGTTTGGGTATAATAATAGGAACTTTGTTCAAGTTTAAGCTTGTGTTGTTTTTAATTTGCTTTAGATCGCTATTTTCGTTTCTAGAATGCGATGTAGGTAGGTGGTTGTATTCGAGATATTTATGTAAATACCATTTAACAAACACTTGAATAGGTACCTAATTAATTTGGTTCACCAAATGCGTGTGCGTTGCAGCACTGCACGTTGCAATATCAGTTTATGTCACGCGGCTGCTGCGCATCAGTCGCGCGTTCAGTGTGACATATACCATAGCATTTCATACATTACAACGTCGTTTGCCGTCACGCTACGCAACGCAACGATACCTCCCACCGCCCGCTTGGCCTCAGACTGGGGAACTTGATGGTCAGTGCCCCACCCCGCGCATGTTCGCGGCTCCCTTGCCCCCGAATAGCTAGGGGCGAAGATGTGCATGTCGCCTTCTCCTTCTCTGCCGGAGTAGGTCCGCCCGCGCAATCGCTTCTCGAACCCTTTCCGCGGCCTCCTTGGAGACCACCGCCTGCCACGCCCACATCCCTCGACCACATTCCTCGCACACATCCCTCACTTGTTTTGTATGCACAAAAACCTCGCTCCACTAAGCCGTTTCCACCAGAGCTGTGCTTACTGAACACATCCCTCACTACCCATTTTTTTTATACCGAAGAAAATGCATTTACGCATAACCGCAACATTTAACGTTGCGGCTCCCTCCACGACCACCTTCCGTGATTTCACCCAGCCGAGTGGCTCAGTGGGATCTCGGGAAGGGGGAATACCCACTAAAATCTCCGGTACTTGGCCTCTCGCCGCCGACTGGTCATGGGAGGCCCTTGTGGGAATCACCCCAAAATGATCCGCCGGCCGTCCGGCAAACCACGCACATCTCTGGTGGAAACGCAGCCTTATTCGGTTACATGTTGTAAAATGATAGTAGATAATATCAAGCAAACGGTACATTTTTGCAATGACAGCGTGTGAAGCATCGTGCGATCTGTCGGAGTTTGCGCGCGAGTTGCTGCAATAGCGATGCTTCGCGTCACGATACAAGATACATGACTGTGGTTAAAACTGTAGATAACAAAACAGACTAGGTCACGTCACGTCACGTCACCACAGTAGCTACTTATTAAGTAAATTATGAATGTTAGAGTAAAATCCAGATTAAGATGTCCGCGTGATGCTAGATAAAATCTTGCACTTTAAAAGCTAGTACCCACAACAGAACGGTGAGTTAAACAGTTGAACTACGGAAACAGTTCTTATTACGTACGACATAAAGACGGTCTCAAGGTCAACATGTATAGTCTGATGTGCCGTTGACTGTACCTAAGTTGAGTTAGAAAACGAGTGCTAAGGATCTAAAATCACTTTCCAAAGAGGTGAATAAACAACGAGAAATAAGTGCATTCAAAGCATTGTATTGAATATTCCAGAATTAAAACAATATTGCTGCGCAAGTACCTATTTTTTTTCTATTCGATGTTTAAACATATAAACAAACACACACAAACAACGTTTATTTCAAATTAATTAAAAACACCATGGTAACCACGTTTTTCATATGGCCACAATGCTGATAATTCTATAAATACTTCATACATCTTCAACAACGTGACGTTTCAGGGCCACCATAATTATATTTCTATAGATTATTCTTATTTCTATTAAATCTTTCATATTCAGATCACAAAGCCAAAATTGTTGCACACTATAAAGGTGCGTATAGACTTGTGCATTTTCATGTATCTAATGTACAGTCACGTCTAAAAATACTTATTCAGTTTAGGACTTTGTTGTAGTTATCATTTGTCATTAATTTCTGTTCTCGGCGAGTAAGCATTTGCCTGCAACATTACTTTCTATTTTCATTTCATACCTCGCCAGTCTCGTCCGCCTTTACTCGACAAAAACCAATACACTTGTTGCTTTGTAAAATTAGGCTGTCACATACCGTCAATCGTGTGGTGTTCAAAGATCGGCTCGTGGCATAATGATAAATATGCAATCATAATAACTATGATCAGTTACAAGTAAACGCTCAAGTAAGATAACATTACCGAGCTCAAGTCTATACTCACCCTAAGCTATTTCATAAAGTCAGCTTTTGTGCATATAAACGAGTATAGTAGGGGCTACGTAATGCGTAAGACTTCGTCCTTTCTATTGCACCTTTCAAATGAAGTTGCTATAATGAAATTATGCGCTGCCACATGCGGGTTAACAGTCACTTCCTAATAGACAGTCACTGACGCACTAGTGTTGTGAAAAAATCGACAAGACTCCATCAATCGAATCAGTTGTGGTGCTAGTGTTTCGACTCGTGGCAGGGGTACATAATCCGACCATATGATCGGCTCGATGTTCTGTAGTAATGCTCACTTGCCTAAAGCATTACGTCATCCTACCGATAGTGTTATTGAGAGTATTGATATTATCAATAGTGAGACACCTTACAAAACTTAAACAAGCAAATAAACATAATACCACCTACGTAAAATACAAGCTAATAAACGCACTTTGCCATTGCCACTTCACCTCAATTGTTTAGTAGGTATTTCAATTGAGATACCATCGATATTAACAATAGTATCGATACTATCGATAAACAATCGATTTTCAGGCAACACTAAAGCGCAGATATCGTGACTAGGTACAGGAAAACAAATAATAATAAATAGTTTGAAAGCCGAATAACTCGCGAGTGCTAACAATTTTATTACAGTTGAACAATCGACCCAACTGAATCATGACCCACTAGTTTTTCTTCTCTATCTCGTAAGTTGCACTTAGTATGTACATTTAAATATGAATAAAAATGCAACATTACGTGTCACAGATGTATGCAATTTTAACCTTTGTTATTACTGCACTAGATATGTTTTAATTGTTTTAAATAAAGCAGATGATTTGAATTTCGAATAATATATGGTTTATACTCTTTTAACTGCAGAAAAGTATTATAATTTTAAAAAAAAATTGACATTATGACATTGTGTATGATGTCAAGTAGTAGTCCTTTAGCCATTAATCACCATAAAAGTTGAAATTGAAGTTGAGAAAAATATAATGAATGGCAGAGACAGTAATAGCATTTCTCTGTTGTCACGAACGAGTATAGACGAGTCTGTCCGACCTATTTATCATAGACCATAACCTAGCCTAGTCAGTGACTGTCAGTGTCTAATAAAATGACAACAGGTTCGTTACCAAGGTAATGTAGGTACAAGCGAATTTCAACCTACTTTTATTTTAATGACTGTAAGAAAATTACCTTAAGGTGGGTCATGATTCAATTTGGTCAACTGTACATACAATTCAGTCCAATCTTTTTAATATAAAAAGCACTACATAATTAATACGATTTTAAGGACCATGTATGTCTGTCTATGAGCAATAAATAAATTAAAAAAAAAATTGGATAGTTGATTCAATTTGTATAGTATTGAACTTAAGTGTGCAATGATAAATGGTGTGTGAAATGGAGCAATCCTTTTGGGTGATTTCATTACTATAAACTTCGAAGAACTAGAGACTGGACAATAGATTATTATTATTGTACTGTTTCGGCACTATTGTTTTGTTGTGAAATTCTATTGTATTGACATCTAATACGAAAACAATAAGATGGTACAGTAAGATGAGATATTAACTTATACGAGCATTCACATAGGTAACATTGTGAAATAATTTCAGCTGTCGATTCTGTAACCAAACTCGCATCTCAATTCGAACCTCACTTCGTGATTTTTTTTTTCTCCGCGCAATGAAGTGAGGTTCGAGTTTGGATACAGAATCGACAGGCAGATTATATATTTATTTAATTTATGTCATCTAGGCTTACGGCTGAGATTCACTAACTTTTTAAATTGAAATATATTTTTTTCTATGTGAGTCTTATTAAATCAAATTGTCACTAATAATTAGTTTGTGGAAAACCATTTGTTGTATTTTATTAGTAATTGATTTTTAACCGACTTTTAAAAAAGGAGGAGGTTCTCAAGTCGACGCGACGATATTTTTTTAGACGATATTGTTTAAAGTCAAATAGTTAGGTTTATGACAATCCAATACAAACCGAGCTATGGTCTGGAACGTTCTGGGACTAGACTTGGACTACGAAGGCACAACGGAACTCCTTAAAAACAAACAGCGTGAATTTGGAAATTATTGAGATAAGAGTATTTTTACAACATTGAAAATATATAAAGTTAAAAAATATTTACACGCTTACGTACTACAAAAAAGTTGAAAATTAAAAAATTCTCTTTATAAAAGGCCTTTTAGAATTAAAAAAAAATTAGTACTCCTCCAGCCCCACCCGACTTCATAAGACGTTTTTTATTTCTTGCTTTTAAGAGCTATATAATTTTGAAGCTGTTTTTGTTTTTATTTTCCGGTTTTTGACGTTTTATGTGTAATGTTAAATAATATTGTCCATAAAGTGACAGCATCACATTTAAACAGTGTCTAAGTTAAACACGTGTTGAACAGTGTTTTAATATCTTTTGTAGTAAGGCCATTACAATTTAGCACTTCAGTTTTGCAACATGAAAAAGCATTTTTTTATTTGCCACAAACTAGTATAGTAATAAACATAGTCATCTAAATCAAGTTTAAACACAATTTAATGTTAACACGTTATGAAATGTTCACAGTACACGCAACGGCACTTCAGACTATACCATGTTGACCTTGAGACCGCCTTTATGTCCTACGTACTAAAAGCTGTTTTTGCAGTTTAACTGTATTACCTGACGTGCTGTCGTGTGTACCTACTAGGAAGAGATTGGATTACCCGACTAGTTTTGCAATTAAATTATACATAAATTTTCCCTTTGCCTTCTGTACCAAGCTCACTTTATGGGCGTAGTCCATGGTATTCTCCAAGTATTTTCGGAGTTAAGTTTATATTATAGTTATGAACCGATGCACGGTTGACTGTAGTTTTTTTTAAAGTAAGAACGCATAGTGACATTTTCTCATGCAGTAAGCGTAAGCATTGACGACCTCCGAGTGAGCGATCTTGAGTGGCTTTGTACACCGGTTTTCATGGTGTCACCATCTCTGAAGTTCCGGGTTCGATCCCCGGATGGGTCAAATTCTCTGATTTCCATAACACAAGTGCTTTAGCTACTTACTTTGGAATCGGAGCAATGTATGTGATCTTGTCATATTTATTTATATTTATTGATTTTTACTATTACGGCTAGGTTAAAAAATATAATAAAAGAATGCTTGTTATCTTTTGGTTAAAATAAAGTAACATCAATTAGTTTCACTTACACATTTTGCGTTCTCATAATAGTTAAGCATGCCAGATGCCAGGTGATGTCCAAAAACTCGTTCGGAATTCATAAATGACATAATTTCACTTTCACACTTAAAACCGGAGTCATCACCATTTATGCCGAACAACAACCAATAACAACTAAATGCACTTTATTACGAAGCAAATAAGTGCGTTATTTACCTGCTCTACTTCACTGGCCAAACAAAGATGTTGTTATCTTGTTTTTGGCCGATTACATAAACAGCCTGATGTCTAAATTCGTGGGATGTCCTAATGGGGTGTTCTCACAAACGCGGATTAGGTGATCGTCTATCTATTGTTATTGGATAAAAAAGTCGACTGAGCAGTGATATGGAGGAAAGTGTACTAAGAGGAATACAAAAAGGCAGCAGGCTACCTTTGACTTTTTTATTATAGAGGCTAAGCTATCAAACACCATGTAGTTTTCTAACATTTGTATAGCACTTGATTAACCCACACGTTTGCTTACTGCATCCACGATACCTATAATATACATGACCATCAGCGATTTTTTAACTGTCCCCACTGTTGGGGCATAGGTATTCCTTATGGGTGGATAAGGAGGATGGAGGTGGGTGCTAACGACTGCAAATGCAGCCGGGACCAACGGCTTAACGTGCCTTTCGAAGCACGGAGGAGCTCGAGATAATAAATTTTTGGTCACCCATCCCATGACCGACCCTAACCTAACCTCCCCAATCGCTGGCCTAGGCGCTATACCACTACGCCACCGAGCTCCTAATAATATACATAAAATACTCCAATATAGGAATTGGTATCAAACCGCCTCTTCCAAAATTTATTGAAACAAATTAAAGCAAAACAGAGAACTAAAAACAAACAAAATAGCAACAAATAAGACTAATAAAAAAACAACTTTTAGCATCGGTGATAGCGTTTTTGTGATTTCATCATTCGCTATTCGATTCGATTTTGCATCGCGTTTTGGCGACTCTGCGCTATCTATCTATCGCGTTAACGAAATCGCAATTGCTCCCTATCGTGGCATCGATAATAGCGAAAATTAGAGATGTGTTGATGATGTGCTGCATCGCGTTTTAGTGAGTATTATAGCGACGGCCTTCAAACATGGTAACGTGCATCTAACATTAAAAAAAAGAAGCTATTGAAGAAAGAAAACAAGGCACATATTGCTAAAATTATCGATTGTGCTATGACCGAAACTGGAACGTGAGTATTCGGCATAACCGATTTGAATAACATTCGCTATGCGAATTGAGAACATCATGTAATGAATGGAAAACCAGTTTGAAGTAGTCAGTAAACGATCTTATAGCTGTATGTAGATGACAGGTGACAAGTCTGTCATATTACAATGGCATTGTACCGGTACTAATTGATAAGAAAGAAAGAAAAAACCATTTATATAAGTACTTAAATAAATATCTTTTTTATATCGGCTGTAAGTATAGTGTTGTTTGTGCTTTAGTGCTTCACTAGTTTTTGTCTGTGCCGTTGCTCGGGTTAATGTAGATTTTGTCAATGTAGGTTAGGTACCCTACTATACCTACTTATTTTGATCATCATAAAATGTAACCTCACTTTCGTATTTTCTAAAATTTAGTAAAAATTGTATGGAATTCTAATCTTTTCCTTACTAATATTATAAATGCGAAAGTTTGTTTGTTTGTTACGCCTTCACGCCTTAACTACTCAACTGTTGTCAGGGGCACAGAGAAGGACATAGGGTGCCTTTCATCCCGAAAAAGAGTACCTATTATTACCTAGGGGTAGAAAAAAAACTTTCCACGCAGACGGTAGTTTAATAAATCTTATTTGGGAGTCATTTCGAACAAATTGAACACAAATATATTCACCTCTAAAGCTTACGCGCTCACAAGACATAAAATGATGACCTTTGCAGCAGGGACAGTGTCCCCCGTGACTACGGCAGCTGCAAAGGTGCCGAAACTTCGGAAAAATAAAAAAATGAAACTAAATACCAACCAAGTTTAGTATCCGTTAAACAGTGTTTTATTTCACGAACACAAATATACCTGCTGACTTGGTATGAATTTTTTTATTATCTGACACTAAAGTCAGATTAGAAATGCGAAGGTGTCTGTATCTACGTGCCTAGGGTCCAAACGGTACTTGATTGGTGTCTTAAGAGATCAAGTTACCTCATAGGGTGACGACACATTCATTGTTTTGTCATTTCTTATATAACTAAGTATGTTAGGAAAGGTACATTAATTTTAAATTATTCAAAACACTCGCTTCTAGCATCTAACGCTCTATGACTAATTTGATGTTCTTTTCTACACATTTAAAAATCTTCACTTGCTTTCATGATTTATTGACACTATTATGTCACTACTTACAGTTTTTACAGCTATTTTCTTGTTTATGGAACAGTTTGCATGAAATGATGAGTCAAATATGACATCTGTAAGAAACCTTAAACCTGTGAAAATGGCCCTAATTACTTAATTTTTTAGGTAAGTATTGCGTTTAATTAGGCAATAGAAAATAAAAAATTTCAATACAAAAATTGCCAAAAATATAAGTCAGGCGCTGTGAGTTAAACTTATCTTATCTTATCCTTAAAATTAAACATCTCAAAAATTAAGTTCTTTATTGCCCGTTCGTTATGATTTAGCTCCATAAGATCAATTTAGAAATTCATTTTGCGTTTTCAAAAACTTACACTCAGTAGCTCAGCGGTCAGAGCATTGGACCGGATATCCAAAGATCGCGTGTTCGATTCCCGTCCGAGAACATGATCTGGTGCGAGTCGTATGTTTTCTAGTATATTATTTGGTATTATATAAAAATAGCATTGTGAATGCTAAAATCTCAAAATTTTAAAACTTACACTCAGCTTAATATAACTTATACTTTGATTTGTTTACTATACCTCTACTTAAATTATATTGAACCGAAGTCTTACTCTCAGCTCCCATGACAATAAAACCCTGTATTAATTAAAACTTCATCAGTATGTTTAATTAAAGGAACTAATTACAGTTTAATTAACATTCGTGAAAACTTTTCTTATGGAATTTTCAATCACTTAACCAAATATACCTCATGATTATAATTATTGTTTGGTTTGGTAACATGATACTTACTAATTAATTTTCATTTGTCTCATTTTCCGGGCGTCGAAGTCGCGGGCGGTCGCTAGTAACTAATAAAGAAACAATGGATATATTATATAGGTATATATGGGTATAAGCAAATCGATTTTATAGAATATGGGCATTATATAAATCCATAGATTTTGTACGAAGAAAAATGTTTGATATTTACAGTCAACAGCTGGTTTGGTGATCCAACCAAATTTCTCAAATTATATCGATTTTACCGACTTCAAAAGGAAGGAGGTACTCAATTCGAACCGTATTTTTTTTGTTTTCTTTTTTCTTGTTTTTTGTTTTTTTGTATGTACACCGATTACTCCGGCGTTGGTGAGCCGATTTTAATAATTGTTCTTTTGTTCGATTGGGTATACTTTCAATTTGGTCCCATATAAGTTTTATTGAGATTCGACGATAACCTTCGGAAATATGGGGTCTAATGTCATGGGAGTCATGAATAATTAGAACAATAATAAGTAAAATCATCTATGTAAACATTATCTTTTTGTTGTAGCTGAATCCGTTGGTCCCGGCTGCACCTGCAGTCATTAATACCCTCCTATCCACATTGGGCCCGCGTTATATAAGGGGTGACTAATAATAATAAAGTTAGCTATTTATTTTGTTGATAGAAGCGTGGCCGGGCTAGGCCACATGTACGTTGTGTAGCCGGGCCACAAGAAATGTGCTATAACTCGTGAAATACAGCTGTACCTACTGGTTTTTTCCTTTTGGGTATCATAAAGTACCCGTACGTCTACTGACACAATACAGAAAAAAAAAGTGTTTAAAAAACAAAAAACCGACTTCAAAAAAACCTAAAATCAAAAACAACTTCAAAATTAAATGCTCTAAAAAGCAATAAATAATATTCGATTGCTTTATAGAGCATTTAATTTTGAAGTTGTTTTTGATTTTAAGTCTTTTTGAAGTCGGTTTTTTGTTTTTATGTCTTAGAATTTAACACCAAAATCGATTGAACTTACATTTTTTTCTTAATACACGATTTCAACATTGCCACTAGGCGTGTTAATTTGTGACACTGCACTTGAAACATTGCACAATCTTAGGCGATGCTGTTTGACCATTGTGGTTAAAGTGGATTGAAGAATTTCAAGACCCAAGCTTTTGCCTAATTTGGCGACAAAGGTCGTCCAAGATGAATCTGATTATGAAATCTACGCACTATAATTATTCGCTTTTTTACGAGACTTACCTATATCACATGTAATGAAACATTGTTTAAGTACTTTACACATACATTCGTATGAAACTGATCTTTATAGACGAGAAAATATGCCTTTTCCTGTTGATTGTTTTATTGATCCGACGATAGATCTCAATCGGTTACGGTTCACTATAAATAAATATTATTTACTATTACTATAACTTTGCCACCGCAGTTTAGAAGAAGTCCTCTTTCAGTGTTTTTATACTTTTTGCAGTCACAGACCACTTTCAGAATAAAAAAAAAACACGGACGAAAAAGTAAACAAGCCTTATATTAAAAACCACTTTAACTGGTGGTTCCTTTACGGGTTAAGGGTTAAATGCGGACCCTTAGTACACATATGCTACGATCCAAAGAGGTCCGTGGATCCCCCCTTAAGAGACCCTTTAGAAAGATAAATAATATTAGAAAAAATACTAGAAAAAATAGCGACTAGTAGCATAATTGGTCAGTGCATTGGGCCGGAATCCCAAGGGTGCGGGTTAGAGTCCCGTCTGAGGTGCTACGGGTGAGTCGATTTTTTCTAGTATTTTTTCTAATATTATTTATCTTAACATAAAAATAGCATTGTGAATGCGAAAAATCTAATTTTAATGACCCTTTAGAAGTTCAGTAATTCTGTCAGCAATTAAAAAATATATGAAGGTCATAAAATCTAACCTTCCAATGTTCTACTTTAACTTAATACGAATATACTTATTTTTGTCTAGACTGATCATAAATATTTGTAACTCACTCACTCGTTTCAGTTATAATTAAATTGAATCGAATTGTTTGCCAACTTCATGCCAAATATTTTCATTTAATAAATTGATGTCGATTTTATGCAGTACCTATACGACACCAAAGATCACGGGTTCAAATCCTATTCTTTTATATTTAGCATTTAATTTGATTCCCGATCCCGAGTTATAGTTAATTTTTTAACCTTTTGAGTGCCACGGTCTTCTATTGTTTTTTATAAAAAACCGTGGCGCTCAGTGTATGATGTTTTCATGGTCGTGTTGACAAGTCCACGCCTAGTTGGGAAAGAATTTACTTTTAAAATTATCAACGCGAAGTTAGTAAGGTAAAACAATACAAACCTGTGCAATTGTGAAACCTAGGTACATTGCAGAGTTGATGTGCAGACTTTGTGCAGAACCAGTTTCCTAACCTAACAAGAACCTAAGGCTCGGTTGCATTATCTTAATTTAACTAAAACAGTACATGACACAAACTTATCTGAGCCGGTGGCCAAAACTGGAACTAATTGTTATTACATATTATTACCTAGGTTACGCCATAGACGACAGCGACGCCTGTCAACGAATCATATAAGTTTGTTTCTGTTAAAGTTAAGGTTAAATCAATATGGTGCAACTCAGCCTAAATGTTTCACAATTGCAGAGGTTTGTATTGTTTTATTTTACCGCGTTGATAATTTTAACCGTAAATTCTTTCCTAACTAGGCGTGAAGTTGTCAACACGACTATGTTTGAAGATAAACATTAATTTAATAGCCTCGGTTCAAACTCGACAAGAAACATAAGGAACCCATAAAAAATAATTAAACTTTGAATTTACTTTTATACGACACACAGTAAAAAAAACACAAAACGTTTTCTGATACAAAAGCTTTATTTTTAAGATTTTTTTTTAAATTTAAATTGTTTTTATTAGGTTTCTGATTTTTAGCACCTTTGCAATGGCTGACTCTTACCATCACCCGAAAATCTAGTTATAGTAGGTTACCAAAAAAACCGTAGGGAAACTGCGTAGTGTTTTCTTTCAAGAATTTCAAGAAAGTATCAAAAATTATTGGCGTAGTTGATTAAAAAACCTGTGAACTAAAATTATTTTCATCAAATACCATTTTCTTTCATTATTCATTTGTTTTAATTCATCAACGCCCGAGCGGATGCATGCGGCCGGATAACAATGGAATATCTATTGTGTCTCATTTTCCGGGTGTTGAAGGGTTAAAAGGTTAATTAAAAATTACTATAATATTTGTTTCTAATAGAAATTACTATTTTTTATTGCTGTCTCGTATTTTCTTAGCACGAGTGCTTTTACTATTTTGGAATCGGAGCAATATATGTGATGTTGAACAATATTAATCAGTTATTTATATCCGAGTTTCAAGTATCATAATAAACAAGGAATCTTTCATGTTCGTAAAAGTACGTTGTAGCGGTATTTTCCGTTGTTGTCTTATTATCGAGACGTTTCGATACGTATCGAGTGGGTAATCAGCTGATTATAAGCGATTATTGGGAGAAAGAGGGAAGCGACTGCCCACGACCTAAATCTTCTTGTGACGGTGTAATTTGAGAAACGTCACATAATCCTTGTGAAAGTTGAGCTTAGTTAGGTTAGAATTGTGACCAATAACAAATTTCATATGGCCAGTTGCCTTCTATTTCTTAAGCCCGAAATTATACATGTGTTGTCTTAAACTACATGATATTTTAAAAAGAGACAACACAATATTTTCCTTACATTCTATTCTACTTTCAGAAGGGAAATAATTAAGGATAATTAATACATATGGATAAAGTTTGGTATGTGATGGTGATGATTCACTTTTGACATATACCTGCCGTAAAAACCGAGATGACCTAATGAATCAAATTCACAAAAGAAAATAACACTCTCTCTCTCTCTAAAAAACCAAATTAATTTTACATCAAATCTCACTTCACTGCCCGGGAATTTTAAATCATAAATGGGAAAATGATAGGCTGTTTTTTTAATTACAAAAGATTCTAATTATCTACGCTACGGTAGCTACCTAAAACCTTTTGCAATCGGTAAAGTAGCTTATATTCAGCTAATTTCTAATAACAAATTCACGCGAAGTGAAGTGCGATTTAAAGTGAGATGCGGGTTTGATTACAGAATCGACAGGCTGTTTTTCAATTCGCATGTCTTCATGATTCAATCAAACATAAATGTTAGGTCCTATTACCTATGAAATTAGTATTTTTTCTCACACACAGAGAACCTCATAACTTCTGTGATTTAAAATATTTTCAGTTGCTAGATATTACATCAAATTATGACCATAGCCGTCAACTATGAGTGTAATTAAAGTCTATCTATTTTGTTTTCTTAGCATTGAAAAAATATCTTGAAAGTGACTCTTTTTATTGTTTTAAATTTCCATGGATACTGACGTTATTAGAATAAACTATATCAGTTATTGGCAGACAACATCTACCCGCACGCAACAATCGACAGTTCTTCCGTGACCATGGCGTATGCAACTGCGCCGAAATATCGGAGTCTCAAAAATAAACAGGTACATGGTGTAAATCCCGATATAGTTTATTCTAATGACTCTTTTTTTTTTAGAGAAAATTATCACTTTATCCGTTGTAACTTAGGCGAAACTTATTTTTTCGCTTAAGTTATATTGCCTAAGTTAGCATAATGTTCAAACATTTGTACATAAAAGTTTTGTTACAATAGCATTCACGGTTGTTAAATAAATTATGAAAATGCTAGTATGAAAAATGTAATTTGTTAAAAATTCTCAATACTAAACGTCAATTTCATAGGTAAGGACTAAGGCCCTAATAAATGTGATTTTAAAATAAATAATAATAAATAAATAAATATTTGACAACATCACATACATTGCTCCGATTCCAAAGTAAGTAGCTAAAGCACTTGTGTTATGGAAATCAGAGACAACGGTGGTATCACAAACACCCAGACCTGAGCCAATATAGAAAAGTTCGTTTTCTAAATTGACCCAACCGGGGATCGAACCCGGGACCTCAAGAGATGGCGACACCTTGAAAACCGGTGTACAAAGCCACTCTACCACGGAGGTCGTCGAAAAAACCTGAATATTCGTAAGGGTAGTCCACTGAACCATTAACCGATCGATTCGATGTTTTAATTATACAAATACTAATATTATAAATATGTGTAATTCCAATGTAATGATGTGAGTAAGTTTGGACCTTTGTATGTTTGTTTCATTGTTACTCAATCATGCAAAAACGGCTGAACGGATTTGGATGAAATTTGGCATACAGATAATTTATAGCCTGGATTAAAACATAAAAGACTTTATATCCGGGTCAAACCATGGGGATTTTCCGACGCGGACGAAGTCGTGGGTGGATGCTAGTTTCGTTGCTAACGTACAAAATAATTAAAACTTTATATCAACAAGAAAAAATTAAGCAAAACACATTCATCCTATATCCAATTTCGTCAGAAGGTCAGGTGTTCCAAAAATTTTCTGCTCCCGTAATTTTTAATTTTCTCTCAGACTAAAGCTCAATTAACAAGTTGTTAATGTTTACAAGGTCCAGCACTCTATTTAACCTCAACAATGAGTTTGACGTTGAAAAGGGACGTTAATTAAGTCAGGCTCCTTTATCTACTAGTATAGTCACGTCTATAAATATGTAAACAGTTTAGAACTTTGTCACTTTATAAACTATTACTTTTGAATAGAATTCAATGACAATTAATGACAACTACAACAAAGTGACAAAGTTCTAAGCTGTAGACATATTTTTAGATGTGACTGTACATAATCTCTCTTGATACCAAAACTATTATCTCTTATTAGAATAAACTATATCTGGATTTACACCATGTACCTGTTTATTTTTGAGACTCCGTTATTTGAGTAATAATAAAAGACTTAGACGAAGGGTAGACCGATTTGTCTGCCAATAACATCTACCCGCACGCAACAATCGACAGTTCTTCCGTGACCATGACGCATGCAACTGCGCCGAAATATCGGAGTCTCAAAAATAAACATGTACATGGTGTAGATCCCGATATAGTTTATTCTAATAACGTCAAAAACCATGGAAATTTAAAATATTATCTCTTGATAACAAAACTATTACACCTGAAATAATTATTTCAAAACGTTCTACCATCATTCAATTATATGTTACATTAAAAAAAATCTCAATCAAAAATAAATCTATTCCGCTAACATTATTTTGTTATTATTAAATATGAATTCAAATAATTATTTCTTTTTGACCGAGCGAGCGCAAAGCGTCTCCGTTTCAGCTTGTACAAAATGCTTTCGTATGTCTGTCCCGCTGTCCGACTTTCCAGCTATCCATCCATTCTCCTCTACCGGTCGCATTTCTCAATCGATTCTTGTAAAATTATGTGAGCAGGTTCCATAATTATATAAAAATAAATTGTCGATTCAGTATTTCGACTTGACAATTCTTTAAAATGGCGGAGATATGGGGAAAATCATATTTCAACCATTTCGAAAATTGTTCAAATATGATACAAAACAAGGTCTAAAGCACAACAAAGCCACTAGTCGATAGAAAGAAACCAATTTGATCAAGAGGCTGGTAAACGATTTATAAAAATATAAGAAGACCATACAAACTCTCATCAAACACTACCGGATAAGCTTCATTTAAAACAGATAAATCGAAGTAAGGAGCCCCAATCGGGCCCTAATTCATGATGTCACACGAACATCGATATCTCCTAAATAACTTCGGCGAATAGTACAATACGAAACTCCTTACTTCGATTTACCTGTTTTAAGTTGAAGCTCGGCAGACCCGCCGATGTTCGAAAAGTTAGCCGGTAGGGCCCCATATGTTACTTCCAAACATTTTGAACATAATGCGGTTGTTATAATAATTTCATTACACACAAAAACAAATGCTAAAGACCTGCGTAAGTCGTACTTAGTAAACAAAACAAACATGTTGCAAATTGCCTCCTTGTTATTCTAATAAGCGACTTGTAACTTGTAAGTCATTGTAGTTATAATTATGCCATTAACGCTCCATTTTGACCAAATGTTCTGTGTAAACACGCATTTTATTTAACTATGTCTGTCCTAGTTTTGTAATTATGAAATCTAAATAAATAATACCACAAAAGTCCTACGTGAGCAAAAAATCTAAAGAAATAGTAATTAGCACCAAAAGTTGGCAACCCCATAATAATTTTTTTGGGTTTTTACAGTCACAGACATAAAATAAAACGTAGAACGGCCTAGATTTGAACCTGAAATTTGGAGCTCTAATTTTTTTTCTTTAAAATCAAAAGCAAAACTTTACCGTAGCGTAGAAATAATTACACTACTACTGTACTATGAATAGTAAATTAACGCGTATTATAATTATGTTCATAGTACTAACATCTACCAATTTCAAGATCGCAGGGGCCAATCAGCGATTTTGAAACAAATAAAGAATCTTATTAAAGCCCCTATATACCTCAAGTGGCGCTCTCAGTTTAATTAAATTTATTGCTCGCTAAGTACATAATGTATCGAAAATTCACATGTACAGATTGAAGCTAAGGTTCTATAGGTTATTGTTTGTATCGAAAATTCACATGTACAGATTGTTTACATTTTATTTATAAACAATAACCTATAGAAC
This sequence comes from Catoptria pinella, assembly GCA_963556745.1. Taxonomy (NCBI): domain Eukaryota; kingdom Metazoa; phylum Arthropoda; class Insecta; order Lepidoptera; family Crambidae; genus Catoptria; species Catoptria pinella. The sequence continues at coordinate 10,081,975 of OY750769.1, forward strand.
CTTAGCTTCAATCTGTACATGTGAATTTTTGATACATTATGTACTTAGCGAGCAATAAATTTAATTAAAATGAGGGCGTTACTTGAGGTATATAGGGGCCTTAAAAGTAATTAACACTTAATATACAGTTGACAGAAAGTCGCATAGATATTAGGTACGTACAGCCAATCTCAGGCCAAAGAGCAACAGTTCCTGGGGCAAAAAAACAAATGGCGGACGTGTTTTCGAATACAGACAGGCATATCGGGTAAGTATAAGAGCTCAAACACACAGAATGATGCGATCCGATCCGCAAATCGCTGCGATCTATGCGATGTATGGAGTTCTCTTATCCCTTCCACACTGGTTGCGTTCCGATCCCATATATCGGATAGATCGCAACGATCTGAGATCGGATCGCATGATCGGACCATGACCGGAATGTATCCTGTGTTTTGCGGGGCGCTGCTGTCTAGAACACAGACACAGAATGGATAATAACTAATAGTACAAGTGCACAGACAAGTGTGTTTCTCACTAATTAGTAATTATAATATTTTTCCTTTTCCTCTTCCAATATCCTTTGATAATACCTCTACAATATTTATGTTCGTAACACAAATAACTTTTACGCAGCATTTATTTCAATGAAATAATATCGACCTACCTAATTCTTTTAGGTTAACGTTGAAAGTCGCATAGAACCGTGACTAGGGCAAAAAAGGCAGGTCCTTTCGCTGGAGTTGCCTAGCAACCACCCTCCATAGCTATAATGATTAATAATATATTCGATAGCAGGAAAACATCTTAAAATATCTTAAATGACTGCCTAGTACCTGCCTGCCTACTTACATCATGATAGCAAGTTTCTATAAAGGTCGAACTTGACAAAAATTCTCCTTACTTACTCATAAAATAAACCTAATTAAGGCAAAAAATACAACAATCCAAACCAAATTCTTAACTTAAATAAAATAAATAAATATTAGACAACATCACAAACGTTGCTCTGATCCCAAAGTAAGTATTTAAAGCACTTGTGTTATGGAAATCAGAGACAACTGTGGAACTACAAACACCCAGACCTGACCTTAACCCAGCCGGGGATCGAACCCGAGACCTCTGAGATGGCGACACCTTTAAAACCGGCGTACAAACCACTCGACCACGGATGTCGTCAAAACTAACCAAACATCGGATATCAAAACCATTTTGTTTAAATAATGATTAATTTACTATCATATCTTTGAATCCCTTGACAATTTAAACGCCAGGAATAGAATATAATATAATAGATATTCCATTGCGTTGAAAATGAGCAAAATAGAATTTTCATTTTATTAAAAATAAGTAAGATAGCTTCGATAAACAATACCACGACACGAGTAAAATATTAGTTTCTTACTTATAATGTTTGCGACTTACCCCTATTTAAAGCAGATGTTTTTCCAACTTTAAATAGGTAACTTCAATTACGGTCTAGTTAACTGAATAACTGAAGTACCTAAGTATACTTAGTTGTGTTTTTTTTACAGAAAAGAGAAAAAAAATAGACGTAGACTATAGCTTCGATCTGATAAGCAATTTTATTACACAAGCTATAAAAATACATAATAATCACATAAAATTAATAAACATCTCAGAAATTCTAAAACCTAATTTCGAAATAAGAGATGTTGATATTTCAGTAATATACAGGGTGGTAAAAAACTGAAGTTGGAGGGAAAGTAGCCTAAATATTGTTGATGGCAAATACTGAAAAGAAACATTGTTTTATTTTTTTTTAGATAAGTAAAACTGCATTCAAAATTTTGATAAATCGCTTGTCTCAGTCGGAAATCGAACGGGCTAAAATCCGAAAAAATAGCGTGTACTTTTATGATAATACGGCCAAATACTCAAAGGCTACTTAGCTAAAATCTTTAGTTAAGGTCTCCTTAATTTTAAGGACGATGTCAGTTTCATAGTTTCTGTCAAATTTGACAACTTTTTTTAATTTAAGATGGCCTTAAATATCTTCAAGGTTCGTTTGAGTATTTGGCCGATAGTATCTTAAATTAAAGTCAGACCAAAGAAAGATAAAAAAAAATAGTTAAGTTCAAATATGTTTTTGTTTCTAATTAATCTTTTTCATTTTAACAAAAATGTTTGTACGCTGTTTTTCTTTATTTTTAAATAAAGGAATGTTTCTTTTCAATTAAAGCCATCGTCAATATTTAGGGTACTTTCTCTCCGACTACCGTCTTTTTATCCACCCTGTATAAGAGAATGGTGTATAATTAATATGCTAATTGGCAATATCAGATAAAGATTACAATCACTTTTTAAATCCTCAAGAATGAATTCTTGAAACTAATTCAAATATTTGCTGACCGCCACGCGCCAGACATTCAAGGTGTAATTATATTAAATATCAAATTATTAATAATGCGCTAAGTATTATAATTAATATTAAATATCAAATTATTAATAATGCGCCAAGTATTATAATTAATAATTAAATTATAATAACTACGAGTATATACAAAATTTTGTTTGCAACATAAATCTAGTTGCAAACCAAATTTCTACCTAGTGGTTCAATTTTCTATCGATTTCAGAGATGCTATCATACAAAAAGTTGTATGTGTTGGTGAGCCTGAACTAACAGTTTTAGGTTGTACGTTATTTCAGTGACACTATTTCCTTTGGTACTTATACAGGGTGCTTGGTAATAGCCTTATAAAGCCGAAAATAGCAGATAGGGTACCATGTATACCCCGCAAAATTATTATACACTCTGAAAACGACCACTTTAAAAAAATGTTTTTTATGGTAAACTGCATAGTGGCAACCCTAGACCAAAATTGTGTTTAGCTTTTGTCCATTAATGGGATTGATTATCGAATAAAATACCTAGTCTATTTGTGTCTAGGGTTGTCATTTTCCAATTTTCAATACAAATAAAAGTAAGATACATACAGCCGCTGTTATTTCATACAAATTTTCGGTCGCTACCGCTCAATATTTGGACCAATGGCCATACTTACAACACTTCTTAGTACTTTTTTTCCTCAACAGCGAAACTTAGTACTTTTTTCTCACCAGTTCGTCGGATGAGTCAATTCCCATATAATTGTAGGCAAACCCATTCAATGCAACTGTTATTGCGTTAAAGCAAATTATTTTGTCTAGCGGTTTAAGGTGCTGACACATTTCGCACATAACAATCAACATAATCATATTTTGTATATTCTAGTATTCTAGTATATTATTTAGTATAACATAGTCATAACTTAAACAAATTGATTTTTGAGTTATTTATACATTCGGAATCAGCTTTTGTTTTCTCTACAAACTGGTAAAATAGACGAAATTTGGCATACAGATAATTTATAGCCTGGATTAAAACATAAAATACATGGCCAAAATGGCGTACCCCAATTCATGATGTCACACGAACATCGATATCTTCTAAATAACTTCGGCGAATAGTACAATACGAAACTCCTTACTTCAATTTACCTGTTTTAAGTTGAAGCTCGGCAGACCCGCCGAAGTTCGAAAAGTTAGCGGTAGGGCCCCAGATGTTACTTCTAAACATTTTGGACATAATACGGTTGTTATAATAATTTCATTAGACACAAAAACAAATGTTAAAGACCTGCGTAAGTCGTACTTAGTAAACAAAACAAACATGTTGCAAATTGCCTTCTTGTTATTCTAATAAGCGACTTGTAACTTGTAAGTCATTGTAGTTATAATTATGCCATTAACGCTCCATTTTGACCAAATGTTCTGTGTAAACACGCATTTTATTTAACTATGTCTGTCCTAGTTTTGTAACTATGAAATCTAAATAAATAATAGCACAAAAGTCTTAAAAAAAATCTTAAGAAATAATAATTAGCACCAAAAGTTATTGGTGAATTTTGAGTTATTTATACATTCGGAATCAGCTTTTGTTTTCTCTACAAACTGGTAAAACAGACATTATTCTAAGTCGTTTAGATTGCATTTTAAGATGGTCTTGCCTGTTACCGAGGCTACCAAAACGTTAGTTTGTGTCGCATCTCGAGTTAACACACCAAATTAGAAACTTATTTACAAACATGAGCGTATTAACTTTGGCTTGATACTGTATTGCCTGTCAACTTTGATATATTTTTTTTTTTGTGAATTACACTTTTGCTTGTTTATTAACTCCTACTTATTAGTAAGTTACCTAATTATTTATTAGAGTTAATACTCTCTGCACTCTAAATGGTTTTAGAAAGTAGCTTGTATATCCTTATATATTTGTCTTAAAAACTTTATTTTTGAAGTATACAAAGAAGAAAAATGTAGCTTTTTAATGATATAACAATCAGACCATAAATACTTCACAGTCAGGAACTATGTTTTTTGTTTTATCTTTGAAACGCTATATCTCGAAGCTACTTTTTTGAGTTAAGACTTTTGAGTTAGGACTATGTTGATAATCATGTGCGATGTATTAAGAAAAATATACAATTTCAATTTTCCTTAGATTTTCTCATCTAAACCCTCCTACTTGTACTTCGTACATTCCACACTCCCAGAACCGGTTGTTACGTCACCACTACTTCTCGAACCTAGAACTTGTCGGCGCAGGAGTCGAGATAAATTGACGCCATAACAAATGCGATGATATGATGGAGATTACCACATCTGATGTAACTAGGGTGGCCACCTTTTCTCAGACAATTTTTTTATTTTTATTTATGTAGAACAAAAACAAAGTACGCAGCATAAAAAAGTGTACATTTTTATTTTTATACTTATTTATTTCCTTAAAACATATTTTGTGTTACTTTTCGCAACTTGTAAAAAATATTTGTCTTTCTTTATGATAGTTACACAAGAGTTACGTAAATAAAATATTTAAGCATATTCTATTTCTGACGTAGATTATAGAGTACACCTGTAAATGATAGACGTATTTTCGTCAACTGTTTTATTTATGGTAACACAAAGTATAAAAACATATAAAGGTCTAAAAAAAAAAGAGGTTGGCTTGATCGCCAACTACACCTATATGAAATAGAGAACACTACTCTATTTTAGAGTACGGGTGGCAACCCTAGATGTTACTCAAGCTCATGTCTTAAACATATTGTTCCTTCACGGTGATTAGACGTTTGGCCTTTCTACTATTCGCGCGGTGAACTGAAATATTTGGTTAATTTTGAAAAACATGTCATAAACATATTCTTTTCTTTACGTTCATTAGACATATCGGCCTTTCTATTCTTTAGCGCGGTTATTTTATTGATATTTTGATAAATTTGGATTATAATTGCGAGTAATAAAAAGGAGATGAAATGCGCTTCGTGCGCATGCTTAGAATGTCAACCAAATAGGAGTGAAACCCCGCCGTTTGTCTGGACACCGATGGTAGAACAGGGTTGACGGAATGAGCTCATACAGCTCAAGAGCACTCTCCGAAGTATATCCTGCAGGACACCGCCAGACAAGTCACTTTACGGCGATTGGCAAGACTGTGTCAAGAAGACAATACTACTCAAAAGTAAGAAGAATGCTTCGTGCGCATGCTTAGAATGTCAACCAAATAGGAGCGAAACCCCGACGTGCGTCTGGACATCAACCGATGGTAGAACAGGGATGGCGGAATGAGCTCATACGGCTCAAGAGTACTTTCCGATGTCCTGCAGGACATCTCCAGACAAGTCACTTTACGGCGGTTAGCAATACTGTGTCAAGAAGACAATGCTACTCAAAAGTAAGAATACATATTTGCAACACTTTACCAATTAGGGATAGCGATGCTTAAAGTGATCCCATTTCTAACCTTTTTCAGGGAAACGAACCCTTTGTTCCGAACGGGTTCCGTTCCGTAGGTCTCTCACCTACGGAACCCACTAAGAATGACTACATGCTACCGGAAAGTAACATGTAAATATCGGAAGCTAAATCCAGTTTGTTTGGTCAACGTTGAAGATGTGTTTGTCATTGTCAAAGACAAACGTATATGTACCTATACAATCACTTGTAAACGCTGGATTTGTTCTGCAGAGAAAAGTAGAGTTAAGCCAAATTTTTAAAATCATAGTTTTTTGGTTTTTTGTTTAAAATATTCGGATTGAATTCGGACCTTCTAACATTATAAAGTTACTTAAAATAGCGGAATTACAGAACAAAAGGTTGAAAGGACTTACAAACAAACGATGAATTATGAATTACTGGACATTTTAATGAGATTCATCTGATGAAGATTCTGATGGAACTTTGCAGAAGACAACTTTAATTTTCAAAATATTACTTATTTTGTTTTTTTTAAATATTAATTGATTTCTATAATTCAATGGTAAGAGGACTTAGAATTCTTTATTTTCAAGTAAAGTTTATCGACTAATAATAATTGATGTTTTTATAGTCTGTCTATTGTTACTTGTCTTATTTAGTAAACAGCTTTTGACAGTTGTCATACGTCTTTTAAAATTAAATCGTTAACTAAAAATAAGTTTTTTTATGAAATCAAATTGTCACTAATAATTAGTAATTTCTTTTGTAACCTATGTGTGCAAAACCATTTGTTATATTTGATAATTGTTTTTTTTCAATAAAGAGTTGGGTGAAGATTGTTTACTAAATAAGACAAGTGAGGGTAGACAGACTTTAACAAACATTATTGTATATATACAAGGTGTTACAAAAGTACCCCTAATGCCGAATATGGTATACAAGGTGTTACAAAAATATCCCTAATGCCGAATATGGCATATAGGGATCATCAAACTGAACAACTTTTACTATGGGGCCAACTCTGAAATCGTGAAAAAAAATCAGCTGTTTCATACATTTTGATATTTTCGATTTTAGTTTTTGTATGAAGCAGCTGATTTTTTTTTTCTCGATTTCAGAGTTGGTCCCATAGTAAAAGTTGTTCAGTTTGATAGTCCCTATATACCATATTCGGCATTAGGGGTATTTTTGTAACACCTTGTATACTTCTAAAGCTACCTTCCGTTCGTACAGTTCAGGGGGCAGGACTTTCTTCAATTTGAGATTTCCGTATACACATTTTTTAACCTAGCATGCAGGAAAATCAACATGGCACATTTAAAGAACTACATATAACTTGGAAATAATATTGTAAAAGTAATGCTTATCTGAAATCTAGCTAACGAACAAATTACAAATGCAACCTGAGACGACAAGTCTAGAGAAAGCTCGTAAAAATATGCTAATCACGAAACAAAGAACAGCGTTCGTCTTTTGTATGAGTGAAACTCTAAATTATTACCGATACATTTAAAAACAATAAGACAGTTCTATAAAATACACGGAAAAGTGATCAATATTATTAATTCCATTAAAAAAAAACATTGCTTTTTAACGACCTCCGCTGTCGAGTAGCTTTTACACCATTTTTCGTGTATTTTTCGATCGATTCGATCTCGGCTGGGTCAAATCAAAAAACAAACTACCTACCCATTCTATATTGTTTGAGGTCTGGGTGTCTGTGGTTTTCATTTTTGATTTCCAACACAAGTGGATAATATAACTTCAGCCAATCTAAAATATTTATTTGTTTAACTGTAAAAACTACGCTATGAAACTGATTTTTCGAAAATAGAAGAGAATAAAATAATACATACTTACACAATTTTTTACCATCAAAGAGAAATAATGCCAAAACTAGTTTGCGATCGCAGACATTTAAATATAACCTCCTTCATAAACAATAGTTTTAAAGCCGTTCGTAAAATCATTAGCACGCTATTAATCATAGCTTTAACACGTTATGCTAGTAGTTAAACAAACTCCAAGTTTAAATTAATCCTGTACGCATAACAATTAAGTATTATGTCGCGTCACATAGTAGTGTTACATAGTAGTGTTACATAGTAGTGTTTCTGAGTAAGCATTCTGCTGAATGTGACAAAGTCCTAAAAAGTTCAGGTACTTTTGAGGCTCACTGTACCGATAATTACACAATGTACAATAATGTGTTTGCAACATAGTTTTATATCTCGAACACAATCATTATTTTGACTGATGATTGTTTGACAATTGCACTAACGATGCTCTTGGAGATAAGGGGAGCGATTCTTTAACCATACTCGTATCTCACTTCGAAACTCACTTCACTTCACGTAAATTTTTTATTAAAAATTATTAAAAATTTACTGTATTAAAGCTACTTTACCGATTGCAAAAGGTTTTAGGTAAGCTATCTTAAACCTTTTGTGATCAAAAAAACGGCTTATCAATATCTCACGCGCAGTGAAGTGAGATTCGAAGTGAGATTCGAGTTTGGTTACAGAATCGACAGGTAGTGCGATATACTCGTATTGTAATTGACGCTTCACGCTTTGTTTGTTTGCTGTGATATAGCAATAAATTTTGAAAGAAGACTTTTGGTGAGTCAGTTTTAAGGGTTCCGTACAAAAGGAAAAAAACATAATTAGATCTATTTGTCACGACAATTTTTCTCATCAACACGTAGAAGAATCTAGTAAAAATGACAATCAAATAGGTGCTAAGATATATGGTCTCTTAAACCGGTAAAAAAAATAGGTTTTAAGCCAACTTAATCAAAAGCTACGGCCATTGTGTCGCATATTTTGACTTTTCATAAAATTTGGCAGGAAGCAAGAACCAACTCCGAAAATCTACATTTTCTAGTTATATCGCATTAAAAAAATATTCGTACGAACCCCTTGGCGCGTAAATCTGACTCGAATTGTCAGTTTTTTGTAATGCAACATAACGTAATTCTGACTGCGAAAAAAGGAGTATTTCTATCCGAGTCAGTATTATTACTTATTTATTTTACTTACAACCTCTGATGCAAGCTTCAATGAACTCTTTTCTTCATTTCATATATATATTTTAATATCTTTGTTTAGTTTGGATTTTTTTTTGTTTTTACGTTTTAATACAATACTAAATAACATACTAGAAAAAATACGACTTGCACCAGATCATATTCTCGGACGGGAATCGAACCCGCGACCTTTAGATGTCCGGTCCGATCCGGCTGGTCCGAGTGACTCGGTAGCTCAGCGGTAAGAGCATTGGACCGGACATCCAAAGGTCGCAAGTTCGATTCCCGTCCGAGAATACGATTTGGTGCGAGTCGTATTTTTTATAGTAAATAAAAATATCATTGTGAATACTAAAATCTCAAATTTAATAACTATGTTTTATTAAAATTTTCTGGTGATTTAGTTTAGGCATAAGGTTTAAGTTTAAATATTATTTACATTTAAAACTTTACATTCTCATAAACACATAACATTGTCACTTACATGAGAACATCACTAAATTAAAAAAATTCGTGTCACAAAAGCGACACTAATTAGATACTTGTTAGTAACAATACAAATTAATCAACAATAAATATAATAACACTCGTTAAATACGATTAAATCTATAATACGGTTTGCGCTTACCATAAGTCAAGACACGAATCTACCATAGTTGTTTGATACTATCATATCGATATTATTAATAATATAAAAAACGCGAAATATTCGCAGTAGCCTAAAGTATTGTATTTATTACAAGTTGAATAATACTCATAACCACGAGGTCGTGTCTCCATTGATAATTATACAAAGTTGTCAATTGATTGACTGATAGCTACTCAATCTGAGAGGCGTCTTTAATAAAATTATAAACAATTCATCTAAATTGCTGACATTTAAAAAAACTTGCGTTGACGCAAAGCATCAAGTAGCCCTGGAATTCCTTGAAAGCCGCCTTTGTGGTCTAGTGGTTCGTCCACCCGTGTTAGACGCAGGAGTTCCGGGTTCGATTCCCAGGAGGAGGGTTATCGGTTTAGTTGGTGGTAGGGCTTATTTAATTTCGCCTGGCTAGCAACCACAATCTTACCTAAGTCTGTCGCCATAACAACAATATAAAAATTGTTGTGTTTCGGCAGTTAGAGATAAGATAGCTAGTTCCTCAGTGGTGAAGCGTTCGCATGTAGTGCGCTTCCACCTTCGGCCTTATCGTCACTTAACATCAGGTGAGGTGAAGGCCAAGAGCATCAAGAACATCAGATGAAGTGAAGAAAAAAAAGCTCATTAGATGACTTCGTTTATCAATGAATAAAATAATGTATAATAATAGGCCTTGGCGGTTATTTTTACCTAGTGATCGAAAGAACAATAATTTAAGTCCTTGATTAAATGTATCAAGGTGAAGATAAATATAAGGTTTTCTTTAAATATAATAATAAATAAATAAAGACAACATCTCATACATTGCTCCGATTCCAAAGTAAGTAGCTAAAGCACTTGTGTTATGGAAATCAGAGACAACGGTGGTATCACAAACATCCAGACCTGAGCCAATATGGAAAAGTTCGTTTTCTAAATTGACCCAACCGGCGATCGAACCCAGGACCTCAGAGATGGCGACACCTTGAAAACCGGTGTACAAAGCCACTCGACCACGGAGGTCGTCAAAATATCTTTGACTCGACGTTTCCGTAATGTACAGTCAAAATGTTTGGCTTACCACAACATGTTGACCATAAAATTAAAGAAAGGAGACCCGTTATTTTATGCTGAAGTTGTATACTTTTTTAATTTTTGTATCTGTGATTCAGATCTGATTGTACTTGTTTACTTATTAATCTGTGGTATTTGTCAACTAAATGGCAGCTATCAATGCCAAATTAAAGTCAAGTCAGGAAGTATGCTATGCAGCCATATTTTTCAATTCGTAGTGACTTTTCTTCCCTTTGAAGATTTGATGAGAATTACGGAACCTTTTTTCGATGACTCGTTGTTCCATTATAATAATATAATAATAACTATTTTTCTATATGCGCTAAAATTGAATCACGTAGCAGATTTAGTGTAAGTAGGGCTATATTTTAAGACCAAACTCAATCGTAAATATACAAGTTACAATTTTTCTACGGGATGTGCCGGATCTCCTTTAAAAATTTTGTTGTAACCTAGCGTGCTGTTTCTGTACTTTAGACCTCGACCCATTTATCATAACATTTAAAGCCAAATTAAAAATCTGTTAATTGACATAATTTTCGATTTCTTTACTGTCCAATTGCAGGCTCCTTATTGAGCTAAATGTCATCGGTACACCAATCATACCGAAAGAGACTTTCCAAAAAAAAAGTTGTACGTCTTCAATAATTCGAAAGAGTTATAGTATTATTTATAAGCGACTGAACATAAATAGCAAAAGTGACTTTGCATTTAAATATACATATACAGGGTGTTACAAAACAACTGGCAATGCCGAATATGGTAAATAGGGACCGTAAAACTAAACAACTCTGAAATCGTAAAAAGTCTGCTGTTTCATACATTTTGATATTTTCGTTATTAACCAATTAATGCCTGGAAAATAGAGACACAATAGATATTCCATTGTTATCCCGACGCATTCGGCCGCTCGAGCGTTGATGAATTAAATTTTGAATGAAACAGCAGATTTTTTTTCGCAATTTCAGAGTTGGTTCCATAGTAAAAGTTGTTCAGTTTGATGGGTCCCTATCTACCATATTCGGCATTGCGGGTTGTTTTGTAACACCCTGTATAAAGCTTTATAACTTAGTTTTTCGAGTTAAATGTGGTTATTTTAATGACGTATTTCTAGACTGAGTTATGCTCGTAAGCTAAATTCATTTATTCTATCATAAAACAAACATACAGGAACCCTGAACACATAACACTCTCTGTTTTTTGGGCAGTCGTGTAAAAACAAACATTGTATGATTTTAACGATGTGTTTATAATATTTATTTAAAAACGATGTATGTTCTGTGTCCCAATAATTGCGATCGTCTTTTTTATATGCGTTAAGTTTTTTTTAATTCTCTAATTCTATGGAATTAGTAAAACCAGTTAATTATATCTTTTGATAAACTTTTGATGTAGGTAATCATGAAATGTAACAGAATTTCCATGAAATTATCTGTTAAGCAACTTTCGCAAGGTTGGTCATGGGATGGGTGATCAAAAATGTATTATCTCGAGCTCCTCCGTGTTTCGGTAGACACGTTAAGCCGTTGGTCCTGGCTGCATTTGAAATCGTTAGAACCTACCAATCCGCATTGGGCCCGCCCATCCTCCTTATATCCATCCATAAGGAACGCCTGTGCCCCAGCAGTGGGGCATTAAAAATGGCTGATGGTCAAGTTATTTGAAACTTAACCGGAACTTGAAAACCTTTTGAGACACCTTTTAGTTTTTCACAGCTTTGAGCTTATATCAACGTGTTACAAAAATACCCCTAATGCTGAATATGGTAGATAAGGCCCATCAAACTGAATAACTTTTACTATGAGACCCACTCTGAAATCGCGAAAAAAAATCAGCTGTTTCATACATTTTGATATTTTCGTAATTAATTTTTGTATGAAACAGCTGATTTTTTTTCGCAATTTTAAAGTTGGTCCCATAGTAAAAGTTGTTCAGTTTGATGGTCTCTATCTACCATATTCGGCATTTGGAGTATTTTTGTAACACGTTGTATAATATATCAGTAAAAATATAGGCCGATTTCCTTTTTTTGTTAACATCACCGACCATGAATGTAGTCAAAAACTTCGTAAAATATATTAAGCGCGTTTTCCTTGAGACATAAATTCTCAATGAATGTTCGGAAATGTCCAGTTCCGATTCATAATTCGTAAATTTAAAAAAAAACGAGATGAGATTGAGAGTCAGAATTAATGTTATTGACGAATTATCGTGAAAGGTAACGAATACTGCCACATAACTTTCGTCATTAATGACATAATGATATTTCAATTAACCTCCATTTCGTTTATTAACCTCAACCTTCTTTGACAGACGAAATATAAGACATAAAATTATTATATTCTGCTAAGATTTTTTATTTTTACAATCCAAATTCTATTAAATAACCGGACAATAGGGAGTCAGAGGCGCCCGCCGAGGGTTCCATACAAATTTGTAGGTAGTAGTGTATTTTAGCTAATAATACTTCTAGTATATTATTAGCTAAAATATCTCAAATTTAATATACTATACTAGTGCTGCACTGGTAGTGCAATCTGCACTAGGTTAATTAAAACTAGTAGTGCTGCACTAATAGTGCAATCTTCATTAGGTTAATTAAAACTATACTGGTGCTGCACTAGTAGTGCAATCTTCACTAAGTTAATTTAAAGTATACTAGTGCTGCACTAGTGCACACTAGTGGTGCAATCTTCACTAAGTTTATAAAAATACAAAAGAAGCAAGTTTCATTGTGCCATTTCTCCAACTTCCAAATGGCAAATTAAGCCTAAACATACATTAGAATCAAATAGTTCCTGAATGTATTTTATTTACTATGAGCCTTAATCGTCTGCACTAAGCCTAACTTTATCAGGGGCCCTATCGTGTTAATTCTGAACGATAAAACCAAAACCGTTACGTTGTCATTTAGGTTATATTTACCTAAAAATCATTGGTTAAAGCTTTAGAATTCTCATTTAATTCATCAACGCCCGAGCGGCCGCATGCGGCCGTATAACAATGGAAGATCTAGTATGTCTCATTTTCCGGGCGTTGAAGGGTTAAATTGTCGAAGATTGGCATCCTAAGCTCACTAGGCACAGTTTTCAACACTTTTAACAAAACTAAAGCGAGTATTACTCTGTAAACGAAACTAAAACGATAACGATTTAATTTTGGTTTTATCGTTTGAAAATTGTGCGATTGGGCCCTAGACACGCATCGAAAGTAAATAAAACCTGCTTCTTAAATCGCAATAAAAGTTTTTTTTGACACGTAACTTTATGTCTCGATGACTCGCATCGCAAATATCGAATGTATGTCTGTATATTTATGAGCAGACGTCACATTAACGAGAGCAATAACTTGTTACACAAAAACGATTCTGAAACTTATAAGGAAGTAAATCTCTTGCAATTGCTGGGTGGTTTAGTACCACTAGGCACGTGATGGTTAACGCTCTCTCTATGTTTAAAAGCTGTTAGTACTTTATTTTTAAATAATCTTTATGGTTTAATTTAAATTAAACAATTCCATAAATCCAGTAAAATAGCCTTGCTACTCGTAAACTTCAAACTGATTATGTATAATTTAATATAACCAGAGTATGATGATGAAATTGATGCTTTAACTATTTGGTTATACCAAGAGAGATCTCCTTGCTCCAAACCAAACCAAGAGATTTGCTTGAAACCTCACAAGACACGGGACAACAAAACTCAGAAATGTGTTGTAAATATGTAGTCTCTGGCAAGACACGGTTTCTCTTATCCTTCTCAATTCCCAACCTTATTGTAATTATTTTTTTAATTTAAGAGAAAAATAACTCAAAAACTCTAAACGCACCAAACATTTTATTTTAGAATAAGCTGTAGTTAGCTTAAAATTACATACTTTAAAAAAGCTTTAATTGCAAACACACTGCTTTAATGTAGAGTCTGTTTCCAATTAGAAGTGGCGGATCGGAATAAACTTCGCAGAGATGAATCGAAAGAGCGTGAGACAGGTGTTATACGATTTGCTCTATTAAATTTATTCCTCCGCCATTTTGGTTGTAAACATAATAATGTTATTGTTGCTACTCTAGTTTTTTATTATGCTTTGACCGTGTCTAAAGCTATAATGCGAAAGGATGTATTAGAAATGTCTTTATATAGAGACTCATTGAATATATTATGTTTACGCTATGTGTATTTCTTTTAAAAATGAAATACTTTTTTCTGTAAAAGTTATATGATTTGGCTTCTCTCTCTCTCTCTCTCTCTGGTTAGTTATTGATGTTATAATAAAAATCACAGTTCATTTAACACAAACAACAAATACCAAATAATATACTAGAAAAAATACGACTCGCACCAGATTATGTTCTCGGACGGGAATCGAACCCGCGACCTTTGGATATCCGGTCCAATGCTCTGACCGCTGAGCTACCGAGTCCCTAGTGGGAACGTCGAATTTCTCCTAGTATATCAACTCTTACGCTGCAAGCCAGCGCCATCTAGTATATGATTTGGTATTATATAAAATAGCATTGTGAATGCTAAAATCTCAAAATTTAAAAACAAACAGCAAATACTTAAAAATCTATTTGATAAACTGTATAGATTTGTATACAGCTGAACAATGTTTGCCATACTTGCAAAAACTAGAAGCTCATTAAGCGCCAGCGCCTACGAGCGACTTTTTGTAGCTGCGATTGATTATGAAGCGATTTAATTGTGTTTTTTTAATGTAGGTATTTAGTAACGATATAATTTCTTTATAAATATCGTTACTTCTGATTTCTGACACAGATCTAAGTTTCTTGTGTCTATTCTTCTTGCCAGCTGAAAAAGTCTCGAATGAGTGATAGAAAAATATAGACAATTCAGAAGCACTTAATATCTAAGGTTATTTAAATAAAGAATTGTTATTTCTTTCATTTATAAAGTTATATACTTAACTAAATATACATGCATTGACCTTGTAATAATAAATTCAGAAACCATAACACATAACTCTACCAGTTAACTTGATATTAATTATTCAATTTAAATTATGTAGTATTTACGTTATTACAGAATTTGGTAATGAATACTTTTTAAACGGTAATTCAACCATCGCTAACTGATCAAAAGGAAGCCACTATTACGATCCAATTAACTTTCGCCATTTTTTTTTTATATTTTGTACCAAACACGTAATTAATCATCATTAACCTATAGATAATTATAATATGTATTTTTTCTTCACCCAAGGTTGTTTGGAAAAGATTACATTAATTCTGCCTTTCATATACTTACTTTAATTTTTCTGTGTCAAATTTTCCATGTATTTTATTGCACACTAGTTAGTGTTATTCTTGTTTGTGCTATTTCTGTTGAAAATAAACAATATAATAAACTAGAAAAAATTTAACTCGCACCAGACCATATTCTCGGACGGGAATCGAACCCGCGACCTTTGGAGGTCCAGTCATGCTCTTACTTAATTTTTATTAGTATATTATTTAGTATTGTATAAAATAGCATTGTGAATGCTAAAATCTATTTAATTTATCCTAACTAATAAAACTACCACATGGTTAAAAAAACATATTTTTTAATTTGTATACAAAACTGCAGTGACAACCCTAGACGTAAATACATTATTGTTTTAGTTAATCAATCCAATTAATGGGCAATAGCAAAACATAATTTCGGTCTAGGATGGCTATGCAGTTTATCTTTTATTTTTTCAAGACATGTAAACACACACAACACACAACAACCACACAACCACTAGCCTCCACCCGCGACTTCATCCGCATGAGATTCCCACTCACGTGGAATATTTTAAAATCTAGATTAAAACCTTTGCCAACTTTATTAAAAAAACAAAACAAAGTTCAATTATCCATCATATTGTGCTTTTGAAATGTTTCGCATAACTCTTACGAACATTAGTATTAACGGTAACTTACGATATTAAGTAAAATTTAAGTACAAATTAAACATTCTCAAAGCCTCTTTTCCTTTAAATAAGTGTAAATAAATTAACAGACCTACGCATTATTTTACAATAGTGCGTGTTTCTGATTAGCCAATGTGAGCTTCTGCTATTCGACGTGTATTTTGTAACGTTACGAAATATTAAGGGCTTGTGCTTGTTATTCGTTGCAAATTGTATTTTTTTTATTCTACTACATGACTTGGCCTTCACCTCACTTGATTTTGAGTGACGATAAGGCCAAATATGGATGCGAACTTCAACCATCTTATCTCTAAGAGCCATAACCATGTTTAAAGTTTGTTAATACGGCAATGAGTGACTCGATGACTGAATGGTGCAGTGGTCAACATGGTCTACGAGTACCACGCAAGAGGTCCCGAGTTCGAGTCCCGGCCGGGCAGAAATCGAAATGATGAATTTTGATTTCTGTGAAGGTTCTGGGTGTTACTATGTATAATAAGTATATACCTATTTAAAAAGTATGTAAGTAGTTTCAGTTTTCTAGCACCCATATTACTTTAGCTTTGCTTAGTGACTAGATGGCGCTGTGTGAAATTGTCCAAGCATTTATATAGGTATATTATATTATATAAATATAATGTAATGTATATTTACATCATACGAGTTCTTACTAATCTAGGTCTAACCACCAGAATCACTAAGTGTTCACCGCATTAGAGTAATATTTTATTTGCTCTGCATTTCGTTGAAAAAATACCAAAATATGGTTAAAAGATGAACGCAAAACACTATTTCCCATAGAAATGTAGGTCGGACACCGGTGACCGCACCATTATACCAAATAGAGTTAGTTTTTTTCTATAATCTTCTGTGAGTGAGTTATAAATTGTATTGTGGTTTTAGAAATATTAAATTATTACGAGCTCGAAATTAATTCTTTGATACCTAAATAGATAATTTTTATTAACTTTGATATTTATTTGTATCGCGCGTTTTCTTCCTATACTAAATTAAAATATCGATTCCTAATACAACAAATCGAAACTTTTTTCTGTTAGTAAAAATATTTTTACGGCCTCACCACAAAAGATTTTAAAACACTATTCAACAAGTATACAAGTATTTAACTTAGACACTGTTTAAATGTCACTTTTTTGACAAAATGGTTTGAAAGGGACGGCATCACATTTAAACACTGTCTAAATTAAACAGTGTTTCAAATCTTTTGAAGTAAGGCCGGCAATGTTTATCTCGTATCATAAATAATAAAATATTTAACCCAACTCTTTCTACCAAAATTGATTACTGCGTATTTTACGGCCCTTTTTTGCCGCAGAAAAATGCATTAACTGTTACTGCCGTGAAATCATAGTATGTTTTAAATGTACACGTAAAATAAACATAAGGTAGCGTCCGATTATGTGTGTATAGTATTGACAACTTTTACTATTACGTATTTACGGACCTTTCTATGCCATTTTATGGATTTTACTGCTCAAATTATACTAATTTAAAAAGTTGTATTTTGAGGTTTTTATAACTTGTGTTTAGCGTGATCTATGAAAATAATGTTTGTGTTTAAAAAGTTAAACAAATTGTAAGTACATAACCGCAAAATATAGCAAATGTAAAGAAATAATGAGTTTCCATGGTGTTTATTTAATTATGCACCCATGAAAGTGTCAGATGACCATTATAGATCCACATTATTTTCTCCGAAGAAGAATCGGACGGGTAACATTAAAAAATCATAATTCTCTTTGACCGAAGGCCGAATCTTAGGAAGAACCAGGGAGAGAGGCGTCGACTAACCGGCAGTATAAAAGCCAACGGTCGCCGGTTCAGAGCATCACACAACTACGACACCTCCGTGAGACAACATGAAAGCGTTCTTGGTAGGTACTCGTGTGCAGTGAAAGTGAATTGTGACCTATGTGACCCGCGCTCCCGTGACCCGGGCGGGACTTCCTCGCGGATTGTGACTCAGTGCCGTTGACCGCTCAGTTCTATTCATCGGATTAATGCTAATGCCTAGCGTGAGCGTTAAAATGGTTAATAGCGCTGAAAAGGTTGACGATCTGTTCAGTTGTTTATGGTGTGCATTTCTTTCGTAGGTATTAGCAGCGGTGGCGACGCTCGGCTCGGCTCGGCCCGAGGCGGGATACAGTTACAATGCGCCCGGAGGCGGTGGCCTCGGCGGCGGCATCGGTGGCGGCCACGGTGGTGGCATCAGCGGAGGCCACGGTGGTGGTGGCGGCTTCTCCTCCGGAGGCCTGAGCTCCAGCAGCTTCGGCATCGGCAGCGGAATCGGCGGTGGATTCTCATCTGGAGGTGGCTTCTCCTCCGGCGGTGGTGGCTTCTCGTCCGGTGGTGGCGGCGGATTCGGCGGCGGTGGTTTCGGAGGCGGCTCCGGCGGCGGCGGTTTCGGAGGCGGCGGCTTCGGCGGCGGCTTCGGTGGCGCCCCCATCGTCCAGAAGCACATCTACGTGCACGTCCCACCCCCAGAACCCGAAGAACAGCGTCCCCAAGTGATCTCCGGAGGTGGCGTGCCCCAGAAGCACTACAAGATCATCTTCATCAAGGCCCCGGCTCCTCCCGCGCCCCAGGTGCCCATCATCCCCGCCCAAGCCCAAAACGAGGAGAAGACCCTCGTATACGTCCTGGTCAAGAAACCCGACGATCAGCCCGATATCTCCATCCCCACCGCCGCCCCCACCCAACCCTCAAAGCCCGAGGTTTACTTCATCAAGTACAAGACCCAAAAGGAGTCTGGTGGTTCTATTGGCATCGGTGGTGGCTCTGGAATCGGCGGTGGTCTGGGCGGTGGTCTTGGCGGTGGGCTCGGTGGTGGCTTCTCCGGTGGCAGCATCGGTGGTGGCATCTCTGGCGGTAGCATCGGCGGCGGTATCGGCGGCGGCAGCATCGGTGGCGGACACGGCGGTAGCATTGGCGGTGGCAGCATCGGTGGCGGACACGGCGGAAGCATCGGCGGCGGCAGCATCGGTGGCGGCCATGGTGGCTCCTCCGGCGGTGGCGTCAGCTCCTCGTACGGCCCCCCCGGCCAGTCCGGCCCCTACTAAACGGTGCACACGGCACCCCCAATGTGATACCTGCTTTGCCGGCGAACCTAGTTATAAGTAGAGAAAAAATTACGGTGCCTAAATGTATTTATGTAAATAGTAATTTTAATTAATTTTAGTTGTATTATAAAGTTCTTTTGCATAAAACTCATAAACTAAATACTTTTTGTTTTCACTGCCTCAATCTATAGATCATACTCCCGATACATATACCAGAGATTAGTATTTTAATTAATTATAGAAGAATTCAAATCATTAATATCTCATATCATTAAAATTACATAATTTATAAGTCTCTTAAGGCATTTTTAACGAACATCCAAAATTGATTAACGAGATACACAAACAGGTGTCTAGAACTTATAGAAAGTTTTTGGTTTCACCGTGTGGGCAACGACACACGGTTACGCAACCGGGGCAGTCTGACCCTAGTTGCATAATGCAGTCAGAAAGAAGCTCCATCTCGCAACATCTTTTATAGAAAATAACAATTTCGTTAAATATTTATTACACAACACACACCTATTGCGACTCAACAATACTATTGCATAAACTTGACATTTAAGTTTTCCTCTTTCACAAATGCTTAATTTATGACGCCATAATGTGCCAATAAAAAGTTGGCACCCATGGCTGTATGATCTCATATTATGCCTTTGCTTTAAAAGTTGACCTAATGAAGAAAGTAAAATTAAAATGGCGGGCGATTACGGAGGCAGGGGTCGTAAACCTAAGAACAAAAGAGCGAGGAGAGTAATAAATTCGCAAGGCGATCGGCGTCTGTGATGCAACACGATGATGACACGGAACCAGTTTTACCTGAATATTTATAACATGTGGAGAAACTCTTAACTTCCGCGGGTCACGCTAGTCCATCCATTTATTCGTGTTTGTTTAGAAATGCTCCACGGGCTTGCGAAGCTGTGTCATATTTGTCAAGTTGAGTCGAGTTTTCGAGCTAATCGTGAGTCGCTTTATTTGACAGTCACAGCAAAGTCACAATGTAGTGTTTTGTGTGGACAAAAGAATCAATCAACATTCAGCCACTGCTGAGGGAAGTCTTCCAATGATTCATTTAATTTATAACGAACAAATGCAGGTGTATTTTAATTAAAAGCTTTTGTATTCGTTTTATAATTTAATCGAAACAATTTGGCGTGAGGTATTACATAACGACTTACTTAATTATGTATTAAAAACGTATTTTTACCTTTTACCAATATTTATAGAGTCCCGTACCTACGGAGAGAAATTAGATAAAAAATTACGCATACATACATATACAACATGTTACAAAAATACCCCTAATGCCGAATATGGTATATAGGGACCATCAAACTGATCCACTTTTACTATGGGACCAACTCTGAAATCGCGAAAAAAAATCAGCTGTTTCATACATTTTGATATTTACGATTTTAATTATTGTATGAAAATTTGTATATATTTTTTTGAGTTTTTTTTTGAGAAAAGTTGTTCAGTTGATGGTCCCTATATACCATATTCGGCATTAGGGGTACTTTTGTAACATGTTGTATAAAATCTTTTTCCAAAAATCTAAATGAAATCAATGTTTTCGGTAACAATAAAAAATATACACAATAAAGACGTAGCAGTAGTTCTAAGAGACTTATTTTTGCGCTATTATCACCTAAGTGCCAATGAATTGAAACATTTCATTAGATTAGATAATCACATAATTATTCTTCCAAGGTTTTATTGTGCAACTTCAGTAATGCCGAATGTAAACATCAAGATTGATAAAACAAAAACAAAAAAAAACGGCTTTCAAGATTAGTACTTACAACACCGGATGCAATGCATTACCTACTCAGAATGTCTATTGCATTGGTTTCATATCTGCATTGGACACTTGCAATCTTCGAAAAACTGATATCATAAATTTCTTAACTAGTTGTAACATGAACATACTTACTTACATACACTAATGGTTCTAGGAAAGCTCGTAATTTGAACAGCTTAATTACATGTGGTATCGCACCAAATTATAGTGGTATTTTAATTTTTATTGCATCTGAATCGATTATTAACGACACTTAAGAAGTTTGTAGTGGATTTGCAATTCCATTAAATATTCTAGCAGCAATTAAAAGTCAAAGAGTTAAACAAGTTAGTTAGTTTTTACGGTGCTGTAGTATATTTCTGTAAGCAAGAATCAAACAACTGTTTTAGCTGCCTTTATTTCAGTTAGATATTATGACTAGAAAAAATTCGACTCGCCACCAGATCTTTTCTCAGTCCGAAAACTGCTTACATATGTTCTAAAATTAATTTCAACATCATAATATTTTGTAGCAGTGAAACATATGAAAACTCTCTTTTCCTCTCCATTTCCTCTCGCCTGTGGTAGGATTTCATATCTCTTTTAAAAACTGTGCTTTACAACAGAGGTAAAGCTAGAAAAAATAGGACTCGCACCAGATCATGTTCTCGGACGGGAATCGAACCCGCGACCTTTGGATATCCAATGCTCTGACCGCTGAGCTACCGAGTGACTCGGTAGCTCAGCGGTCAGAGCATTGGACCGGATATCCAAAGGTCGCGGGTTCGATTCCCGTCCGAGAACATGATCTGGTGCGAGTCCTATTTTTTCTAGTTTATTATTTGGTATTATATAAAATAGCATTGTGAATGCTTAAATTTAAAAAGAGGTAAAGCTCTTTAACATCTCACAGATTACCTAATAAAGCAAATTATTTACTACACTGTATTATAGTTATAGAGTAAGTTGATGCGGTAAGAATTTAAAGGTTCTGAGTAGTAAGGTTCAAGGTTAATTACGTGTAATCTGTGACATGACAGCTGATGGCGCAGAAGACGTGTTGAACTGTCGCGACCGCCAATAAACTCCGTACCATGAAAGACTTTTGATGGAACTAAAAACAATGACTAATAGCTATTGGAATAAAGCTTTTTTTCTAATAACTTAGACGATATCGGCGCCTTATCCACGGGACTTCTTTGGTGGCGGTGGACTAAAGGTATATTATACACCTCTTTCTCTCAGTGATTAATTTCTTTCCAATCGATTAATTCTTTCAACTAAGAAGTTTGATATTCATTTAAGAAAGAGAGATACGACGCGACAACAGTAATTGTCGAGTTTTTTCAGTGTCGCGACAATTAATCATATATGTGCTTATTCTGTGTCTTAATGAAATCTAAGTTTGTCACTTAATCACTGCGTTCAGAAAAGTAGTCAAAATTAACTGTCAAAGATTTTGTAAATCAAATTATCTCAACTGAAAGTCAAGAACTAATTTTAATTGTATTATCTAGATAAGATAACTTATTTTGTTTTAAATTACTTTGATATATGTTTATCTCCTACTTAAACTATAGTATAATGCATGCTGCGTTCACCTAAAAATAGTTGCACATTAAGTTTAGTTCTTGTTATAATATATTTACAAAAGTATAAATGTATCAACACATTGATTACATTCTGATGTTATTACAATTTTATAAATAACTTAAATAAAAAATTTAATACAAAACTTATTAACTGATGAACTAAACAAGGTCAGAGATTTTTATTAACAAATGAAAAAAAACACTTTCCGCAAAATTATTATTTTTACATTTCTCGACTCTTGTAAGCGTAACAATAGAACTCTTTTAATTGTTATTAGACATAAAAATAAGTGATTATACTCGCAAAATATTTCTTATCATCTACGTGGATTTCTTTTTTACCTCCAGACAGGATTGAATTGTCCAAATCCTTTCAGCAGGTTCACACTGCTAAATCGCTTGCGATTTGAACCATCTGAACTTTCAAATCACAAACGACCAAATTTAAATTTACACGTAAATTTTTTTGTTGAACGATAATAATTGATCAACTAAAATCGCCTCGTGTGAACCCGGTATTAGTGCTCGCCTACATTATAAAAGTAGTCCATATAACTATTAAGAAAAGCTAGTCCTGCTAGCTTATAGAACGGTTAGTCAGTATCCCCCTTTTTAATTATCAAAGATAAGCAAACTTTAAAAAGTAGAGCCATATAAAAGAAGGTTATGAAATCCCTCGGTTTGATAATATCCTGATTTAATAATGAAATAATTTTTTAGGTATTTGTATACTTTATAATTGGAGTCGCCAGGCGAAATAATTGGTGTGTGCACGGTAAATTATATTTCCCCTCTGTTTTGATGAAATTACTTTTGTGGAAGTTGTTGTAAAATTACGTTGAAAGTATTTTTGAGTCAGGTTTTGTTGGAACTTTGACATGTTTCGTTTCTGGATACAGAAGGTTTGTGATAAAAATTAAGGTAATCGAAGGATGTTTGACAAATATTTAACCATAGTAACATGTATTAACCATAGTAAAATAAAAACTGCAATTTGTTTTTAGGGTTCCGTACCAAAATGGTAAAACGGAACTCCTTATGGTGCGACTCAGTGTGTCTGTCTGTCACAGCTGGATATCTCGAGAACTACTAATGCTATCAACTTGAAATTTGGAATAGTTTTAGATGACGTTTGCCCAACTATTTTTTTTATAATGAAAACACTCGGCCTTACCACAAAAGATTTTAAAACACTGTTTAATTTAAACACCGTTTTAATGTGATGCCGTCTCTTTCAAACAATATTGTCAAAAAAGTGACAGCATCACATTTAAACAGTGTCTAAGTTAACTTGTTGAACAGTGTTTTAAAATATTTTGTGGTAAGGCCGAGGTTAAATACATTATGCTGTCACAGTTTATTATTTTATATTGCAAGAAAGTACTCGTATACATGTATACAATGACTTCAATTACTATACATACCAAGATGGTGTTCGACCATAACAAAAGACTGGCAGCCGAGAGAAAATAAAATATTGACATTTGCAGAAGCGAACATTGTTTGCACTGCACT
The DNA here is from genome assembly GCA_963556745.1 of Catoptria pinella. NCBI lineage: Eukaryota > Metazoa > Arthropoda > Insecta > Lepidoptera > Crambidae > Catoptria > Catoptria pinella. The sequence continues at coordinate 10,106,321 of OY750769.1, forward strand.
TTTCACAAAAATTATTGACGTTTTGAAAGTGAGAGGGCGTCCCTCTCTTTACGATAACGAGAAAGAAAGACGGAATGCGGCGTTACCGCACTGTTTGCTGACCCGTCTCGACAGCGAGAGTGAACTTTGACGTCACGTGCTTTCGCCAATTCACAACACACACGAACTCGTGCGTGCTTTATGAAAGAAAAACACATGCAAGCCAATTTCAAACTTAAGATAAAGACTTAAAGTAGAGTTTTCCGTAAGCTTTTCTCTTCCGCTCAGCTGATCGTCTATACAGCCATATTTACCGCCGATTAGTAATCTTATACCCATACTGATAAAGTCTAAATTCTAAAGTAAACATGTTTTAGTAAATGCCGTATGAACCGTTATTAGGCATGCACTAAGCATTATTTATCATTATGTTTAACTCTTACGTACAATAAAACATTCATTTGCGTTAATGCATTGAACAAACACGCAATATAATATTAACATTAATGTATTTAATAGCACTTTAAATTTGATGAAAGCAGCGTATATCAGTTTCATGTATCTAAAAACGATGTACTTTTTTTAATTAACTCCTAAACTTAAAATATATAAAGAGTTACTAAAGTATTCAAACAGATTAAGCATTTAAAATTACCAATATCGCAATAATAGGTACGTTATACACTCGTCCAAGTAATCGTCTTTAAAAAAATACACAGCCATCCTTAAAAAGCCTAATGGTTTTTATTTCTTAATACACTCATTGTTCCTAAATTAATGACCAGTCAAAACATAATGATGGTTACACTGTCTCGACGTTCTCTTATTGCATAACGACGTCCTCCATTCAAAGATGACACTTTTGGTGCACAAAATAAGGTTGAAAAAATTATTCACCTCCCCAATTAACACTACAATAGTCACATGAATGATTCATGAGGATTGCATTTTGGCCATAGTATCATTTAACAGTTCATTCAAAAAATCAATTTTTTTGTTTATTATAACAAATAAATTGTTAAAATAAGGACGACTCATATTAATTTACTTATGCCTTATTATCATCACATTTTTCACAGCACATTATCGCAGAGTAAAACAAACTTTTTGACATAATCCTCTGCGAGACAGACCTTTCCCGTGTAGGGCTGCCATCCGACCGGGTTTCCCCGGATTTGTCCTAGTTTGTAGTGTTAGAATAAACAAAAATAAATCAATCTTGTTTCAACACAACATCGACACACACGACCTCCATGGTCGAGTGGCTTTGTACACCGGTTTTGAAGGTGTCGCCATCTCTGAGGTCCCGGGTTCGATCCCCGGTTGAGTCAATTTAGGAAACGAACTTTTCTATATTGGCTCAGGTCTAGGTGTTTGTGATACCACCGTTGTCTCTGATTTCCATAACACAAGTGCTTTAGCTACTTACTTTGGAATCGGAGCAATGTATGTGATGTTGTCAAATATTTATATTTATAATATTCTATCTCTTTCTTACTTGTAAGTATTAGTTTTTATATACGAGCCCTCTATAACCACTTTGGATAGCATCCCCTGCTTTCTTGTGTTTTACTGCTCGCTAAGCTCTGCGTGGAATCGCACGCGTATAATAAATTATTTAATAACACACCTTCCAAGTTCAAATAAATAATAAATAACTTATCTTCTTAAAACAGTTGTATCCTTTTGGTGTCCCTAAAACTAACATGTAGGGCGTCCTGGGAGCTTCCGGGTGAGGTTCCTAAATAGTTTCCGGTCCGGGTAAATTCGGACACTAGTTGTGTTAGAGGAAAGGTTGTTTTTATGTTATTGTGTCCGGGTAATGTAAGTGCGTCCGGGTAATATTCTTTATCTCATTCAAATGCCCGGGGTCTTTGCAATTTTTTTCCTGGTTCCATAATTTAGGTGATGGCAGGCATTTCCCGTGGGAAGTTGTTCCCATAATATTATGGGCATGCTTGGCAGGCGAGTTGGAGATCGTAGCGTTGCATTGGACTGATTTCATTGGTAAACTCTGCAGCCCATTTTCCTCCCTGATTATGTTACTTTATTGCAATCAACTCTGACAGAAATGGCAGTTACATTGCTGCTTTAGTAAGAACCAATGTGACAACTATCTTACTTAAGCAGCAATGTAACTGCGGTTTCAATCGATTTCAATGGAGAATTGTTAGCTACAGAGTTACGTAATCAGCCCCCTGGTCCACGAAAGTCAGGTTAGGTTAGGTTAGGTTATACAAAAAAAGGTGTATGCCTTTTTATTATGGTTCTTAAGAGAATGTATTGTAGATATAGTTAAAAAGTAGCGACTGTTAATTAACTGAAGTTTAACATCAAAAGGATTAGACACAAAACTGTGTCCTATTATTTATCCTCTGAATGTTAATAAAAAAACTTTCTTTCTTTAGCTAAAGTATTCACACGATTTTGTTTCCTTAAGACTAAGTATTATGCTTAACTTACATAATAAACATTATCTAACTATAGGTCATGGGGTAAAATTTACACCGTTGTAAGTTGTTTGCACGATTCAGGCACAGAAGTAAATTATCCTAGATGAATGCATAACTCTTAAGAGTCTGGCGAACAGTGAGCTTTCCATTTAAACGTAAGCAATTAAGCAACTTGCAAAGGTCGGTCATGGGATGGGGGACCAAAAACTTATTATCTTGAGCTCCTCCGTGATTCGGAAGGCACGTTAAGCCGTCGGTCCCGGCTGCATTTGCCGTCGTTAACACCCACCAATCCCTATTGGGCCCGCGTGGTGTGTTATGGCCCATTCTCGTTATCTACCCATAAAAAGGCCTGTGCCCCAGCGGAGACATCAAAATTGCTGACGGTCAAATTTTTAGTAATGTGTTGATCACAAATGGGTATAAACGACAAAACGGATCATGATGACGGTAATTTTCTCAACCGTCGATAAAATTCAAGTGTGTTTTACAAAAGTGATTGTGCATTTTGCGCAGAGATGAACCGAGAATTGATGCCCCGAGACGAACGCGATGCTTTAGCGCAATCTCGTGGTAGGGGTGCGTGTTACGTCACTCCGTAATCCTCGCAGTCAGTGACCTTTGACATGCAATTATGTTAACTGGCCAACTCGATTGGAATCCGGTAAAAGGAAACTTTTTATGAATTCTCGTCATAGTTAAGTACAATTTGTGTTTTGAATGCGGTTAGAGATGACCTAAATATCAGTTCGTTGAAAAAAAAATAACGGGATAATTAAGTATTCACGATTATTTGTGTCAACAGTGTGATTAATCTGACAATGTACAATGCGATTAAATTAACGATGTACAACAGAAGTGACCAACTTCAGAGTGCATGCGGTACAAAAGGACGTATTTTAATCTGTAAAATTTACTTTTTGCCATACATTCACGAGTGAAGTTGCCGCTTGTACACGATAAATTAATCGTCGCATTGAACACGATAACCAACTTCAGCCGATTCTCGAGTGAAGTTGCCGAGGATCACCGTCATTGACAGATTAATTGCATTGTACTAGATTTTGGTTACGACTGTACAATGACGAGCTAGGAATTTGACCATTTAGGAAAGTGTCGAATTAGGAATATTACTAATTAGGAATCATGATTCGTCATCAGGAACAAATCTTTTTACATGAGTGTGATACCTGACTTCGAAAAGTATAACACCGATTTCCACGTCCCCGTAACTTGAAAACTTTTATTTTTTTCCATTGCGTAAACACTCTGAAAATATGTTTAAAAAACTTAGTTTGAGCCCAGTTACGAGTGTATTTAAGTCGTCAATTCGTCATTAATGACCGCCAAAGAGAGTTAACTAATTTTGATCATGACTGTTATTATGTATAACTATGTCAAATATATAAAATAACGCGTATTTCTTTCTACCTTTCGAACAAAAAAAATCAAGAAATATCAGTTATAGAAGATAGATTTATTGTTTTTTATCAGTCAGTGACATGGGACTTTAAAAAAAAATCGAAATCGGATAGTATTTAAATTGAGATCATCCTAAACTCCCTGTGGAGGAGTTTTACATTTCTAATCTAAAGTATGTCTAAAGTTTAACATATGAATATTGCGTGGTGATTATATAAATGCAAGAGTCAAAAACGAAAACATTTATGTAACCATTTATTTATTTTATTTATTTATTTTATTTTATTTTATTTTATTTTATTTTATTTTATTTTATTTTATTTTATTTTATTTTATTTTATTTTATTTTATTTTATTTTATTTTATTTTATTTTATTTTATTTTATTTTATTTTATTTTATTTTATTTTATTTTATTTTATTTTATTTTATTTTATTTTATTTTATTTTATTTTATTTTATTTTATTTTATTTTATTTTATTTTATTTTATTTTATTTTATTTTATTTTATTTATTTATTTATTTTATTAACTTTATTTATTTTATAATAATAACTAAACTAACCGAATCTTTTTAGGATCTCCAAAATTATATACTGAATACCAATCCCTAATCTTTTTAAAACAAAAGAAGTGCGTAACCACAGATTTAGACCACAGACAAAAAAATATTCACAGACCATGCAACGAATTTAAACAAAAGAAGTAATTTGCATACGAATAACGATTTGTTTAAATAACCGTGTAGTTCGTTAATCTGTGCTAATTGTATGCGGATAGTTATAGTTAATTTTCACGGTTATATAATTACAGTAATTTATTATGCTAAAAGGTGATCGACACAGCCTAACTTATGAAATTCGAAGTTTTGACATGCCATTGGCACCTTGTGACATTGACTTTGTTTATGAAATTCACATGAGTTTAAAAAGAAGTTATTAAATGTTAGTACCGTTTTTTGAAATGAAACTGTACAATTTTCTCAAAAACAAAAAACCAACCAAAAAAACACGTCAAATATTATTAAATTTTCCACTATAGATTTTTTTACTTAATTTTTTATATAAGTCTTTGTTTTTACATTACTAATTTTACTGCCAAAGGTTAACAATAACTATGTTTTAATTAGTATATATGTTGCTGTAAAAGCCCGTATATTGGTAAATTTTAGGTTTTACTAAAAAAATATTATTATTTATTTATTATTTTCTGGAAAATCTTAGGATCTACAGGAAAATCTTAAGATTTACCTAAGTTCGGGGTGTAACAGTAACACATATTTTTTTAACATTCAGTTACATTTCTTATAACTTCCGAACATTTTATCACTTGTAGTTTCATCTAAAAACCTTTTAAGTAGACACATTTTTGAACTGAAAACTTTAGTACTATTATACAAGGTGTTACAAAAATACCCCTAATGCCGAATATGGTATATAGGAATCATCAAACTGATCAACTTTTACTATGGGCCAAACGCTGAAATCGCGAAAAAAAATCAGCTGTTTCATACAAAAATTAAAATCGAAAGTATTAAAATGTATGAAACAGCTGATTTTTTTCGCGATTTCTGTGTTGGCCCCATAGTAAAAGTTGTTCAGTTTGATGGTCCCTATATACCATATTCGGCATTAGGGGTATTTTTGTAACGCCTTGTATATTCTGTGATTGAAATTAGTGTTCTCCATTCCATGATCGAAAGTCACTCGGCCGATGCCATGAAAACCCTTCACTCGTTCCCACGATGAGGAAACCTCGACTTAACGTCTTTACGTCTCACTGCACTATTAAACAGCATTACCAAGCTTATTCATTAGTTTCTCCAGTTAAATGAATAATTAAGTTTATGCTACCCATATATGCTACCTACCCACACACAAGTTTACCTGTGCCCGCTTCTCTGCTCATAGGAACACATATCTTATAGCCACAAATAGCATTATAGATCCATTTGACTTCAAACTGATAACCACAAAAAACACCTCCATAGAAGCTTTCATTAAATATAACATACATAATAAACTCTCTAAAAAAATTTAACAAAACATAAAAACAACTATACACAAAATTTTAAAATAAACTAATGTATACCAATAAACACAATAAATTGTATTACATATGAAGTGTACATTAAGCACCGACTACGTAATAAGGAAAAGATAAATTCTATTTTAAGAAAAAAAAAGCTTACCTGTGCAGATTGGCAAGAGCAAGGTAAACCACATGAGTTATAATGAAATCTCCAAACAGCCCTCCTTGCCAAAGTAACATTCGCAAATCTTCGTTATCGCAGCTTTCGGATCATTTGACGTTGACGAATAATGTTAACGAAAACTTATTTGAATCCTATACATTTTTCGAAAGCTAAGCGATAATGAGGATTTGCAATGTTAGGTACTTTGTCTAGGCCCTAGGAACCCAATCGCACTTATCTTGCGGTAAAACCTAAACCGAATTGAGAAAAATAATTTAGCTTGCTGGGTGTCACTTTCAACATCAGCTGAACCAATACAAATCCTTTAAATAGGTACCTTCTATGACGACCTCCGTGGTCGAGTGGCTTTGTACACCGGTTTTCAAAGTGTCACCATCTCTAATTAAAGTCCCGGGTTCGATCCCCAGTTGGGTTGATTTAAAAAACGAACTTTTCTATATTGACTCAGGTTTGGGTGTTTGTGATACAACCGTTGTCTCTGATTTCCATAACACAAGTGCTTTAGCTACTTACTTTGTAATCGGAGCAATGTATGTGATGTTGTCAAATATTTATTTATTTATTTATTGCCTCTCAGTTTTGTAGTATTAGTTATAGTTATTAGTTTTGTAGTGTTTTTAATGTTCAAATAAGGGCGATCAAACCCCCCAAATTCATAGGAATAGGCACTTTTGCCAGTCTCGTTTGCAGCCTGAAATAAACTGCACATATTCCATATTTTACCTGCACAGGTAGAGAGTAGCGTGTACGGCCACCATTATCTGTTCAAATACGACGTTCAAGTGACAAGATCAACGTATCGCGCGCGTGCGTGCGCGCATTGTTCTCAACAACCGGATTTCCACGTTCGACCGCCTTCCGGAGTATCGTCCGTATATCTATGTGGAAAAGCAGTTTATCTTCACACTATATCATGTTGCCAATATAATTGTTAAGTCTTCATTGCTTAAAATGATTTGTAACACGGAATTTTACTAAGTTTATGTGCTAGTGGCTCTGTAGAGTCGTAGTCCTCGCGTTTATTTTTGAACACATTTCTAAATGGCTGAAAAGTATTTTTGCCCAAGCTGAAGCAGAGACGCTTCGCGGTCGCTCGGTCCACTAATGTTATTAATAAAGCACCGGACACTGCACATACACTGAGAACAAAACTTGAAAACATGCTTTTAAGTCTTGTTTTTGAATTAGATGGTGTATTAATTCAACATAATGTGCAAACTTCTATTCTTGTTTTGGCCCAATGCACTGACCAATTATGCTACCGAGTCGCCAGCATAATTGGTCAGTGCATTGGGCCGGAATCCCAAGGGTGCGGGTTCGAGTCCCGTCTGAGGTGCTATGGGTGAGTCGATATTTTCTAGTATTTTTTCTAATATTATTTATCTTAATATAAAAAGAGCATTGTGAATGCGAAAAAATCTAAATTTAATCATTCTATTCTTGTTGTTTGTTTGTTGTATATGAATGCTATAAGTATACTTTTTTTAATTAATAAATTCCTCATATTCTTACATTAAACGATTAACTTAGTTTCCACTATAAAAAATACATAAACTTACCGTCGTTTTATTGACCGTTGCATTTAAAGAAATATATAACAATGGCTGCAAACATAAACCGTTAGATACTTATCGTGTGCTCATTTAATTTCGTATATTCAAAAAACGTGCACTATAGGTTAGGTAAGAGTTTCATCAAAATAACCCCTCATTTGTTGCATAATATTTATTATTACTTATTACTTACTTATTTATACATGTAAATTCCCAAGGACATGAGCGATATCGACGCAATCGGTGCAAGTCAAAACTTAACACAAAAAGCACAAAATTTTGTTCTCACTTGTTCTACAGGGCAGTAGAACTAATGGTACTTATTTTTTCTCATTAATGCTATTTAGTACTTTGTGGTAGGACTAATGAGAAAAAAAGTCTCATTAGTTCTACTGTAGAACTGACTAGTAGAACAAATGGGAGCAAATAAATAAAAGTTACCAAACTCCTATACACGATATGCAGCTTAAAGCACTTCTTGATTACATTACCAGTGCCTTATATTTGAAAGCATAAGGTTCATATTGTAGAAATTAGTTATAATAGTAACTTAATACCAACTTTACATCATGTTTCATGATCAACATGTTTTGGTTACCGAAAGTAACCAAAACATGTTGATCGAATAGATAAGTTTGGATAATAATACAATACCTAATATTCAAACCAAAAAATAAGTCTAAGTTAGATCATACATACATACACAGATTATGTAGATATCTGTCTAATGTCCCTTGTGCTTACACTATCACTTTCCTCTTTTAACAACGGAACCTTGTAATTGAAAATAAATTATTATCTAATGTATTGTAATTTTCTAAGGTTCCGAGATCGATAGTCGATACTCAGAAGAACAGAAGCATTTTTATTATGTGACCATCGAGTATTTTTTTTTACTGTTATTATGTTAAAAAATCGAACAAAACACTACTTATAATGTTATGACTCATGCAACAGTTGACTCTACATACGAGTATTACCTCACTACGCCATCTTTTTACCGAAATCGGAATTAATGAAAGTGTTTCCTTGCCACCCACGAAATGTCCGAATAATTTTCCCCCAGTAATATCCGTAGAAAGCTTGCATTACGTAACTGCTCGCAAAGCCATAAGTGAACGTCCGAATTATTGAGATTGCTATTGAGATTCAATACACGTAGCTCTCGTGACATGACAAGAAGCCGTCCGTCGGCATTTTAAGCATCCAAAACTGATTACTTTATGAGTTACAATCAACTCACGATTTCAAGTCTCATCTTAATTTCATGGAAACCATAAAAATAATTAATTTGCTCATGGTGAATTTTACGCGAATTACCTACCTACCAGTGGCGAAGGGTTTATACAAGCCAATTTACATCGGCTTACCTTTTAAAAGTCTCACCCCACCGATCCAGATCATAACATTTTGGTAAAATGGCTTACCTTCACCTTAATTTCACTCCTCGCCACTGCTACCTACTCATTCAACGAAAAAGCCAGAGGTCCAATTCCACATGTTTTAGCTAAACGTAATTGCACCCAAAGTAACAATCACATTTCGTATTATAAGGTTTCTTAGTGCTCGGTTTTATTAGTTACTAAGTGCTCGTGCACATGATGCCGCCCCCGCGCCGACGCCGCCGTACCGCCGTCGCACCTTTGCGCTGTGTACGAGACGCATTAAGCCCGCCACCGCGCCGCCACTGCGCCGCCACTGCGCCGCCACTGCGCCGCCACCGCGCCGCCACCGCGCCGCCACCGCGCCGCCACTGCGCCTGCGCCGCTGCCCCCGCCACCCCGCTGATTAACGTATTTGGTGTTGTAATTCCATTACCGGTCGCCTAACTTCAATGCGACACGTGTGATCTTCGTGGCTAGCAATATATTACTAACATAGTGGTGTGATGAAATCAAGCGGTGGCGGCGCAGTAACGGCGCGGTTGCGGGCTTAACGCGTCTCGTATACACAGCGCAGAAGAGGTGCGGCGGCGGTACAGTGTCGGCGCGGGGGCGGCATCGTGTACACGGGCCCTTATTGTTTCATAAACGTTACAATCCAGCTAAAGTTTTCGATAGGTCGAAATGTAAGTGAAATACCAATTTGTGCAAATGTTACCGTTAATGTCACCATAGCAACGTAACGTAAACGTACTCACTACTGAATTGAAGTTGAACGATTACTATTTATATCGTATCCCAGTTTACTGAAAGGAAGACTTAAATGACTCTTGGTGACGAAAGAACTAATTTTTTAGGAACTTGAAATTTTGAATATGATAGGAGGAAAATACAAATATGACGACCTCCGTGGTCGAGTGGCTTTGTACACCGGTTTTCAAGGTGTCGCTATCTCTGAGGTCCCGGGTTCGATCCCCGGTTGGGTCAATTAAGAAAACTAACTTTTCTATATTGGCTCAGGTCTGGGTGTTTGTGATACCACCGTTGTCTCTGATTTCGATAACACAAGTGCTTTAGCTACTTACTTTGGAATCGGAGCAATGTATGTGATGTTGTCAAATATTTATTACTTATTATTATTATTATTATTTATTTCATTATCAAATCCAACCTTTTAGTGTCTCGGTAGTTCAGCGGTCCGGTCATTGGACCGGACTTCCAAAGGTCCCGGGTTCGATTCCCGTTCGAGAATATGATCTAGTGCGAGTCGTATTGTTTCTAGTATATTATTTGGCATTGTATAAGAGTAGCATTGTGAATACTATTAAATTTATTATCTCAAATTTAAAAATAAAAAATCCAACCTTGTCTAAATGAAAAGATTTCTTTTTACGATATGATCCCTCTAAGAAGAGAACTCCAAAACAAGGCATGATACACTAATACTGGTCAGATAATTAAGAACACCAGTCGATTTTCATACAAACGAAGTAACTTTAAAACCTTGCTTCACCGCTAAGAATTTACCTAGCTGTGATCTGATGATGACCATCCAGGGAGTGAATGGACGAGATTCAGATTGCTATACACACCTAATCTGATCAGTATTTTTAGAGATATAAGGATCAGAGTTTTCAGTTTCAGGTTTTCCATACATTTTTATGCTAATTTCGCAGTTTTTATAAACAAATCCTGATATCTCTTATAGAATGTTGATCAGATCGGTTGAGTGTGTATATCGATCTGAATCTTCTCCATTCACTCCCTAGATGGCCATCATCAGATCACAACTAGATCAATCCTTAGCAGCGAAACACGGCTTCAAAGTTACCTCGTTTGTAAGAAAATCGACTGGTTTCCTTAATTATCTGGTCACCATATCGATCACGGAAATATGAATTAATGTAAGGGACAAAGGTCTACTTTTCAGGAGGAGCAAAAAACAAATTTTATTTATAATAATTGCTTGTATTTTTTTCACTTTTTATTCTACTTACTTGATGCCTATGGCAAAGTTGCTTAGGTTTGAGAGCTCTATAAAGCTATGCAAGCAAAATTACAATTATCTTTATGGATTCCGAATTAGCATGTCTCTTACATTAAAAATAAATGTAAATACGTTCTTTACCTTAATTGCATTTAACACAAAAATACTCCGCATTAATGTATCAGTCATATTGACAAAATAATATAAGTATTTTTTGAAGTAAGGTACCCTTTTGGGTTTAGTTATTGCTGTACCTTAACTAAATACTATAATAAAATTTTACTTTCAAAAGCAAATTGGTTAACTTGATTTAATTTAGATCAAAAAAAATATGGTATTATTGTGAAGTGAAACAAAAATTAATCATTAAAAGTATTTATTTTTATTCAGCGTTACACATAATCAGTCTCAATGTTAAAAAAAACAATTCAATATGAAATTTTAGTATTATAGCAATTTTATATAAAGAACTTAAGTAATATAATAACGATGTTCACACTACTAATTTATTTAAGGACCGATTGTTGCAAAGTCAGGTAAAATTTAATCTTAGAGTAAAATTTATAATGTAATACGAACGATTTTTAAATGTCACGTCAAATATCAAGGTATTAAGCGATGGTTAAAGCTTACTCAACGACTAAATTTTATCTGACTTAGGAAAAATTTGCCTGAAGCGAAAATACTACAACCTAATTGTTAACTGCAGCAGTTTGCATTATCAACAATCCAACGAAACATTATAAACAACATAAAAACGTTATCTACAATCCAAAAAAAGAGGAGGAAGAAAAACAGGTCGCGATGCGATTAAAAATAAGAATGAAATCATAAAAATTTAATAAGTGGGAACTTATTCCCTACTAGAGCAAACTATTTAGTAATCTGTGACTAGAGTCTTCGTCATCAAGTTTAATGATTTAATAACACTTTGTGAAAAAGGTATTATACCTAAAACATATCACAAGGATTACTTAAGTATTCCTTATGAAACTAAATTAAAGACACTTTAAAATATAAGACTAAGACGAAGAGTCTAGTAGGGAATAATTTCCTCCACTTAACCTGTTTGAGCTTTTTTTGGATAGTTGAGAACGTTATTATGTTGTTTATAATGTTTCGTTGGATTGTTGATAATGCTGACTGCTGCAATTAACAATTAGGTTGTAGAATTTTCGCTTTAGGCAAATTTTACCTAAGTCAGATAAAATTTAGTCGTTGAGTAAGCTCTAACCATCGTTAAATGCCTTGATATTTGACGTGACATATTTAACAATCGTTCGTATTACATTATAAAGTTTACTTTACGATTAAATTTTATCTGACTTTGCAACAATCGGCCCTTAATTAATACGGTTAAGTATAAATTAGTAGTGTGAACATCGTTATTATATTACTTAAGTTCTTTATATTAAATTGCTATAATACTAAAATTTCATATTGAATTGTTTTTTTTTTTATTATAATTTAAAAACCATAATTATTTAAAAAAATCTATTGAACTTGAAATTTTGGAATATATTTTTTTGGTTATGTAAACAGTTGATTATCATTCAAAAATGATTTTTCCTATAATGTGCCATCATTGTTAACATTGAGACTAATTATGTTAAACGCAGAATAAAAATAAATACTTTTAATGATTATTTTTTGTTTAATTTTTTGTATTCACAATAATGTAAGGGACATCATTGCCAAATACATAAATCATAAAGTAACGTAAGGCTGGTTAGTTTTAGAAAAAACGAAAACGTGGTTAGGGTAAAGGCCATATATAAGTTTTTATGAGACATACCTTAAAACTAAAATGACATTTTGTACAAGTGCATGATACGTCAAAATTTGTGGTAAAGATTTGTTTAGGACCTTCTAAAATGTGTAATGTAAGGGACAAAAAATTGTTTTTTTTTCAAGATATCAACATTTCAAGTATACCATTCGATGGCGCGTAAAATTCCGAATCCAACGGTGTATATAACTCATTTTCGGGATATTGTCCCTTACATTAATTCATATTTCCGTGATCGATATATCAAATGGTGAGTATTAATATTCAACATAACCATAAGTTAGCTGCAGTTTTATTTTACTTTTTATTTGTTTATATTCAACATAACCATAAGTTAGCTGCAGTTTTATTTTACTTTTTATTTGTTTATATTCAACATAACCATAAGTTAGCTGCAGTTTTATTTTACTTTTTATTTTGCTTAAAAAGCTTGTAAGATACCTAAGTAAAAGCTGTTTCATGTTTTGATTAACTAGACATAGACATAATGATTATACGAAGCAGTGAAAACATGCGGTCTTAGTACATTACCTGTTATCATTTAATTGACAACCTTCGATAAGAAAACGACTGCTCAATCATAACTGATCTTATCGATAGAGTTTGCATAATCATTTCTCATCTTTTAATGTAATTTACGTAATCTGAACAGTGGCACAATGGATCTACTAGATCTTAATGCACTATGCAATTAGTGATACACAGACACTTTCAAATATTGTGCAAAGTGCATTAATTTGACTGACATTGTGAAGCGCGGTATGAAAGAATACGCAACCATTTTTTTGGTTAAATAATATAAAATATAAGTATTGGCTAAGTGCGTGTCTGGCAACGCGCAGTGTAGGGTTCCGAAATTACCTTATACAATTACCATATGGCTATACGCTTATATTTACTTCCTGTTTTACACAAATAACGCCTAAATCTAAGTATACTTAATACCTAACTATTCAATGAAATTTGTTTTACGAAAACTTTTCCAATACAACATTAATTTTGTAAGTTGATCGACTATTACTCGTTAACTTGTAAAGCCTACTGGCAGTGAAAGTTTTCCTTTTAACTTCAATATGTACTTCTGTCCTGAATTTTCAACCCCTCTTTACGTCTAGGGGAGGTACAATAAAAAAAAATTCGAGATTTTATTCTTCCACTTTTTTGGCATAATTAATATACACGTGCTAAATTACAGCTTTCTAGTACTTAGGGCCTCTGAGCAAATCCGCGTACGGACGGACAGACAGACGGACATGGCGAAACTATAAGGTTTCCTTATTGACTTGACTACGGAACCCTAAAAATGTGAAAAAGTCAATTAGTTTTAATAACAATTATTTTAAATATGGTCTAATTATTATTATTTTCTGACAAAAGGCTCTTAATAACTAGGTCAATTTCATCAACATTATGAAAATACTCTAATGCCGTATGGTATATAGGTACCATCAAACTGAACAACTTTTACTATGGAACCAACTCTGAAATCGTGAAAAAAAAACAGCTATTTCATACAAAAATTAAAATGTAAATATCAAAGCTTATTTTTTTTCGCGGTTTGAGAGTTGGTCCCAAAATAAAAGTTGTTCCCATATACCATATTCGGCATTAGGGGTATTTTTGAAACATGTTGTATATTAACCTTCCGAATCAGAAGAAAACCTAGGAAAATGGCGCTGTTGGCAGAACGTCAACATGTCAAAACGTTTAAAGGTGATAATGTCTTTTACGGCAAACCTACCTACTAGTGAAGCGTCCAAAATTGGAAAACGTCAATTATACAAAAGGTCAGGGACAGTTGCGAAAAATAGTATTATTAACGTGTTTAACAAACATTACAAAAACTATTGGCGCATTAACATAACAAAAATTATCTAGATCCTACAAAAAACAACAATTTAACACAATATTACCTATTTATGACACACTTTTCTCAAACATCGCCCTCAATGAGATGTCCGACATTCGTAATGAATTTGTCGACCGCAAAATTAAACGATTGCTTTAGAATTTATTTAAGATTTTAGGATGTTCTAGATTTGTGGATTAAATACTTTTTAATTTTGAGATTTTTAGCATTCACAATCACGATTATTTCTTCCAGTGAAATAAGTAAAAAAAAGTAAATAAGTATTTAATCCAATACTAAATAATATACTAGAAAAAATACGACTCGCACCAGATCATGCTCTCGGACGGGAATCGAACCCGCGACCTTTGGATATCCGGTCCAATTCTCTGACCGCTAACAGTGACTCGGTAGCTCAGCGGATATCCAAAGGTCGCCGGTTCGATTCCCATCCGAGAACATGATCTGGTGCGAGTCGTATTTTTGCTAGTATATTATTTAGTATTAGATTTAATACTTATTTACTTTTTTTACTTATTTCACTGGAAGAAATAATCGGAATCCCGTTTGGTCCTGTAGAGAAGGAGTTATATGGGACCAACTCTGATATCGCGGAAAAAATCAGCTGTTCCTTAAATTGAGATCGAACAGGAAAATAATGACAAAGAAAAACTTATTACTTGGAAAAAAATAACTAAGTTATGTGAGGCCAATAAAATCCCTACCTCAGCATTTTTGCCTCTGTGTCAGTCTCAGCTAGGCAGAAAAAGAGCACAGAGGCGCTGTTATTCTGGTAGGGTCAGTGAAGTAAACAACACTTATAACAGGTGTTACAAAAATACCCCTAATGCCGAATATGGTATATAGGGACCATCAAACTGAACAACTTTTACTATGGGACCGACTCTGAAATCGCGAAAAAAAATCATCTGTTTCATACAAAAATTAAAATCGAAAATTTCAAAATGTATGAAACAGCTGATTTTTTTTTCGCCATTTCAGAGTTGGCCCCATAGTAAAAGTTTATCAGTTCGATGGTCCCTATATACCATATTCGGCATTTTGTAACACCTTGTATATTTTATATATTGCACATTTATTTCACAAACTAAGCATGGAAAATGGCGATACTTAGCTTTAACGAGTGACTGTCCATCACAGCTGCGAATGACCTAAAGTGCCATATTGAGATGTAGTTTGGTGCAAGTCACAAGATATTAGCTATAACATGGTTTGTATGGCTATATATGCGAGAAATTACGAATGTTTGTTTTTCAGATTTTTTTCCTAACAAACATCTCAAGAAAATTAAATGAATTAAAATAAAACAATGAAATTAACTTAAGTACTATTTAAAAAAAAAAGAAATGTAAATAATAATTAAAATCATAACTGAAAAAAATGTATCTAAAATGGTAAAATGTGCGTTTTCTATGTTAATTTTTTCAACTAATGCTAGAAAATCAATTGTATTATGTGTTTGGAATGCAGATAGACACATAAATACCTAGCTGAAATATTTCGATAGTATTGTAGCTGGTTGCTAGGTAGTTAATTGAAACAGTGTACCAAAGTTGTAATGAATATTTATTTTCAAAATCACCTACTTATATTTATACCTCAGGATACAAATAATTGACCGACGTAAAGGAGCAGAATAGCAGGTACATAAATATTATTATTATTATATTATAATAATAATCGTGGACAATGGATACAGTATAAACAATTATAATAGAAACACTTTGGATGTGCGGTTGATTAAATTAATTAATTAACGCCCGAGCGGCCGAATGCGGCCGGATAACAATAGAATATCTCTATTTTGTCTCATTTTCCGGCCCTTGATGGGTTACACAGCGAACTGTATGACTAAAAAAAAGCTGAATTACATCCGCGATTGTCGACATAAAAACTTATACGATGTTGATGATAGGAAATGAAAAGAAGGATTCGCACATTACCTGTTTGACAGCTGCGAGGTCCCGGAGCCGGCGAAGATGCTAATCTTTGGTTGGGGACGTCCCCGTTTCTTGTTTCAATACTAGGTCTCTAAAATTCTTATCTCAGACGACTGCACATTGATAAAATAATTAAATTATTTAATTAATAATTGATTGTGAATAATTGATTTAAACAGTGACTCGGTAGCTCAGCGGTCAGAGCATTGGACCGGTTATCCAAAGGTCGCGGGTTCGATTCCCGTCCGAGAACATGATCTGGTGCGAGTCCTATTTTTTCTAGTATATTATTTAGTATTAATAATTATCACTATTAATGTAGTATCATTCAAGCTCTTCTCTTATGCTCTGGACCTTAAAATCCCAAAATCTATTGCAGTTTAAAGTCAGAGGGCAAGTGAGTGGCCGATGATACTAATCTAGATGCAAAAAACCGGTTCCACATAAATGGAAGGGCATTTCTACGTCTTCATTTTAATGGTCACACTCACATCTGTGTCATTGCGAAACCACTTTACTTTTAAGGTAAATAACATAAAATACAACTTAAAACAAAGTTGTTTTTTGACTAAATAAAATAAGTGACAACCTTGTTATCGAGAATCGGAATCAATATCGATTAAAGTTTCCGATTATGAATCGAAAGTTACTCGTGAGCCTTTTGCCGAGTAATTAATTTTGAATGAATAAGTTTGGTATAGTAATTGCAATCATTTAAAAACATACGAGGTAGCTGTCCATCAAACTACCTATGACTTATTTATTTTCAAATTAAGAAATATACATTAATTATCTTTCGCCAAACTGCTTATAACAACGAATTTAATAATGGTCACTATGACTTATTGAAATGTCAATAAATACCATTATTAAACAATCTTTTCATGTGACGAACATTTGTGAAAGAATGACGTTCGATTAGTTTCAGAAAAGTGACTTTTAAAGACGACCCAAGAATCTTTACATATTTACAAAGATAACACATTATAATTAGAATAAATAATATTAGAAAATATACTAGAAGAAATCGACTCACCCGTAGCAGACGGGACTCGAACCCGCACCCTTGGGATTCCGGCCCAATGCACTAACCAATTTTATTATGCTACCGAGTCGCTAGTGGGAGCGGCGAAATTTTCTAGTACTTTTTACATCTTCGCTGCAAACCAGCGCAATTTTAACAATGTGTATTTTTTCTAAATTATTTATTGTGAATGCGAAAAATCTAAATTTAATAATAACACATTTTCTTCAAGTCTTCGTTTGAAGAATCACTTGTGTTGCTTAGTTGTCAGTTTTACACAACATGCTTTAGAAATAAACAGATGTATTGGATTTACCACTCCTGATGTATTGTATGATAAGTTACAGCAAAAGCGATTAGTTTTGAGTAAAAGAAGAATAAAAAATCTCATTGTTGAGGTTTAAGGTCAAGATTAAGTATATAGAACGACGAATGTCGTCCTATTACTGCGATGTTTTTGTAGAAGACTCTTTGATGTCGTAGTCGCTGTCGTTGTAGCCCGAGGGTCAAACTATTTCGCTGTAATGAAGATTAAACATTAATTCTTAGCAGTAATTCTTTTTGTTAAAAAATAAGATTAGCTAGTTTTTAAAATATTTCTATAATAATATAATTTATTCACCAATATAATTTATGACAGCGCAATTATAAATAAATAAATACAAAACAGGCAAAAATGCGGTTAAATTAATTAATTTAACTTTACATTTGATTACCTTTTTAATAATCTTCCGTAAAAGTTTATAATCCACCTATATTTTTAAATGAAAAATATTGTATATCTGTATATTTATCGGAGTAGAAAAGTGTGTCGAAACCGCGATCGACGGAAGCACTGTGACATTGTCAAAAAGAGCTTAATTCCTTTAAGTTTTTAAGGGGTCAACAAGGAACCCTTATAGTTTCGCCATGTCCGTCCGTCAGATGCCCTAAGCAGTAGAAAGCTGTAATTTAGCATGAATGTGTAAATAATTATTACGCCGAAAAATTGGTAGAATATTTTTTTTATTATAAAATATTAAAGTTAAAAGGAAAACTATCACTGCTAGGTAGGCTTTACAAATCAACAAGTAAGTCGATCAACTTACAAAATCTATTTATATTGGAAAAGTTTTCGTAGAAAAATTTCATTGAATATTTAGGTATCATACTTTTAGTCATTACTTGTGTAAAACAAGAAGTAAATATAAGTTTATAGCCATATGATAATTGTAAAATGTAACTGCGGAACTCTATACTGTGAGTGGCCCGACACGCACTTAGTCAGTTTTTATTTGTTAAAAAGGCTTTAATGTGGTCAGCCATTGGACGGGTGGCCTAAAATCTTTACATTCAGCTCAAGGTTCACTATAACTACTGCGTTTACTAGATGCTTACTCTTAAGCCATGTTCCCACAATCAGTGGTGATGATGTTAACGAGCTGATGATGATCATTTTATTAACAGGAGGTAATGATTTCATAGTTCAGAGATCTACAATTAAACCGTAGAGACCGTAACACTTTAAATATAACGTTACGGTTGTTTCCACCTCCGTGCCAATCCCCGCTAGTGAACGGTCGAGTAAAGCACGCGTTTGCGTAAAAGTTACATCACTATACTTACACAGTTAGAACATTCATCTGCGCAAGAGTGACCCGCGACCCATGACCCATAGTGATGTGACGAGTGGAGATTTAAATCCATTTTGTAATATCTTTGCTAATTGTTAGTTTGACATTTCAAAATTATTTCTTAACCATTAAATAAATCTTTTCAGCAACTAATGATGTTACAAGTAATAAACAAAAAGATACGTATCACCATGTCAACATGTTTAAATGAATCATGGCTATACAGAGGTAGCTTGTAACAAAAATAAAATTATTTATCTTAAGTATTTTGGCAAATGATTTCTACATACTTAAAGTTGAAGAATGGAATATTATAATAGTTAGATATCATAAAACATTGTAATCACAACATGGCCATATAGCTTTTGGTCTTTAGTCACAGAATATAAAAAGTTATAGGTATTGAGTTTATTTCACTTTTGAACATTGACTTTTATAGTATTCACAATAATTATTTTTATTTATTAATTGCTATGTCAGTTTCTCCAAACAAAGATTATACAATCTTTTAGTTAACTATTTATTATTTCTAAATTACCTACACCACTCTTGCTATTTTATCGATATCGAGTATCGACATTATCCCTTCTCTATCAGTTTAAAGTTGCGTACGGGAACACCAGTATACCTCACAAGCGCAGTGGTGCAACCCATAATCTCTAATTCTCCGTCCAGACATTAGCATCCATTTCGTAAACACACATCTGCTTATTTTATCAATTTATGATACATCGTTACAAAATTTGGATTGTTTGTTAAGGCGTTTGATAAGTTTGTGGTCACAGAATAATAAAAATACAGAATCGCTATACTTACTTGTTTACATTTGCAACGCTTCTCCTCATCCCTTTTTGGCAAGTGATTTTATTATACAGACCTAAGTAAACTAAAGATGTGAGAATTATAATATACATATAATATATAGTGTTAACCCTGGAAATGAGCAAATAATATGTTTATTTTAACCTGTTGATACCCAACATGTTTTCTAAAAACCAAGAAACCTTCGATCTGAGAATCTCATGCTTCGTCTGGGATATCATACCCTTCTAATTTCTGATGCCAAGCATTCTCTTTAGTATTATATTTAACTTAATCTTTTTTAAATTATATTCGAAATTAAGAGAAGATTTTAAAATATCGCTTTTTAACAATTTCCATTGTAATTTCGGAATATCTGTTTACTGTATTTTAAATGTTAATATTTGTATATTTTGTAAAATTTACTTGAATTTAATAAAAACACTATTCGACTATTAATAAATTTACGTTAAAAAAAACAAAAGTAAACTATAATTTTATGGTTAGATTTTTTTTATTAAATATTATCATTTGTGCTGACAATTTAACTTTCTTTACAGAAATGGAGAGCTCACAGCCCGAGGCCAGGCAGAACAAAGCCCCCTATACGTGCAGAAAGAATTCGTGGTAAGTTAATATATATTTTTAAATAAATTGTGAATAAAGTTAAAAAAAAGTAACAATTTGTAATCTTCTGTTGGCACTTGACGTGTCTTAAAGGGTGTCACTAAATAAGAATGTAGATAACAAAAACAATAACTAATTTTTGATTACTAAAATATTGTATGGCTTTTAAACTTTCTTTCGATATAAATTTTAATGGTATATCCCACCTCTTTTGTCCAGGGTCTGGTGGACCCCAATGACGAGTGGGAGGTGAGCAGGAACCGCGTGCACCTGGGCGCTCTGATCGGCAGTGGCGCCTTCGGCAGGGTCCACGCTGCCAAACTGGAAATGCCAGGCGGAGAGACTATTACGGTCGCTGCCAAAATGTTGACAGGTATGAAGCCGCACACACGTAGGAGCCCCGGTCGGCAGCGGCGCCTTTCGGCAGGATCCACGCTGCCAAGCTGGAGATTCCAGGCGGAGAGACTATTACGGTCGCTGCCAAAATGTTGACAGGTACGAAGCCGCACACACGTAAGAGCCCCGATCGGCAGCGGCGCCTTTCGACAAGATCCACGCTGCCAAGATGGAGATTCCAGGCGGAGAGACTATTACGGTCGCTGCCAAAATGTTGCCAGGTACGAAGTCTCATACACGTAGGAGCCCTGATCAGCAGCGGCGCTTTTCGGCAAGATTCACGCTGCCAAGCTGGAGATTCCAGGCGGAGAGACTATTACGGTCGCTGCCAAAATGTTGCCAGGTACGAAGTCTCATACACGTAGGAGCCCCGATCAGCAGCGGCGCTTTTCGGCAAGATCCACGCTGCCAAGCTGGAGATTCCAGGCGGAGAGACTATTACGGTCGCTGCCAAAATATAGTATCATAAACTCGCGCCTTTCTCCCATGGGTAGGTAAGTAGAAATTACTTATTTCCACTTGCTACGATTTCATAAATTACAGGGCTATTGAAAGCTGAAAAAATACTAAAAAGAATCACAAAGTTCAGATCAGAATTTAAAGACTTTAGGAATTTCAGAAATTTACAGTAGTTATGTAAGACAAACTAAGCACTAATTGTGTTCACAAAAAGTTGTTACTTAGCTAACTATTTGTCTGTACAGCACCAGAACTGGGGTTATTACGATTTTATCCCATAAAATATGTCTTAATGATTTGTAATCTGCATTGTTGTTGGACGCAACAGATCTCATCACGAGACACGACTCGGTAACCCACATAGTTTTTGCTAACTTATATGACTATAGGGTTAGCAGTTGCCACACACATCACATCATATTTTTATTGAGAAATAAGCATTAATTCCTAATCCACTTGTTAGAATTATTTCAGGGAACTTTTCCTTGGAAAAACACTCTTTACGTTTCAGTAATCCAAGTTACCACGTGGCTTCTGAAAAGGTATTAAAACGTCACGAAATGCAAAAATCTGAATTAATAATAGTTTTTATAGTATTAATATAGTCTGAATATATACCTACAATTATTTAAAACCAGTATAATCCTATAAGATAATAAAATAATGTCAACAACAAAAACTAGCCAGGATTGAAAATGTCAACCCTTATCAGAAATACAATCTTGCAACATCGGCTGTCCATTTTTTTTTTCCTGGAATTATTTAACCAAATGCAAAAATAGATTGAACTCTATTAGCTAAAACAACGGATGTTAAGTTGTCACTATAAATTAATTAAGAATAAAGTGTAATGGGAACCTGAACAACGATATAAAACTCTTATTACTATGATAAAACCAACAACCTTTGACCAAGACAAAATAAAAAAGTTGGTAGCCTAATATTAGTTAAACCATCCTGTAATCGAACCTTGAACCTCACAGATGATACAGACAGAACCATACATTCAATTCTCTGATCTCAGGATAAACGGTTAAAACAGCCAGTTTTATTAAACCCGACGCAAAAGGAGGGGTGTTATAATACTAAATAATATACTAGAAAAAATAGGACTCGCACCAGATCATGTTCTCGGACGGGAATCGAACCCGCGACCTTTGGATAACCGGTCCAATGCTCTGACCGCTGAGCTACCGAGTCACTAGTGGGAACGTCGAATTTCTTCTAGTATATCAACTCTTACGCTGCAAGCCAGCGCCATCTCACCAATGTATAAGGAATTAACCTCAACATTCAACTGAACATCTTTCCAGATATTTTTAAACAGTTGATTAAGATGAGAAAGCTTTTTAACTATTTGAAATTTTGAGATTTAAGCATTCACAATGCTATTTTTATATAATACTAAATAATATACTAGAAAAAATAGGACTCGCACCAGATCATGTTCTCGGACGGGAATCGAACCCGCGACCTTTGGATAACCGGTCCAATGCTCTGACCGCTGAGCTACCGTGTCACTAGTGGGAACGTCGAATTTCTTCTAGAGAATAGTCGAATTAATTCTAGTATATTATTTAGTATTATATAAAAATAGCATTGTGACTGCTTAAATCTCAAAATTTCAAATAGGGGTGTTATAAGTTTCACGTGTCTGTATATCTGTATGTCTGCGTATCCGTGTATCTGTCTGTGGTATCGTAGCTCCCAAACAGATGAACCAATTTTAGTTTAGTTTTTTTTTACTTAGGTACTCTTTGTTTCAGAAAATGTCTCTGAAGAGGAAATGCAAGACTTCCTTGGAGAGATCGTCATGTTAAAACATGTCGGTTACCACAAACATGTCATCCGCCTCATAGCTTGTTGCACGACGCAGGCGCCTCTCATAGCCCTCCTAGAACATGCTCCTAGGGGAGATTTACTCACTCTTTTAAGGGCAGCTAGAGGAAGACGGAAGGTGGAGCAGGCGTCGTGCGAGACAAGGAAGGCGAATAGTGATATCAATGGACGGCCTTCAGAAGCTGATAGTGAGTCCGCTTATGTTAATTAACATTAAAAAAATATATAGGTACATATACAACATGTTACAAAAATACCCCTAATGCCGAATATGGTATACAAGGTGTTACAAAAATATCCATAATGCCGAATATCGTATATAGGGACTATCAAACTAATCAACTTTTACTATGGGACCAACTCTGAAATCGTGAAAAAAAAAACAGCTATTTCATCCAAAAATTTAAATCGAAAATATCAAAAACTCATTGTCTCTCTTGTATGCGCAGACGCAACGGTACAACTCATCACTAACATTTATTACCAGGCGCTCTCACATAAACCTTACTTTATTAATTAATTTTTTATCTATAATTAGAAAAGAGCATTTTTTCTTTTTGCTACGAGTACCTACCTCTAATCTTATTTCAGTATCGTTAGCATAGCAATCTTGTCTATAGTTAAACAATTGCTACTATACAAGGTGTTACAAAAATACCCCTAATGCCGAATATGGTATATAGGGACCATCAAACTGAACAACTTTTACTATGGGACCAACTCTGAAATCGCGAAAAAAAAATCAGCTGTTTCATACATTTTGATATTTTCGATTTTAATTTTTGTATGAAACAGCTGATTATTTTTTCGCGATTTCAGAGTTGGTCCCATAGTAAAAGTTGTTCAGTTTGATGGTCCCTATATACCATATTCGGCATTAGGGGTACTTTTGTAACACCTTGTATATTACTAATTAATTTGAGGAAGAAGAAAATTCCGATGAATTATTAGTAGGCACCTAACTGAATTAAAAAATATAAACAATCCTTTTTACAGCCGTCTATACAAATCTGAGCGACTCCGACCCAGCCCTATCAGACGGGAAACCGGTCGAAGACCGCTTGAACCGTGATCGCTTAAACTGCAGCGATCGCTTGAACTGCAGCGACCATTACGTGGCTGAACCGGCGCTGCAGCTGGACAGCAGCATGATGCGGGAGTACGCGCTCCAGGTGGCGCTCGGCATGCAGCACTTGGAGGCCAGAGGAATCACGCACAGGTCGGTATCTCATAATTTGTATATTGAACCTTTAGATCATTTAGCAAGGAAAGCTATCGAGCGATATCTATGCAACATTTGGAGGCCAGGGGAATACCGACCAATACATTATACTTAGGTAATTAAAACTATCTCATGTACCTACTTATATCAATATGATAACGATATTGAAAGCTATCGATTTTACTGATCATTATTATTTGAAATTTTGAGATTTAAGCATTCACAATGCTATTTTTATATAATACTAAATAATATACTAGAAAAAATAGGACTCGCACCAGATCATGTTCTCGGACGGGAATCGAACCCGCGACCTTTGGATATCCGGTCCAATGCTCTGACCGCTGAGCTACCGAGTCACCAGTGAGAACGTCGAATTTCTTCTAGTATATCAACTCTTACGCTGCAAGCCAGCGCCATCTCACCAATGTAGAAGGAATTAACCTCGACATTCAACTGAACATCTTTCCAGATATTTTTAAACAGTTGATTAAGATGAGAAAGCTATATAACTATTTGAAATTTTGAGATTTAAGCATTCACAATGCTATTTTTATATAATACTAAATAATATACTAGAAAAAATAGGACTCGCACCAGATCATGTTCTCGGACGGGAATCGAACCCGCGACCTTTGGATATCCGGTCCAATGCTCTGACCGCTGAGCTACCGAGTCACCAGTGAGAACGTCGAATTTCTTCTAGTATATCAACTCTTACGCTGCAAGCCAGCGCCATCTCACCAATGTAGAAGGAATTAACCTCGACATTCAACTCAAATTTAAAGCAACTAAAAGATACTGTATAAATAAACTATACCTAAGTAGAAAAGATGTTTGATGTGCATTGACTTATACATTTTATTCAAATCAACGCAGAACCGTAAAGCACACAATAAATAAGTTGGAGGAAAGGAGAATCACGCACAGGGTCGGTAGTTCACTCGCTACCTCATAGGTTCTAGTCTGAGAATAATTATGTATGGAACGTAAGACCGCGCACCCATTTTGAAGAACCTTTTTCGGAGCCAGATATGTCTCCAAACGCCATAGTTTTCAATATACACTACGGAGTTACAAGTGCATCTATGTGTGCGTGTCGCCGAGCGCAAGCTAATCGTCACGAAAGTGTGAATCGGTTTAGTGCTTCACATTTGACAGAGCGCTTGTATGAAGAATTGAAGACTATCTTTCTATACGTGATTATTCTAAGGTATACACGACGGCACCTCAGACTATACATGTTGACCTTGAGACCGCTTCTATGCCCTACGTAATAAAAGCTGTTTTCGCAGTTTAACTTTATAACCTAACGTGCTGTCGTGTGTACTAGTGCCTATTTATTTGGTTGTACCCATAAATTGTAGGAAAATCTATCGAGCTACAGATGCATAACTTTACTGCCGCCAAGTTCTCTCAACTCGAGCATTTCTCAAAGCTGATATCATTATAATATCACCAAAATTTATAAACAATTTTGAATGTTGACAACAACACGCGGTGACCCGTATCCTAACCTTGACCCAGCATAACCCACTTTCGACGCGACGCCCTGGAATCCCAACACAGATCCTAAGAAAACCCCGGAGTTTTCCGGGAAACTGCCGCCGCCCGCCTACGTGCGCCGCGGCCCGGAATTTTCCAGGAACGCGGGCCCCTATCAACAGCCAGCTGGAGATATATTTAATTTTATACCTGAAAAACCCTCAGGTGCCTAGATTGTGGGGTGGCCATGATATCTGGAAAAACAGGAAAATAGCATGTTAAATATTTTTACTGAATATTTCACTGCAGAGTAGATTTAGCATAATTATATGAATTCCATTATAATCCCATCCAAGTATTAATCTATTTTTTATGGGCAATTTTGGTGTTTCATTACAGTAGCTCCCGTAATACAACGTGTTACAAAAATACCCCTAATGCCGAATATGGTATATAAGGACCATCAAACTGAACAACTTTTACTATGTGATTAACTCTCAAATTGCGAAAAAACTAATCAGCTGTTTCATACATTTTGATATTTTCGATTTTGAAGCTATATTCCATGCTATAGAAGAGTAATTACTTGTCTAAGTAAAAGAACTCCATTTTCAATGCTTCTAACTAATATTTATATTAAGTGAGTTAATTAATTACTTCACAAGTCTAGAGCGATAATAGTTTAACTGACGCACAGACTTTATATTTGTTAATTTTATTATGTAATCTGTCATCTAACGTTTAACAGTTTAAAAAAACCGCTATCACGATCTGTTTTTTTTATAATTATTATTGTAAATGTATTTTATTATCATACGAGTAGCTTGGTCACCTTAATGTTCTGTAGCGGTAAATAACATCGCCTCGCCCCTGCGAGTTTTATCGTGTAAGCTCATAACGAATATTACATTACAGTTTCACGTCAGGAATATCTACAATGATACCAGTAAGTGTAGGTACATTTTAGGACATACTTTTGAAAATATTAGAAAATTCTTTGTGAAATAACTGAAAAATGTTGCTGGAAATATTCAAGGTATTTCCGTTGGCTTCTTTAAGCGGTTATTTAATTTAGGTAGATAGGTAGTACATACTTTTTTTTACTGCTATTTAATATTATTATTTCAATAAGTAGTTACATAATGATAATTATTTATGCAACTGTAGTATAATGAGGGGTATTAAAAAACAAATGTGTGATAATAGTATCACATGAGTGTTTTAATACCTAATTATGTACAGTTGCATACCTACAACACTTTATCTACACCTATACGAATCCTCTATTAAAGGTTTTGAAAACTGTTTCTAAGTAAACTAAAAAGCTACTGAGCTTATAGCCAACATTAAAACAACTAGTGTCATAGTAGCCGTAATATCCGAACGAGTAGCTAATTGTCATTATAACATCTAAACGAGTGTGATAATGTTGTACTGAATTTCATAATGCAACTCGCGGGCGTTGGCGCGGCTAGCGCGACCAGTTGTTTTAATGTTGGCTATAAGCTAATTGGTTCAGAACCTTTTATCTCTATAAAATAAATAAATAAATAAATATTAGACAACATCACATACATTGCTCCGATTCCAAAGTAAGTAGCTAAAGCACTTGTGTTATGGAGACGACGGTGGTATCACAAACACCCAGACCTGAGACAATATAGAAAAGATCACTTTCTACATTGACTTATTGAACTGATTGACTGATTGAACCCTGGACCTCAAGAGATGGTGACGCCATGAAAACCGGCGTGCAAACCACTCGACCACGGAGGTCGTCGAAAAAGGTTCTGATTTAAAGCATGGGTGTAGATAAAAATATTTAGTATCATATTCATATATATTCATATTCTTTATTTATCAGGTAAGTATTGTTTTACATTTATATCATGGGGTATTAGATCATTAATTTATCAACAAAAGAATACTAGGTAGGTCTTACTTATATTATTTTGATGGATAATTAACAGGTATCTAAGCAAAAAAATACCTGTCACTAACATGGAAAATTCGCCGTTTCCTCGTGGTCATACTAGTTTGTCATACCAGTATGGCCACGAGGATATACATGTCCTCGTGGTCATAACGCCATATTATACGAAATAGGTTTTTTCTTCCTCCTGTATATATTTCAATAAGTGTTTTTTTTTAAGATTCGTAATTTCAAATATATTAGCTAATACTAATATACTAGCATCATTTCTAAAAAAAACCAACAGGCGTATTTATATCAGAAATATTCAAAAGCAATTTTTGTTTTCATTTCTAGAGGTACATATACTTTTTAAGTGTCATAAGAGAATAAAATAATAATGAAACAAAAATATTCCATCCGTAAATACTTTCCGTTTATCAGCTAAACATTGCCGGGTCAGGAACACTTGTTGCTTAGCAACTGTTGCTTGGCACGCCGCGCCGGGGGTGGTATCAACCCCCCAACCCTCCCAACCCAACCACATGGAGGCTCGTTCTTGAAATAGAAGTCTTAAAGGCTGGTCACTTGGCGAATAATTAGTTAGCATGTGAGATGACGAAGACTAATAAAATAAAATAGATTTTGCCTGTGACTTCGTTCACGTGGAGCTTTGTTCAAAATGGGAATTTCTGGAATAATAGCAACCTAGGTAGACGTCATTCTATTTCTCTATTAAACTTACATACCAAAATTCGTAGAAAATAGTTTTCCGGTGTGTGTTATGCGTGAAAACATATCACTTGTTCCCGCCCGGTGCTACTCCGGTGGCTTGCTGCCAAATGCATCATTTATATTATAATTCAGAAAAATATATGACCAAATGTCAAAACTATTTTACAGAGACCTCGCGGCCAGAAACATTCTGGTAGATGGAGCCGGCCTACTCAAGGTGGCTGACTTCGGCCTATCGCGGTCTGGCGTGTACGTGCACACTCGGTCCCGCCCGGTGCCGCTCCGGTGGCTGGCTCCTGAGGCCATCATCCACTCGTCGTATTGCAGCGCGAGCGACGTTTGGGCATTCGCTGTGCTGCTGTGGGAAATCGCTACATTAGGTGAGGAGCTTCTATATATTTTTTGGCTGATTCGTCAAAAGGAATATTTTTTGTGGTTAGAAAATTTGTAACATTGCATTTTCTAAAGACAAACATTATTGCTCGTAGAGAAGGGCATAATAAATAGCATTGATCTGACACATCTGAAGAATCACCCATTTGTGACTAAATTAACCCGTAATTAAATTGTAATACCACCGTTCAATATTAAATTAGTTTTTTTTTATTTGATCATCACAATCATTGCTCTGATCCCAAAGTAAGTAGCTAAAGCACTTGTGTTAGGGAAATCATAAACAACGGTGGAACTACAAACACCCAGACCTGAGCTAATTTAGAAAAGTTTTCAAAATGACCCAGCCAAGGATCGAGCCCGGGACGTCAGAGATGGCGACACCTTGAAAACGGGCGTACAACCCACTCGACCACGGAGTTCGTCAAGAAATAGCAAATACTTTATAGTTAACTTTAGACTTATATCAATATTCAATCAATTTTAGGAGGATTCCCATACGCAGAGTTGAGCAACTGCCATGTTCCCACATTCCTCAGTGGGGGAGGCCGCCTTCCAAAGCCCGCGCGCGCCTCCCAGCGCCTCTACGACCTGATGGTAGAATGCTGGTCTGAAGACGTCCACGACAGACCCACCTTCGCACAAATAGTAGATAAATTGACGGCTCAAAGACAACTTTATGTCGACCTCGACTCTATATTCATGACCGAGGAACCTATAGATGATGAAGAATGATGAAGCTAAGACTGAATATTTATTCCTGTTATCCCCATAGATTTTGCACAGTAAATGTTTACGCAAAAAATATTTTGCTGTTTTCATTTTGTGCACCGATTTGACCATTAAGAGCTTTTACATAAAAAGTATGTACACATAGGTAAGTGTTTTCTGTAGAAAAACAGCTAAGTACCAATTTGGCTTATTTAATTTATACATACAATAATAGTGTCTGAAGTGTTTCTTTATACAAGGTGTTACAAAAGTACCCCTAATGCCGATTATGGTAGATAGGGACCATCAAACTGAACAACTTTTACTATGGGACCAACTTTGAAATCGCGAAAAAAAAATCAGCTGTTTCATACAAAAATTAATTACGAAAATATAAAAATGTATGAAACAGCTGATTTTTTTTTTCGCGATTTCAGAGTTGGTCCCATAGTAAAAATTGTTCAGTATGATGGTCCCTATCTACCATATTCGGCATTAGGGGTACTTGTGTAACACCTTGTATAACAACAAAAAAATGTTACGGTTATGGAAAAGTTAACGCCTGTTCGTATGAAATAGCAAATACACTTCGTGGTGTTAAGAAAGTTATTCAGACCTTCCTTCCTATACTACAGCTGGTAAAAAGACCCATTACAACCATAATAGAAGATCTTTTACATTTTTTATTAAATCCAAGAGTTAGTCCCTTTTACTTTATCTACCGTAAACTGAAAAACAAGAACATTCTAGATATATTTTAGCGAGCATAATCAGCATAGTATTAGGTACCTAAGTTCTTTTTCTACACAGCTCATCAGTGGATCCGATACAACTACCTAATTTATAATTGAAAAATTACGATTTTTCTATTGCTAGCGATATAGCGTTTAAACGTGACAGTCATGACAATGCAATTTGTTTTCGGCGGTAGAATGTTTTTACGCGCGCTATTTTTTTCGGAAGCTGTTTGTGCTAACGGTTACCAGTGGTCCTACCATGAGTTGATGCAAACTGTTAACGTTATCGTAATCTATCTATCGAGCAGTATATCCGATAGTTCACGGTAGCGTAAACAGTTTGCACCAACTCATGGTAGGGCCACAGACCTCAAGGATTTGTCCTGACATGTCAGGATTTTTTTGGTTCCTGTCAGGATTTTTTAGATTATTCACATTACAAATTGGGCTCAACTCATACCTACTTACCTACTTACCAGTACCTATCATAACAACATCACCTCCGACATGACGCCTGAAACACCAACGCCTGAAATACCAGCGCATGAAACACCAACGCCTGAAACACCAAGAACTAAAATACCAAGGCCTAAAACACCAAGGCCTTAAACACCAAGGCCTAAAACACCGGCACCTAAAACGAAGGCGACTAAAACAATAAGGGGCTTTAAACTTAAGGGAAGTACATCATAGGCCAGACGAATTACTTAATGACATTTTTTTGTCATTCGATCAAATTTTAATATTATTTCATTGGTACTTTTTTCCACCAGATTATTATGGCAACAAAATATTAAAAAAGAGCGCTCGGAGTGTGATACGTTGGGTACCGACCAAATTTTGTTTTTGATAATCGATTATTTCATCGATACTCTAAATGTTCTATTTAGTACCCAGCAAAATTTTATTGTACTTGTCGACTGTTACCTATACGGCAACCGTGAATTTGGTCGGTACGTAAAGTACTCGCCTCGTACGGACCAACATTAAAAAATATCTATTCGACTAAAAAATGTTACAGAATGAATGAACATGAATCATTTGTACTCGTCATATACTTTATGACGTGTGCATTAGTATTCAAAACAAGTGCCTAAAATTTATAAGGATTCCCTATTTCAAGTTGGTCGAAACGTAACGAAATACTTTTCGCACCGACTTATTGCGTATATTCTTTTTAATTGTGTTTCAGCATGAAATTATGAAGTTACCGTAAATGTACTTTAATTTACACACTAAACATAATATCCAACAATTTGTAAAGGTGTTCATATTCTTGATTTATCATACTTATTACCATATCCATACTATAATAATTCTTAATATATGCGAAAGTAAATCTCTCTCTCCGTCTAGTGTACAAATTTTTCGCGTGTAAACCGAACTGATGTTAATAAAATTTACCGATGTAAATGTATGGAGATAAATTGAACTCTGGAGATGGACATAGGTACATAGTCGCATATTATATTTTCAGTTTTATTATGTTTATTTATTTTTATTAATAATATTCTTCGTTTTTTTTAACTTTACCTCAATTTCGATCTCAGATCGCTGCGATTTATGCGATATATGGGAACGGAACTCAACCAGTGTGGAAGGGAAAAAAGAACTCCATATATCACAGCGATCTGCGGATCGGATCGCATGACCGGAACGCGTCCTGTGTGTTTGAGCTCTAACAGCAAAAAGCAAAAAGCAACAAAAAGTACAGCAAAAAGTTCAATAGCTTTAGGCCTAATAACTAACTGCAGATAACGCAATAACATTGTCGTGAAAACTAAAGGTGTGTGTAAAATAACAAATTAAATATAATACAGTAAACAAACAGACCAAGCTAAATTAAACCGATTAATTAATCGTTTATCGAATGTTTAGTTATGCAGTGTGTTAACTTGTACATACATATTTTCACGTCAAACTTCAGTAGGCAGTTAAAAAGATTCGCCAGTGTTCATCTGTTCTCTAACAAACTTTTATCAATATAGAGTACAGAAACTTTAGTTTTCTCAAAAACGAAATCATAAAGACATTGAACATGGTCTACTAGAGGCTTATTAGTTAACATATGGCTCTCAAAGACAGAACAGGAATGGACTTCAAGATCAATCTGTAGATAAATTACATTTTGTTGTCTTGATGAAAGCGATCTAAATAAAAAGGAATTTGTTCTTATTCATCTAAAGAACAATTTGTTTTCACCTTACTTACTTAATCTTTACACTATAAATCTATATTTCGCAATTTTCACAATTTTATAGACTCGGAGGAAATTGAAATTGTGCATGTCTATTTATTTTATATCGTTCAAGCGAACATTGAGATCAAATATTTTGGTACAAATGTACACAAGTAGAAGAATATGAAGAAAGAAAGGATCTTATTTCACGGTCAGATATAAAAGCCTTTTATTATTAATAATCGTTCTATAGCGAAGATAATTGAAACTAATTATTTGCAGCTTACAAAGTTCTGTTAATTTTCAGTGATCTGCAAATTATTCACAGCTATAGTATTCATGAACAGCAGACAAACCGTCTTAGCCAGCATAAATGATGATCCTTTATTATTTATCGCCAACCCTGTTGAAGCGAATATGCCGGGTCATTGGATCCCTCAAAGCATCGTCAAAGTGATGTTGGAGAACATGAACACGAAACAAGTACTCAAGATGACTTGGAAGCCTCCACCGCAACCGCCAACTAAGAAACCACCGCCACCGCCACCAGCACAGTCATCACCCCCACCACCCCCACCACCCCCATCATCTCCTCATCCATCTCCCCCTCCAACTACAACTACAGAAGCACCTAAACCCGATCCACCACCACCAACTGAACCCCCAACACAAACACCGCCTCTTCCATTAGACCCAACAACAACAACAACAGAAGCGCCAACAACAACAACAGAAACTCCAACAACAACAGAAGCTCCAACAATAGAAGCTCCAACAACAACAACAACAGAAGCTCCAACAACAACAGAATCTACAACAACAACAACAGAAGCTACAACAACAACAACAGAAGCTACAACAACAACAACAGAAGCTACAACAACAACAACAACTACAGAAGCTACAACAACAACAACAACAGAAGCTCCAACAACAACAGCAGCAGTTAAAACTCCAAAAAGAGCACCAAAAAAAGATACACATGATGATAATAAATGGTAAGGGAAAAAGATATCAGAAAATAGATTGCGTCGTAACTCATAAGTTAAGTAGTTTTATTTAATTTTCTCTTAGAGATTAATTAATTACTAATCGTTTTAAAAATTTTTACGGGGAAGGAAAAGGAATCTCAGTTGGGGTTGCTAACCCTACTTACAAGTGTCCCAAAACTTTGCCACACGAAGGGAAGGTACCTTGAATATTAACCCTTGAACACCCGGAAAATGAAACACTATACAAGGTGTTACGAAAGTACCCCTAATGCCGAATATGGTAGATAGGGACCATCAAACTGAACAACTTTTAAAAAATCGCGCGAAAAAAAAATCAGCTGTTTCATACATTTTGATATGTTCGTAATTAATTTTTGTATGAAACAGCTGATTTTTTTTTCGCGATTTCAGAGTTGGTCCCGTAGTAAAAGTTGTTCAGTTTGATGGTCCCTATCTACCATATTCGGCATTAGGGGTACTTTTGTAACACCTTGTAGAATATATTCAATTGTTATCCGACCGCATGCGTCCGCTCGGTTGATGAATTAAAGGTGGGTACCTAATAAGTAACCCTTTAGATCGGTGTCGTAAAAAAAGATGTTTTTTTTCATATTTGGTGGTGGATTCGATGCCTGGTTAAGGCAAGCGATTTTTCAAAAATCCTTGAATGCCTAATCATTTTTAAAAAACAAAATTAAGTATTTTTTCAGTAATATTTCCTACCTTCAATAATGTAGGTACTCTTCCTCCGTGTGGCAAAGTTTTGGGACACCTGTATAGTCTATATCTACAAATGAAGCATGACTGACATATCAACGCCCAGCCTAAACAACTGGACCTAGAGACTTAAAATTTTGTACATAGATACTTTATACGTCCACTGAGAAAGGATTTTTGGAAGTTTGTATGGAAAAAAAAATAAGACATTTCGACTTGTAACTTCGTAGGAGTACTTTTAAAAACAAATAAGCAAACATGTGTTTTGTGGTTTTCCAAAAATCAACCTCCTTAGAGGGTTCCTAAATGGGGTAAAAAAGCCCAAAATCGATAGGGGTGTCTTTATTGATGAAGGGTGACTTAAAATAAACACACAGCCCAACCTAGTGACTTGAAATTTTTGGCCTTTGGTACAGCACCCATTAGTGTTTCTTAGGAATGGATTTTTTTCCAAAAAGGGGTAAAAAGGGGATTCAAGGTTTGTATGGAAAAAAATAGACATTTCGACCTGAAACTTCGTAGAAGTATTTACAAAAAAAAAAGCACACACCTATTTCGTAGTTTTTCGAAACTCAACCCCTTCAGGGGGTAAATGAGGTAAAAAAACGCCCAAAGTCGATATGAGTGTTGCTATTGAGGTTCTATGGGATGTTGATTGCGATAATGGCATTTATTTTTAAGTCCACCACGGTGCCATAATTTAACCCCAAGGGGGGGAAAAGGGCTTCATATTTTGTATGGAATAATAATATTAAATAGACATTTCCACCTGAAACTTCGTATGAGTACTTCTATATGGATATTTCGTTATTCAGGTTTTAAGGGATGTTTATTACGTAAATGGCATTGGTATTGGCAATGGCAACCCATAAAGGACTGAAATGGGGGCTCAAATTTATAATGTAAAAATAATACGGGAACGAAAACAAGAATGAGAACGAGAACAGGAACGGGAACTACTATTAGACTTCTTGTATGAAATTTGAAAAAAAAAGCTTTTTGTATGAAATTTTGTGAGCAGGTTTGATAATCTTATAGAATTTTTTGGTCGATACTGGTCGATGCAGTATCAGTCTGCCGCCAGTTCATTCATCAGTCTGGTTAGACTGATTGTATATAACCCACTGATTGGCGGCAGTTTGGCGGTAGACTGATTGTGTATAATCGTCACGTTGTGCGGTAGTTAGTTAATCAACTTTCCGCATGCTGTACTGATATAGAAAGCAAAACATTTTCTATACCTGTGGATAAAGCACGTCATACAATAACAAAATTGAAATGTGGCACATGCGTTGAATTTCACTATATTATGCTTCGACTGGCTCTGTCCATACCACACATTGCTGCTGACACTTATACCAATAAAATTTCTTCGGTCATTAAGCAGTGATGTAGAACAATCAGTCAGTTAAAGCTACGTAAGTTAATTTTAGAAGCTGACAGGAGTTTGTCAGGAACAAAGAGCAGTGGAGTAGCAACGTCTTATTTTTTATTTTTTTAATATTTAAATATTTTTAGTTTTCTTTGAAGGTGATGCTACCCATACCTACATAAAATTGTCGCCATCCGCGTCTGTCTGTTTGTTCGTTTAGTTCTTCTTAAGTATGCAATGGATTTTGATGCGGTTTTAACTATCATTTACATACTTTTCCCAAAAGGTTTATACTTAATTATGTTTATTATTTTAATTACATAATTATTTATAAATTAGTACAGAAAATTCAATTATTTGTAAGTCGTTAAAAAATATGGTTTTGATAAGGTATACCTACCTAATAATGATTATTGATTTAGTAAAACACTCTGTGTTGAGTTAGTAGCTGTGTGAGTGAACAAGTTAGTGTTTTGAAGAAAAACATGTTTCAAAGTAAACAACAAGTAAGAACATTTAAAGTGAGACCACTTTCCATTAGAATCTAACAAAAGTTTAGACACAATAAGGTAGTATTAAAATTAACACTTTATATTTATCGGAAAGATAATTATTGCGAGAGCAAATTATTTTCAACCAGTTGAGACATCACTTTCTATTACCTACTAAAATAAATAAATATTT
The DNA here is from genome assembly GCA_963556745.1 of Catoptria pinella. Classification (NCBI taxonomy): domain Eukaryota; kingdom Metazoa; phylum Arthropoda; class Insecta; order Lepidoptera; family Crambidae; genus Catoptria; species Catoptria pinella. The sequence goes on from OY750769.1 coordinate 10,142,808, forward strand.
GACAACATCACATACATTGTTCCGATTCCAAAGTAGCTAAAGCACTTGTGTTATGGAAATAAGAGCAACGGTGGTATCACAAACACCTAGACATGAGCCAATATAAAAAAGTTCGTTTTCTAAATTGACCCAACTGGGGATCGAACCCGGAACCTCAGAGATGGCGACACCTTGAAAACCGGTGTACAAAGCCACTCGACCACTGAGGTCGTCGATAAAATGCAAATTAATGCACTTGCTTCTTGTCGTACAATTTGCAGTAAGTATTAACTATTAAGTTAGCATAAAAATAAAAAATGCATTCTTATAATTTAATATACGTTAAGTAAGATAAATAGACAGAAACAGGCAGACCCATCCCCACTGGCAACACCCGTTCACGAGCATGATGCATGAACCAGCCATCGCTTCGGTCAACCATATTTATTTAAGGGAATATAACGACACGGCCTGCCACATACAACACCACTACAAATATGTTTGAAGAGAAGAACATGACATACTCAGGCTACCTATGTTAATGCATCGAATTGAAAACCAATATACCAAATGCTCTTCATCATCAATTCAGCCGCACGAGACCCACTGCTGAGTATAGGCCTCATCCAGGTAGGGCTGCCAGGTGTCCGGATTTGGCCGGACATGTTTGTCTTTTTGACCTCTTGACCGGCCAGTTTTGACTGCGTCCGGCCTGTCCGGTTTTTGTTAGGCTCTTTCTGTGGCTGCCGCGCGAGGCACAAGTAAGGCCACAACACGACTACCCCGCTGACTGACTGGTGTTTGCAAAGCGGTAATAAATATTGTCCGGCTTCTAGAACATATGTCCTGCTTTTAGGGTAAAATGTACGGGCAAATTAAGCGCCGAGTCCGGCTTTTGTGTTTTTAAACCTGGCAACCCTACTTCCAGGGATCTTTCTTTACAACGATTAGTCGTATGCTGCCCGCATCCAGCAGCTTCCCGCGACCTACACCAGATCGTCGGTCCACCTTGTCGGGGGCCTACCCACGGAGTGTCATCGGGTGCACAGTCACCATTCCGGAACCATTCCACCCAAACGGCCATCGGTTCTTCTAGCTGTGTGTCCCGCCTACTGCCACTTCAACTTAACAATCCTGGTGATGTCGGTACTTTAGACCTACGGATCTTCTCATTTCCGATTCAATCACGCTGGGAGACACCGAGCATGTCTGTCTCCATTGCACGCTGAGTGATCTTGAGCCGTCTAGCTAGACCTATAAGTTACGTCGTTTGGGATTTCAATTGTTGCGTATGTTCTCTCTCTCTCTCTCTCTCTCTCAATTTTCTGGAAAGCTGATAAATTAAAGAAAGATAGGTAATTGAAATTATTTACTTTACGAATAAAAAAATATGATTGGCGAGTCCATTCGTAAAAGTTTTGACTTTCTTCCGATTACGTCAAGAACTGTTGCTTTTTAGTTTTATATTTTAAAATTTAAATAACTAAAGGTATTTCGAGCTAGTTTTTGGATAAATTCCATCTTTTTTTACTTACCAGTGACACGTCACACCATCTTTTTTGACAAGGTTAGTGTAGGTACCTAACCTAGTTCGAAAAATGTAAAACTTATAGTAGACAGAGTATTGAGACATGACATGCATATGCAATGATCGCTACCATAAATTTCCGATTCTACGTCATATCGATTGATTCTGTGGAATCGATAACCAATTTGTTTTATTATAATAAATGAAATATAAATGGGAAGCATTAAATAAATGTATAGGTACTTAGATAGAAAAACTTGTGATTTGATGATGATGTATGAAATAAAAATAAATATTTTAAAAAATTATCGAAACACTAAATGGCTGCCCTGCCAAAAACGAACTAAAAAGTTAAATAACAAAGAGTCATTGCAGTCGGGAGATCTCTTTGAATAGAAAAATATTTCATCTATCCAAACATCTTCAATATTTCCATCTTGGCTTTTCTAAAAACGATGAAGGATAATAAAAGCCACACGTTATCGAAAGCAATTGTGAATAAGCAATAAATTAGATTTTCTTTATAAGAAATGCGCAATCAGTATACGAAGAAAAGTAAAGATTGAAGTCGTATATTCTGTTTTTTAAATATTATTTTAACACGTTAAATTGTATAACTAGATGACAAAAATATGAATAATGTAATGTAATATTAATAACTCATCAAGTAAGTAAGTCGCTGCCTCGATTATTTTTGTGGGCTTAAAGTGTTTTGCTAGCTTCAAACAAGACAATTGTAAGTAATTCAATATTTTTCTTAGACTAGGAATAAAATCCGGTTTATGATTTTAGTGGAATGCAAAGGACTCGTCGCTGTTATTGGCTCCATCTTCGTCACCAGTATTCTGGCATCAGACACGATGGAATCTGATCCACTGGTATTCATCACCAACCCGATTGAATCAAGTATGCCAGGCCACTGGATACCACTGAGCATTGTTAAAGTCATAATGGAGGGGACAAAAAAACCATCGAAGCTCTCAATCAAACAAAAAGTAAAATTATATAAAAAACAGATTAGCACAAAGTCTACATTAGCAACAGAAACTGAACCTTCTACGACAACGACAACAGAACCTACAACAACAACAACAAAGGCCACAACTACAACAACTGAAGCCACGACTACAACAACAGTTCCTACGACTACAACAACAGTTCCTACCACAACCACAACAACAACTCGTCCTACTACAACAACAACAACTCTGCCTACAACCACAAAGACTCTGCCTACAACAACAACAACAACAACAACAACAACCCAGCCTACAACAACAACAAATCTACCCTCCACCACAACAACTCTGCCTACAACAACAACAACTCTGCCTACAACAACAACGACTCTGCCTACAACAACAACAACTCTTCCTACAACAACAACAACTCTGACTACTACAACAACACCTCAGACTACTACAACAACACCTCTGACTACTACAACAACAACTATGCCTACAACAACAACCACTCTGCCCACAACTACTACTACTACTACAACAACAACTAAGCCGACAACGACTACAACAACTGTCCCAACAACTAAAAAACGTAAACGAATAACTAGACCTCACGATACTCATGTAAATGAGACTTAAAGTGCGTTTTATTTATTTTCTTTAAACCCTAGTAGTATTACATTATAACACTAATTAATTACTATAACTAGGTAAGTTAATGGGTAGTATAATTAACCGAGCGGTAATAAATTCAAATTCAACTGAATGTAGCGGTACTGAAATACTAAGTGGGCGACAGATTGAGGGCGACTACAAATATTGAAAATGAGCGACTTTAAAATACAAATCTGATTTACTTACTTACATGATGATGATGATGATATTCAGAACGATCAGTACAATAATTATTATCTATTTTAGTAACCATTTTACCGCACACATTATACTCAAGGTTTAGTATAAAGTAAGTAGGTATTATTTTATTTGAAAAGTGCTATTTTTTAACCTCTCAATTAATCGTTCCCGTACGAGTATAACTGAGGATCGTGATAGTGATAGTGATCAGCAGCCAGTGGCTGGTTTGGTGTCCATTGTTGTCCATATTGCCCTCACTGCTTGATGGAGTTAATCTTACTCTTGACTTCTATTGCACCAACCACGACCAGCTTTGCGAGACTCATCTCCTCTTCGTATTATGTGGCCAAAGTATGAGAATACGCAATGTAAGCAAATAATGGACAGTCGAGTCATGACATTTAATTGTGATAGGATAGATATACAGTAGATATATTTACATGTGGGGTATTTTACCCAAGCATTCGCCTCCAACACCACATATTGGATACATCTATTACTTTCACTAAGCACGTTTTAGTGCGAAAACCTAGTGTAGGGATAACTTCAGAATGCAAGGAATGCTGAATAAGAGAGCAATCATACTTTTAACAGTGTATTACAAATTACGCAAATTACATTAAAATATCAATGTTTTACATTCCAGTACAACAAGCTATATCAATTCAATGCTCTGAATATCGTTCTTCTTTTGTTTAAGAAAAATAAAACTTTTCGTATGAATGAACATTACATGCAAAGAGGTTTTATATCTCTTTGCAATGAGGTTTGTATACAATCATACTAAAGCAATGAAATATTGTTTATTAACAGTCACGTAAATTATAATTACCTAATACTAAATAGGCTTACTTAATATAATATAGGCTAACACTACACTAGGCTACGGTTTTTAGAAAAAAAAGGGTTCCATATCCAAAGGGTAAAACGGCAACCCTATTACTAAGACTCCGCTGTCCGTCTGTCTGTCTGTCTGTTACCAGGCTGTATTGATCACATGAACAGTGATAGTTAGACTTTTCACAGACTAAAATTTACACAGGTGATGTATTTCTGTTGTCGCTATAACAACACTAAAAAACAGAATTAAATCAATATTTAAGGGGGCTCCCATAGAACAAACTTGATTTTTTTGCTCGTTTTTGCTTGATATTGATATGGCAACAGGTAGACGCTTGAAATATTCACAGAATATTTGGTTATACATTTATTCTCTTTAAAAATAAAGAATTAAATTTAAATAAAAAAATATTTAAGGTGGCTCCCATACAACAGACATGTTGTTTTTGCCGTTTTTATAAATAATTGATATTAGGGTTTCATCAGTTATACGCCTTATCTTTTATCATTAGCAATTGTTTGTTTGTGAAACATGTACTATTATACAATATGACGCGCATACCTACCTAATATTATTTTCTTCTATATTATACATTATTATAAATAAACTGTAGCCCCCTTACTAATAAAGATTGTAGGTATAGCAGATGTATAGTTACACAATGGTTACTCTCTGTCAAACTATTTAAGTTTGACATTAAAAAGAAAAAGACAAAACACTGTATAACTATACATCAGGGGCTCTATCAGCTAAAAACATTGAAGTTCATGTTAACTGTGTTTTGACAGATGTATGTGATACATTGCTACTTCGTCTTGGCACAAATAACAACTTAACAAAGAAAAATAGCAATGTATCACATACATCTGTCAAAACACAGTTAACATGAACTTCAATGTTTTTAGCTGATACCGCCGCTGTTATACAATCTTTATTAATAACGGGGGTAGATATGAATGATCGAAGATATACATCGTATTGTATCGATGGAATAAAATTACAGAGAGTGGATCATTTGCGTGATTTGGAACTACGACTAGGTAGATATTGATAAACAACAACGCAAAAATATTTGGATTTGTCATACGAAATTGAAAAGTTTTTATTCGGTCAAAAACAAAAAGGAGTGTAAGTAGGTAGGTATTGACAATACCTATTGTATTATGCATTGGCGAGAAGTGGCTTGAAGTACTGTGCCATAGTATTAAACCCTTTGTATAAAGTTGATATGATGCGTATTCAGAGACTTCAAAAGCGTTTTATGTGGCATTCGTCCTATAGTTGTGGATTACCAAAAAGATTGCCATCCTAGGTACTCGGATCTCACGTACCTTCATGGCCAGATCCATGGGATTTGGTTCCAAAGTACTACCTTATACTTTTTGCAATGTGTTGAAATAAATAATATTTTACCTCCAAAAAAAGGTGGCAAGCCTACATGGGATGGGAACACTGACTGTACCCAACCCAGATATTGGGCGCTTTAAGTTTTAACGTCCCTATGAGTTATCCTCATGAAAAGATTCCAATGCTCTAAGACAATGAGATCCCGCCTGCTTGGTCAACGCCGCCGCCGCGCCGCGCGTCGCCGGGCGACCACCAACCAACCGCTTTGCAAAAACAAGCGCAGCGCCGCGCGCCGCCGCCGCCGCTCTGATTCCGAGCTCAAATCTACTGTACTGTATTTCATAAATGTTTAAAGCTCAATTTCGATTACATTGGTTGAGTACCATGCTACCGTACAAAAGTGCTGGGCGTATGGATCTTATTTATATCGATATCGAATTATCGATATTGTCATGAAGATCACAAAATAACAAATATCTACATACATACTAAGTTACTTTAGTATCTGCTATATAAATGTTTTGTATTAATAAATAAAATAATCAAGGTAAGGACATACATACTTTTATATGATTTTACTCAAGTTCGAATATTCTAAAAATTATAAGTAAAATATACGCTTTTGTTATTGGATTCAAAATATTAGGGGGGCTGATTAACATTGTGCAAAATCGTTAATATTGTATTAACATCGATGCGTTCACCGACACGTATCAGCATATATCATTTTGGACCGTGGAGTCATGGAGTGAACGCAATGATGATATTTATTTCAAGATTTAGGCTTGCAAAAACTAGAGGTTCATTTTTGGGGAAAGGCATAGCCTTTTTTAATAAAGTTCCACAACAAGTGATTGATCTTAGTTTGCATGAATTTAAAAACCATGTTAAAAAGACGCTTATGGGTAAAGGTTATTATAAAGTAGACGATTATCTAAAAAACCGAAATGTATGGAAATGATGTAACATGTAACACATAAGTACTTTGTTGTTAATAATCCTGTTATACTGTATTTGGTAAAGATATATTTAAGTTTGTAAATATCGTTACTTATTTTTGTTAAGCTGATAAGTTTCTTGCGCCTGTTCTTCTTGTCAGTTAAAAAAGTCTGGAACAGGTGGTAGGAAAATATAGACGATTCAAAAGTGCTTAATTATTAAATTTATTTGAATAAAGAAATTTTGACTATTGACTATTGACTATGATACACAAGTTATGGTGAAACACTGTCTCTAAAGCTCCTGACTTTCAAAAATTTAACAGCATTTTTATAAATTTTTCTATGAGTCTCATCGCCCATTAGCAGTACTATCGAAACACGATAATATCGTGTTGCGGTTGGTTATGCTAGGGGCTGCTGGTAGGCTTTCATTCCCGAGAAATCTAGGGAATTTTTTCATTCCCGTTTCCGGAAAATATGCACCGGGATCCCGGGAATGAAGGGCATTAAAATGTTCGGTTAAACAGTTAAATAACTATTTTATACGCTGCGTTTTACATTAAAACAAGTGAATATCAATGGCACTGTGACCGTAAATTGCAGCATAGCGATAAACAATAGCTTTTCTAGAAACAAACATACGACAAGTTAGTGTACAAATAGACCGTTGACGAAGCCGGGACCTACGTAATATGAAGTTATTGAAGGTAAAAGTAGTATAAAGTCAAGATTTTTATGAAAATAAATTTTAATAATATTTCTTAATTTATGTCCAAAGAAACTCTTTTTAACACCAAACAATGAAAATGGTTCCCAGCAATCTTTTTTATGTTCTTTGTTTTGATTAGAAATATTAGAAGGCGTAGATTTCGGCTTTGTCAAGGGTCTTTTTAGACCCTGTATGTTGTAAGTTACTAAAAAAATCAAATACCCATAAGTTTGTCATAAAAATATAAAAATTTCCCGATCCCCGGGAATTCCCGGAAACTAAAGATATTTTTTCCTGAGTCCCGGGAACGTGAAAATCCCTGGAATTCTGATACCCTTGCTGCTAGTCTGATAACCGAAAAATATCCGAAGTCTGTGAAATAGGCCTGGAATATTCAAGTAAATAATTTTTATAAAATAGTAAGATCATCACTAGAAAACTACAAAAGAAAATAGGTATATCTTTTACCTACTCTCTTTTAGAAAATAAATAGTTCTTTTCAATATCGAATCGATATCGATACAGTATCCGAATGAGTCTGCACTGCACAACACTGTGTGATGATTCTATCTCGCTCCTGCATGCAGCGATTGGCGAATGCCAAGCGAGGCGAGCGAGACAAGACGAGCGAGAGATGCCGAAGCCGAAAACCGAACGAACGAAACGAAAAAAATACTCACACGAAGCGAAGGAAGTCACGACAGTCGACACGAACGAAACGAACACGAGTTGAGCTTTCGCATTAGAGGAGGGTTGACGTTAGTTTGGTTCACCGCAAAGCGTTCGAGCGCGTCTTAATTTAAAAATAAAAAAGTATCGTATTATTTAACTTCACGAATAATTAAGTGCCACAAATAGTGTATAAGTGAAAATTGGTAGTTTATGAAACAGTAACTGTGATTTTGACTAAGAGACAAGTATTTTTAGATAATTATTTCTGTGATGACTGATGATGGGAGCCGAAAACGTGGCCTGAGTGTCGGGGACGGATTTTGTGTTTAATTACAACTTTACTGTTGGTTAGTGTGTTGGTAATTGGTACCATGGCTGTTTTAAATTTTGGAGTGTGCCTGGTATTGGTCCTGTACCAATTGTCAGCGGCTTGCAGCGAAGATGCGTCTTCGGAATCCACAGATCTTGGATCAACTGGTAAGTATTTAAATATATTTATTTAATCCGTAAAACATTATAAATGCGAATGTCAGTTAGTTTGTTACGTTTTCACGTTTATACTACTCAACCGATCATCATGAAATGTTGTATATGTCAGGGTAGGCCTGCCATCACCTAAATTACGGACACCGAACAAAAATTTTCAAAATCCCGAACGTTTGAGTAAAATAAAGAATTTAAACCGGATGCTTATTAAAAAAATACAATAAAATAAAAAACATCGTTATCATAATAATAATAATATTATAATGAAACGGTGCGGCGGTCGGGGAGCGGCGCAGCGTGCGACGCGCGTATTCGCGTAGCAATTACCGGTTGCCGTCTAGGGAGGATGCACAAAATGCCTGGTTTTTCAGAAAAAAATATGTCTATGGTAAAAAAAATTTACTCTTGCTTATAGTAAAAAAAACCGTTTATTTCATCCACTACTGTTTGTCTATGTAAAAAAAAAATATTTTAGGGGACTATTCCCCTACTCCATAATTATAGGGGAAAGGCTAGGAGGAGTGGAGAGGCTAGGAGGATAATAGTATGGAGAGTGGCTCTCCCACTCCTACCCCTTCCCCTATAACCCATCAGCCATATATACCCCATACCCATTCACCATCCCTATACCTCTCCCCATGCCCCTTTCTCATCAGTTTTCTCTGCAAACCATCTTTGAAATGTTTCTGAATAATTACATATTTTACTCTCCAACTATTTATTTAATTGCTGACGATTTTCAGATTGTTTGCAGATTAAGGTTTGCTGACCAAATATTTGTTTGCTGACCAAATATTTGTTTGTTGGCCGAATAAATAATTAAACTGCGGGTATTTTTTCCCTTTTTAAATAGGGAGCTTCTATAGTTGTAACATTACCCTCCCTACCTTTCGACGTAGGTACCAATGAGGGAGATTACACAATCAGTCTGCCGCCAGTCCATTCATCAGTCTGGTTAGACTGGCGGCAGACTGATTGTGTAATCTCCCTCAATCGACAGGGCAACCGAATCGTACCTATACTCTGAACGCCTGCATTACCATCGTTCACCATTAGGTACCAGGTAAATATTTCACATGTGAAATAAAGGATAGTTGACTTAAAGTTTTAGTACTTACCTCCCTAGGTACTTTTTAAACATGTACACACATACATGGCTGTTTCACATGTTTCGATTTACAGATAATTTAAAAAAAAAACTGTACCATTTTTTAATTAAACGCGAAGATTATTAATAAATGCTATTCGGAATCTGTGACTGTGAAACAAACACAGCGACGACATAATAATCTTGATACGAAGCTTGACACCGATAACACCAAATTAAGATAAGAAAATTTGGCAGAACATTCTTTTAGGGCGGTCATAGGTTATCGACGTAACAAGATAAATGTTCGATAAATCACACAGATTTAAATACATCTAAATTACAATCTAAATGTGATTTTTCACTACAGGAAACATTGGATTTAACAAAATAAAGGTCTAGAAAGATACGATTGTTTAATATATACAAAACAACAATTAGATAAAAGTTAAAATATTATAAATAATCACTAATCAATTATTTACAAATAAGTGTTGTGTGAGAAAGTTGTCCCTACGTTTTCGATAGAAGTAAGTCTGTTTATCCTTAATTGACCTATTTGGTAAACAATCTTCACCCAACTCTTTATTGAAATAGTCCTTTATAAAAAACAAACAAATGGTTTTCCATTCCACACACAGGTGCTGTACCGACTAACGCATCAAACTTCGGAAAGTCTGCCGGGCTTCAAATTAAAAAAGATAAATCGAGCCCCAATCGAGTCAAAATGGCGAACCTCAATTCATGATGTCAAACGAACATTGATATCTTCTAAATAACATCGGCGAATAGAATATACGAAACTCCTTACTTCGATTTATCTGGTTTAAGTTGAAGCTCGGCAGACCCGCCGAAGTTTGAAAAGTTTCGTATTGTACTGTTCGCCAAAGTTATTTAGAAGATATCGATGTTCGTGTGACATCGTGAATTGGGGTTCGCCATTTTGGCCCGATTGGAGCTCGATTTATCTGTTTTAATTTGAAGCCCGGCAGACTTTCCGAAGTTCGATGCGTTAGCCGGTACGGCCCCAGAATACGAAAAATATAATTAGTTATTCATAAAAAATTGATGTAATCATATGACTACTGTCAAAAACTGTGAACTAAGTAAGACAAGTAAGGATAAACATACTTAATAATAGATATTCTGAAAAGTTATCAAAACGACTAAGTACCTAGATTCCTATTTCCCATTTTCTTGTTGACTGTGATAAACCCTTTATGAATCCTTATCTCGATTATTCGTCAATCGCTCCATGATCGATAATGTTTTCGTTATCTATTCGGTGTCGTTATGACGATAAGGGCTTGGCTGGCGCCAGCGCATATTTATCATTTCTATGTAGTGACATTTCAACTTTCCCTTTTCATGTCATAAGTATTACCACAGAATAAAATAGGATATCTAGTATGACCTATAATCGTAACTTTATTTATCCACTTATAAGAGTTTTTTATACTTATAGAAAAAAAAAGCAGTTAAAATGACCTAAATCAAATAAAAATAAAAAGCCTGTACATGTAAATTGTCGATATATTATGTAGTTAACGAGCAATAAATTTAATGAAGATGAGGGCGACCTCACTGCGCCTGCGCCAGGATGAAAGCCGCATACAGGACAGAGTCTCTTTCGGGTCGGCACAACTACTTAATTGTTCGGAATGGAAAAAAGGGTTTCATATTAATGTCACGTACTGTGATGCCTTGGCATCGTATGCAAACTATTTGGGTTCTGTAACTCTTTGGTTGAGTGGCAGATAGAAAAATAAAGGGAGTTACAACATTTTGGAATACGATCGGCAGTTCTCTATTTATTGAGAATGTAATCACTAGTCTAAGGCCCGCATTTATAAACCGCTCTCAACGTTAACAGCTATTTTGAGATCATATTTGAGTTGCTCTTCTTATAGGAACAGCAGCTCAGGTATGATCTCAAGATAGCTCTCAACGTTGAGAGCGGTTTATAAATACGGACCTAAAACGTAGTGATTACTTGTTCAGTGCACTAGTCTAGGTTGCGCCTTTGTAGTAGCGGGTTATCGTTATACTTAAAATAAATCGTGAATAGATAAATTATTTTATTTTTAAAGGCTTCGCCACATATATTTTAAAGGCTTTGCCTGTACAAGGGGATTATTTAATAAAATACTAGCTTCTTGCTCATTGGCGTTTATCGGTAAGTATATAGTATAAATATTCTTCCAACCCCCAATATTGTGCACGTAGCAAATCAATAATTTATCGCCTGGATCAGCCGACGTTATCAATCCGATAAAACTTAGACTCGGCGCCGTTTATATTGCCGGCATATCTTGCATTCTTTGACGGCTGGAATTCTATCAAAACTACCTACAAGCTACTGGATGCTACATTTGATAACTAGCTTTTGCCCGCGACTTCTGCTTGGAATTTCGTTTCTCATTGGAATTTGGGGTAGGTACCTATACTATACTGTATACTTGTAACATATCAGTGTCACGTCCATCGTCTAAACTATCTCTGTCTGCAAAATTGGTTCAGTCAGCGGCTGGCGTATTGAGATATAGAATCATACGACTAGGTACAACTTCACATTTAGAACTGTATCTTTCTCTACTAGTCAATGACTTCAATTACATAGACGAGCTGTTCAAAACTAAAATTGTGTCACAACCAACCTTCGCGGCGCATCAACTGTTTCTATCGGTCGCTCGCAATAGACTAAAGAAGTTTCGGTGCATGCACCGTAACTTAATGAGCAATTTTTCGGTACTGTACAGCCTGTCTAGTGTAGTATATACATAGAAGTCTTCGCTACTAGTCTCCGGTTCATTATGTGGTATTTACACGAGTCGATTTGACAGGCAAATTGGCAGGCGACTTTAATCAATTAGCGCTTTTTATCGGCAATCGCTTGTAAAATCTATTCGCAAACCTAATTTCAATGAGGTGGCGATTTGGTTTTACAAGCGATTGTCGTTCAAAAGCGCTTAATTGACTAAAATCGCCTGAAAAATCAACCCGTGTAAATACCTTTATAGTCACTATCTACTTATATTGTCTTAAGACAAGCCATCAATATGCAAGAGTGTCTTAGGTATGTATGATGCAACTTTCGCGATTGGAACATAAATGCATTGTTATAGTGTGGTGAAAGCTGTGCGAGCGCATGCAACCGCGGAAAATGGTATGAGGGTTGTCAACAAAAAAAAAATATAAAAGTATTTTCTTTTTTGACAAATGACATAATATTATAGAGTTATTTTTCGTAATATTGGAAAAATTATACTGCGCCCCAATACTTATTTTTCTATGAATGATTTTTTTTTAACTAAATAGCAATATAGTAAACAGTGTGCCATTTCACAACTGTACGAATAATCTAACGTTTTTTCCTAATTAATGATTTCCTGATATATTTACAGCATAAAAAAGATCTTGTAGAAGTCTATATGCACTCTATACGGTTGTAAGTAATTTATTGTGTTTATCGATTACACAGGCATATTAAACTGAAAGTATAGAATGTGCAACCCTAATTTCGTCGATTAGATACAGTGAGTACATACATAAAACAAAACTTAACAATTTTTATTGCTCACATCGCGAACAGCGTAACGTGTGAAATGTCGGGAAACAATTCCATCATCCATTACTCACACACATAATGCAGATATATTTTTTAAAGTTTTCTAACTTCTTAGCGCATGAAACGAAGAATACAGAAAATGGAATATGTAACTACGTCATTTCCTATACAAGGTGTTACAAAAATACCCCTAATGCCGAATATGGTATATAGGGACCATCAAACTGATCAACTTTTACTATGGGACCAACTCTGAAATTTAAAATCGAAAATATGAAAATTTATGAAACAGCTGATTTTTTTTTCGCGATTTCAGAGTTGGCCCCATAGTAAAAGTTGTTCAGTTTGATGGTCCCTATATGCCATATTCGGCATTAAGGGTATTTTAGTAACACCTTTTATATTGCTAATTGTTTTTCTTTAAGTATATTATTTTAATGCAAAGATGTTTTAAGTGGGTAATCCCTCTCCGGAGATCCCATCGAGCCGCTCGGCTGGGTGAGATCACAGGAGGTGTTCGTGGATGGAGCCGTTGAATGTTGCGGTGCCCTCCTGGCGAGTTTCACATACCAACCCCCTGCTCATCTGCGGGGGGAGGGATGCGTAAAAACATTTTCATGGATGGACCTATGCCCAATGCGAAGGGTTAGAACAGAAACATGTGAAACTGCCCACAAAATGGCAATTACTCACTCACTTAACAAATCACGACCGCACAATCGCAGAGGCGAGGGGCTCCGGGTCATTAGTAACCCACGGTTGGAATCCCATTACGTCACTGGCGCCCGACGACTCCCGTCCCGCCACATGTCGACGGGACGCCGCGTCGGGATTCGAGGGAACCTTTCGGAATGCGAAACAGGCCGTAGACAAACTTAATCGTAAAAGCATTAACAAACTTCACGAAGTTAAATTGTATGGGGTTGACATTGAAATAAGTTTTTGCTAGACGTAATAACTCTGACTGGGGTTGACATTGACATAAGTTTTTGCTAGACTTAATAACTGAGTCTGCCCAGCTTAGGGTAGGAGGAAGATTGGACAAAGCTTTAAATTGGAATCAAAACACGAACGGTCAAAAATTAGAAATTCGAAAGGAAGCACAATCGGCTATTGAATTCGAAATCAAAACGATACCTCTAGTAGTAATTATTATGTTAGTAATTTTATTGATCTTAGGTCCACTATAATTTGTGCTTAGGTCTTTGGTATGAGAAAAAAATTAAACGTTATCTTCGCATTCACAATAATTGATTTAATTTGTGAACTTTTTCCTTTACTTAGATCTTAATTCTATTTACCTTATCATATTTTTTTTAAACAAAAAATATTTATTTATTAAACTACTTACTAACTAATTCTCGAGCTTGTTTCTTTCCTTCGTAGTTTTACTTTACTTGGATTAGATAGACAGTAACTAAAATAACAGTCTATTGCTCATATCCAAAGTATAGTTTAAGTGACAATATCAAAACGCCGTAAACTAGACTTATGACACTTATTATTAGTGCGGTAGTAAAAGTAGTTTTACTGTCAAGGTAGACTATGTTAGCTATGACTTATTCAAGCAGCCATTATGATAGTAAAAAAATCGCGTGTTTGTCATCAATTACTACCGGTTTCATGGTTGTTATATTAAAAATAGGGGTGTTCAGTTCATTTAACTGTTGTCTGGCGCCAAACTAGTCGGGGCGCCGCCGATGACACTATCTACTAAACCACACATTACATTTTGAACCTTATCATTATGAATTAAAAGACTATAATTCAATGTGGTTGTATAGAAGGGAGCACCTTGGGATATCATTTTGATCGCCGTATGCCAGTGTGTGCATTAATTTATTGTTCAAGGGTACTTTTAGACATGTGCGGTGAGCACCTGCAAATATCAGTCCCATGATGGATATAATATTAAGTATTTCCGTAAAAAGGAAGCCAACTGTCAAAATGTTAGTACCTACCTAATAAAGTTACAATATTCATACAATATTGAATTTATATGTATATCTATCAAAAACAACCATTGTCTAACAAAAATTCTGAGACTAAAGCAAAGATCGATCGGAACTCTACTGAAATTTGAAAATAATCAAATTTAATCTAACAATAGCCTCTAAACTTTCCTTCATCACAAAATAGATGTCGATGATTAAAATTCTCTTAACAGAAGAGAATACTTCAATAGCGCGAATAAACCGATGTTTGAGATAACCCAAACAAAACAAATGTGCGGGATTGATTGTTTGGCTCTGTGTTTTAAAACTACCTAAACAATTGGTGTTTGTTTATTAAGTACTGTTATTGGTTCTTGAGCATGTACTATTTGAACGCGTGCGCTCACCAAGATGCGTCATCGCAAAACAAAGAGTTGCTTCTAGAAAATTAATGGGGCCACACAATTTCCATGAAACGTAAAACTTGTGTTCTGGAACATTTTGCATTTAAAACGTTTTTATTCTTCAGATGAATTTAGATAAGCGTGACGCTATCACAATTTCACGGAAAGCGTGAAAACGTTACTCATCGTGAAAAATTGCTGACACAATTCCGATTCAACACCATTCGTTATGTTAATTTACGTAGCGTGACTTTAGGAATTATAAAACACGCTAAATTGGCTCCGGTATGCAAAAAGACGGTAATGAATGCACAGAAATTGATAATACCTCGTTGCTAATGTGTTACGGTAGCAAGCGATTAGACGTGGAAGGTAAACTGACACGGGCTGGAACAACAGAGCTAGTAGTGCATGGAGACAGTTGCACCCGGCTTCCGCTAGTGGCCGGAAACGCGGCGCCACCGGCGCCTGCGCTGGCAGACCGCGGTTTCGATCCATTCACACTGCGACCGCGAGACGAGCCGGACGTCACGCTCCGCTGACTCAACACAAAATTAACTGGCTAAAAATAATTAAAACTTTTAAAGTAGGTAACGCTTAAAGCTTTTATTATTCGTACACATCAGATTCAGATTTGTTTCACTGATGTTTGTTTATGTTTGGACATGTTAATACAATACATATTAGTTCAACAACTTCATACACGTCAAGGTTGACCAGGCATATAAATTAAATTGTCTGTCAGAGCTGGGTACAGAACATAAGCATTGATTTAACCTGTATCACTTTTGCAATGCATTTGCAAGTAATATGTATGCACGACGCGTACATGTGGATTGCTTAGCAAAGGTGACTAGCAACGCGCATAAGCCGCATAAGGCACCGAAACCTTCCTTTTAGTTTTGCATATTAAGGGAGCCAAAGTTGGAATATGCTATGAATACTAATTGACATTGCTAAACTTGAAGATAACGGCTACCTGTTGATTGAGTTAAACTTATTTAGGGAAACTCACGATAGACCTATTAAAGGGCATTTCAGATGTACTGTCGTGGCGCGCCTTTATCTGTAAAGTAAAAATATCATCCTTATCATCATAGATTTGCAAAAAAATCTCAAAGAATTTGACATAGCTAAATTGTAAAACTTGAAAAAGTTTAGAAACTTATGTCTCCCTCCATACCGTACCGACCTTATTTTGACATAACTTCTTTAAGTAGGTATGTACGTACCGTTAAATAGTTCTCCGATTTGCATACAAGCCGCTTTCTATGCACAAGACGGCATTGTTGTAGCCTGTGGTTGTAGCTGTACTGTTCGTACACCTCTTTGACTTTTTAGTTACCAGAAAAATGTGCGTCGTTAAAATATTCGTTGCTCCTAATTTTAGAAAGGCCAACAGTGAAACTTTTTCTAATATGTACAAAAAATAACGAATATTGAATATTGTTTTGACGATAAAACGAAAATCCTAAATGGAAAATTCGAACTCCCTTACACGGTGGTCCCGGATGATTTTCTAATGCTTTCAAACTAGTTTCTCACGATGATACATTTGTATATTCTTTGATATGTATATTTCTGGAGAAATACGCCATCGTTTCCTATTTTGATGTTCGCAATTTAGTTATTATTAAAAGATGCATAATTAAATGTCATATCAAGTGGAGGTATTTAGTAAACAAAAATAACAAGTTCATAGATTTGTTTCTCAGTAGCTGAGATTATTGTGTGTTAACAATAGGGGTGGACTATCGTCTTCTTAATTAAAGCTGGTTCTTTTAAATTTAGAAGACGAAAATTGTTTAGCTTTATTTTTTTTTTTATTTAAACCGTTTGTATATTCTAAAAAGTTAACCTCACACAATGTTTGTTCAACCTCTGCGCTGATTACCTTCTTTATCACAATTTCGTAATTAACACGATATTCTACGAAGCATTTCGTGTTGCTAACTTGGTTCTTAGATGACGTGGGTGGTCGATACGATAACTCAGGTGTGCAAATATATTATAGGTAAGTGCAATAAAAATACACTGACTTTGAAATATATGTCTGACGTCGATCGAACGAAGATGTTTTTATGTGTTACTGGTGAAAGCAGTATGAACGAAACCCATTTGGTTGTTACGTTCAATTTCCAGATAATAAGTCTTTATGTTCGCTTTGTACATTCCTGTTTAGACACTTTTAAAATGGTTCATTAAGTACTTGCTTTAAATAGAATCAATAGCGGTTTTGGGAAATATATGTGGACGGGTATGTGTTTTTTTTATGACAGATAGCCAAATGCTTGACTAGCTATCACGCCTCATGGTAAGGAGTGATATGATCTACGATGAGACGCGCTTGCTTAGAAGTTACCTATTTTACTTGCGACTTGAAGGACCCAAATTGTAGCTATCAAGAAACGCAGACTCAGGCAAGTAGTTCCACTCTTTAGCGGCGGATTGCTACGAATGATGAAATTTGAAGCAAAACTCTTAAGTGCGAGTCTTTGAAATATCTACCAAAAAACGGTGGCGCATGTCCGATGGAAGAAGGGTGATGGCGGAATTAGGCTGTGCAATTTCACTGCACACTCACCGAAATGTATCCGATAAGAAACCAAATAAGCTTGCAACTTTGCGTCTCTGCGTCGAGGCTTTTGAGCTTATTACAAAAAAGATTATCGTTGCCGATGAAATTCCTGGTCCTCTATAGATTCAAGCGTCTGGAGCTGGTACTTGGGGGAGCCATCCTAGATATGTTTGATGATGTTTTTCACTTTCATCGTCAACATCACCAGCTATTGTTAATGTCCCCACTGCTGGGGCACAGGCGTTCCTTAATGACGGATAAAGAGGACTAAGTAACTGAATTTGTTTTTACATGACAGTAACAATTTAAAAATCCTTACTATAAATTCCAGCTGCATTCAATGCAGCCTACGTCTTTATGATAATACTTTTTAAGAACTACTACCTTTTCCATCATTTAATTAACTGTTCTATCTGCCCGCCTTCAATGTTAATATCCTTAATTGATGACGTCTCGGGAGTAACGCTGTCATCATGAACAGTAACATGATAAGTGCACTCATTGTGATCGCTGTCACCATTGTTAACTTTTGACAGTGATCATCAAGCTAATGGTAATGTCTCTATGTCTCTATAACGCCCAATCGGAATGATAATGACTTTGACTTATGAGTCTTATGACCCATACTTTTCTTTTGTTTAAACTTCAAGTTAATTTTTACTTTATGAAACTACAAAGGAAAAACAGTATTTTTAAACAGACAAATCATGCTTGTAATATTATCTATTCAGTGTTGTGTGCTTTTATTATTCTCTGAGTATTTTGACCGTTATACGAGTATTGCTACTCTTTGAGTAATTTTAAGCTCTGTTTCAATAAACAGGTTGATTATTGTGCCAGTCTTAAATCAGAGGTGTTGAGTTGACACCACACGATTATGATTGACGTGTCACCTTATCATTTTCACACCTACGACGTCACTAATTAGCCGGTAATCCTTGGCGTGACATAATAAGGTTACTTCATTATTATTTGACATGATTTTAAAAATATAATTCGGCGTATCAATCACCAGGCGCCATACATTTCCATACAAGTTCTGCCTTTGAAGGAAGACTTGTTTGATGTCAATTTTCTCTATGACTATTTTGGTGAGGAAACTTAATTGAATTAGATGTCTTGGTTAAATGGTGTGTAACATTACTGGTGTCTTTATTGGGCAAGTTGATCGAGTTTATTTTCAAATAGTTTATTTTATACTAATTGAACACTTCTTAATTTGGAATTAGCACGAGCGGACAAGTAAGTAGCCAATATTTCAAGACTTGAGAGAAAAGTTGACTATACAGGACTTTTTATGTGTACATATACAACTTTCTTTATGGCGCATGATCTCGATTACGAATACTTCTTGTTTATTTTTCTTGTAATTACTTAATGACGTAAAAAGATATTCATTGATGGGCAATAATCAACATCTAGGACTGGTCGTTAGTTTAAGCCTTTATGGGGTTTTATCTTCAGTCTGTCAAATAGATTCATATTTAGACAAGTGATCTTTTAAATTACCAACTTTTGTCTTGTTTTATCGTAATTACTTTTAACATGAATACAGACGCTTTTATCTTACAGTAAAAGAGTACAAAAACTTGGTCTGTCTGTAACATTTTATTACATTTTATATACAAGTGATTATAATATTTTTTGAAATTGTTCACAATGTTTCTTTAAAACAAAAGAACATTGTTTTTCAAAGAAATGGGAAACTCGAATTGCATAATTTCTACATAGCTCTTGATATACCTAAACCTAATGATAAAAAAAATATGAGGAGAAATCCGGGAACTCAGGTATCATCAAACAAGTTATGTTACTCTCCACTCCAGTTACACTAGAGTGGTCTTAATCTTTATGTCGCTCATTTGCAGCCCATAAAAAAGTTATAAAAAACAACTTTTAAATTATGTTGTTGCCTCAATCATGTAGGAGACGATTGTGGTCCAATATTTTGAAGATTATGTTGACATATTTACAACAATCAGATTACATTGTTATAGATAAAAAAATACCTTTATTTAGTTGACAGACTAGTTTGTGATATTACGATATCATTAGTGAGGCGGATGATTATAGAGTTTTCGCCTACGCAATACTGTCACTGGTTTGTGACAGTTAGGGCTGACAGAATATTATGAAGGATCAAATATACGAAGTATGAACTTCTGCATTTTAACGATATATTACAATACAACTTACATATGGATGCAAAAACTGGTAAAACGACTGCCATGCCAATTCACGCGGCTACCCTTACTTAATGCGTCCTCCGACCAAAGCATCGGAAAGTTCAAGAAAAATCCACTTTTGGTCAACACAGCATGTATGAAAGTTGCTGTGCTTCCGGACTTGTAAACTATCCATACACTACATCCTAAGAAGACTATGAGAAGAATGAAATAAAAGAATTTACAAGAATATTTAGAATTATAATTATAACATCTTAATATCCCTCTAATGAGACACTGCATGTGAAATAAAAAAAACTTAATAATAATAACTACGAAACTCACAGCCCTATAGCACAAGCTACACAGTGTAAGTTCATACAGTCTAGTCTGCAAGCCGCAACCACAGAATAACTGCAGTAGCCGAGAGGCGTGGGCGCGGCGCCATGCTATCAGTCTCCACAATCTATATTAATTATTCACCATTATTATTGAAACTGTCCACCGTTTATACACGTTTGCTGGCAACTGGCAAACGACAATTTGTAAACGATTATCTAGTAAAATTTGTAGTTTATTGCAGTTTTATGTTTTGCGGAATTACAAACTTGGTTCTCTCTATGAATATTTAAATAAGTGAATTTATTCTTTACCTATATTTGCACGAAGACATATGTCAATATTTAATTATGATACCATGCACTAATCAAAGAAAAGGAGATTGATGCCGACTTTTCTTCGATCCAATAATGATTGTTGTTAATAGGTACAAAACAAGACATAGCAGCTTTCGCTTTATGTCTTGTCATTTATGCACACTAATTAACACACACTTACACACCCATAAAAAATGAGACGAACACTTGCATAAACAAGCAAATAGATGAGAAATACCATAGCTAATGTATGCGGCAGATGTTCTCAGAACATAATATTCGAACAATGTCTTTGGTGTGTTTGTATACTCATTATTCGTAATGACAGTGGCGCCGGCGCATAGCTCCATGGAATAGTGGAAAATTACTATGCAGCAACTTAGATAATCGTAGTTTAAGGCAGTAAGCTATCTGATCTGTATATTCTTTCACTTAGACGCCATTAATTGTTCATAAACGTTTGCTGTATTAACAATAATCTAGATAATATCAATCCTGTTGACGTTACGTTGCATGTTCATGCACTTAAAAACGTATCCGTGCCAAACTCAACTGGCTTCCTATGCGCCAGCGCAGGGACTTGCACACTCTTTCCTTCTCTACTCCATACTTCTCTTGTCAACTTCCCCCTACCTAAAAAAATATTTCTCATTCCGTTATTCGTCCACGCAGTGTACCTTGCCTTATTCCTCTAACCTTACTCTTGAATTTCCGCGTCATTCCTCTGATTTCTTCTCTTATTCCTTTTCTGTTCACTTTGTTCATGTAGGCCGTCTTTGGAACTCTCTACCAGAAGGTATAAGAAAGTATCAATCTCTTGGATCCTTTCGAAATCAATTCAGAAGTCATTTCCTTTCTTTTATACTATCCTCTAAATAGTTGCACCCATATTGTCATATTGTCCTGTTATTTATATCTCTTTCTCCTAAGGTTGCCTGAAAGTGATTGCTGTTTAGCAATAAGGCCGCCTGAATTGTACTTTCTTCTTTGATCTGTTTCTTTGTTTGTAATGTGTTTTCGTGTACAATAAATTCAAGATTCAAAACTCATTTATTCAGTCTAGGCTGTTACAAGCACTTGTGAATGTCGAAGAAGCTACGCCATCGGTTTGCAAACTCTAAGCGGGAGACCTTGTAACTACAAGAACCAGCAAGAAACTCGTCAAGGGGCTGTTTTTTTCTCCCTGTAAATTTCATACAGAGTCATTAAAAATTTAAAAATGACGAAGCGAGGTTATTTTCTATCACAATAATTAACAAAGTTAATAAAGAATATTATTTTTATCTTATGACATTGCATCTAATTGTAAAACGTTTTGAGCATCTTATGACTTAAATCGGAGTACAAAAAACTTTATCACTATTTGCTTTTCAAAAAAACTTGTATTTATTTATAAATGCAAATGCGGTCAGTCGATCGATTGTCCTCATTGTCGCTCTTCCTATATACCCTTATCAGTTTATTTTACCAATATCTTCAACTTCAAACAAAGGGGAGTTCTCTAGACTATCAACCGAACCAAAGGTTACCACGTCCTTGTGAATTAAAACAGTATCGAACACAGTGAGGTCTTTCGTTTCTCGAATGCAAATCTACTGATTATGTCCCTACTGTGCATCGACTGTTTTGCTGTCGCCAAGTATGCTAATATTACTGGATTCAATGCCAGTGATACAACTCCCAGCCATATTGCTAGCCAACAAATTCAATTTTAATTTTTATACTTTACAATATGCACAAGTATTTTCCTGAGAGTGAAATTTAATTTTGATTTAAAGTAACAAAACTTTAGAATTTTCTACTTTACCATCATCTCTCAGTATTTTGTCTGCTTATTGTGTCTGCGATAAAATCTTTCAATCTGTAATGAAATCCCGATTGAGATCTTGATCTCCATTATAAAAAGGTCGATTATTTAATACAAACAAAACCTCATTTGTTGTTTGTTTTCAGCTGTCTTCATCCAGAACTTTAAAGTCCATCCACATGGGGCATGTTGAAAGCGGAGTGGCCGTGTCCCTATAAATATTTTAATTTGATCACAATGAGTCAGCGGAACTAAGTTACCTTTTGTATTGTCTATACCGTGTACGATGTTATTTAAAAAAGGAACAATTTCTATTTCGTAACATGTGTACAGTATAAAAAGTTTGTAGCTTTGTTATTTTATTCGATGTATTCAATAACATTGCATCTTTCTTCAGTCAAATTGATCCTTTGCATACATTAACATGCTATAATAATGTGCTCTTTATTTTTATTTCTCCATAAACTTTTATACCTCTTAAATAGTTCAGTAATTTGCGGCTTATAACTAATGTAGGTTTAATTAAAAATCATTTTTATAGCATAGTATAAATAGACGTCTCGAGTTGCATGCAAGAAATCATTAAAATCGGAGATTTCCCATAATATTCAGACATTACATCAAATGCTATTCGAATAAAATGTAGAAATGCTATACAAACCTTGACCAAGAATATTAAAGTGGAAAGTGTGGGAACTGTTATTTCTCACATCGTTAATTATTGCAAAAATACGTACATACATTTTATACTCTTCCCATTTATCTTTAAAACAAATTAGGAAGCTAAATCTAACAATAGACATGCAATTTTGCTAACGATTTGAATTAACAAACACGTTATTGAAACCGCGCCAAAAGCTCCAAATAATTTCGATTCCGCAACAAAATCAGACCATGACTATTGTATGTGGCATCTTGGAGATCTGAATCAAAAAGAGGAACCTGGCACCACACGCCTGTAATATAAAGGATGGGCATGATTCACAAGAAAGCAGCCGAGTTCACTGCGGAGCTGACTCACATCACAACACTTTCTTCAATGCACTTTAGTTATTCACCTCTTTCTTTTGTTTCTTCAGCAATTATTCAGTCGGCTGGATGCATATCGATCAATATAATATGAACATTATAATGCCCTAAACTACAAACTTCGTTTGAATCGAATCGCAGCAGGAGTTGTTTCTGCATGCGAGATAATATTAAGTGTTTGAATTTTAACGCAGCCAATGTAAGATACTAAATTTTATAGCGAATTTTATCGCTGCTCATAAATACAGACCGCGGTATAAAAACTAATCTGCGAGCGAAGTGAAGTATAACGAACAACGAACCCATCGCCCAATAGATTACGTGGATTATTGTTAATTGCTGATAAATAAAATTGACCACACAGGACCCCTAATGCGATTCAGAGATAAGGAGATAGAAGACACAGAAACTCAATTAAGAAAAGGTGTCTGTTATCAGAAACGGCGAAGGCAGGCCTGTGGAAGAAGGGCAGAAAGGACGAACACACAACGTTGGGTTATGCTCTTATCGTAGCCTCTCATTTGTCGCCGACATTCCGGGAATGGCGTCGACGGATGGCCTAATTGACTTAGTCGCCCACATTGTATCATACTGCCATTAACGGGCCTCTAGTAGCCCATTTTGTTTTCAACTAGTCTCAACAGGTACATTTCTACCTGGCACTCGTCAACTCAAGAGATTTGCCAAACAAAGCCGGCAATTTTTTCAACGAATCTCTGAGAAAAAAATCTACCTGCTTCGATTTTTATCTGTTCTGGTGGGCTGGGGCGTCGCCTTAAATTATTGTTTCTGACTTGGTTTCAAATGCCTGAGCTAATTGCAGTGACTCGCCACTCGCCATTAGTGTGTCCGAGACTCCGCAGTAAGTGATAAATAACTTCTAGTTTTAGTGTTTCAAGTAAATTACCGCTGTCGCTGATTTCTATAGGGCGGCTTCAGCACTTGGTAATTATTACAAGTGGAGAAAATTAATTGATTTACTTAAAGTCCTTTGTATAGGTGTATAAACATTCAAAGCATTATTGCTTTGAATGTTTATGTACCTATAACACTTAACAATGTCAAAATGTCATAGCCACAAATAGAAATACTTTATATGATTCGATAGTCTTTTATCTTTCCTATTATTTTTCTTAAAATGTTCAAACTTGGTTACAAAATCACGATTAGTTAGCCACCTGACGAATAGCTCCTTTCCATTAGAATGGTAACATTGCGTTTTGCTCTATTGTCGTACGTTTTGGGTTATGTTTGCCGATGAGTCATCGGTCTTAACTCGGTACCTGTCGCGACTAGTCGACACTTCAAAACGCCACTTCATCATACACTGTCACTTTACATTCCTTCGACACTTATTATCCCTTAATGGAACTTCAAGAGTCTGTCTTATTATCTTTATTTTAGTCGAGAATTTTAGTAGTCCGTTTGCTTTCCACGGTAGATACACTCGATATAAATTTGAGTGAATATTTTTTTATGGATTAACATTTTAATATCACTATATCCCTCCTTCGGTTTACTTCATAATATCCACATGCGATATCACTGCAGGATTCCCATTACTAAATTCGATATCCGGCGACCTGTATCGGCGCAGACGGCTATAAATCTACTCTGGGATGAGACTGATATGGCTAAAAGCTTTAGAAGGGTAAAAATAGGGCCGCCTTAAGTTGAGGTTCGTGTAGCTTGATAAGCCCGAGTTTTTGTTGCAGAGAGACGACTCCCAAAGATAGCGGTGTCTGGAACCTTGAGATAATAAAACACGGTCGATGCGTACTTAAGAGGTTTGGGTACCTTCGAGATTAGGGATGTGGGTATGTCTGTTTATACAACGCCAGTGCGGTCGCTTATTTGTCTTACCTGATTACAACTCAGAGGTTTTTTGTGCTTCCGATAAAACTCACATCACAGAAAGCTGCGTTGTTGTGTAACCGATGCTTATGTTATAGCATTATTTCAGGTTGCATAAAACGTTGTGCCCCAAATAACACTGGCTGTTTCTCAGTCGAGTTTGGTCAGCTTGCGAACATCTGTTATCGAATCGAAATTTATGTTTTTCGTCTTTCAGGTACACCTGCTGCGCTTATTAATAGCAGCGCACTTGAAGTTTGATTACGCATTCGGCCGCAGTATAGTTCTCAGGATTGTGTACTTGAATCACCTGTCCTGTTTGTTTAGTTAATAGATGTATGCAGGCATACTTTTTAAGTGTTCATTGTCCGTCTTTTATTTATTCTCCGGCGAACCTCTCGAGTGGTTTAGCTTCGAGATTTAGATACTTGACTCTGAGTTCTCTCACGCTTGCGTCGTATGTTTCTAAGCTTTCTTCCGCCTTGTCGCTCGGTGTTGCATTAAATCGAATTTACGCACCGGCTCGGGCATCTGTCCGGACCAGATATTTATCACCCTCTTCGCAGCATGTAACACGTCAAAATGAACGGGATCGTTGCTTTCGCGGATATAGTTTTTACGATTCTGGTCTCGCTCTTACGTATTGATATCGAGAAGGACAGTCCAATTTTGAAGCGCTTAATCAATTGTGATAGCAACTTTATACCGCGGGATTAGAGCGTAGTTTAGTCTGTTTATACTCTAACTCTAACACTTTCAAGTATCGTAATGACTCGCTACGGTCGCATGAGCGCATTCAGAATCTATGTTTTCCGTAGAAATGTCTTATTCGGTGCTACTGGTTAGTGAAACTAATTCTTAATGGTTTCGTTTAAGGTTCATATTAGTGTGACCACTCGGTTTGTTTGAAGGCGGCGAGTGCGTGCGGTTTATCCTTGCGCCGTCGTTGGCGCCGGCGCCGCACTTACGACTATTTTTTCCCTCGCAGCGCCACATTGTACTCATAATTTATTCATTAAAGCTATAATTTATTTGCGTTTTATATTACGGCTGGTAATCTTCCAGTTTGCGACTATTGTTGTCTCTTTATTGTTATTGCGTTGCGATTGGCTTGGGAGTGGGCGTTCGGCGGCGCTCCCAATGCTCACCTTTTGTTTAATTAGCATTGCGTGTCTATGTTTCAAATTGTGAGAAACTTTTGTGAATCTCTATTATAAATCCATTAAATCATAAATTACAGCCGCTGTCTCATTACTTTTAGACGATTTACAACTTGATGATCGAAGTGGATTAAATGGAAAGGAACTAAATATTGTTCTTAGTCACGAACTTATAAATTCAGTATTTGAAATGTTAGAACTGATTAACATCGAATAAACCTTGAATCTCCGTAAGTTATTGCTAGTGTTCGTGATCCTATCGGTGAGTGGATTTCAGTGTTACCTACTTATAGTCTTTTATTTGGCTATGAAAAAACAAGTTATTAAGTCCTCCATTGCGTATTGCGTGGTGAAATTAATTACAAAGCTTCATTTTCATGAAACCTCGACCGTGCCCATATCGTCAACCTTGTGACCCAAATAAGTTGGCATTTTTTAGTCCCAAGCTCCAAGAGCTAATGACTATTATTTTGTTTATTTAATGGCAAGCAAGTTTCTTTTATCTATAGATTGAAATATAGTATTTATGCTGTATTGATGGTTCTATACTTACTTCAAGACCGCGCAGAGGATTTCTAGATTCTGAAATCCTGATGTCTGGTAGCCCTTGCCAAATGTAATAACAACTAACAACATTGAATGTTCTGTGCTGTGACTCAGAAATTTGTTATTGAACGTGCACTTGAAAACGTCTGGTTTTAATTATAGTTTTGCTTATAAGTCTATGTACTGAAGTCAAGGATAGGAAAGATTTAATAATAAAATAATACTTTATGATGAAGTCAATTTAGTTATTCTAATATAAATAATAACGCTGTAAAAAAAAGACGAATCTAATCTAATGATTTAAAATTCAATGTATGAATGTTTAGAATAAATCAGATATCGAAAAAGATATTTTTAAACTCGCCGTTGATCTTCTTCAAATAGAACACACTAGATAAAAAGGGAGGGAAGATGTACCCTTCAAAATACAAGTCCATTTTAATGAGAGCGCTCAGATTTCATAACATTCCCCCTTTTCGATACAACTGTGGGGTGGCAAAGGGGTGCAGGGAAGGTCTTGTTAAAATGGGACAAGTGGTATGCGCAGGCGGCGCGTGGCGACAGATGTGGATGCAAACTAAAAAAGTTCGGTACTGTCGACATGTGCGTTGAAAAAACCCTCCGTAAGGACTGCAGAGGATTATTATGTCAAAACAGTTAATTCTTTTTGAATTTCATATTTGGCGATATATCATAATTTTGTGCAAATAAAGACATGTAGCTTTATGTTAAGACTAGCTTCCGCCCGCGACTTCTTCCGCGTGGGTTTTAAAGAAAATCCTTAGAACTTTTAACTAGGATAAATAGTATTCTATGTTTTAATTTCAACAAAATCCGACCAGCTGCTTTTACGTGATAAGCGGGTCCCCATCACCACCAAGCCTAAATAATAAATTTAGTGATTTTTAACTTCGAAAATGAAGGTTTTTCCATTCACAATTTCATCCCCCTCTGACAGACACGTATATTATTTTTTGATCGTCAGTCAAATACAAAATTTAAAGATCCTAGCTTCAAAACTAAAGGACTTACATACAAACTTTGATCCCCTATTTCACCTCCTTAGGAATGGAATTTCCAAAAATCGTAAGAGTCTAAAATCTGCGTAATATTAAATATCACTAACTTTATATTGATGTACCTTCAAGACGCGTCCATAATTATATATTCTGTGGCGCAATTACCCAATCGGCGGTTCACCCTCCAAGAATGGCACAATTTTTCGTCATTGGATGAACAACACTGCTATCTAGCGAAAACTATTAGTGACATAGTCGTGAGTTTAACCCTCCACATAAAACACGCGTGACTTAATAACTCATTTTGGGGAAAAAGTATAGTTGTGCAGATATTCCACCGGATGAGCGATATTAAGATTTAAAAAAAAGTGTGGGTATGCGTCAAGAAGTCTGTCAAACGAAGAAAACTTTCAGATTTCGTGTTACAGAAGTTAGGTACTTTTTACAGAAGTTAGGACCTTTTACGTTACAGAAGTTAAGTACTTGCACTATTATTTTGAGCTGTAGGTCTAAATTACAGCCTTAATACAATTAATGAGAGGTTACCAACTTCAGTTCCGAATAGCATGCTCTTCCCACGCTCTTTTCTCTGTAACCGGGTGAATTACGAAATTTGTGCTAGATTTAACCTATTAATTTAGAACTAGCCTCATAATTGTCTGTTTGTGCGAATTTTGTACGGACGACAGCACGTCAGGTTATACAGTTAAACTGCGAAAACAGCTTTTATTACGTAGGGCATAAAGGCGGTCTCAAGGTCAACATGTATAGTCTGAGGTGCCGTTGTGTGTACCTATGGCATATCATAGCTAATCGAGTGCGAACGAAAAAGATTGACTCTATCTCACAATATAATAATGCAACAACTTCTTACTAAAGTCAGTAAGTGAAGTCAATGTGGACTTCACATACATTGGTACTTCACTTTTTGGTATAGTATATTTTATTAAAAAACACTTAAAATTAGTCTCGGTATTGTCAAAAAGCAGTTTAGGCAACTGCTTTTTGAAAAGAATATTTTAAGTACCAAAAAAATATTAAAAATAATATTTCTTATAGTCTCCTTTTTTGTTGACAGTACTACAGACATGTTTATTTATACTGAACGGTAGCGCCGTAAATCGGAACCTTGTTTATAATAAGTTTTATACACGAACATTTATAATAAACATACGCCTGCATGTGACCGAACCTCAAGTTATGATTGTAACATGTCAACAATCAGATGAGTAATTTAAGTAATTTATCTGTTACTTACCAACATCTTAATGCATCGGATTAATAGTAGATTATGCAATAAGGGCTTAAAGTTGTGTATTATGTCACGGGCGCTATATTGAACCCCGAGTACGAGGGATTCTATGGTTAAGGCTAGAATCTTGAGTACGAGGTGTTCAAGATCGCCCAAGACAAATACATATTTAAGCCCGCGATGCATACTCTACTTTTTATACTTTCTGCGTGGCAATTGAAACCAATGACTGTTATAAAGAAAGTACTTAAGTATTTATTTAATTTTTTTTGTCGTCTATTCTGTAGTGGTCAGTTCGATATTCGAATAAATCCTTCTTGGTGAGCGGGTGAAAATGAATTTCGTAAAAAGTTTTCATGTTTTTCTTTTTTTTTAATTTGTAGGCAGTGCAAAGAAAATGATAACATAAATAAATAAATATTTGACAGCATCACATACATTACTCCGATTCCAAAGTAAGTAGCTAAAGCATTTGTGTTATGAAAATCAGAGACAACAGTGGTATCACAAACACCCAGACCTGAGCCAATATAGAAAAGTTCGTTTTCTAAATTGACCCAACCGGGGATCGAACCCGGGACCTCAGAGATGGCGACACCTTGAAAACCGATGTACAAAGCCACTCGACCACGGAGGTCGTCAACATACAGCCTAACTCTGAATAAAATCTCATTGCACCTTAAGATTTTGAAACCAACCACGATCAAGCACGACTACATCGGTTGCATTCCAAATTCAAATCACATTATTCCCATGGGAAAAATTACTTACTTTAGGAAAGGTTTACATGACACATAATATGCCATTGACGAGCAGGTAGTATAAAAAAATAATTATGCACTTGTTGTCTCGCCCTCTATGATGATTTTACTACTTGTTGGTATCGATAACTATTTAGTAATTTGTGGTATCGATTCTCGTACTTACTGAATCATCTTCGGGCGAGACAACAAGTGCATAACTTCAATCGAACACTTGGTAAGTTTGTTTGATTGTACAAGTACAATAATTGATTGTTCTTAATATGGATTTAATAAAGAAATACTATATTTCCAATACTACCATTTTTACTGTCTGTGCTCAGATTTTGGTTGCCAATACTACAGAATTGTTGCTGTTAAATTAATGAATGATGATTTGCTTCTGTTTCAGGTAAGCCCCAAAATGCGGCGTTGAATGCCACGTCTAGTGAGTAAATCTTTACATCACAGAGTGTAAATAGATTATGACTGAATTATTTTAGTTTATAGAAGAACCTCTGGATATGTTTTTTTATTTTGCAATTATAAACCTTATTAAACGAAATAACTTATATCCCACTAAATATTAGTGCTTACTTAACTGTTTGCAAGTTAAGTACTTAACGGTCCAACTATAAAAGTTTATGATAAACGCGTCGGTTTAGTAATTAACAATGTCTTCATGAATCATCTAAGTGTAAGCATATTTTTTAAAGTATCTATTTATAATAATGTACTTAACTGTTTTCCCGTCAAAACTAAGTGCAGTCATAAAAAAATCGTTACAAAACAATTGCCACTCATAAAATGGTCCTTCGAAATCCGAAGGTCGCTTTTGTTTAAGAACAAAAGAGCATCGCCCCGTTCCGCAAAACAAGAATTAGCATGCCATTATTTAGTGTTGGTAAAAAACAAGTATTTGCCACGGTGACAATTAACAATCTGACTACCCGACACGACGCATTGTTCGAGGCGCCACCGGCGTCCGTCCGTGCTGTGGCGCCGTAGCATCCGCTAGTGTTGTCATGGCAGTCGATCAAATTAACCAAAAAGTGGTAAACATGAACCATTTGAAACTTTATTATCAAAGACTTAAAAAAGGCATTAATTAGGATTAATATAAAATGGACGGGGTTTTACTTTGACTTCATAATAAGAAAAAGATTGAATTATCTTTTATGAGAAAAAGTGAGAATTTTAAAATGCGTACTAATCAGATTAAAAGTGATGACATTATTGTGTCGCAGACATCTCACAACTAATATTTTCTTTCCACTTTTAATGTCATTGTTCTATTAACTTATTCCGATATTTCTGTGATTGAAATTTAATTTTTGAGTAAGAGGAGCATTTGTTATAAGAAACACGGATTCAGTCAACGGCGAATTATTCAAGGTACTAAAACAGAATTACAGTATAGAATACTGATTTTATGTAGCTACCAGCTATAAAGCGTGAATAAATTGCGCGGATTAGCTATTTATCGATATTGCGATGTGACTGCCGTTTCGCTTGGCTTGACGCCTGCCTGCCCCCATTCCGGTGGTGGCATGGCGCCTGTCTCGCTTGTCGATTAGCGGTTGCACGCACATCACTATTGTCTTTCACTTCGATTCGATAATTGTTTTGATCGCAAAATGTCTAGTCTCTTGTTACAGACTTGTGCTAATTGCTAGTTTATAAATACATAGACATTTATAAATATTTTTTGTTTTATTTGCGCGTTACCACAGATGACATGATACTGGCCTGGCGGTTAGTTATTCGTCATTTGTTAAAGTTTATTAGGTCGGGTGCTCAGCGGCGTGGTATTAATCATGAACAGTTTTATTTAACAGCTCATGTTACATCCTATGACTGTAATTGTCCGCGACTGACGGCAGTGGCGCCACCGTTCTTTGGCCGTCTGCCACTGCAATGCAAAGTGGTCAGCTCGATTAATGTCGAAATTTAAAGTCTAGAATGCCGGTAGCTACCTAGCAAAAGTTCGTAATCTCTACTCACTTCACGTCACGTCACGTCACTGCCCCCGAGAAGCTACAGGTACTACAAAATTGGAGCAGAGCCATTGTTTGAAATAATCATGAGCTGTTTATAATAATACACGCAGTATTCAAACAAAGCGGATTTCAAGCAGAATGAAATACAGGCAATTAAGGTGCATGGAAAGTTAATTAATGTACGCATACCGAATGCGTCTCGGTTTAACACGCTGAAGTGAGTAGGGTATGCACAATGTCGAATTATAGCATTGAATGGAGTTGCAATTATGACCTTTATAGTTTTTGTAATAAAGACACGTTGAACCCTTTTGAAGAGCAATAAGTCCGTGCGTGACTCGTGTGGTGCACTTGGCGCGCCGCCACCGGTGACCTCATTGCGCTGCCGTTTTTGGCGCCACTCGCAATGATCAGTATCGCATCGATGACATGCCAAAAGCGAACGGTAAGGTTGTTATCGATGTTTATTTGCAAATTAATGGGCGGCACTAGCACTCGGCGCTTAATTTTGCATTTGACATTTATTCGTAGAGTTGAAAACATGAATCGATTATTTTATGGTCACATTGGTCACCTATAAAACAGTTTTATATCTTCTATAAACTTAACGTAAAGAACCCAGGTAGGTATGTAGTTGAATTTACAGTTTTAAACAAAATAGGTAATAGGAAGTGTAACTTAACTTTCTCAAACATTACGCCCACTGTTATTAATAAAATATCCTGTTAGTAATTAATTTACGCTGTTGACAAGCATTCCATCTCCGCGCGTGAGTGCTTTATGAGAATTATTTATGTTCAATGTTCAATATGGCGGAATGAGTCATTCTGTTGTCTAGACACAATGATTGTCCGATTTGAAGTGTTTTTTTACTGATGACAGATGTGACCACAGATCCTCGCGTTAGTATTAAATACCAATCAAAGAGGACGTTTTAAAACCTGTTTTTTTATGTAGAAGATGGCATTAGCAATTTGACATGCATGTACCCTGGTTGCACACCTGACTACTTATAAAATACGAGCCTTTTCAGGAAGAACATCGTAACCGCTATTTTGCGTACATCCTCTTTTTGTCGATATCAAAACCCAATTTCTCGATAGGTCCATGTATACACCCTTACTCTTTCTGTTGTTAATTGCGCAACCCTCAACTACTTAGGCCGTGAACAGGCAGACCTAACTGTCAGTCTGTCATTGGATGTTAATGCAGTTGCGACATTCGTCTTTTCACAGTTGTATTTAACTAACTGCAGTGCTGCTATTACACGGTCTTGTCTAAACCTCACATTTGTTCGTATGTCTGTGGGCATCTTACATAGGGCTGTCGCATCTTAAAATTAATAAGAAATTATATAACTGAATTGTTATAAATAATTTTACGCCCTAGACACATCCTATTTTGCAGAGAGAAGCAGGGCTTTGTTTCTATTTTAGGAGACTATAAGACATTTGTTGACACTTTAGAAATAAATATACTTAAACTAAACTTTAGGTAATCACCGCCTAAAAAAAGCCGTGCTTCTCTCTGCAAAGAAGGTTGTGTCTAGGACGTAAAATTATGTAAGTAAGTAAGTATAACAAATAAAATATGAAAATTCTTATTAATTTTAAGTTAAAGTCAGTAATATAATGAAAATAAAGTCACTATAAACGTACGGAATAACCACTCTTGTTTTTTCAAAGCACAGATATAAACGAATCTTACATTACTTCGCTAAATGCGTTAAATTAACAGGTAAAGATCTAACACCCGTATTCAAGAACAATACTCAAACGACCCTTGCCTATTTGAACGCACTGCGTTGAAATAACGCTCTGTTATACCTAGGTGCGTTTGTTTTAGACGCTGTGTCCGCGGGCACTGCGAAATGAGACCTCATTAGTAGGTGATGTTTATGAAATGTTCAACCCTAAACATTGATTTGCGATGAAGTAATTTATCGCTTAGCATTTAACATTCTAACCAACGACGATTCGTTTTACAGTTGCGCCTGCGTCAGTAATACCAACTAAGTACTTGTTAACCGCATTTGGTGTGCTTGAAGTTAAAAATAACTTCACACTAAAACCTTTTTAGGAGCCTTTACAAACGATAACTATTCAATTCACTTAGGAGAAATCTTTTTACTTCAGTAGTTTAAGGTTAAAGTAGGGTAAGGTCCGTGAGAATTGTAAAAGCCATTTTACAATTCTCACGGAGTTATTTATTAAAAGAAAATTGCAGTCCTATGTTTTCATACCTGAACAAGACAATAAATTTACTAGAACTGAATGAAAATTAGATTAAAATTGAGTAGTTGTGGAAGTATAAATAAATAAATGTATTGTTAATAAAATAGAAGTTAAAACTTAAAACAAAACAAATTCAAAAACAAATTCAAATTATATTTTTAATTCAATATTTTTAATTGTTAGTCAATTCTGCAGAACGCCAGGTTAGCAATAATCATATCAATGTCAAATCTCAACTGATTATCAGCTTAAATTCCAAGACATACGGTTCAATATTAAGATTCGCTCGCTACGAACTAGCTAATCTCGATATTGAACCGTATGTCTTGGAATTTAAGCTGATAATCAGTAATTCTTGGATGTTTAAACCATCTTTAATTCAACAACACGGTTTATTACCCACTGTCGACTCTTAGCACTATTTATAGACGGACAGACAAACCAATTACTCGATGTGAAATTATTTTATTAGCCTTTCTTGAGCCACTATAAGCACCGTAATGGCATCCGTGCTGTCTTTTTTCGTCGTTAACCCTTTATTCGTCGATTTCGTCATAAACACATAAAATATACGATATTTTACCACTATTCGAACTTTGAAGATTATTGTCGATAATGATTGATTATTTATTGTCCAACAGTGTGATGGAATACCTTTAATTCCTTATGACTTGTTATGGATACTGATAAAATTGCGTATGTTAAAAAGTAATTCTTTTTATCTCACTAATGAAAATTGCCAGTAATCAAGCGAGTTTCGTTTATTGTGGCAATATGTCTGTAATCAGAATTAGTAAAAAATAAGCCTAAAGCGCTCCATAATCAAAGCCACTAAAGTTGAAGAATTATTTTATTTATTAGATGAAGAAACTACAACTTTATCTCTAGACAAAATAGTGCCTATTTACCTACTTATTTAAAAACGATTGTAAATAGTCCAAGATGTAGTGTAGCCTGTAGGTAACAATTATGTAAGGCGAAATTCAATAATCGAATGATAAATGAAAATCCCCAGTGGTTATCTCATCACAATGATGTCTAATAACTACTAAATTATTTTAATACATGCTTGTAAGTTATAATAGCTACCAACACTTAACACGAACTCGTAGCTGCAAAGCTCAGTTCCAAAAAACTCGCATTGCAAACGTTTCTGAATTCAAAGGGCTTTGTTGTTTTTTATATAATCACAGAATAAATAATAGTAACATAATCTTCCTGTCATACAACCAGTAATATGACATACCACCACCATTCGCAAGTGCATCATACGTCCTTATCAAAACATTTCACTGACAGGCCGTCATGTGGGTTACCAACGCAATGATTTAAAGCCGATCCAATTCCGAACAAGGTTGCATCTTATTATGTTATCTGTGGTCCGGTTTGAGATACCTACCTAACGGCCCGCATGCCGCAATAGTCCAGTTGCTGTCACAGATGATATTAATGACAGCCCTATCTATTATTTGGCCACACACTTGGAGTTACATAAACCAACATCGGAAAGTAGGTATTCCTAGCTTACATAAGATTTCAGTCACTAGATGATAATGGATATCAAGTTCCGAAAATTTTTGAATACTCAATTAGCTCATGCCATGACGCCTGACCTCTATTTGTGTCTTCCTTTACCATTATGTCTCCTTTTGAGAGTACAAAAACAAAAGCTATCTATAACATAACATTTGGTAGCAAAATACACGGTCCTACCTAGACATAATAATAAGAATCATGAATTCGTTATGCTCTAATCTGGACTTGAAAAGGAAACCTTAATCTCAATTAAATTAATTTTCGAAACGTTACAATTTTTAATCAAACCTATGAAAAAAGTAATTAAATAAACAAATTCAAATTCTAGAGCAAAAAACGAACCACGCAAAATGAAATTAAAATCTGGTTTTTCGTGTCGTAAAATACGATAGACAGTAATTAATATTTATCTTCAAGCACCGATCGAAAATTTGCATACATTTTCTGTTTATCACTCACAAAATTGTTGTCTGTTAATCAAGTAGTTTTAGAACTCCAACCTCTTTGTGACAATTTCTAATCGGAACTCTTTTTTTGGCAAAGAGTATTTAATGATTTTTTTGAAAGCAATTGATAGTTCTAATTTCAAATTAACATTCCTCTTATTAAAGTCTCGCTATAAGTGGTACCATTTCTCATCGCCCACGTTTGTTTTAGTTTTTATTATAAATAAGACCGCATTCTTAAGATAAAATTTAATTAAGTATTACGATTAATCGGTTCTCGAATGTAAAATTGCGTTATTAATTTCTAATCAATTTTATATTCATATTAGTGCTTGCTTTTACTAATGAACAGCACTCGTGTTTTGTTCCTATTATGAGCGCGACGTCTAAATCGCAAAATGCCTAAGTTTGTATTTTAAAAAAGTATTTTTTATTACTAAGTAACAGGATCTTCTCGGCATGCTTTCGCTGTCAGCCACCGATTGCCAGATTGCCACCAATGAAATGTCGCATAAAACATCATATAAATCTATCTGTTTTGCGATTGTATTTGCATTTGATTAGTTAACGTTAAATATTTATAAATTAAATGTTTCTCGTATGTTGTCTCTATACCGTTTTTCATTAGCCGAGTTTTGTATTTACATAATTATTAAGTTAAAAAGAGTACCGTCTAAGTATTTAAATATAGAAAGTGTTTGTCGTTGTTTAAAGTAGGTTGTAATTATTTGCGGAATAACTCACTGGTAACTTGGCGACTTCTAACGAATAGATCGAACATTGAAAAACCTCTTGCAGGAGATTAAAATCTTCAAATTTTTCAAGAGTGAAAGAGATTTAAAGAGTTTAATCTTTAATCCTATTATTGTTAGTAAGAATACACTTACTAGAGTTTATTTTAGTTATGTTTGACGTTTACACTTTTCATTATTTCATTAAGTATCGTTTTAGTTAAAACCATACGTTAACATTCGTATTACTTTACAGCAGTTATTTTTATCACATTTGCATTTGATCGACAAACGAGGTGGAACACAGCAAACTTCATCAGTGTCTTTATCAAAGATGGCGTGTAAACATACCTTATGCGCTCTGTCATTACTTTCATATAAGCGACCCAACGCATTAAAATAATCATCCACTCCAGCATATGTCTCCTCAAATTATCATCTCTCAACCGACCGACATCCGTCGATTAAAACCAAATTTGAATCGGTAAATTGCTATAAAACAGGTAGACGCCAAATTGATCTAAAATTACACACTGAGAGAACCTTTTTCGAGCGTGAACGCTAGGGGGGAACGCTAAAAGGTTGTCTAGGAGTTTATAGCATTTTCTTACTATTTGAAAAAAAAACGCAATTGATATAAAATCATTTTTGGATAAAAACAGTTTCAAATAATATATTTTACGTATTATATGATGGGCCTCTCTTGTCTATAGATATTTAGAAAGTTTTGATAAGATAATTATTTTTTGATATCGTCTTATCGAAATCCTGACTTTCTTTTCCATGACATCATGACACTTAGGATAATTCGAACGTAGAAAGTTGACATAGAAAAACAACCTAAAAGGTACTTATACTTGAAGTTAAATAAATACTTACTGAAATACTGAAAACAAAAATTCTAAAGAAGAAATTGTAGAAACTTTGACTAAATTAAATACTAATTCTGCCGCGAGTGAAGCGACTGCGACACTAACACGAATGACAAACGACCAACATTTAGTGTCAATTAGCAAAACATCGTTCGTTTCTAGTAGAAATACACCACAGTAATTATCGTACAAAGAAAAACAAGAATGGGAAACGAGCCCAATTAAAATACGGAAAAACTAGGAATTAGCTATAATGAAAACAATATTTTAATACGCAATTGAACATACA
This sequence comes from Catoptria pinella, assembly GCA_963556745.1. Lineage (NCBI taxonomy): Eukaryota > Metazoa > Arthropoda > Insecta > Lepidoptera > Crambidae > Catoptria > Catoptria pinella. The sequence goes on from OY750769.1 coordinate 10,181,035, forward strand.
CGCACAGATAACAAAACACAAAGAAGTCAAAGACAAAGAAGATGAAACATATGAAAAACTATAATCACGCAATACACAAATACCAAACGATGTATGCAACGAAATAGTCTCTCAAATTAGAGTCTAACTAAGCATATTCGTGATTAGAACCACCTCTTTGAAATCCAAAAGGTTTATTTCATTACGTTGAACACTGTCTCAGAATCAACATGAAGGTTGAGGCGAAAAAGGATGTAAGTGGGGTTCAACGAATAAAGTCTTAGTGCGTTCTCGTTGTATTGTTTTTGGTCTGTTTGATGTTGTTCACAGTCGAATGCCGACGATGGGCGGCTACCCTGCAATCAGGCCCCCTCTGGCCGCTTTGGGAGCGGTCCACGGTGATTATAAAGAGGGATTTTACGGCTCCTTCGTTAGTCCGTCAAATCATAGAGCCGAGTAGTTAATGGTTCAGGAGACGGGCCTGTGAACGATTTCGTGTCATTTCCGAGACCGAATTTTGGTAAATTATGTGCTCGCGTTTTAGGACGTAATCGTCTGTGAATACGACGGGATCTTCGCGTCTATTATTTTGAAGAAAAAGTATTTCTATTTTATTAACATCGTATATAAGTATGTTATTAGTTGGAAAGGCGGTGAAATTAAAGACAAATACTTTGAGTACAATTTCATTGACAATATTCCAGTCTCGTAAATAGTTGACTGCTGGAATTGGTAGGTAGATAGTGGTACTATCGCCAGCGTTAGCTCAATGAGTACCGTTAGGCGAATCGCAATAAGTATAAAACGTATGAAATTATCGGATAATTTTCGTTCAGCTGCGCCGGCGCCACCTGCCGAAGCCATCTTGTTTTAATTAATCTTCGTACATCTGCTCTCGATACTTGTTTAAGTTAAGACTACATTCCACATTCCATTCCAGTCCACGATCTATCTTGTTTAATGCTAATTTAAATTTTTAAAGACCACACGGGTTCTTAAACGACTATACGGTGATGGCATGATGAGTCTGTAATAATTTACGTTATGATACTTTTAATTTTTTAATTTAAATATGATACGAATAAGTTTAAATTTATTTTTGGACCTATAAATTAAACAACAAAGATTTTGATTTTTTTATACATACAGCATTCATTAACCCAATTGGCAAATCAATTTTAAGCATGCTTAAAATTTATTTGAACATTACGATGTTCAAAATCTGTATGTTGATATTGCTCACAAATAATAAGATACTAACTAAAATAAATGGTCTAGTTGGAGATAACTCACTTTTTGACATGTATTTTGAAAGGTTTTATTTAACGATTACGACCACTCCCTGATTAATGCAATAAATTAAACAGTCCATTATTTTGACAATATCTTAATCTAAGTAATAAATAGCCAATGAAGTGTGAGTGGAAAGGATTTTTTCAATACGTATGTATTGCTATCGAATTTCACAAATTCATTTATCGAAATATAATTATTTTTAATAGATATTCAATTTTGCTCGAAGCGCCAGCGCCATTTCACGCAATAATTGTGACATTCCAACTTTTCCGTTTCGAAGGTTTATCGAAAGTAATAATGTTTTATTTCAAATAATATTAGTATTTACATTCATATTTTTGATATTTGAAATCCAATTCAGCTTAAGCGCCATTTTCTACAATAATTACAATACTTAGCGAATTTCGATTTTCTGTTTTATGTGTTCCCACAGTTCACTGTTACGGTAACTAATAATATTTTACTTCAATTAATGTACATATTTGAATTTACATCTTTTGCAGAAAGTCAATTTTGCTAGGCATGTCATTTAACACTAATTGCAATACTTATGACTTAAGTATGACACTTCAATTTTCTATTTTAATACTTACTCAGAGTTTGTTATTTCCTGACTGTGAGTGGCGCATCGTTCATTCCGGCAGATAGTTTATTTTGTACTATTATTTATTCTGTAGTTTATTACAGAATGGCGCTGGAGTAAAACGAAAAGCTCTGAAGTTTATCGCCAGTTAAACTAAATGACTTGTTTTAAATCTAGGCGGACTGCTATTAGTTGAGCCTGCGGGGTGCGGGATGCATTTCTGTTTATTTTACAGTGTATACGAAAACCTTCAGTTTTATCTTAAGTAAGATGGTTGAGGAGCTCGGTGGCGCAGTGGTATAGCGCCTGGCCCAGCGATTGCGGAGGTTAAGCAACTTCGCAAGGGTCAGTCATGGGATAGGTGACCAAAAATGTATCATCTCGAGATCCTCCGTGATTCAGAAGGCACGTTAAGCCGTTGGTTCCAGCTGCATTTGCAGTCGTTAACACCCACCAATCCGTATTGGGCCTGCGTGGTAGGGTATGGCCCATTCTCCTTATCCACCCATAAGGAAGGCCTGGTTGTGCCCCAGCATTGGGGTCATTAAAAATGGCTGATGGTCGATGCTTACCATTGAATTTTTTTTTAAATTAATCTGCCTGAAACTCTATAAATAATAATATTCTTATGTTGGAAGTTGGAAGGGAAAATCGTAATTATAAGTTCCAGTTACGCAAAAAATGAGTTCCAATTCTGAAAAGGGTTCTGCGAAATTATCGGGACTTATACCCCGAGGCGTGTCTATGTCGTCACGCCAACGTCGTGGCAACGTCTCGGCGCATCGTGGCTCTCCGATAATTGCTGATATTCGATGTAGGGCTGCCGCATTAGGAAACTTGATAATCATCATATCGTAGTTCATAAAGAATGTTGTTGTTTTACTTTTATCACACCCGAGGAAGCTGTTTGTCTTTGATTTAGCCTTTTTGTGAATTGTAGTCGATTATAAGTAGAATAGCTGGTAAGTAGGTAGGTACTTAAGTACCTACCACATTCCTTGGCTGACAGGGAAACTATTGACACCGTTCACCAGTAGGGCCAGATCGCCTTATGATATACCTTATCTTTCTTAGGCTACAAACTTTTTGTTATGTTTTTATTTATTGTGGTTAAGTGCGTCCGGGTAAAATTCATTATTTCACTCAAATGTCCGGAGTTTTTGAATTTTTTGTCCGGGAGCCGTATTTTTGGTGATGGCAGGCCTATACATACCTAAATTTTAGAACGAATCATTCATTATTAAGTAGGTGAACATAAAAACATGACAGTAGCTTTATAATCTGTATGGTTTCAAATAAATTACACCTCAGTTATAGGCCATAAAAATTATTTACGTAATAGTAAAACAATTTCGAACTCGGGTCGAGTTTCAGACCACCGCGGTGTATCGGTGCGGCTTTGAAATGAGCAGTTTTCACTCATTGTAATATTGCCACAAGTTATAAGCGACAGCGATTATATTCTCGCGCCAATTTATTTAAATCAGCAGAATTTATCGTTGTCTCGATAATGAAAATTGATTGGTTGGTTGATTATATTGATGCAATAAGAAGTTCGCACCAATTTGAGTTTTTGAGTGAGTTTTAGTCTTAAATCTTATAATTATTAAATGACTGATTAGTTTCGTAATAAATAATGACGAAAACAGAACAAAATAATATTTTCTGGAAATGATAAATTTGGTTAAGTGTTACATGAAGTTTGTGAACAAACTGACTATAGCTTTTTTCATAGCGTGGCTGAATTTCCGAATTTGACCAACAATCAAAAGTTTTATTATGGCTTAAAACAGTTTTTTATTTAAACAGGTCAATCTAATTGATACCCGCTTCCGCTTATGGCTCAAGGCATTCAAACTAAATATTTGTTGTAAATGAACGAGATCTGTTTGTACGTACAGCGGAAAGTGGAGGCTGTGTTAAGTTAACATGTTTGCTCCGCTACTTAGCTGCGGTTTGAAGTGAAATACTTGATTAGCTTACACATTCCTGTTCCAATCTTGAAATAACCGAAAACCATAGAGAATTGCTGCGTATTAAAATGTTTGTTCTTAAATCATCATTGCGTCTGTTGGCACAGATCTCGTTCATAAACAACAAATATACAATGTGATGTTGTCAAATATATTTTTTATATTTTTTTAACTTTTATTTCTTTTCACATTATTATTATTTCTTCTATAGACGACCTAGTAAGTATCTAGAAATTGATATAAGCTTAATCTAAAGAACGGCACAGGAGTTCCAATCCAATCCATGCCATTTGCATAGAACGGCTTCCTGAATCCTTCATCAGGGGTCCAGTAGTAACAAATGAAGCTATGGTAAACTTGTAGCAACCTGTAACAACTAAAATCCATCGTCGACTTGTTAGGAGGTGTACCGATTGACTCTACGTCTTTTAGTTCGTCCCTAGTGGTCAACTTAAGAAAATGCATCTCTTTGAAATCAGTCCCCCCTAAGTCATTGTCATCATGCCTTAGTGCACCCAGGTGAACAAAGTGGAAAAATATTCATCGTCTACGACGATACTAGGTGGGAGGTCTACTCAACTCACGCAGCACCTTCTTCTCTTTCTTCTACTTTATCGTGGTCATTGTCACCACTCAAGAACCTAAATTCTTAAGGGTTGTTAGACTGTAGTCAAACGAACCCAACGAGAACGAGATGTCCGTGCATGATGTGGTCTATGAAAAAATGTCAGGAAAAAATATTAGTAAAATAAGTATCTAAAGATCTTAAGCTACATTACCAAATATTAATACAACTGCTTTACTGCAATACATAGTTAATTTTAGTATTGTCACACCCCGGACACTCCGTAGAACCGCCCCATTATAAACAGATGACGTCAGATGACGTTTTTGTACACGCGCAACTGTGTGCGTAAGTCTAGGGCTACCGTGCAGTTTAGCGTTCAATTCATAATTCGAATTTTTTGGTGCTTTGATTTGAATATCAAAATAAAGTTGACAGTTGAGATTTTGGCGCCATTTTGTCGAGTTCGGTTTGGTGTCTATTTTAATTATTTTCAAATTGATTCATAGTGGATATTGTGTCTTAAAATTGGTGCAGTTAAATGGTACGTACAAGTGTCTACGCAACTGAACAATATGTGGGATAATTGAAATAGACGCGATCTTGGTTGTGTAAAGCTGAGACTTTTATTGAAGTGGTGGCTTCCTCGGCAGAACTAACCGAGTAAACTGTCTTGATTTACTTGGTGCCAAATGCTTCAAGCAGCATTGGAATGCGATTCACCCTCATTCTAATGAGGGTGAATCGCATTCCTAAAAATAAAATTAAACAATATCTACCACTGAACTATTTAACACTTGACACTGGCAAAAATTACTTCCAAGAGGAAAGTAGATTGCCATAACAAAAAAAAAGAAAAAAAGAAAAGTTGACAGTTGACAAACACGACTAAACGAGCACATAATTCGGCACATGAACTCGCGGGGAGGGGCGAGGCGACTGTTTCTAAGGCGGGGCGGGGAGTGTCCTTTCTGTACGTGTTACTTATATCTATTTGCTGGTATTGTGTCACCTCACAACAATTGATGCTAGACGTTGGAAACACACAAGTAAATATTTCTTTCACAAAAACTAGGATCACAACTCTCTTACTTTACTACCCGGAACACCGCAATAAAAAAAGTGCTTTAAAACTTGGCACTGGCAACCAGACAGCTCTTTTATATACATTTCTCTTTATATCAGCAGACAATATAAACATCCTCTTTTTATGTTATGTCACCCTACTATATCCGTTTACATTATTTTACAAAAAGTCGAGAAGTCAATAAACAAATTACGAAATCAAAAGCATCGTAATGACCAATTTGCTTGTAAAACCTCCGGTTCCCAAACATTTGCATGGCATCTCAATAAATCGAGTTAATTTCAATAAAATCGGATTTGTTGTGTGTAATTTATTCTTTTTTTATTAATTCTTGATTCGATATATGTATATGGTATACTTTAAACCAGGGGCTTTCAAAGTGGGGAGCGCGCCCCCGACTTTCCAAGGGGGGCGTGGGCCACCTGTTTAGTTAAGGACCTTATTTAGAGATAACCAAGAAACAATGTCTGTAGGTAGGTATGGTGTTTGTACATCTCTACTCAACGCACTAACCGCAGCAAGTGATTAGGTTAGTTCGTTTGGCGTCTCAAACCGTAACCTTTGTCTGTGTAGGGGGGGCGCGGTATTTTTTGTAGAAAGGGGGCGCGTCCCAAATAAGTTAAGGAAACACTGCTTTAAATGCTTGACAGTCAATCACGATGTCGCTTCGAATTTCGTAATAAATATTTGTCTTCATAAGGTACCTAGTACTGTTAGTTTTTCAACAAGATTTAATTAAACATAATTCCGTCACTAATTAATTCACCAAGTTAACGCTATCTCCTATCTTCATTAACAGATAGAAGCTAAAACTTTAAATTCTGTTGTTTTGAAATAATAAAACTTCATTAATTAGTTACTTTCTTTATACCGTTCGTTATAGCAAACGCTTGTTAATTTAGAGAAAGACAAACTTTTGTTTATACATATAATACGTATAAACAAAAGTTTGTCTTTATCAATAAAACAATACAATACGGTATTATATTAGTGACTCGGTAGCTCAGCGGTCAGAGCATTGGACCGGATATCCAAAGGTCGCGGGTTCGATTCCCGTCCGAGAACATGATCTGGTGCGAGTCGTATTTTTTCTAGTATATTATTTGGTATACTACGGTATTATTTTAAAATGTACTTTAGTTAGTACAGTTTTTTGCATTGTTAAAATGAATGAAAACTTTAAATAGCACATGTGGTATTGCCAGTATTGCCGGATTAGAAATTCATAAACTGTAGTTATCAAAAGGGATGAATTTTAATCGATGGTAACAAACATCATTTCAAAACAGAGGCATCGTGAAATGAATGCTGTCTATTCTCAGTCCGTTCATATTCAAAACAAACGTCGACTTTGTGACGTCAAAGACCTGGAGGAGAAATTACCGCCATACAAACTTAAAAAGCATTATAAGAAGCTTTTAATACGGTTAATTTTATAACTGTACTGAGTCAATTTACATTCTGCCCACTGTACTTTTAAAAGGCCTTTGAAAATGCCGCTATGTTGGATTTATGCTTCAGGCCTTTTTAAGTACAGTGCAATTATTGTGGACCATGCTTTCAGTATGGGTAATAAGGTATTCTATTTAAATATCATATCTTTTTATTAGTACTACATTTAAAACACGCGGCCACGTAGTTGCCAACGCCAACGTCACGTCTAAAAATATGTATACAATTTAGAACTATGTCACTTTGTTGTAGTTGTCATTTGTCATTGATTTCTGTTCAAAAAAGTTATAGCTTTTAGAGTGATAAAGTTGTAAACTGTATTCATATTTATAGACGTCTTTCGCGTCTTATCATGTATATTTTCTATCACACATAAGCGATGTAAGTGCAACTGAAACCTGAAAAATAAATCAAAAACATGTTGTGCCAGCGCAGCATTCCCCGACTACGAGTTCTCGCACTCGGCTCTCGACAAAGTCACATTTTTGTAGAAGCTACTGAAAACAATAAGCACTGCAGTAAGCAGTGAAAACGTATCCTATTTATTATCTATTGTGTGGTTTTCTACTATTCGTCTCACTGAAAACAATAAACACTTAGCTTTATGGCAAGCCACGCAAATGAAAGTATCGTATCCTATAAAAATTCGTTCTGAAAACAATAAGCGATACATTATGTTGCGAGATCCGCTCACTTATCGACTTTTTACTTCATTACTTTACGGTTCATGGTAGGAGCATTCGCGACCGCATTCTATCAAGTTCTTTCTCCGGCGATCGTCCGGAGAAATTCTATAGTGCATTCTTGCAACCAGATTGGATACGACATCAAGATTGAGTTGCATTAACGTTAACTGTATATTAAACTGCTAGGCATTTTAAAAATATACTTATTTCTTTCTATTCAACCTCAATTCTGAGATTATTGAGTTTAATTGTTGACGAACGCTAAGCTGTGCCACAGAATTAATAATAATACTGACGGCTGAGCTGTGCCTTTGAAGTCCAGGGTTCCGATTTGTTCGTCAGGGGCCCAATCAAACTATAAAACCCGTTGTCATTTAGGTAATATTCACCTAAAAAATATCTTTGGTTTGGTTTAGCTTTAGAATTCTCATTTAAGTATATTCTCCAACATTGGCATTCTAGGCTCCCTAGGAATAGCTTTCATCAATTTAAACAAATTAAATCGAGTATTTTCTGTAAACGAAAACGGTAACAATTTAGTTTTGGTTTTATCGTTGAAAATGGCAAAATTGGGCCTGGGGGCTAATTGTCTAATTTAAAAATCTATCGCAATCGCTTTCATTTGACAGTTGGATCCGACACATTGCTGCATTTCTTTGGTAAGTTTTTATTTGTGCCAAAAAGAAGCATCAATGTGTTTCATCCTGAAAGCGATTGCGATAGATTTTGAAATTAGAAAATAGAAAGGCTGGTCAGTGTGATTGCGATTTGGATAATTAAGTTATAATAATAATAGCAATGTTAATTAAGTTATAGAGCTTTTGCTTAGTTTATATTACACGTAAGCTAGCATTCTTGTTTCGATCATCATTTTAACAAAATCCTGTATCAAACACATAATTAAAGTTATTTCAAAGGTCCGCAATTTTAAGTAGACACCGCTATAACTTAGTGAGAGGTGAAATATACGAGGAAATAGTAGTGATTTAGCAAAATTATTCTCGTGGTTACTGCGCCATTATACCTTAGGGCTTAGCTAACCACCGGTTACAGTCAACAAATATCCGAGAAAGTATTGGAATTGGGAGATATTCCTAACTTTTACTTCAGTAGAGAAAATACATTAGATTTGTTCAAAAGCTTCATTAGCTGACTAGGTACATACTGTGGTATTTTTTTTAACTTAAATTTTCTTAAGTTCGACATAATTTTCTTAAGTTTCTTAAATTCGACAGAATGTAAAATTTCGTTTATCTGTTTTGTTGTGCGCTTAGGGTTGCCTGGTGTTGCCCACATGTTTGGCTTTTTGACCTTCTTGTCCGGCCAAATTTGACTGCGTCCGGCCTGTCCGGCTTTCTGTGTGGCTGCCGTGCGAGTCTTAAGTCGAGCGCAAGTAATGCCACGAAACGACTGCCCCGCTCCGAGTCCGAAGGCGGTAATAAATATTGTCTGGCTTTTAAAACATACGTCCGGCTTTACAAAATCTATGATTAGCTATTTAAAAGGTATATCCGGCTTTTAGGGTAAAATGTCCGGCCAAATTAAGCGCAGAGTCCGGCTTTTGTGTTTTTGGACCTGGCAACCCTTGTGCGCTAAAACTTTAAAGCGAGATTGTTTGTCTGTCTTATTTTCAAATTATTCATAGGTACAGTAAAATACCTTATTTTCAATATTCAACAAAGATGAAACTACATATGCAGTCCAAATATTATTCACAGTGTAATTAAATTGAAAGGCGGACCGAGCCACTCCGGAATGCGGCCACGCTTGAAATATTGATTAAGCTTTTTGCGCTCTCTTCCATTCCATCTAATGTGTGTATGTATTTACCACTACCAAAAATAAACTCTAGCCTATCGGAATAAAGTCCAAAACATCCACATTCAATTCAACAGACAAACAGTACTTTCTTTGCTGCACATTTTAAAATTCTTGTAGTTACAATGCAAGCCTTGTTTGAGTAAATTTTTCACATAGGTATTTCGATATTTTACTACTTTCCTTATACAAAAAGTGCTAACATGTCACACGAGCACTTTAAAAAGTGTTACATACATATAGCACTTCTAAGTTGACGTACCACCTATGTCGCACCTGTTGACACCTATGAAATGTTTACTCTCACGACTGTCAACATTTACACAACAAATTGAAACGGTAAAACGAAAAAAGTCACTAAAACCAAACGGGATCGTGTACAAAGGGCTAAATGTTTATGGAAAGTCGGCACGCGAGCAGTCAATTGACTAGCAGATGACAGAGAGCTGTTATGATTTAAGACGACAATCGTTAAACGAGGGGCATTGTCGATATGACATTTACGTCGCCTACACAATCGAAGCGATGCTCCCTCCGATTGAAACCCATTCGAACCGATAAAGCTCGTACGCCCGACGATTGAAAAAAAAAACACGATCCGGTCAGGTAGCCGGGCTTTTGTGGGCATTGTCAGTATTGTGACCTAACGACGCCATGAATACCCCGATTTAGAAGCGAACAGGTGGCGCTTCGATTGCGCTAGTCACTTCCTTAGTTTATTTTGCACTTTTAGGAGTTCGACGAACGCTTCTCATTATTCCAATGTTATTCGAGCGGCGTGAAAGCACCTCGATAACCTCGGCACACGAGACGTGGACAGAATGACTGATAAACGATGTACAATTGTACACTTAGATCCCGCCGGCACTATAATTTGGCCCGCGATCAATTGACACCTCTTCTGCATTGTAATAGAGGCTAGAGACAGGACTAAGCGCCGCCATACGTTTATTTATTTAAAGGTTCATTTCCATTGCGTTAACGCGAAAGCAACGCGGACCTGCCTGGTGAATTATTATGGCCAAATGTTGATCGAACACGGTTACAGAATTACATAACTTTACTACAGCCTAATAACAAGGACTTATATAGCCTTTTTTGAGTAAAATTTTATTAATCATAAATCGTTGTACGATCATTTTCCGAGGTAAGGTGATGTCGTCGGGTTACAGACAGCTTTCCGACATAATAGCACCATAACTTCGTCTTTTATGGCTAGTTTATCGACCTCAGCTAATGTGTTAGGACCGCTAAACGATGCATCTCGGTGTCGCTTTCGAAAGCCATTTTGCAGAAGAGGCGAACGTCCCGTTCCGATATACCGATTATCTCTGCGATTTGTCAAGGTAGCAACTGGGAGTACGACCGCTGATAGGAGATCGCGGCGGGCGATATCTGCAGAAACGCTAGTCGACCCACAGACATGCCTCTCTCGGCTCGCATTCCGATGTAAATTGCCTGCGGCCGCGGCCAGATTACTGGCGCCGCAATGGATAATTACGCACCGCCGAGGACATCCATTACGGAAGATAATTCAGCGGGCGCAATTAGAGGATGAGTCGTGATTCGATCAGCGGCGGCGATGCAGGCGATAAAGTGAGCTAAAGCAATATAAATTAACTATGCCCACAGTTATTAAGACTAGCTCCAGGCGACTGCTTAACATTCCGCACAACTGCACCGGTTATAATACTAGAAACGCCTATAGCGCTTTGCCATATTAAGATTAGAAAAAAGCTTAGCGACTTGCACCAGCGACGAATGTAATGAGCCGAGTTATTCGAGTGGAAACTACAAATCGACGATACAAATTGTCGAATAAAGGACATCGAAATGCCGCAACAAGGCCGCCACATAGCCTTGCTTTTTCCGCATCATCCAATCAGCATAAAGCCTGTTACGCTGCTGGCTTCAATCCGTACAGAGAAACCGGCTGCGGCGCGAGCCACAAACATTATTAATGCAATAAAGTACTAGATAAAGCGGACCCGGACAGCGTGTGAACGCCGAGAGAAAGCCGTTGTCGCAACATTAGTTTGTCGCTCATTACCATCCGATGGCCGTTCAAATGTTTTCGAGACTCCGCATGTTTGATTGCATTTACCGAAAGATTCACGATCGTAAAACTTTATAGCGTTTTAATGACGCCGAACACGATTACCTACTAGAAGTCTGAGTCTGAGATAATGAATGCTTCTAAAAACGCCTTTAGAATAATAAAAGTTGGACAGAAAAGGATTGCTGATGCGAGAGATAATTCACTAGAAATAGCAAGTCCGCATGTTGTGTACTATCTTTCGAGTCGATCTAAATTGGATCTTGGATCTGAAATTAACGAGCGAACTGAAATGTACTCGGAGGTTGTAATCAGAAATGTCTCATTGCGGTGTTGTGTACATAATGAAATTGAAGGGCCGCGGAGGCAGAGAACGCGGCGTCGATATCTTTTAAAGAATTCCTTCCACCGCTCGTTCCCGGGAACGTTTCAATCGCGATGCTTGAAACCGGCTCGCGATCGGATCGTTCCACTTCGGTTAAATATTTACTCTTCGCTTTATTTCCTTTGAATCTGCTTTCGAAGATAACTGAGATCGCAATCGCATCGTTTTTGCATATTTATGCACATTGAGGTTTCATTCGTCACAAACATATTGTTTATGTAGTCCTTACAAACAAAATTAATTGATGTAATTAGCAAACTGTAGTGGGTAGTGTAGGGTTAATTAATTATTAAGTTAATGTTCTTAAGACAAATTAAAAAGCTCATTAGATGCACGTGTCCAAGTGTGACCATATACTTCTCTCCCTTAAAATCTTGAAAGTTAAACAAATTACTAACCGCAGTGCCTCAACATCTATGGAAAAAAATTGAGGAATAAATGTGCCGTGAATATTCGCTTAAACGATTCCGTTGCAATAAAAATAAAAAAACAAGGAACCGCATAAACAAACAACGCACAATCACCATAATAAATCTAAACTAACAAAACCAAAAAGTAAGGAAAGGATAAGAAGCACTTTTCTTTATCTTATAATGTTTTATCCCATATGAACTCTTCGACTCATTAGTAAAGCTATCTCCCTTAACTCTCGCTCCGTCTCTCTCTAATCCACCTTCAGAGTCCCATTTATCAACATCCAAATAACATGCCGGGACCTTTTCTCTTTTGTTTATTTGTTTTTTATTTACCTTATCCTTCGGTGCTCCTTTTGTGTTTTCTTTTTTTAACTTGAAATTGATTGTAAACTGGGGCTAATGGCATCCATCTAGCATAATGTACGATGAATTGATAACACTAATTGTGCAGCTAATGAGTAAATGTATAATCCAAAATTAGAATGAGCTTATGCGTAACGTAAGAGCGTTTCCAATAACACACAATAATGAACCATCAAATGGAGTTAATGTTTTACAAAACAAATAGAATCTCCGTTTCGTAATAAACGCATTGGTGCTGCAATTACTGAATGCAGTGTAGCGATTGCGAGCATAAAGCCATTTCGATCGCTATTTAAAAATTTCCAATTTCGTTCGCAAGGATCAATTATAAAGCACCATTGTCTTTTTGCCCATTCAAGCTAGCTTTTTATACTTCTTAATTATTTATTTATTACGAAGTCTGGTCGTTCAATCGCATGGCCTCCCGCCGCTCGCAACTTCAAGGAATTCTTATACTTTTTGCACTAAATCAGGTTACTGGACTTCTGAGATTTATTTACTGTTCTATTCGCGGAGTAATTTATTTCACTAAAACGTTGATTGGCTCTAAAAATCTGATTACTCACGAATAGCATTTTTTATCTGAATGCTTAATCGGTGTCCCACCGGCATCGTCAGCCGAATCACCAATCATTAAAAAATTAGAAATGAAAAAACCTGATTCCGTGGATGTTGAAGATATCCGAAAGATGCCGGACATCAGGGGGGGTCTTCGGACTTTCCTGAGGCTCGAGAGCAAATAAAGCCGCGTCCCTCTGAAATTAATTTCGTTTTGTTTTATCGTCTGGAGCCGGAGCATTTACATTGAATGCGTTCGGAGGCTGGCCGTTTGTGAGATATTTATGTAGGGGCCCGTAGAGTATGACGTGCGCATTATTCATACACGATACGCGGCACAGACCAGCTGTGTGTTATTTTTACCGGTTCATCGGCTTGTCGTCGGTTTCTATGGAAGACGTACGCTTTTTATCGGACGGAATGTTTTTATTATGTTATTATAAATTCTATCTGCAGTATGCAGTGGACAACGTTCACGGCATCAATTCTTTCTTATAAGGGAAGTTGTGTCTTTTATCTTATCGAATGCACAGAACTTTAGCTTTCCCGAAATGTGGCTTGGGACTTCCAGGACTATATTTTAGTCTTGTTTAACTACACTGAATTTCGTTGAGATGTTAATGTTAAAGTCGATGCACGGAGGTAAACTTGTGTTGGGTAAATCGACTGCCATCAAATTTTACGACAGACGCAGGCGCCACAGCGTCGACAGCCGTGATTGCATTCAATTCAGTTTCGTTTCGATTTGCAACAGTCGTTTCCTGTGCTTACTTAACGCCTGCGTAAACAGAATTGTCCACATTTCCCCGATTATTATTTATACAGTTTACTACTTTCACAAGTATTATATATATTCAATTTGGCCTGTCTTGTGATACTGAGTTTTATTTAACATTGTGAGCCAGCTAATTGGCTCCATTAGCAAACTTTATAAGCTTATTTACCGTCTTTTGTGTTTTAGTTTTGTTTTCATTTTTTTAGAATACCAACATTGTCTTGAACTATTTTATTTTTGCAATAACATGAATATAAAATCTAGATCACTTCATTAATCTACAACTTCAATCTTTTGAGGCCTTTTTTGTGATTCATCTTCAATGTTTCCTATACTTATTACAGTTTCCCTGTCATTGTTACAGATTCCAAACCTGACAATGACGCTGATGGCGTCAGGTGTTACTGCAACACGGCCCAGTGCGTGTCAACTGGGTACATGTGCCGATCTCCACGTGGTGGCGGCTGCTACAGCGAGCTGGCTACCAGGAGAACTCACCACGCTCGGCACGGCTGCCTGCATCATCTAGCTGAGACGTGAGTATCTACTTCTAACTAGGCGATCCTAGAATCTTTGACAGTCTTATGTTTTCTTTTTTCTACCCATTATGGCGTTGCAAAATTGACTTAGAACATCAGCAGTCTTTAAAGTTTTTCTATTTTCTGGCAATAAATCTTTGAAGATGATATCCCCGTAATTTTACTTGTAATTGTTTGTATTATTTATATGTAATACATATATACGTATATGTAGTACTATTAATCAAACATTTTACATCCTGTACTCAAGGTGTCATGAGAATTTGACGAATCATTTTGGTAACATAGGTTGCATCGTTTAAATAGTTACTAAGCGATCATCGACAAACTATGCATAAATTAACCCAAAGCTAAAATTCTAATCACCGTTTAAGGCATATCATTAGTGTCCATATTTAAGTGATTGATGATATTTAAGTATTGATGCTCGCGAGGCCAGTAAACGACTAATTAAACCAGTTTCTAAAATTCTCAAGATGAGAAACCTATTACGATGTCTCGAGATACTTCTACACCTGTATTACGCGTCCAATCAACCTTAAGATTGTTAATAGCAAATCAAAAGAAACCTGATACCGATCTTCTTTTGGTACGTCCGACCGAACGAGATACCTTAAACGCTTGACTGCTTGTAATACAGCTTATTAAAGCCAAAAAGAAGAACACGAACGAAAACATTTAAGATGCATTTCGTAATGCCGAATTGAGAAACCTAACTGTAAATTATCCATTAAATGCCAGTATCGACATAAATACTGATTTACACAAATTTGATAGCGGCTTAGTAGCTAATCCTTATTACGACAGATTCGACAGCGTCTATAATTATGATTTGTCTTATGAGAACTACCTTCGGTTTCCTGTGTTTCTAGTTAGCTTTCATCATGGAATTAATTATTTATTCCTTTGTTGGTAAGAGACGCAATGTCATCCATCAATTCCGCTTATCATGCTTGGGAACCCGTTGGTTAATTTATCTATGGACGAAGAATTGTGTGGACTGTTTCAAATATATTCAATCAATTTGTCTTCGGACATTACGTCATTCGTATACGAAAACTTTTATTAACAGCTATTCGCTTTTCGTTTTAAAAGTAGAATTGATTTCGAAATTTAAATGATTTCTGTGTCGTTATGTTAATGTAGCAAATAATAACAAATGAAAACGTATTAGTGATTCTTATTATTTAAAATCTTCTCATTGTGTTATTCCGATTGAATTTTGAACTATAAACTATAAAGCGTACATCTTGGCCAGAAAGAGTAGAAATTAAATAAAATGGACCTTTGACGTGTTTACATAGAAAGTGGCGGCTCAATTTTTGTCAAGTCTTTATGGTCAAGCTGTTTAGGGTTTTTTTTATTTTATTTGTACTTAACAGGGTTGCTGAAAGAACTTATTTTTACATTGTGTTGGCTTATATGCTGTGACTTATCTATCAGTTTTTTTACTCTCCTTTTTTTAATACTTTTTACTTTTTTAAAGTTTCTTAAGTTATCTGCACAGCTTATACCTGATCACACTTCACAGCTTTGCTTAATGTATAAGATTTAAATGCTGTCTTTCTCTCTCTCTCTCTCTCTCTCTGTAATATTTATAATATTACCTAGGTAGTTACTTTTAATTGTATTAGATTCTGTGATTTAACATATTCTGTTTCTATCTAATTACATTATAAAGCTTTATTTATACCTACTTTAAGATTTAAACATTTGGGGTCATTAACCTTACAGCTGCGCTATCTGGTCTCCTGACCCCCGTACCCTCGGCGTTATCACCCAACGAGGACACTACTAACCGCACGTCATTATAAACAAGTCAAAATTAATTAATATTAATTTTGCTGGGAAACGTAAATCGCATTTTATGATAAAAGATCAAGATGGCTGACAATTTTGTAAAACGAATGACATTATGTAAAAAAATAGGGTAGGTATTAGTCTAGCCACAGAATATGTGCAACTAACAGGTGATAATGTGGCAATAAAAGTATATTAGGACAATAAAAATCCTAATTTTACTATTTCAATGGATCGTACGTCTCGGCATTTTGTATTTAAAAACAACCAACAATATGAAGCACAAACTGCACAAATAAGGCTTTATTCGTCCGAGTTTGCAAATGTATTGTTCTCTACATTTCTCGTATTTAACATAAAGCAACTCATTATAGTTTTTCGATCGACTTTCTACAAGGAGCATTCTTTAGATGGCAATCACAAATCCAAAAGCCCGCAAAAAAGCTATTAAATCTTTTTTTTCGTATATTTCAATTTGAACTGAAGCATCCTTAACGAAGCGGGCGATCGTTAACCAAGATAATGGTCCGGGGAGATTGCCAAAAAGGAGCAAAAATTATTTAAAACAAATAAAACGGGCATGCGCGGGCGGCGGTAGGGCTGCCAACATACTTTTTACCAAATGTGAGATATATACAACATGTTACAAAAGTTTGATTGGTCCCTAAATACCATATTCGGCATTAGTGGTATTTTTGTAACATGTTGTATGTGTTTTGTCAGTTTGAGACCTCTATTCGGTCGAATTGAAAGAATTTAGAAGAAAAAATATAATTCTATAATTTGAGCTGTGATTCTTAGTTTTGATTTTAGCAACCTCTTCTAGTGACTTAATATTGTATTGAAAGTTTTCAGTGAAATTCTTTTTGCTAGAAAGTAAAAGATATAAAGCGAAATAAACTACGACACCAACGTGTTCATTTTAAGTAATTAATAAGGATAACATAATTATGGAAATCATACGTCAGGAAAATATATAAATTGAAAAATAAATAAAATCGAATTCAATACCAACTAATTACCTAAGTACTTTCAATAAAACCGCGTTAGTATTCGTTAAAAGTGTTTTCTTTCAAATCATACTTTTATAATATTTGATTGACAACCCTAGCGGCCGCTCACAACCTGTTTGAACGCGGCCCGGGACGATGCGAATACGATTATATTATCGACACAGTTTAAATACTTACTGGGTTCAGTAAGCAATCTTCAATAATTAGGGCTATTTGTGAACACTAAAAAAGGAAAAGTTCAAGTTTGTGTTCACTTTGTTAACAACAAAACGGCTTCAAAACACTTAGTTTGGAATTAACAAAGAATTCCTTCTTATTTAAATATTGTCAGAACTACACTACTGTCTAAAATTCCTTGGTGTATCTATATTGGTAATTGGTAGTTTTTAGCTGTCTCGATAATAGCAATATTGACTGACTAGCCAATCTGACCATACGGACTCAGTCGGTACTCCCTAAAAGTACTAAATAACGAACCCAAAATTTTTCACGTACCTACTGCTCTCATTTATGAACTGTGGCTACCAACCCGACAATTTTCAGAGCATAAAAAACTTTACTGAACGCAACATGCCTTCACCGCCATAATTAATAATAACTGAGTCAAGATAAATAATTAAAAAAGCTATTGGTCGAGCTTGTGAGCTAATATCGGTACGGACCGGATCGTATTCAAACTTTTAGAAACAAATATATCGAGCCCTGTATTTTATACTTTTATAAATCTACGCTTACAATATTACGGATAAAAGTCAGTTATTCTAAAGCTTCCGCCGGCGCTGTGACATTTGAGCGATTTATAATTAAAAAAAAACAGGGACCCAATCGCACTAATTCTGAAGTAGCAAATTAATCATCATTTATGTTATATTTACCTTAAAATCTTTGATTTAGCTATAGAATTTTCATTTAAATTGTCCAACATTGGCATCTTGAGCTCCTTAGCTTCCAAAACAAAACAAAACAAAGTGATTATTCTGTAAACGAAACTGAGATGGTAATAGGTAACGATTCAGTTTTGATTTTATCGTTAAATTAGCGCAATTGGGCGAGAAACAGTTACTTTCACATTCTTGTTATTAGTATGGATGTTAACAAAATTTTTTGTTTATTTAACTGTATAATCTAGGCAGTAGACCTAAACATACATAGGTATTGGGATTATTATTATTGATTTGATACTCAGTACTTGAGAATTTTTACCTTTTCCCTTAAGAAAAAAGAAAATGTAAATTAATAGATTCAGTAGATAGATCATAGAACCAAACTCCTCGATGACCTCCGTGGCCGAGTGGCTTTGTACACCAGGGGGCTGATTACGTAACTCTGTTTCTAACAATTCTCGATTGAAATCGATTGAAACCGCAGTTACATTGCTACTTTAAGTAAGATAGTTGTCACATCGGCTCTTACTAAAGCAGCAATGTAACTGCGATTGCTGTCAGAGTTGATTGCAACAAAGTTACATTATCAGGGGGCAGTTTTCAAGGTGTCGCCATCTCTGAGGTCCCGAGTTCGATCCCCGGTTGGGTCAATTTAGAAAAACGAATTTTCTATATTGGCTCAGGTCTGGGTGATTGTGATACCACCGATGTCTTAGTTACTTACTTTGGAATCAGAGCAATGTATGTGAAATTGTCAAATATTATTATTATTATATTATTATTAAAACTCTTTGTAGAAATATCCCTTAAAGACCCATTGCATATCTGATAAATTGTATGCAGTGTTTTGAGGGGGGATTATAGTATGTCATATACTTATCACAAAAAAATCCGATGATTTGAGACTATTATCATCGAGGCATTTGAATGATACATTAAATAACTAATTAAATACAACAATGCTATTCGTTATCTGTAACTTTCTTATCTAATGCACTTTTATCGTTTAACTAAACGGTTCGATTCCCTTCAGAAAATTTTCTCGCTTTTAAATTGCTTTTATTTACATACATTATAATATGACAGAGTAAGATAATGTTATAATAGTTAGTTTAAAGTTATTTTCTTTTCTACTTAGGTAGGTAAGTGTTCCCAAGAAGTTAGACTAAGTATATTTTACTTAAAACAATTAACGCAATCAAAAAATGTAATGTACACGCGACGGCACCTCAGACTATACATGTTGATCTTGAGACCACCGTTATGCCCTACGTAATAAAAGCTGTTTCCGCAGTTTAACTGTATAACCTGACGTGCTGTCGTGTGTACAATAAATCACAGCAATAAAATAAAATCCAAGCCGCACTAATTTGTGCCACAACGAATAAACGGACGTACATACCTACAAAGTTCCGCAAATTCTTTAAATTTCGACGATACAAAGAAATCCTGGAGACGAGCCGATTTAAATTTCTGATCAAATAGTTCGGGCTAACATCCAATGCGCCTGCGCCGCCGTTCCCATGCGCTCATCAAAATGATTAATGTACATAATTGTTTTATTGGCCAACCGTCTAACTAACGACTCACTATGTTTATTTTAAATAATCGTTTAAATTTGCCTACTAAAAGTCAAGAGTAATAAATGCCAGATTTCAATATCATAGTCACGATTTATAATTTATTTTTCGTGTGCCATATTTCTAGCCAAAGCTTTAGATTTTTTGTTTTAGTCTTTATCCATAGTAAATTAAATTCATGAACGCAAATATTAGCTTGATTATGTTTTAAACTTTTAGTTATACAACGTGTTACAAAATAACCCCTAATGCCGAATATGGTAGATGAAGCCATCAAACTGAACAACTTTTACTATGGGACCAAATTTGAAATAGCGAAAAAAAAGTCCCTATCTACCACATTCGGCATTAGGGATATTTTTATAACACGTTGTATATTCACTTTAAAAATAAATAATTAAATTAAAGTAAAACAAATATTTAAGTCATGAGACTTTTAGTTGTATGAACAACAAACGTGATTTTTACGGAACCTTAGTGCACGAGTCCGACTCGCACTTGGCCGGTTTTTTATCAATATTGGGCAATAATTTCATATACTTTCTGGAGACTTGTTTCACCCAGACTGAACAGGCATCGACTTGCGGCAGGCTCTTATCAACGAGCTAAGTTCGAGGCTTGAGTTGACGCAATTTAGTGCTGATAACAAGATCGCAATTGAAATGAATCATGTGCTATTTTTATCACCTTTGTTTCAGTTTGTTATTGAAACAAATGAAAAATTAAAAAAAACCGCCAATTGGATACTATTGTTCTTGTGTTTAGGTACTTAACGTAACTCATTTTCCTTATGAAATTATAAATAAATATTTAACAACATCACATACATTGCTCCGATTCCAAAGTAAGTAGCTAAAGCACTTGTGTTATTGAAATCGGAGACAGCGATGGTATCACAAACACCCAGACCTGAGCCAATATAGAAAAAATCGTTTTCTAAATTGACACAACCGGGGATCGAACCCGGGACCTCAGAGATGGCGACACCTTGAAAACCGGTGTACGAAGCCACTCGACCACGGAGGTCGTCGAATACTGATACCGTCTGAAATATTCACATAATTCGCATAAATTTATTATTATTAAATTATCATCTATTTCAGACAAATACAGTCCATAGTGTTAGTAACAAATCATTAACTGCCTTACCATAAAAGATTTTAAAACACTGTTCAACAAGTGTTTAACTTAGACCACCTTAGACACTGGTTAAATGTGATGCTGTCACTTTTTTGACAATATTGTTTCATAGAGACGGCATCACATTTAAACAGTGTTTTTAGTAGATTATGCAATAAGGGCTTAAAGTAGTGTATTGTGTCTCGGGCGCTATTATTAAACCCCGAGTACGAGGGATTCTATGGTTAACTCCCGAGCGGAGCGAGGGAGTTAAGGCTAGAATCCTGAGTCCGAGGTGTTCAAGATCGCCCATGACAAATACACATTTAAGCCCGCAATGCATACTCTACTTTTTATACTTTCTGCGAGGCAATTGAAACCAATGACTGTTATAAAGAAAGTACTTAAGTAATTATTTAAAGTTAGAATAATAAAATATGAAAAAATTAAGAATATTTATTGAAAATTAAAAGTTATGTTAGAAACATTACACCAATTGTGCAACGACAAAGTTATATTCTTTGGTACATTTATAGTTGGGTTAGAGTTTATGTTTTTGTCGTCTATTCTGTAGTGGTCAGTTCGACATTCAAATAAATCCTTCTTGGTGCGCGGGTGAAAATGAATTTCGTAAAAAGTTTTCATGATAACATACAGCCTAACTCAGAATAAACTGAAACATAAACTTTTTTGAAACCAACATCGATCAAGCACGACTACAAGGGTTGCATTCTAAATTCAAATCACATTATTCCCCATGGGAAAAATGACTTACTTTAGGAAAGGTTTGCATGACACATAATATGCCATTGACGAGCAGGTAGTATAAAAAAAATATTTTGTGGTAAGGCAAATGTTTGCTCCATAATATGTTATTAAGTATGCAAAGTTGAGGAGCTCGATGATGTTTAGCGCCTGGCCCAGCGATTGCGGAGGTTAAGCAACTTTTGCAAGGGTCGGTCATGGGATGGGTGACCAAAAATGTATTATCTCGAGCTCCTCTGTGCTTCGTAAAGCCGTTGGTCCCGGCTGCATTTCGTATCCGCCCGCTTGGTGGGTTAAGGCCCATTCTCCTTACCCATATGGAAGGTCTGTGCCCAGCAGTGGGGACATTAAAAATGGCCGATGGTCAAGTATGCATAGTTAAATATATTTTTGTCTGTTTCGAAGATAACTTGAATACTTATTGATTTATCGATCCTGTTAAAGTCAAAACCGAAACGCTAATTTATGTCTAAAGCTTAGCTTAGTCCGGTTAGTTTCATTTAACTAATTACATTTAACTACAACTTAAATCAATCATTGAGCTTTCAAGTTAATGTTGACTGTATATTCAATCAACATTCAGGTAAAGCCTATTAATGTTCCCAACCTTTGGTCTGCAACACCGCATTAAGCAACAAGTACATGCGCAAAAGATGCGAGAAATAAAATCTCATTAATTGAAAAGTATTTTACGCTTTATTGAAATTGTTATGTATTTTACTAAAATTGAAGATTTAAAAAGTTTATTTTCGTATTGATTTAAGTATAATATTAATAATATATCAGGCAATAAACTCATACTTATACGTTAAATTAAATTTAAAAAGTAGTTATTTTTACAATGCTTAATAATATATACTAGAAAAATGTCGACTCGCACCAGGGGGCTGATTACGTAACTCTGTTTCTAACAATTCTCGATTGAAATCGATTGAAACCGCAGTTACATTGCTGGTTTAAGTAAGATAGTTGTTACATTGGTTCTTACTAAAGCTACGATGTAACTGCGATTTCTGACAGTGTAGATTGCAACAAAGTTACATAATCAGGGGGCTGATCATATTCTCGGACGGGAATCGAACCCGCGACCTTTAGAAGTACGGTCCAATGCTCTAACCGCTGAGCCACCGAGTCACTAGTGGCATCGGCGAATTTCTTCTAGTATATCCCACTCTTACGCTGCATGCCAGCGTTATTTCATTGAGGAATTACCTCGACATTCAATTGAAATATCTTTCCAGATATTTTCACAATTGATTAAGATGAAAGCTTTATAATTCTATAAATTGTGAATGCTAAAATCTCAAAATTTAATAGTTTTTTTACTTATGCGGGTGGTCCCTGCTCACCAGAAAATAATTTTAGTGGTCATCGTAAGAAAACTTTGGGAACCACTGGTAAAGAGCTTAAACCATTAATTTAATGTAAATTTTGTGAGTGCGTGAGAGCAAACGCCAGAAACGGACACGAACCCGTCATTCGTATGCGATGGACGTGGAATATTATCTGGTGATGTCCAAGATCACGTTGTTTGTATTCAATTCGGATTCTTGTATGCTTAGGTGTTTTATGTAAAGGGATATAATGCAAATAAGGTCGTGGACCCCTTAGTAAAATATGAGCAGGGGCCGTACCGGCTAACGCATCAAACTTCGGAAGGTCTGCCGGGCTTCAAATTAAAACAGTTAACAACAAGCCCCAATCGGGCCAAAATGGCGAACCTCAATTCATGATGTTACACAAACATCGATATCTTCTGAATAACTTCGGCGAATAGTGCAATACGACACTCCTTACTTCGATTTATCTGTTTTAAGATGAAGCTCGGTAGACCCGCCGAAGTTCGAAAAGTTAGCCGGTAGGGCCCCTGATGTTTTTTTGAATCGGGTTTGCGGACTTTTGACTGATGATGGATGCTCATCTTTACCTATACTAGATTTTAATCATTGTATTTAAAATGTTTATGTTAATAATAATACGTGATTAAGTCACTCTGGAACTGAATTGTCATAAATATTTTTATTTTCTTCTAGAACTTTGATTTGCTATTAAAATTCGTTATAATAAAAGTTTTATCTAATAAAAAAATACCAACAAAAAGAAGCTCAATCAATTATTCTAAATTACGAATGAAGAAAAGTTTAACTTTTTGTAATGATAAGTCAATAAAAATATTGTTTCTTAAAAACAGGGCATATTTTTTGTTCACTTCTGAGGTTTATGCGTGTACTCGCGTATCAAAAATCATAAAAACCTTTGATAAAACCGCGCTAGGAGGTCGTTTTTTTAATAACTGAACCTAATAATTAATGTAGAATATACAATACAGTCAGTACCTACTGAATAAAGCGGTTGGCTAAATAGATAGAATCTATTTAGCGTCAACTTTGCCTGATTTCTGACGTCTGTCACATGCACTATGACATTTGACATTAGCAGATGTTACAAACTCAGTGGCGTAAGAGCATCAGTCATAGTATAGTAACAAATACGATACGATTATTGATTTTATGAATATTTATACGATTGAAATAAATTGTAATGAGATTTTCCGATAAAGAAGCTGTCACAACACTAAGGGATTATAAAAACAGGCATTTGTTAGCATATTTTACAATATTTATGTCGGCTGTATATTTTACTCATTCATTTTTATAATTCAGGAAGTTTGTGGGGTAAATTAGAATTTGTAGTTTTTAATAGGCAACTTCCAGTTGTTTACCTTGTTGTGATTATGATAATAGTAGGTGGGTACATTCACTAGTGTCAATATCTAAGAAATACCGGGTATGTGGGTTACTTTGACAGTTAAATCTTGGTAAGTACACACGACGGCACCTCAGACTATACATGTTGACCTTAAAACCGCCTTTATGCCTTACGTTAATTTACCTTAAGCAGTTTTCGCAGTTTAACTGTATAACCTGACGTGCTGTCGTGTGTACAAGTTTATTATGAGGCAAAACATAACATTGGCTTAATCTTTGAAAAAGTTTTGAGCAGTACATCTACTAGACTAGCTGGAATGGATTATGGATGAACTGTGTCACATAGGCAAAGGCACTGAGATCTAAAGGTTTTAATGAAATAATAAACAATTTCAACTGCCTAACTATCACGGTTCATGAGATACAGACAGAGGGACAGACGGACGGACGGACAGCGGAGCCTTAGTAATAGGGTTCCGTTTTACCCTTTGGGTACGGAACCCTAAAAATAACTTTAAAGTCACGTCAATAGTTATCGTTTCTATTTTCCAATGCTTACGTACGCCGTATTTAACAATCGATCACGTACAAATTATTATCTAATAGGACAGTTCTCGTGTTACATAAGGGCAAATTACTTTTTTGCGCACGCGCAACGAACGGCCTGTTGAATCGAGGCCGACTACGTTTTTATAGCAATAAGCAGGAAAAGGCAATTTATAAAATAAAAAAAATACTCGTAGTGTAACCTGTGTACTACATTTGATTCAAATGTAGTACACAGGTTATACAGTTAAACTGCGAAAACAGCTTTTATTACGCAGGGCATAAAGGCGGTCTCAAGGCCAACATGTATAGTCTGAGGTGCCGTCGTGTGTACAATTCGTACGAAGGTCTTACAAAATTGTGAATATTTATTCACTCAGAAGATTTTTTGCTTAGGTTAAGTTTTAACTCAACTTAAAACAGAGTTTAAGATTATATTCTTAACCTTTGGCTTCAAATTTTTACAATGAAATGTCTGTCTGTATTGTAGCCTACGTCTATAAATATGTGTACAGTTTAGAACTTTGTCACTCTAGGGCTATTACTTTTTTGAAGATAAATCAATGGACAAATGACAACTACAACAAAGTGTCAAAGTTCTAAACTGTATACATATTTTTAGATCTACTTACCTATGTTTCACAATTTATTATTCAAAAATAAATTTTGAAAAAAGACCCACCATCTTGTTCGTCTTTCACAATATTGTAATGTGCCTACTTTTCCCCTTTTCCAGGGAAAACGAAGCTTTGTCTCGATGCCAGAATTCGCCAGTGTCTGGCGGTCCACCCCCTTCTGGAGGCTACTCGCTGCTGCTGTGCTGTTTCCGAGACATGTGCAACCACGAAGACAGCCCGTGGTCCCCGGCCAGGATGAACCTCACTTCAGGGGATATGGGTAATTAGAAAATTCCTTCATTAATAAAATATGATAGAAGAAAAAATTAGACAACATCACATGTAGAACAACATTTTTTATTGTCCCTATTGTTGCCTTTCTTACGGGTGCATATGGAAGTATGGCCCATAGCCCACCACGAGGGACAAATGCAGATTGGTGGGTGTTAACGACTGCAATGCAGCCGGGACCAACGGCATGTCGTGCCTTACGAAGCACGAATGGCACCCATCCGATGACTAACCCTTTTTTTGTGAAGTGGGAATGCATTTACGCATCCCGGAGGTATGAGGGACAGGTGGGACCGAGGGCCCTACCTACTACATCCTGCACTAACACGCAGTACCTAAGGGACGTGGTGTCACGCACCATGTGGTCCATGGTGTTGACGCCTCATCATCCCAAGACCTAACCTTGCGAAAGTTGCTTCATCCGCAGGGTTATACGCCAACTGTATTACCTGAGCAGATTATAAAACTGTGCAAAAGAGCTCGTACAAAAATACAATCATATAGTATAAATAAACAGTACACACGACGGCACCTCAGACTACACATGTTGACCTTGAGACAGCCTTTATGCCCTACGTAATAAAAGCTGTTTTCGCAGTTTAATTGTATAACCTGACGTGCTGTCGTCTGTACATTATCATAGGATAAAACATAGGTTTACACAATCTTTCATTATGAATTCGCTACACGTTTATTGTGACATTAATGTGGGGTTGCCATACCTTATTAGATATTGATAGTAAACAATATTAATATACATGGCCGAGTGTGCGATGGCCTTTATGCTGATTACACATTAATTAAACAACGTATAGCGCAGTAAACCTACATTTAGCATTCTCAAGCATTGAATTCAAGTTGCAAACTAATTGTATGTTTGTGTATAATCGCTTATAACTGCTATGCAATTTTGCAATTGTAACTTACTAAACATAATGGCGAAGAAATCACATATTTACCTACCTGTTACTAAGTGCATTTAACAGTCCACTAATACTACACACACTTCTTGAAATGTTCAAGATCAAGAAGTATCACATTTCTTACGAAAATATCTGTGAGGTAAGTTAACTGAAACTTAATGAGAATATTGTTACAAGCTTACTTGCTAAGCGTCTAATAAAATGCGTGGATTGCAAAATTAATGATTGAAATTCCATTCTCTTATATGTAACTTATAATTATAATAATAAAACTAATGGCTCTGTGAGCTTTAGACCACGTGTTTGTGTCAGTTTTTGAAATGGGACCATCAAACTGAACAACTTTTACTATGGGACCAACTCTG
Source organism: Catoptria pinella (assembly GCA_963556745.1). NCBI lineage: Eukaryota > Metazoa > Arthropoda > Insecta > Lepidoptera > Crambidae > Catoptria > Catoptria pinella. The sequence continues at coordinate 10,208,177 of OY750769.1, forward strand.
AAAACGCGAAAAAAAAATCAGCTGTTTTATACATTTTGATATTTTCGATTTAAATTTTTGTTATTATTCAATTAAATATTTATTCGGCATTAGGGGTATTTTTGTAACATGTTTTATATCCGCCGTTTTGAAAAATTTCGAAATACTGAATCGCCAAAAAAGTTATATTTATTTATGCTGCTCTCAAAAATTCACGAAAATCGGTTGAGTAATTGCGACCTGTAGAGGAGAACCGACGGCCAGCCGCACACCGGAAGGACATATTACCAAAGCATTTTCGCCCAAGCTGAAACGGAGAAGCTTCGCTCGCGCTTCGCGCTCGAAGTAATTCAAAAAACCTTTAAAAAAATATAATGTATGATCAAGGTACTATTATTACGTAATTATTACCTATATTATAATCGTTTCGTCTCATCTTCAAACAATAATCTTAAAGGCAGTAATATTACCTAAACAACTGCAAATCGATAACACGATAGATGTTATTAATCGATGGAATTTCAATCGCTTCCCTATCTAAAGTAAACACTGAGTGAGTCACACGTATTGCACCATAATTAGAGAAATTGGGAGTTTCCTTGCATGTATGTTGAAAGAACGGCTGATTACTGAAATCTTACTCTATAACATAAGTATTTTTTTAGGTTCTTATGACACTAATTCATATTTCTTTGCCATTGCTTATTTTAACGCAATAAGTATTTCATTAAATCAGGCATTACTTGGCGGAAGTCCCAAACCATTGTGAAAAGAGAAATATATGTAGCTTACTCCCGCAAAAAATCAACTACGCAAAAACACGTCACCAACTCCGGGTTGGGGCAAAACACGTGTAGAGTAGTCTAATTGGTGAAGGTGCAAGGTGTGTCGTTGTCATGCTAAATGCAAGTATTGCGCACTGATATTTTTGAGGTGTGCATGTGCATTTTTTTTGTGGGCGGGCGGGTGGTGCATCCTGCATATATTTTTTTAACGCAATATTTGACAAATGTCAAAGAATAGCTAGAGTAATCGGAGTTTATAAAGAACCGTAGGTACCTACTATATTAAAAAAATCTTATTTGGTTAGTTTTTTCAAGCACTTCAATTTTCACAGAGTAATATATTGTTTATACTGTGCTATTTTATTTCATTCGCGTTTCTAATTTGACAATAAGCGGCTTAAAATACATGCATCCGCATTACATCAAGTAAGTATATACAACATGTTACAAAAATACCCCTAATTATTAAATTTAGATTTTTCGCATTCACAATGCTATTTTTATATTAAGATAAATAATATTAGAAAAAATACTAGAAAAAATCGACTCACCCGTAGCGTGAGTCCCGTCTGAGGTGCTACGGGTGAGTCGATTTTTTCTAGTATTTTTTCTAATATTATTTATCTTAATACCCCTAATGCCGAGTAATCAAACTGATCGCCTTTTACTATGGGGCCAACTCTGAAATCGCGAAAAAGAATCAACTGTTTCATAAATTTTGATATTTTTGTAATTAATTTTTGTATGAAACAGCTGTAAATATCAAAATGTATGAAACAGCTGATTTTTCTTTCGCGGCATATTCGGCATTAGGGGTATTTTTGTAACACCCCTAATGCCGAACATGTTAAATCGTTATCGAATTATTTATTCGGCTGAACGTAAATCACATTGTATACATATAGTCTTAAAGCTCTCGAAAGAAAAGGCCTTCGAAAAAACTTTCTTGCGAGGGTTGCCGTTGCCACCTTTAAAATATACAAATTAAGCTCACTGCCCAATAAGTTAACAAACGTACAGCATGGTCAAAGCTCACAATTTCGGACTTTTAGATATACACGTCAATCTGTTTGAAAAATTGTGAGACACCAGGACAATTGTAAATTACAATGACAATTTACTGTATGTTGCGGACACCGCAAGTAGTTTGATCAGTATAGTTTCTAGGGACACCAAAATTGTCACTGTCATTTACAATTGTCACTTCTGTGTCTGCGTCGAGCGGCTCTTTCTCATTACTACTCATTTTCATTCGACAGCATGGCTGTCTAGTGAGCATTAGTTGTCAGTGTAGTACAGTGACACAAACTTATCTAACCCGATGGCCAAAACTGGAACTCAGTGTTATTACATATTGTTACCGTCGACTACATAGGCCACAGTGACGCCGTCACCGGGTCAGATTGGTTTGTGTTTTTCGAGTGCGTGTTATCAGTTGTGACAATAAACCGCATGCGTTGAAAATGAGTAGCAGGTAAAGAGCGCTCGCCGCCTTTTAAAAATAGGGACTCTGGGCCCTATTTTTGAAATCATTCAAAGATCATTCGGATGGCTTCAAGCGCTCTTTACCTTTCATTTTCATTGAACAGCCATGCTGTCGAATTGAAATGAGTAGTAAAGTGCGCGCGAATGATTTCAAAAATAGAGAATAGCTTCTCCGTTTCAGCTTGGGCGAAAATGCTTTGGTAATATGTCCTTCCGGTGTGCGGCTGTCCGTCGGTTCTCCTCTACAGGTCACAATTTCTCAACCGATTTTCGTGAAAGAATGACAACCCTTTTTGTGATGCAATATTCATTAAAATTTTAAGTTACACGCTTCTGTCAGACATGCCCTTTTATTTACTCCAAGAACAAAAGACTATAAATTAAAATCGGTAAAACTTTGTTGTTACAGTACAATGAAATCATGAGAAAATATCTTCAACTTGATTAACGTGTGTGCAAAATTGTACTGAAGAATAACGAAACATTTGTCTAAACTTGAACTCGTGACTTGCCGCAAATAATAGATTATGCAAATATTTCGATAGCTCAATGCACAATTATTATTATCTTCACACAATAATAACATTACCATAGTTTTTGTTTACTATATAGTAACGGAAATCGCATTTCTGACGCGGTTGCTCTCATAACTTATAATAGATTTAGCCCGCGGCGCGCGCGCCTGTTCATTTTACATGCCGATGCGCAATTGTTTTAACACTATCCCATCATTCCTTTGTTAGAATTAACCGTTCCTTTCACCGGGCTAAACTGATCATTATATTTAAGCACAGAAGGTGTATTTTAGTGAGCGCTGAATTTTCTCTTTTAATCGACCAGTATAAATAGCTTGGAACTTGTTCGGAGCATCTCGATTGTGATGTAGGTATTTGTGTGCTTTTATAGAAAACCCCTATTTATTGCTGGTTAGAAATAATGTCTACGTCGTTATCTAAGGACTTAGTATTGGTTCAGAGTGAATTGCTGTTTCTTAATAAAAAAACTATTTATGTAGGTACCTATATATTTCTGTGTTTACGAAATAAAACTGTATTAGCAATACAAACATTTTTATTATATCACATTTGCGTCTGTTTAGTGTTTATATTAAATAGTTTAATCATTATAATTTGAGGACTAATAATTTTGGTATTTACTTATCAAATTTATCCTAAATACGATTTTGAACTCAAAAGCTGCTGCTAAGAAACTTATTCTTGTAATATCTCAATGCCTTTAAATTTTTATAGTAATTGATCAGTTCGTTTGTTTTATTTATTTTCTTAATCTACAAACTCTTTGTGTTTAAACACTTTAGAAGAATAAATAAACAATATTTTTGATGTTATCAATTCATCGCATCACGATTTCAAGAATTACATAGAAGTTGATTAGCTATCAAATATCTATCAACATTCAAACCAAATGCGATCGCCATCCTTCCAAGAGTCTTCCGGCAACTGCGCCCACTTTTTACTGGACCCATGGGCGCAGTCGCCGGATCGAATTATTTTAATATTTTTATTCCGTCAACCGCTCCCATCTTCGGTATGCTTAAAAGATCCATTGTTTAAATCGAATTCTAGTTCTCTTTCAAAAGCATTTGAAAATAATTAGATCCGGCGACTGCGCCCGTGGGTCCAGTAAAAAGTGGGCGCAGTCGCCGGAAGACTCCTTCCAATCTTAACAATTACCAAATTCTTTGTACTCTTTGATTTCACTTGAAATTATTCAGCTAAGTACTAGACACACAATCGTATGACTTTGCACTTGATATCCATTAGTTAGAATCAGATATATAAACTGGCTACTGCGTTATGCTTTCCTGGTATCTGCATGCGACTTGTAGGCTCTGCGTTCTGCGAACTAAATTTAATCTGTGACTAAATGGCCTGCACATTCACTTCTATTGACCATTGTTGCAATCGTAAACAGCTACCGTGTGGGAGGCGTATGTACTTAAAATTTGTTGTATCAGCACCGATACATAATAGTACAAGTGTATCAGCTTCTTAATTGAGTAGGGTTGGCAAAAATCAAGAAATGGTTTGGTTCCACCTACCTTCCCATCGAACCACTGGCTGGGTGGTACCACGGGAGGCGGTCGTTGAGGGGGGAGCCGCAATGTGGAATGTTGCGGCTCCCTAGTCGGCTAGTTTGTAGATTAAGAAAATACGAAAAAAAATATTGTTAACAAAACAATGTCTATTGAATTCATAAAATTACGGCAGCTGCTTATATAAAATACAACCTAGTCAGTAGTCACAGTGGAATTTGTCAAAAACGTTCGAGTTTCAGTCTTGCTTCACGATTTCAAATAATAAAGTTTATTCAATTAAAAGAAATGCAGTACAATAACAAATTAAACTAAGTATGTTACATATAAAAAATCTAAATACAAACTTCTAATGTTTTTATTTGAAGCATTAAGTAATGCTAGGGCAACACAGACGACATTAGGGCGGCAGCGATAGCCTTAAGCTATAGCACAGAATCCTTAACAGTATAAAACAGATCTATGCTAACGCGCTGATGCCCTTAAAAGATTTACGATTAAGGATCACCCACAGATAACCTTATATCTGTGGGATCACCACAGCGCTCCAATTATTGACATGCCTGTGTCATTTCAGCATTCTAGATACTTGTTTACACTTATTTAAACAACCTCATTTTAATTAAAACTGTCTCCTTTCAGATACGAATTCCGTGGCGAGCGAGCGTGGCGGCTACAATGGCGAAGTGTGGTTCAAAGCGGCGACCATAGCTGTGCCGGTGTGCGGGGCGCTCATACTGTTCCTGCTCGTGGCTGTGGCGGTGCGGCTGTTGAAGGCAGACGCGTTGTTACACGCTGATAGAAAGCTGAGGTGGGTGTAGTTGTAGCGGTACCTACCTTACCTAAGTCGCACATACCACGACACACGGCACCAACAACAAGATTCCTCACCGTGTTACTAGATGGCGCTAGTATCAAGAAACATGAGCACCTCGCAGTATGGAAATCCTACATCTCGCTAACGAAGTTCACTCAGCGACTTAGCATATATACAACTTCCAACCATCATCGGTTGGACCGCGGTCCCCGGGCTATTACCACCCAGCCCGGAGGAAGATCTTCCCCTTTGACTTTCCTATCAGTGGCTACCTTACCTCCACATCCTATCCATACTATTCACTCCTACATAGTCACTTGTAATTTCTATCTGCATGCCTACATTAAAAAGGCCACTGTTAAACTGCTAAAATTATATTTCTGTATTACGCGTTCACTTCGTGATTGCCGTCGACGACCGTTATGACGTCACAGCTAACGGTACTGTAGACAAAAAAGTAATCATGTTTTTAACTGTTTTTAATTTTTTTCTTGTTCAAAGAGTGTCATTAATTTATATAACAAGTTAGATTCGCCATTATGTAGGAACTTTACTCTTTTAATCATTATAACAACACAAATAACGAACGTAATGATTAAATCAACAGAAACAAAAATTAAGCTTTGCGTTGCTAGCCGTACTAGAAAGGCGACGCAGGGGGTGCGGTATGACGAAGCGGGCCGGGAGGTAGCGGCAATGATGAAGTGAACGAGTAGTACCTAACAACTTGTATACGCAGTATTCGCAAATAAATGATTCTATTCTATTCTATTCTGTGCCCTGTTTATCAAAAATTATAAGTCTTGTACTTATTTATACATGCATTTTCCTAATGAAAATCACTTTTCCACAAATCCGTTTATCAAAACACGTTAAACGACACGCAACAAGTGTGATTGTTTATTTAACAAATGCCTTCTATTCGTGATTTCTTTAATCGAAAAAGTCTTTTTAACTTACATGTGTAAAAAACTATGGAAAATCCTGAATATTCCTGAGGGTGTACGGCGAATCTCAATTCCGTCTTACAATTTTTTACAAATGTCTTGCATAAATTATTTTACATGAACTTGTAACTTTTTTCTTGTAAAGTATACTTGTAGACTTGTAAGTTTTGATAGACAGGGCACTGGTATATTGGATGGTTTAAGGCGCCCTCAAGTGACGCCTTCATCTTAATTAAATTTATTGCTTTTTAAGTACATGTATAATGTATCGAAAATTCACATGCACAGATTGAAGCTAAGTTCTATAGTTTATTAACAAACAATAACCTCAGTAAAAGAGCAAATACTTTGGGAGATATAGGGCTCTTAATGGCGAAGTGTGGTTCAAAGTGGCGACCATAGCCTTGCCAGTGTGCAGGGTACGGCTGTTGGAGGCAGACGCGTTACTGCACACTTATAGTAAACTGCGGTAACTAATCTAAAAGTTATTAATTAGTATATTAGAGGAGAAGAGCTCTGTTGAGCTTTAGACCTCGTGTTTGTAACATTTTTGATCAATTTTTTGAAATGGCTGAAATATGATTTGTCCTCATATCTCCGCCATTTGGCAATTTCGAAGAACTGAATCGACAAAAAAAAACATATAATTATAGAACCTGCTCACAAAATTTCACGAAAATCGGTTGAGAAAGTCTGTTAAAAACTGTTCTAATGTCTAGGTAACTCAATATGAATGTAATATTGCCGACGACCTCCGTGATCGAGTGGCTTTGGAACCCGGGACCTCAGAGAAGTCGCCATCTCTGAGGTCCCGGGTTCGATTTCCGGTTGGGTCAATTTAGAAAAACGAAAATTTCTATCTGCTGCGCTGGCTTGCAGCGTAAGAGTTGATATACTAGAAGAAATGCGACGTTCCCACTAGTGACTCGGTAGCTCAGCGGTCAGAGCATTGGACCGGATATCCAAAGGTCGCGGGTTCGATTCCCGTCCGAGAACATGATCTGGTGCGAGTCCTATTTTTTCTAGTATATTATTTAGTATTTCTATATTGGCTTAGGTCTGGGTGTTTGTGATACCACCGTTGTCTCTGATTTCCATAACACAAGTGCTTTAGCTACTTATTTTGGAATCGGAGCAATGTAAGTGATGTTGTCAAATATTTATTTATTTATATTCTTAAAGGCCATCCACTAAGCAAATAATCACTAAGTTTTAAGGCCATCCGTAGCATATTCCCTAACATTTCCCTTATCTGAAAATGCTAAACTCCTCATTTTTCTATTGCAGAGGCGGGTATATGTCCCCACTCGCGCAAAACACGGAAGACGTCAAGAAAGTATGGGTCGGTGCGGCGGGCGCGCCGCTGCTGGTGGCGCCGGGCGGCTGCCTCGTGGCCGTCGAGCGCGCGCGCCTCGTCGACGCCGCGCCCGCCCGCCTCGTCGACGCCGCCGCCGCGCCCTGCGACATCCAGCGGTAGGACTTCACGACCCTCATGCAGATTCCACACCCTTTCGAGCGTGCTTGTTAACTGTCAATTCGATGAGACTGTTAGGGAAAAGCTAGCCTGGCGACGTATTTTTCAAAGCTCTCAAAAAACATCGTTTATAGTTCGCGCCAGAGTTCTAGCTCGCTCTGAACACGAGGCGATCCACGAGTTTGTACGGAAAATATCTCTCTACGCATGCGCGAAGCGACTTCAGAGCGAGCTAGAAGTTTGATACGAAAACCACTCGGCGATTTCCGCTCCCCGGCATCAGTCAGCTGAGCGGTATTCTCGCTCTAATGAACGATGTTTTTGAGTGCAAAAAAATTATAGAGGCATAGGAAAATCCGGAGCTGGGTGATCCGATTAAGCTTGATGAGAGATCTGAATGTAAAAGTTAGATAATTGACAGAGCATGATAGTCCAGTAGTAAGGTACAAATTTCAACCTTACCCCGTGGTGTTAAGGCGAGTTTTGGCGGGCTGCGGCGTGAAGTGGCTCTAAGATCTGGAGCGTTGTGTATGACTGACTTTTAGTACTGATCTTTGTGTTTTTTTTTCATAGATCGCTCTTCTAAATGTCGATTTTTATAATCATGTAATTTATTGTTGTCTTATTTGACAACCCTATTAGCTAAACTACACAGAAAAATGTTTTACTTAATTTTATGATTACATCCCAGTGATTATAATCTACCATTGTTTAGATAAATTCTGACTCTCTTTTCTGTTGATTTGACCAATATTATCATTTTAAAACATAAATTATAATATAATGCATATAAATTCCACTAGTATGACTAAATACCATTAGCCCTTTATTCCAAAGTTTGTTTTATAGGACATACAAATTTCGGACTTAATACTATCACTAGAAAGTAGAAAATATCTTGTCGCTTGTTTCTTATACCAGGGGCCCTACCGGCTAACTTTTCAAACTTCGGTGGGTCTGCCGAGCTTCAACTTAAAACAGATAAATCGAAGTAAGGAGTTACGTATTGTACTATTCGCTGAAGTTATTTAGAAGATATCGATGTTCGTGTGACATCATGAACTGGGGTTCGCCATTTAAGCCCGGTTGGGGCTCGATTTATCTGTTTTAATTTGAAGCCCGGCAGACTTTCCGAAGGTCGATGCGTTATCCGGTACGGCCCCAGTTGGATATTTTTTTGAAGCGGTGTCAAAAAGTCCATTTGCGAATCTTCGATTGATCTCAAACCTTTTTTTATTATTTCTTTTTTTCATTTCACGTAGCAGCCCGTGGGTATATACCAAATTACCATTTTGTATAATTAATTTTATAATTATTATTATATTTATAAGCGCTTTGTGTTCCTTTATTGTAAAGTCTTTGTAAATGTACTACGATTTAGTTGAACTGTAAAGATTGTGTTATCCGAGCAATTGTTCATAAATTACTAAGTAACATTGTAACGCATGTTACCAAAATAAATCACCTTTAACCATTAATTTTATTTCAAAAAATGAATTTCCTTTTATAGTTTGAATTTAAAAAAAATCAAATATTATTGTTTTTTTTAAATTGAAATTTCTTTTAATTCTACAATTTTATATTCAATTTACAACAAATGAGGACATTATTGTTAAACCAAATTATTTAAAATAAATTTTAATTTAAGTGAATATCAGTTTACAGTATCAATATTACTTACTGCATGCATTTCCTTGGTGCCTACAGCTAGTTTTTTATTTATTCGACTAATTATCAAATGTTGTCTTAATTTCGTATTAAATTGTTGAACTACTCACGCTTTCTACTAGATGGCGCTTTTCATGTTTAATGCGTGTCTGTTAATCCTTATTTGTTTTATTTGGTAAACAATCATCACCTAACTCTTTATTGAAATATTCATTTTTTAATACAACAAATGTTTTTCCACACACAGATTACGAAAGAAGTTGATAATTATTAACGACAATTTAATTTAGTAGTACAATATATTTTATAAACTATAATTTAAGAGACATATTTACATTAATACGGTGATTTATACTTAGAGACAGTTTTGATAAATATGATGACTAATATATTTCTTAGGGATAGATATTATAATTTGGGTATTGCAGATTAGTGACACATCTAAACTTAGATGACAGAAAATATTGTGCCCTTTTTTTAATAACGAAAAGTTTAAAAGACGAATGACAACTGTCAAAAGCGGTTTACTAAATAAGTCAAGTAAGGATAAACAGACTATAAGTTATACACTCGCACTCTGCACTATTTCTTAGCGTAAACGCACACGGACTACTTTTTGTAGCTGCGATAATCGCGGCGATTTTTAGGCCATACTTTTGTAAGCGATTTTGTGAGCGACTGTTTGTAGCTCGTGGGCGTTTAAGTATCGAACTCTGAATGTTCTATATTCGGCGGAAAAAAAATCGCCCGTGGGCGGGAGGCCTTATTCCTTGTGTAATTATTGTAAATAATATTGTAAGATTTTAGTGTTAAGTTGTTACCTGTTTATAATTATCGTAATGTACGGAAGATAAATGACGATTTCTGAAAGTTAAATCCATTGGAGGTACGACTAGTCCATTTTTATCTGATTTTAGTTTTATGAAGATCATTTTTTTTTAATTCACCTACTTTCTCAATGGATTTTACTTATGGTCGAACTTACACTAATTTAAGAGTAGCAATTTTTATAAATTACCTAATTTGGATAAATTATATTCCTACTTTGTCTGTAAATGTAAATTAAATTAAAGTATTTTTTACTTTTTTGTATTGAATCAATTTATTTATAGTAATTTCGACCATTCGTCAGATATTGTCTGAAAATAAGCTTCCATAAAGGTGCCTTACCTTTCGACAAATAGAATTTATAATTGAATAGGTGCAAATAAATTGAATACTCCATAAATGTAATAAACCTGCGATCATGTGTAAATAAAAAATGTATAAAAGAAATAAATGAAGTTATTTTATTAATGGATGAGCTTGTTTTCTTTAGTTACCTACCTTAACTTAAAGTATGTATAGTACTATTATACAGGTGGATTTTTTTAATGCCACCTGGAGGTAGTACTCACTCAGTAGAGGATAGCAAATTTCACTCAAAAAGAAACATTCCTTTATTATTGAAAAGAAATAAAACTTCATTGAAAGATTTTTAAAAATACGCTTTTCACACCCAGTAATCGAACTGGCTAAAATTCCGTTTAAATTTTCGGTTTAAAGCTGTCAACAATAAAGAAATGTTTCCTTTGAGTGGAATTTGATATGTCCATAGACTACTTTCCCTCCAAGTGGCATTAAAAAAATCCACCCTGTTTATTCTGTGCCTAAAGTCTAAAAATAGTTGATAGCAGTACCTCATATTCGTATCCCAGCCAGACTTAATTCGATGTGTAGGTACTTTTATTTACAAACATAAGATATGAAAGAAGATGTTAGTAGGTAATAAGAATATGTAAGTAGGTATCTAACTTTATGAATGACTAATAAGTTTTTTACCCAGACTAACCAAAAAGTTTGTTTAATAAAATCGACACGTGCAAGGAAAAACATCGTAACTCAGTTTTTGGCGATATTGAGTTAAGATGATATTCTTACTCAGCAAAAAAAGCGGAATTTTTTACTCTTATCGTCGTATCTAAATTCGTTATAGTTTAAAATATACACAGAATAATAACATCGTAAGTGGAGGTTAACTGCCGTTACTAAAATTGTATATTTAGTTACATGTGTTTTTTTTTGCTTACCATTATTAGTTTACATGAATAAAATTGTAATACAAGTTACGATCTTGTTCTTAGAAAATTTTGTGCTTTTTTGTGTTTTCGATTCCACCGAGACACACGTAAAAGCACCAGTTACAGAAACAGGAAGTAGATAGACAGCCAGTATTTTTTCATATTATGTAAAGGGAGTGACGGATAAGGCCTCAACTACGCAATTAATACAAATTTTAAAAAAAGTATGCAGTAAAATTATCTTCACTCCTTTGAAAGAGTATCACAATGTCTACGGTACCCGAAAGACCGTAGTTTTCCTTTGGGAAACCTGGTGTTTACAAGATCGACTGCACAGCAGTTGTGGTAGTTCATATATCGGCCAAACTAAACGCACAATAGCATGCCGTATAAAGGAACACATAAAAGCGGTCAAAAACAACGATACGCAAAAATCGGCCATCACTGAACATTTAATTAATTCGGACACAAATCACTGGATCAAGTTGCACAACCTTCAGATTATATCAACAGAACGCCACTATATACTAAAAATGGTTAGGGAAGCGATTGAAATTACCAAATACAAAAATTTCAATCGTGAAGATGGGTTTAAATTGTCAAGTATCTGGAATCCAGTAGTCCGGTTGTGTAAAAACAACAAAAATCATAAAAGTGCCGTTTCGCGTACAGATACAGTGAGTGTCGTGTGTCGAGAAGAGGGCCTAGTACGAGTTGGTGTTTTCACTTCTCGCATAGTTAACTATCGGATATATCTACTGCTCATAGTCAATGTGAGTGAGTGAAGGAGAGAAAACGATAGTTAACTAACTACGAAAAGTGAAAACACCAACTCGTACTAGGCCCACATAATATTCGAGTGTGAGTTTGCAGAGAGTGGTACCGGTATCGCGCGTAATAAAATAAAAGACAGACGGAGGGTAGACTGATTCGTCTGCCAATAACATCTACCCGCACGCAACAATCGACAGTTCTTCCGTGACCATGGCGCATGCAACTGCGCCGAAATATCGGAGTCTCAAAAATAAACAGGTGTATGGTGTAAATTCCGACATAGTTTATTCTAATAACGTCGATAACCATGGAAAACAATATAAAAAACTACATTTTTATTTCTAATTGTAACCCTAAAACACATAACTTAAACTAATTAAAAATTGTATCTCAGACATACAGTTATTTTATTCAATGAATATAACAATTTCATACAATTTATGATTGTATGTCTGAGTTACAATGTCATTTATAAAGTGTATGTGGACGAATTTGATTGTAACTCTCAAAAACATACAATAAATCATTCAATATATACATTTATGGCATCATAATAATACAATCGGGTAGGTCTTACCACGTTTACTTAAATGTTCAAGATCGATTGGCATTACGACTTAACCGAAATTGGTAAGATTTTTTTGAATCTTTGTTGCGCTCTCCTGAGAAATCCTTAAAACTGAATTACGATGTTTTTCCTTGCACGTGTCGAAATGACGCTTTGAGACTTCAAAAACGGATAGAGTAATATTGATAGGCAATATTTTTGGTTAAACTAGGTAGGTATAAACTATTTTTTTCCTTAATTAGTAAGACAGTTATTGGTGTCTCGCTTCGGTTGACCCGACTTAACTAAACTGACAGGACTCAACTTAATTTTAGCATTCTGTTCTTGTCTTTTCGATACATAAAGAAAAGGATGGAAAACTAAATTTAGTTTAGTCCTGTCAATTTAAGTCGTTGCCAATCAAATCGACACCAATGATTAATCATAATAGTAATTAATCATAAAAATTAATCATAAAATAATTATCCTAAAGGAGAGGTACTTATCACTATAATTATTTTTCTAACAGTAAATTATTGGTGTCCTTAATATTTTCTTCTTTTATCTTGTTTTCAGATGAAGACTCGAGTATCTCGATTGCTTCGAAAACCCATTTGTAGTTCATGGCACCGAAACCCTGAAACATCAGCCTTATTCATAAAAAAACCTTAAAATAGAGTAAGCGTCAGCGCCCACGAGCGACTTTTTGTAGCTGCGATTATCGCGGCTTTAATCGCGGTGATAATCGCAGCGTTTTTTTGTCTCTATGAGGAGCTCGGTGGCGCAGTGGTAGGTATAGCGCCTGGCCCATCGATTGCGGAGGTTAAACAACATTCGCAAGAGTCGGTCATGGGATGGGTGTACCAAAAATTTATTTTCTCGAGCTCCTCCATGCTTCGGAAGGCACGTTAAGCCGTTGTTCCCGGCTGCATTTGCAGTCGTTAGCACCAATCCGCATTGGGCTCGCGTGGTTGGTCATGGCCCATCCTCCTTATCCACCCATAAGAAGGGCAGTGGGGACATTAAAATGGCTGATGGTCAATGGTTAATATTTAGTATTATTTTGCTTTTATTATGTGTCGAGCAAATCTTACTCTGTGGTTCCTCCTTTGTAAAACCTCTATGAAGAGCGTGGGCCGCGCCTGCACGTGCTTCGTGAAGGCCTGCAGCATGTAGCCTCTTTCGTCAAAGTCTATAAGGATGCTGAACTCCTTGAGAGCCTCTATGCTCTCTGCCACCTTTATGGAACTGCCCTTTAGTTTCTCTTTGATCACGTCGTAGTAAGTTGGCGGGAAAACCAAGATTTCGGCACCACGAGATTTCAAATTGCGCATCTAGAAAAAAGATTCAATTGAGAAATGGTATCTTCATAAGTTTGATAAAAACGACGTATGTAAGTACTAAGTACCTAATTGAAATTTTGATATTTTAGCATTTACAATGCTATTTTTATATAATAAGCGCTGGCTTGCAGCGTAAGAGTTGATATACTAGAAGAAATTCGACGTTTCCACTAGTGACTCGGTAGCTCAGCGGTCAGAGCATTGGACCGGATATCCAAAGGTCGCGGGTTCGATTCCCGTCCGAGAACATAATCTGGTGTAAGTCGTATTTTTTCTAGTATATTATTTAGTATTACTAAGTACCTACTTCTCGTAGGCGATAATTTTGGTCGTATTAAGTAGATTTATGTTAAGAAGTTTCGTGCTAGAATAGTTAGAATTGGATAGTTCAACCAATAATCTTATATCGCATTTACAAAAATTACTTTGCTAAGTTCGTCTATGGCAAATTCTGTTTGTTTCAATTCATGTTGCTTGACACAGCTTAGAACTTTATTTACGTTACTCACCGTAGCGACAATATCATCGGTGTACAAAGCAACATGTTCCACTCCAGATGTGCCCAGCGCTTTGACGAACTCTGTAGCCTTGCTGGTTGGTCGCAGGCCTTTAGCAGCTTCGTTCATAGACAACTGGACCCAAAACAAACAACTTATGTACCTACATAGCGACAATACCTCCTAACTAAAACATGTGAGTAACGAATTTAAATTTAAATTAGTATCTAGCTAGGCACACTGCCGAAGGAGTTTTGACTCGTGGTCCCACCCATTTTGTCCCACTGTTACTCATGGTCCCACTAATCTTAACCATTAGGCGACCGAAGTTCGCTGGCAACGTTTTTAATAAGAAAACACTCTACGTGATTTTCGGCAGATGTGTTGCTAGCCATTCACAAAGCATTGCAGGCGTAACTTGGCCGAACTTCGGTCGAGTAACTTCGGCATAGTGTGTCTTGACTGTCTAGACACTTACAGAAGATGTGGTAAGCCACAAAAGATTTTAAGACACTGTTTAAATGTGATGCTGTCTCTTACAAACAATATTGTCAAAAGAGTGACAGCATCACTTTTAAACAGTGTCTCAGTTAAACAGTGATTTGTGGTATGGCCGTGGAGGTTTTAGTAGGCGTATTTAAAAACTACGACGTACTAGGTAGGTATCTTAACCACAGAAAACATAATAGTCAAAGATGGCGCTGGCTTGCAGCGTAAGAGTTGATATACTAGAAGAAATTCGACGTTCTCACCAGTGACTCGGTAGCTCAGCGGTCAGAGCATTGGACCGGATATCCAAATGATAGTCTAAACTTTAAATATGTTGACAGGATAAAGGGTCGAACACCCTACTATAAATTATTGGATTTTGTCAACTTTTTTGCTATAGCGAAACTTACAAAGACTTGTCTACCTACTCACCAAAACAGTCTCGTTTTTATTGATAACTGAAGCTGAATTTATACAGGAATAAGGCACCAAATCATGATTGTAGTCCACACACCAAAATCTGTAATTTGAGTTATTGAAAATTAAAGGGTACCTAGTAGGTAATTAAAAATTTAACCGAGCGATAGTACCTAAATTAAATTTTTCAAGGGATCAAAAATACTGAATTACTGATTAGACGACAGACTGAGGGCGACTACAAATATTGAAAATGGGTGACTTTAAAATACAAATCTAAGTTACTACTTATTCACAATACAATAATTATTAAGCGATCAAATTTATATTTTAGTGACAACTTTACGGCACACATTATATTCAAAATGTAGCATACCTATATTTTATTTGAAAAGTGCTATTTTTAATCTAACATTATTGTATTAGCTCAAATCCGTTATAAAAGGTGTTACAAAAGTACCCCTAATGCCGAATATGGTAGATAGGGACCATAAAACTGAACAACTTTTACTATAAGACTAATTCTGAAATCGCGAAAAAAAAAATCAGCTGTTTCATACATTTTGATATTTTCATAATTAATTTTTGTATGAAACAGCTAATTTTTTTTTCTCGATTTCAGAGTTGGTCCCATAGTAAAAGTTGTTCAGTTTGATGGTCCCTATATACCATATTCGGCATTAGGGGTATTTTAGTAACACCTTGTATAGTAACCTATTTGGTATAATTTAGTCGCCCACTTTGTTTAACTTGCCTATGCATGTTTAGGTTCTTCTCATACCAAGACACGGAGTCTTCCAGTGTACCATCAGCCATGTTTCCTTCTACGTGGTCAATGAACATCAGATTCGTGTTAGGTCTGAAACATAAAAGCATAATTAATAAGAAAATATATGATAGATATGATTTACGCATACATACTTCGCAGAAGTCCTATGTAATACAATACAATAGATGAAAACACTTATGTATTAAATAATAATACTTAACTAAATATATTAGTCCTCTCGCGGAAATTCCATCAGTTCGATTAAATTCAAATTTGGCGTAAGTTCGAAAAGCATTGCGATTCTGTAAGACATCATTCGTGACCTCGCATCTGAATCCGCTGTGAGTTTCTTGATTGGTATTCTCAAAACTCGCTTGAAAGATGTCAGAATCTAATGTAAAAGATCACGTTGTTGGCATATCTTTTGTTTGTCATTTTGGAAACTTATCAATCCGCCCTTGTGCATAACAATAAACGCGGTAAAAATAAATCTTACAGAATTTCATTGAGAGGGTCATCTTCCACGGCTGTATAACCAGGTAAAAACAGCCCCCTGTATTTAGATCTGTCAATAAGTGTGTGCGTATTGTTGCCATACTGAAAAGAAAAAAATAAACGGCACATTAACAAGTTAAAAACTCAAAACCAAGTATTTAGTCTTGGAATAAAAACATTAAACGAAACACAAAATTTAACATGAAAATTTTTCAAAGTCTTTGTATATTTGCATTCTTTATATGTTTGAAAATAATGGCAAGGTAAGGGTACAGCCATATAACTAGGTACGCACATAAATAACTAGGGTATTTAATTCCAAAAAATAGAAAATGTACATAAATCTCTTAAAAATTGTTCAAATTAATGTTGTACAAGAAACACAATAAACTTAAACTCAAACCCACCGTCCTCAAAACCGCGTATCTGACCACCCCGTCATTATCCTTCTCTTCCGTGACATCCTTCACCAGAACAGCCCCGGCCTCCTTGGCACGTCGCACCAGCTCCTCCAAGGATTCCACCTGGAATGCGACGTCTTTCACAAAGTCACCGTGAGCTGCAAGGTCTTTGGCGATTGCCCCACCTGTGGTCGTCGGTGATACGAAGACTATCGTAATCTGAAAATAAAAAAATAAGGAAGATAGGGATGTAGAGTTTCAAGGATAAGGGTCAGTCAGCGTAAGATTCAGGGTCATTTTAATGTCCCCATGAGCAACAATCTGTCACTGATTAGTTGTCGGTGATGAAACAAGCAATGGTGCAATGTGACGTGTGCACACGACATGCTATTTTAAAAGTCGGTTCTACAAACAGTGTACAAAAAATTTGGTCGTAGGCTAGCAGCTTAATCAACATTTTTTCTAACCATAAAGAACAAAAAAAATCAAGCTATTCTTTAATGAATAAATATCCGTTATCATTTAAAATTGATTTTTATTTGAAATTTACCTGGTTCAGTCTAACGGCATAAGAAACCATTGGCTTGCTCTCACTCGGTTCCTGAACAGCAATTGGTCTAAAACCAAACCGAGTGACGAAGTAGCTGGACGCCTAAAACGATAACATACATTAAAATTAACCTAACTAACATTAAATATTTAGTCGGTATGATACTACCAAAAGTAAAAAAGTAACTAACACCCGTAATTCACAAACATTATGAGGTCTCACAGTGCCCGCGGCCCCTAACTACCAATCACACGTTGTACGTAATACAAACGAACCAATCATAAAGCTCTATTTCATCGCAGTGCTTTCGCATAGGCAAGGGTTGTTTGAGTATTATTCTTGAATATAAGTGTAACACTCTTTTAACTCACCGTCTTTGCGTTTGCTACCCAAAATATAAGGTGATCGAAATTAAGAACTTTTCCCGCAGCTACTCGATTATTTGATTTTCCTTTCGTCATTTCTATTGCTGAAATAGTTAAAAATCATTGCATTTATGGGTCAATTTTGTTTGATTGCTTAAAGCGGTATATATTAAGAGGTACTATATTAAGGCCCGGTATATAGTGTAATGTGTTTTTGAAAGCATAGTAACGGACTTCTAAAAAGATTTCCTTCGTTATATTTTAGTATGTGTAACTTCAGACCTTTAACTAATGTTCTGTATATAGAATAGAAACACGATTGGTAACACTTTTCTCGATAGGTTTTTTATTTCGAAAATGTGCTTTTTATTTTGAAAATAACCGAATATTTGCAAAAAATCGATACTTCTCCGTTAAACTGATTTTATGACCGAACATTTTAGCAATACGTTTATTATTTCAATTACTACGAATTAATTCGTGATATTCGGTCTCGCTCCCACGCGCGTCGTTTTATTATAGCTATTTCGTTTTAGCAAAGGAACGCCTAAATAAAATAGAAATACAAAGTATTTAAGTAATTACATATAGTTTAGTAGGTAGACTAAGATATTCGTTAGTTTTCGTCACTGTGTCGCTAAAACTTAATATCCTAGGTATAGGTATATTTTCACAAATTCAATTATTTTAATGAATATACTCTTAGTTTATTTTATTTTAAACTTGAATGACCACCAGTTTCCATTAAATGAACGGAAATTCTAAAAACTTGTGGGTTTTAAATAGATTTACTCCGTCCACAGTAATTTGTACTTACACTATATTATTGATACATAATTAATCCTAACTAATATTATAAATGCGAAAGTGAGTTTGTTTGTTTGTTACGCTATCACGTCTTAAGACGATTAGTGCCCTCACAGTGGCGCCCTCATAATATTTAATTTTATTGCTCGCTAAGTACATAATGTATCGAAAATTCAAACGTACAGATTGAAGCTAAGTTTCTATAGTTTATTTACAAACAAACCCCTCAGTAAAATATAGTTTGTTGTAGTAGTAGTAGGCAAAAGAGCAATAAGTGGCCACTTTTGGCACATTATGTACTTAGCGAGCAATAAATTTAATATAATGAGGGCGCCACTGTGAGTGCACTAATCGCCTTAGCTATTGCCGATCATGGTGAAATTTTGCATACATATTGACGTAGAGAAAAGGACATTAGAGTAGTATTCATATAGAAAAAAGCTACCTACTGTCACAGATCCATATAAAAATTAAGTATAGTAGACGCAGACGAAATCGCGGGCGGCCGCTAGTATGCTAGTAGTTTATAAAAAAAAGGTTTTTATGTTTGTTCATTGAAGTTGAATTTTATTACTATTTATCTAATTATTTTGCATTTTGATAAAATTTCAACACCTTTTATTACAATACATACAACAATCAACTTTATGATACAATACACTTTGTATTGAAAGCTGAGTTTATAAGAAATCGACCGACTGACTAGAAACTCACACATCTAAGTATCTTAAATAATTAATAGCGCATTAACTTCAGACCGACTGCACCAAATTTGATAATTCTTTTGCCGCGTTTGTTATTAGTAGGACAAGGTCTTCAATCGCACATGTAAACGATTGATTTTCGCGTCAATAAGCGTAAATTACGTAAAAATTTACAATCACAAATGATCGTTACCGCTTAAAAATTGTTAAATCAGATAGAGAAATAGGTAAAGTCGAAGGAAATATTAGTCAAGGTAGGTACATGAATCACATACAAAGTATGAACTAGATTATAACGCAAGTATAGTATCTGTGTTATTATAACTAACAAATGGTTATTTACTAGCATTTTACGACTTTTAAGTCATATCACGTCCGATTCAAATACCTTAATGCAAATTCTAGTATCTACAGAGACATAAGCACTAGTATAGCTGTAGGTATGTACACACAACAGCACGTCAGGTTATACAGTCAAACTGCCAAAACAGCTTTTATTACGTAGAGCATAAAGGCGGTCTCAAGGTCAACGTGTATAGTCTGAGGTGCCGTTGTGTGTACATACTATGATGGAAACCGGTTATTTATATTTTACCGGTTATTTAACAAAACATAAATCATTAAAAAAAAAAATTAAAAGCATGCGACTGGCCTGCCAAAAACGAACTACTTAAAAGTTAAATAACAATGTCATTGCAATCCGGACCGTGTTGAAGAACAATTATTTTTAATCAAAGAGGTCCCCCAACTGCAATGACACCTTGTTATTAAACTATTTTAGTACGTTTTTTTTTAATTAATTTATTTTTATCTCACACATTTTAGTGACAAGTTATACAACATGTTACAAAAATACTCCTAATGCCGAATATGGTATATAGGGCGACCATCAAACTGATCAACTTTTACTATGGGACCAACTCTGAAATTGGGGAAAAAAAATTAGCTGTTTCATACATTTTGATATTTTTTGATTTTAATTTTTGTTTTCTTTTCAGTTTGATGGTCCCTAAATACAATATTCGGCATTAGGGGTATTTTTGTAACACGTTATATAGTTTTAGAATGTGCTCATCAAGGCCTTACATTTGATGCCATATTATAATAATTGAAGAAAAAAATATTTTTTACATTTGAAAGCGGCGACGTATAGTTGCCAAATTGATATTTTAAAAAAAATAGCCAGTGTCAATCGGGATGATGTTAGGGTTCGAACGATATACGCCCAATTCCGTTAAGGCATTTAAAAGTAATGCTGAAGGAAACTCATATACCCACAAACATACATGAGCGCTGAATACATTACAATGTCTGTTTTTTGGCCAGTCGTGTAAACACTGTCTGTTTATTGGGCAGTCGTGTAATAACAAATAAGTAAGCTAAAAAGTGTGAATAACTTACGCAAAACTTTTTTTGTTATTCTCACGATATAGGTAATACCTCTAACAAGCAAAACTCACCAAGATCTCGTAAAACTGTCTCAAACCACAGCACACAATTTTTGCAAATACCCCTGAATGATTTGAGGTAAACTAGCGTGGGAACACTAGGAACAGAGTTTCCAAAAAATACTAGGTAACCTACCTTTAGTAACAAACTCTACACGAAATATAAAAACAAAACTGCGTATGCATCAAAACCAGCACTTATATAGTAAACAACTTATCTATCATTAAGATCAAGCATAATAAATTAAAAATAAATTCATAAAAATATTGCTGTTTATTAATACCTATGTACAGTTATTGATTCTTTTTACATAATTATATAAGTAAATTATAAAGTTACATGTTAGATGTAAAGATAAAATAAGTAATATCGCTACGATCTAAGATCTACAGCGGATGCAAAATTCGATGATCTTGGAATATTATTTCCGTCAAGTTAGGTACACACGACAGCACGTAAGGTTATACAGTTAAACTGCGAAAACAGCTTTTATTACGTAGGGCATAAAGGCGGTCTCAAGGTCAACATGTATAGTCTGAGGTGCCGTCGTGTGTACATACTTGACTAATTAGATCGCAGCGGACTTTCAAATTAAAAGTGCAATTTAATTATAAATTCAAGATTTTTTCTTGTTTCTCATTCAGTAAAGAGTTATTCAAATAATTAGATTTCGGAAAAACCTTATTTTGATAAAAAAAATCTGAAGTATATTCTATGTATCATCACCAAAATAAAATAATGTTTAATAAATTGGATTCCTAAATTAGACATTAGATTGGTAAATGCAATCGCGGCTTAAGCTTACTATTATTTTATAACGTCAAATTAAACAAATTTAAGTTTTTCTTTTTTATTTTACCGATGTTCAATCAAGTGCACTCCTACTGAAGCCGATATGATTGTGGCTACGGGGCATAGAATTTAGAGCTATCTTTGTTTGCCCACAATGTCCATAGATGGCGCTGCGTCGGCCGAAGACAGTTACAACTCGCGGTGTTAAGATTTTTTCCAGTTTAATGATATCGTCCCCGTAACTTAGATTCGACATCGCTTCTCGGCCTTTTGGCTAAGATCAAAGTGTAGTATCTGTTCTTTTCAGCTTAATATCTGAAAGTTCCCTCACTGAGGGACCAGTATATTAAACTGATTTTTGTAACTCGACGGGATGTTCGGGGCTCGCTCCACTCCCGTCACGGGTCGGCCCGGCATTGCAGTGCCGCCGGGATCGGCCCACATAATACTAGAAACTCCTTATTGCAAAGAAATATGAATGTATACTAATGGCTCTGTGAGCTGAAAGTAGACAAAAAGTTCATAATATTTTTGAAATGCTGAAATGTTTTCTTTTTTTGATCGATCACTCAATCCCGATATTCTTGATCGCGTCGGGAGTAACTCCCCGGTCACAAAATCTCACGAGAATCGGTTAAGACATACGACCTATAGAGAAGAACAGACGGATATACGAAATATTTTTTTGCTCAAGCTGGAACGGAGACGCTTCGCGTTCGTTCGGTCAATTATTCCTATTTTAAAAAAGTGTAGATCTTCTTTCTATTACTTTACTGTATAGTATACATAATAAACACAATAGTACAGTTCAGTATACGTATAGCATGCGTAAAATGTTCTAAATACCAAACTAAAAAAATCTTACTAGTTAATGTTTAAGATGAAAGACCGCATAGTAATGTAAGATATAAAACCTGTTTACCAAGGAATAGGAAAATACCAGAAAAGTAGTAAACATACCCTCGATAATAACAAGTGCATATAAAAACAAAAAATCTCATCACATTTCTTGGAACATTCTCGATGTTATTGCGCCATGTTTTTAAATATCAGAATGTGTAAAACAGGCAACCGACGCAAGCCGGACATCGGCTTATACTAAACTAACAGACTACATGGGGTAGAGACTACTAAAGTTACAGACTGTGACATTTAGTATAAATTAAAAGCGAAAAAGTATTATTTATTTATTTATAAATTAGGACTACCAGAGAAACTTACATTAAATCTATATTCTAAGACATTACTAGAGTAAGCATGCTAAATGTAAATTCTAGTTAAGGTAGCCACATCTTTTGTGACTTACAATTGTGAACAGATAGATTAAACATTTACAATATTATTTAAACTTAAAACCTAAAAGATAAATGATATTAGAAAAAATACTAGAAAAAATCGACTCACCCAGACGGGACTCGAACGCCGCACCCTTGGGATCTCTGTAGCATAATTGGTCAGTGCATTGGGCCGGAATCCCAAGGGTGGTGTGCGTTCGAGTCCCGTCTGAGGTGCTACGGGTTAATATAAAAATCGCATTGTGAATGCGAAAAATCTAAATTTAATAATTAAAACCTAAAGATAAAAAAGTAATAAATCAAATAAAAGCTCCGTAGCAATGAATCAAATAATTTCAACAAAATAATAAAATAATAATAATAAAGAATTACCTCTACTCATCTCTCAACTCAAATATCTTAACACAGATCTGATTCAACGTATAATGAAAAATGTCAACTGTCATATCTTATACAATCAGTTGTAAGTATCGGGCAAGCGGTACAATCCCTCGATAATAGTGTGATTAAGGGGCTGGATATTCAGCCAACCGCGTGCCCGCACACTATGCTTCAGGATTTTAAGTTTGAAGTACCTACCTAGTACCTACCTACCTAGTTCCAAAATTACCGAGTGGTAAAAACCATTGCATAAATAATTTCATCTTAACTTAATGACTGACAATAAAATATCTGTCAAATATGCAACAATGCCTGAAATGGCAGCAAATAGGAAGTTCGAAATTAAAACAGTAACGTTATTCAACCTACCCTATAAATTTTGATTCCCTGGAGTGTGTCGAAATATGCGTATTTTGCGGCATCGGCATATACAGCCGTATCTTTTTTACGTAAACTTTTTTCAGTTTCAATTCAAGGGACTGTAAACCTGAATATAATATGGTTTTAATTTCAACTCGATATTTCCACGCGTTCCCGAACGAGATAAATGGTCTTAACATACAGACGGACAACAAAGTGATCCTATAAGGGTTCCGTTATTTCCTTTTGAGGAACCCTAAAAAACTATTTATCCTACAGATATTAATTCAAACTGTCAGATAGCAGCCACCAGTGATTTTTATTGCAATATAATTGGATTGAATTTAGTACGTACATCTACCCTAGCACTAGAAAAGGTTAACAATCGTGTTACTAATTACGCCAGACTCGTCAAAAACCGCTTTATGACATTACTGTATACCTGCCCCCTTAGCATGACGGACGAAACACGATATACAACATGTTACAAAAACACCCCTAGTGCCGAATATGGTATATATGGGGACCATCAAACTGAACAACTTTTACTATGGGACCAACTCTTATAACGCGAAAAAAAATCAGCTGATTCATACAATATTTTGATATTTTCGTTTTAATTTTTGTATGAAACAGCAGATTTTTTTTTTCGCGATTTCAGAGTTGGTCACAGAGTAAATTTTTGTAACATGTTGTATATCGCGTAATACAGCGTTTTATCGACACCCAACTGTCAAAATCCATTGTCTTTTGACAGTTAAGAATGATAAATCGCTGTATCATATCGCGTTTCGGTGGTCCCGCTAGGCGGGCTGTACATTATATCCAGATAGCATAACCCAACAGTGGGCAGCGGTTTACCTGAATGACGTGACGCCACGCCACCCCGCCTCTGTGCTCAACTGGTCCTGATTACTAGTTTTGTTCATTAGCATTTTGTTTATCAGTTGCTGCACAGTGGTCAACTTTGTAAGAACTGGACTTAAAAAAGTAGCATTAAAATCATAACAATTATGGGTAACTATGACGATTGATGTGTAATGAGAGATAATGCAGAGGTAAATTAGTGCTAGTTACATCGATTTTTTTCTTACAATAGTAACAATATCTAGCTTACAGTAAATTTTTCGTGTTTTATATAAATAACTAGTTAAGAGTACCTACGTTTTAAGTAGGTGAAAATTGGGGTTTCCAGATCAGAGATCTGGAAACCTCCAATTTTCACCATTTTTTATATTTTTATAATGTTTCACTATTCATCTAATCAATAACCGAATATGAACTTTAAAAAGTACCTTATAATACACTCGTATGGTACCGAATTGTTGATCTTTCGATATATTCATTTTTAATAAACCACTGTTATATTCGTCGATTCGACGGATGCAAATGTTTGCAATCGAATACTATGTCATTCAGCATGTTGTTGCAGTGTCGCCGAAGGCGGAATGATACTCACTATCAAATGACGCTTAATATAGGTACTTAGAAAGATGAGATTACGTCATTGTTTTGGAATTCAATATAATTATTCCTACTAATCTTTCCATATAAAAATAACAACGTTGTTTAAGAGAATAAATAAAAATGCGGCTAAATCTAGGTTCTTTTAACACGTTTTTATTAGGTTGCTTTTTATCAGTAGAAATGACCACTTAATTCGTTGTAACTTAGCCGATATTTTTTTTCACTTATCACATGTAGTGTTAAGACATTTGTGCATAAACGTTTCAGAACTAATGTTCTGTTTGTTAAATGCATTCATACAATTTCATAAATCCCTAATTAGTAGAGCCTAATATTTATTTTATTCCAATACTTAGAGGTGCCGATGTTTGTGTGAGTAAATAAAAGAATATGTACCATATTATAGTATAACATTTATTAAGAAATATTTACATTGTCTGTAACTTTAGTAATAAGTTCCTTAATCGATTTATAAATATCGTCCACGTATACATTTTTCACTATATGCTGGACACAAATTTCTGCATCACATTTGCACAGTGAATCTGTGCTATTAGAAAAATGATCAACATCATATATTTCTATTCTTATTACTTTTCCACCACCACACGTTCGTTTTTTTGCATAGGTAAAGACGGAAGAGTTATTTTTCAGCTTCTTGCTGGGAGGCTCGAGATTTAATCGTTTTTCAGTTCTCGGCTGGTGCACGGTGTTCATAGGAACAAAGTTAAACAGCTCGTTTTCGGAGTCCTGAAAAATAAATAGGTAGGTACTTAATAGTATATTAACACTGTAATAAGGAAGTTAATTTAAATAGTATCTACGAGTAGTTTTCGTAAGATATATTGATTGAAACTGAAATACTTCTATATATTTTATCAAAATTACAGTTTTATTTAATGGTAAGTAAACTATATATATTTAAATATAAACAAGTATTTAATTTTTATATTATTATTTTTGTTATTATAAATTAAAAACACTCACCGACATTTAGAAATATTATGAACAGCGTCGCTTATAAAAAATAACTAATATTATTTTCTTTTGAAAATCCCTTTATATATTAAATTAATATTCGATCATAGAGTTCAAAATTGATGCAATTATTATGTGTTTATATCAATACCATAAAAGTAAACGCGACTCATATGACACTATTATTGAATGCGGTAGGTAGCGGCGCGGCGCCGCCGCCGCGCGCCGGCTGCCGCAATGATGTTGGATGTTGTTTTATCTTACGAAGACCGATGAATTAAACGAGTTTCAACTGTATAGCAAGGAGATAAGAGTGTCGACGATGGATTCCGTGAGATAGAACGCAACTTATACTTAGAACCGTAAAAGCCACGAATATCGGGACAAAGTTTAAGTACCAATTTAAGTAGGTCTCACTGTGTATGAAGTTTGCTTTATAGCATGGTTTAACTTTTTCTGGTATTATTATCAACTAGCAACCGCCCGCGACTTCGTCTGCGTGGAAAGTTTTTTTTGCTATCCCTTGGGAAAAAATATTTTTTTTTTTTCGGATGAAAGATCCTTGCCTGCGTTCACATGCAAATTTCACGATGATCGCTTCATGTCGTAACAAACAAACAAACGGACTTTCGCATTTATAATATTAGTAAGGATAGTTAGTATTGTCTGGTGTTGCATTTGAGGTGGTGTCGATTGTACATTATAATCTACTAATAAAATAATTTACATATATTTTCTGTTTGTTACAATTTCTTTGATATGTTTACTGAACAATAATTATATGTGTAAAGCCGTAGTATTTTAGTAGTATGCCGGAACGGGTGCTATTTGATCACTGCCTAAATAAATATATGATTTAGTTATGAGTATTTAAGGTTGAGATTTGAAGTTTTTGTTTACTATTGCTAGGCATTCTTTTATGGATAAGTCCTGATTCAGGATTTTAGGATCATGCGTACGTTACTTATATGGAAAAACTCACGTGGATTTCACGCTATTTAAACGCGAGAGAAAATCAGGGACCTTAATTCAGCTTCCAGGAGCACGGAATAAACATCAACAACAAAATATTAACCTCTGTTCACCACTAAGGAAACATGTAAGTAGTATATCATTCATAATTATATAAGATCGTATTCATATCTAAGGTTTTTTTTTTTGATTATAAATTAGTGCGAGTGTGACTGCAGAGCCTGGGGTTCAAATCCCCTTATTAAATTGTACTATACCTTTCGATACCAGCATTACCTTTTATGATACTTAAGATTTTTCATTAAATGGTATTGAAGGGCCTCTTTATGACAATTGTAGGCGACAGATTATGAAATGTAATTATTAGAACATATCATTATATAACAATGAATTATCTACAATGTTCACGTTATCAATAAAAAATAATGGAGGCTTAATATTATATTAAGAATATTTTATTGTTAAAGTTACAATGCCAACTTAATTATTGTTTCTTTTTAGGTCTCAAGAAAACGCAGAGACCCTCTTTCCATCCGACGACGAGGTTCAACCACCACCACCTCTGAAAAAAGCCAAGAAAAACAAGCAGGCGCCATCTCCACGCACAGAGCCGGCGCCGGCTCGGGCATCTTGTTCGTCGTCGAGAGCGAGTCCGGCGCCGCTGCCACCGTCGCGGTCATCAGCTTCGAAGAAACCATATTTCAAGCCGATTCCTCCAAAGAAGCCCACGACGGCGTACGATCTCTTCGGAACTGACAGTGAAGACGAGGGGAAGGGAGATATCCCTATTACCGGTAAAGCACCAGCCCCGTTAACTTCTTATCTAACACGACGCCTTGCAAACGGTCAGTCACGTCAAACATTCGATCGTAAGCCCGGATCGCACTATATAGATTTGAAAATATACCGGTGCGATGAAATTGATAAAGTTCAGCCGATACATAGGTGGCGGCAAGCTATAGTGACCGTCAAAAATCAAACGTATGATAACACGGATGCATGGCAACACCTAGCTAATTTTATTATGGCAACCAGAAAAGAATTTATGAATTGCCCCCAGACATTTGTTAGTAACTATAATAGTGCTTTATGGTAAAAAATAAATAGATAGATAGGTATTACTATAATATAACTATACTATAACTACATATTATAAAAATATAACGATACACTTAATAACATACTTTATTATTCTATTTCAATATACGTTACTACTAGGATATTTAATCACTATTACAATGATATATTCAAACTTACTACTTAATTATAATTTACCTTACTTATTGAAAACTATCTTACCTATTGTATTCAATCAATACCGATACTTACAGATTAGAAGACAAAAGTAACATAGGTTAAACTTACGCTAGACATTTAAATAAATCATGTTATCATTGATATAATTTTACTTATATATTAAAGAAGTTTTATAACAATTTCATATTTCTTATTTTTCTTTTCTTACAGTTTCACCGATACCAGAAAGAACAAATTACAATGATATAATTATTTGTGAAAATTGTCACACTGAAATACCAAAAAATGAATATCTGTATCATTTGAGAACGAATTTACACAAATCTAATTGCATATTAAAAACTGATTATGAAAATATTGATATTATAGCTACGGCTTTTAAAAACAGAATAATAACTTACAAACTGAATCCATCGATGGAATACCTTACACCTGAGGATTTCCTAATGGATAATCAGCATCAAGTATTAAAGTTAATTAATGATTGTCTGATTAAACATAATTGTGTTAAGTTAAACTTTGAGCTCTTTGCTTACTTTATTCTATCACGATCTGGTGAGCAAGAGCTTAAGTCTTTCAACACAAAATACGAAATCATATATAATAGTACTGATATAAATGAATTATATTTGAAAACAATAAATATATTTGAGAGAAAACTGTCGGAATTCCAGCACCGTGAATCTGGCTGGTCTTGTTTTTCTATAAGCCACCTAGAAGTTAATATTAATAAATATTCCCCTTTGAAAGGGGGTTCTTACATTGATTTACCATATGATATAAAAAAAACGAGGAGTTGCTTAAATGTACAAAACAATGATAACTATTGCTTTTTATGGAGTATTGCAGCAGCATTATATCCAGCAAAATCTAATGTTTGCAGAACAGATTCATACCCATATTTTACAACACTGTTTAATATAGATGGTCTATCGTTTCCACCATCGAATTATGATATTAAAATGTTCGAAAAGATTAATCCTAATATAAGTGTTAACATATATGGACTAGATGATAAAAACATGATCACTGGTCCTTTATACGTGACAAGTTTAAGAAAAAAACACCATGTGAATTTACTATACTTTGAACGAAAAGGTTGTGGTCATTATTGCTTAATAAAAAATCTATTGAGATTAGTCAGACGTCAAATAAGTAAACATAAAGGTAAAATGTATCTGTGTGAGACATGCTTACAAGTATTCACGAGTGAAAAAAAAATTTGTGAGCATACTACGTGTCCTAATGTATTGACAGTGTTGCCTGAAAAAAATAGTATTCTTCAGTTTAAAAACTTTGAAAGAAAACAAAAAATTAATTTCGTTATTTATGCAGACTTCGAAAGTATTTTGCTAGATTGCAGCGTAAGTAAAACTGAAAACACTCGAACATATAAGGTTCACGAACCTTCATGTTTTGGTTACTATATTTGCTGTTCGCATGATCAGGACTTAAATAAGTATGTTACATATAGAGGACCTGATTGTGTAGAAGTATTTATAAAAAAATTGATTGATGATTTAGAAAACATTTACAGTATGTTATCAAATAAAATGCCAATGACGTCTTTAACAATAGAACAAGAAAATGATTACAAAAATGCTACAAAATGTCACATCTGTAACCATTTGCTCTTTGATGACAAAGTAATGGATCACGATCATATTACATCTCAGTACCGAGGCGCAGCTCACTCTCATTGTAATTTAATGTATCGAGTATGTCCGTTTGTCCCCGTTATTTTTCATAACTTAGCTGGTTATGACTCTCACCTATTTATTAAAGAATTAGCGAAGTATAAAGGAGCTTTTAAAATAATACCAAAAACCAAAGAAAAATATATGTCTTTCACGAAAATATTTCAAACAAGGAATACTCCAAGGCCTATTCAAGTTAAGTTTATAGATTCTTTTCAATTCCTTAATTCAAGTTTAAATGTATTAGCCGAGAATTTGACTGAAATTGACTTTGTTAACTTATCAAAAGAATTTCCATATATTAATTATAATCAGTTGAAGCTACTAAGACAAAAAGGAATTTATCCCTATGATTATATTAATGCGAACTCAAAATATAATGAGACTCGACTTCCACCTAAACATTGTTTTTACAATAGTTTGAAATGCGAACATATTAGCAATGATGAGTATACCCATGCTCAAAATATTTGGCACTCATTTAATATTAAAACGCTTGGAGAATATACAGATTTATATTTAAAGACCGACGTGTTACTTCTTTCTGATGTATTTGAAAAATTTAGACAGACTTGTTTGCATCATTATCAACTCGATCCAGCCTACTATATTACAGCACCTAGCTTAAGCTGGGATGCGATGTTACTGTATACAGACGTTAAATTAGAATTAATAAATGATTTACAAATGTATGAATTATTGGAAAAAGGAATTCGTGGGGGCTTGGCACAATGTTCTCTACGTCACGCTAAAGCCAATAATAAATATTTACCGGACTATGATGCTTCACAAAAATCAACTTATTTAGTTTACCTTGACTGTAATAATTTATACGGTTATGCGATGACAATGAAAATGCCAATTTCAGAATTCCGCTTTCTGACAATCGATGAAATTAACACCATAAATATAGTTACGATATCTGATGATTCTGAATATGGATACATTTTAGAAGTAGATTTGGCTTATCCCGGGAATTTACATAATATGCATAGTGATTTACCATTTGCTGCGGAGAAGTTCATACCTCCTGGTGGAAAAACATCTAAATTAATTGCTAATTTATATGACAAATTCAACTATGTTATTCACTACGTCCACTTGAAAGAATGTTTACAAAATGGACTTATATTAAAAAAAATTCACCGTGTCCTAACTTTTAGACAAGAATTTTTTTTACAAAAATATATTGACTTGAATACAAGGTTACGGCAAGCTTCAACGTCTGCATTTGAAAAAGATTTTTTTAAACTTCTTAATAATGCTATATTTGGAAAAACGATTGAAAATAGACGCAAACAAGTCAATGTTAAATTAGTGACTATGTGGGACGATGTTAATAACACAACAAACAAGCACCTCGGCGCGGAAAAGTTGATTGCCAAGCCAAATCTAAAAAGTATTGCTATTTTTTCTGAAAACTTTGTTGCTCTGCAATTGAGTCCTGAAAAAATTGTCTTAGACAGACCTATCTATATAGGATTTACAGTTCTAGAATATGCAAAAACACATTTATACAAGTTTCATTACAATTTCATTAAAAATAAATATAAAAATCGGGCAAGATTATGTTATACAGACACAGATAGCCTTTTGTATTTCATAAACACTGAGGATTTTTATGAAGACATAAAAAGTGACGTTGCAAAATTCGATACCAGTAATTTCGAGGATAACAATTGCTATAACATCACGAGAGTAAATGCTAAAATTCCAGGTCTGTTTAAAGATGAACTTGGAGGTGATGTTATATGTGAATTTGTAGGTCTGAGAGCGAAGCTTTATTGTATAAACAGTTTAAAAACTCACATTACAAAAGCAAAAGGAATATCTAAAGCTGTAACTAGTCGTTTAAAGTTATCTCATTACAACAAAGCTTTAACAAGTGAAACAAATTTTAAATGTAAAATGAACATAATTAAATCCAGCAAACATGTACTATACTCTCAAGAAATTCGGAAAGTAGCATTGAATAAAAGTGATGATAAGAGACAGATACTTCCAAACCAAACAGAAACGTTACCTTGGGGTCACTGTAAAACATTGTTTTAAAAGTTTAATTTCTTAATATACACATAGTTATAGTGTCTAAGTAAATTTGTATTACGATATCATTAAATAGTAATATAAGTAAGTACCATGAAATTGTGAAGATCAATAATATTACACTATGTTTATTTTTTTTTTTTTTTTTTTGTGAAACCATAACCCTAAATATTATATGTATTATTCCTTATTTATAAGTTGTTAATAAAATATTGTACTCTAATTTTAATAAATTATATAATGATGCATAAGTTGTTAATTTTTTATATACCAATGCTGAACTACCTGCCCATGCCCACCTATATAAAGGCATGTAGCATATTTTAGTCTCATTTACAATGAAGTTCATTAAACAATCTGACACTTTAGAAGTGAACAACATAAAAATAGAAAATATTGCACACAAAGCTAAACATAGTATACTCTTGCCTGACACGATCCGATGTGTAATATGTGGTCCTTCGAATTGCGGGAAAACTAATGTAATGCTAAATTTACTGTTACATGAAAACGGTCTTAAATTTAAACACATTTATCTGTACTCAAAAACAGCTTTTCAACCGAAATATTGTTTCTTACGCCAAGTTATAAAACACGTTCCTCACGCGAAGTTATTTGTTTTTAATGAAAACAAAGATGTGATTTCGCCTAAAGATGCTTTGAAAAATTCAATAATGATTTTTGATGATGTCGCATGTGAAAATCAGATAAATATTCGTAATTATTTTGCTATGGGCAGGCATAGACAGATCGATTGTTTTTATCTGTCACAAACCTATACCAAAATACCTAAACAATTAATACGTGATAATGTCAATCTCCTGATTATATTCAAACAAGATGATATTAATTTAAAACACATCTATAATGAACATGTAACTACAGATTTTGGCTGGCTGGAATTTAAAAAGCTTTGCATGATGATATGGCAAGATCGATTTAGCTTTTTAACCATAAATAAAGATTGTGCTCTTAATAAAGGAAGATATAGACAAGGCCTTGATACCTACATTTATTTATAGAATAACTACGTATATAATAATATATATTCTTGAAAATAAGTTATTAGTGTTTGAAAATTAGCAAAAAGCGGTTGGGTATAGTTTCAAATAATGGACACGGAAATTAAAAAACAACTGATAAAATCTGTAGATAATATAAAAAATAAAATAAAGGAAATTCAAAATGATGAAGATGCTGCTAATTTGAAATTTAGAAAGGTATTTAAACCAATCACAGATAATTTGGAGACAATGATAAAAGCTAATGACAAATATAAGCCCTCCCTAAATGTGTCTATTGATATGAGTAATCGTGATAAAGATGATGATCAAAACTCTTCTTTAGATTATGAAGACTTTAGTAAGAACGCACAGGTAGATTCAAATGAAAGCTCTGAATACTACGATTATACTGACGATGACAGAAGTCCTTATAAAAATTTAAACAATACGCTCAAGTCGCTAGAAAGGGATGAAGTAATTGGCATTCATGATAATAATATAAATGTACCGTTTGGGGTACGCAGTGAAAACAAAAAATTGATGATAGGCAACTCTAAAGTATCATTTTCTTCTACCAGTAATGCTTCGCTGACAAATAGAAATTATGTTGTGAGCGTTGGTAATAAACATTATGAATTAACACCAGGCTTAAAGGAACTTCTTATGCGCAACAAACCTAATCTCAAAATTGTTAATGAAAAAGATAAAATAACCTATAAAGATATACTTCATTACACAAATGCTCATAAAAGAAACTTTGATCCGAACGGTCAAATGAAGGGTGACAAAGGTTTAAAATATCGACAAATCATCAAACCATTGTTTTCTCAGCAAAATATGGTTGAAAACAAAAATTCGAATAAAACAAAGAGTGGTGGTAGTCACATACCAAAATATAAGAAATATAAAAGTAATACAGATTATATTTTCTGGGACGATCCCAACGAACTGATAGAAAGGCTTAAACTATTGATTGCGTCAAAAAATGCTGGTAATACTAATCATGATAACGAAATTTTATCTATAATTGAAGAACTAACAGAAGCTGGCATTATAAAAGAATAAAAAGCTTAGCACCGCTTATTAGTGATTAGTAACATAAGGAACATAGATCATGAATGTTGATAAACTCAATAGTGAGTTTAAAGCTACTCAAAAGCAAATTAAACACATAAATCTAGAGGATAAGATTGTGGCATCGTCGAGTGAATTCATATCCTGCTCTAGCTTCGACAAAGACTACATAGATCAATTTAAAGTTAATATTTTAAAAGAAATTGTGAATGTTAATAAGTTAATTGTAACTTTAACAAACAGAATACAAAAACTTGAAAAAAGTGTTGATATCAAAGATCTCGCAGGAAAATTAAATAAGCATTATGAGCAAAGCAGATGTTGTAAATGAAATCTGTAAAAATGCTAGAACTAATTATCCAAGAAGAAGTGTACTACTTAAAGATATAGACGATCTTTGGCAAGCAGATTTAATAGATATGCAATCAATGTCAAAAGTTAATAACGGTAATAAATACATATTGGCAGTTATTGATTGTTTCACAAAATTTTCGTGGGCTATTGGACTAAAGCAAAAGAATAAAGATCATGTATGTCAAGCTTTCAAAACAATACTAAAAACCGGACGTATTCCAAAAAATCTGCAAACCGATCTTGGAAAAGAATTTTATAATGACCAATTCAAAAAAATTATGAATAAGTTTAATATTAATCATTACTCTTCATACTCCACTAAAAAAGCTTCCATTGTTGAAAGATTCATCAGAACTTTAAAGAGTAAATTGTATAAAGAATTTTATATCAATGGGAATTACAAATGGAATAATGGAGTACTCAATAAAAAAATAAATGAGTACAATAACACCATGCATAGAACTGTCGGTCAGCCTCCGGCAACGATTTGTCATAATAATAAAGCAAGAGTAATGAAAAGGTACATAAAACTGGCTCATTCTAAAGAAATAAAAAAAAATAAAAAGTTTCAAGTCGGTGATTATGTGAGAATAAGCAAACACAAAGCTTGTTTTGATAAGGGTTATACACCTAATTGGTCCACAGAAATATTCAAGATTAATAAAGTACAAGAAACTAACCCTATAACCTATTTATTAGAAGATTCTAAATGTCGACCGATACTTGGAGCATTTTATCCACAGGAACTTCAAAAAACCAAACATCATGATGTTTATTTAGTTGAAAGAGTTTTAAAAAGAAAAGGAAACTTTGTATATGTTAAATGGCTAGGTCTCCCGACAAGCGAGAACAGTTGGATTAACAAATCAAATATATTATAAATCAAATATATTTTTTAGTTTCCAACACTAAATTATGTATGTATTTAAGTCATTGCTCATTATTCTTTCTTCATTCGTAATCAGTTCTTAAAACGATATAGACCATTGCAAAACAAATATTATCATTTTAAATTTTAAATTTTAATAAAATGAAAAAAAATCGATTTGGTAAGTTTTGTGATAAAGAAACAAAGTACAAAGATACATATACTAATAATAACAATAAACGTGATGTATCGTCTTCAGGGACAAGCTTGAAGAAAACCTTTAAGAACGTTGTTTCACGTACCAAAAAACATATAAAGAACATTAAACCTAAATGTAAAAAGGCTTTAATGGAATTAGCATATGCAACAGCGCAAGAATTAGCATCAGACTCATCTATTAACTTACCGAGAATTATACCTGTACCTAAAACTGGTGGATTTCTTCCGTTAATACCGATTTTTGCCGGCTTATCTGCTGCCGGTAGTTTGGTGGGGGGTGTTGCCGGAATCGCAAAGGCCGTAAACGCATATAAAACAGCCAAAAAACAATTGACAGAAATGGAAAGGCATAATAAGCAGATAGAAGCAGTATGCATTGGCAAAGGATTACATCTGAAGCCCTACAAAGAGGGACTAGGAATTTACGTTACCAAGAAAAAAAACTAAATTCTAGGCTGCCCAAAAGAGCTTTAACGAATATTGATATTATGGAACATTCATATAATATTCCCTTTTTTCGAGGTGTATTTATGAGAGACCAATTACCACGTAAACCTTACCCGGCAGAATGCGGTGTCATAAATCTCGACACTTCTAAAAACTCTGGAACTCATTGGGTAGCCTATGGAAAATTAAATGATAACGTAGAATATTTTGACAGTTACGGTAACTTAAAACCACCAAAAGAATTGATAAAATATTTAGGACCAAATATACATTATAACTATGATAATTTACAAAAAAATCATTTATACAACTGTGGACATTTATGTTTAAAATTTTTAAAGTCTTTTTGGAGCAGAAATATGTAAACATTTAGAATTAAGTAATGATTTAGTATTTACTTTGTTCAAGTTATAATACATATAAATACGATAACAACCAGTACTATATGCACATTCTTTAACTGTCTGTGCTAGAAGCTAGATAAGAATTGTTTATACTAAACCGATGATTGGTACATAGTATCTTAATATTTTTATTAAATAAAAAATCATGATAATTTTTAATAAAAATCTCACTACAAAAGACAAACGTGATATTTCGCATTCTATGTTGAAAGGAGTCAGACGTCTCAGTGTTGTAAAAACAAAAAAAATAACTAAAGAAAATAAAATATTTTTAAAAGATCTTGGATTTAAATTACAAAATGTTGCAAATCACAGATCTACCAAATCATGATAATTCGATTGAGAGCTATGAAATTCATAGTTACAATCCATATAGTAACAGCTTTAAAGACAATGATGAAATTAGAATACCTATTCACCAACAAGATACATATGTACTACCTTCAGGCAGTTCTATCTACATAGAAGGCTTCGCGCACGTGATTTCTAAAGACCCAGCAGTGAAAAAAGAAATAAGTTTTATCAACAACCCACTCTCATATTTGTTTCAAGATATACGGTATGAATTAAACGGTGTTGAAATAGATCGCATCAAAAATGCTGGAATTACTACGACGATTAAATCTTTTATCTCTATGAATGAAGGCGAAAATAAAGCAGCAGCAGTTTGGGGATGGAATTTAAACGGTACAAAACTGAAAGATGGTCATTTTAGTGGTGTTATCCCATTAAGTAAAATATTGGGATTTGCTGAAGATTATAACAGAATAATTATAAATTGTAGACATGAACTTATATTACATAGAAGTAGTTCTGTTTTAAACTGTGTAATTTTAGATAAAAATGATAATATAGCAATAGAAATTCAAAAACTTCAATGGCGTGTCCCTCATATAAAAGTTGCTGATCGCAATAAATTGATGTTACTCAAACATTTAGAAAAAAATCGTCCTATACAGTTGGCATTTAGAAATTGGGACCTATACGAATATCCATTATTACCAAAAACTACTAAGCATTCATGGTCAGTCAAAACTGCTTCTCAGTTAGAAAAACCAAGATATGTAATTTTTGGCTTACAAACCAATAGAAAAAATGATAGTGCTAAAAGTTCATCGATGTTTGATCATTGTAAAGTTACCAACCTTAAGTTATTTTTAAACTCACAATATTTTCCATATGACTCACTTAATCTGAAATTTGATGAAGGTAAATACAGTATATTATATGAAATGTACGCTAACTTTCGTCAGTCGTATTACAGCGCTGCTGTCGATCCGTTACTTAACTTGGTTCAGTTTAAGGAAAAAGCTCCATTGTTCGTAATTGATTGCTCAAGGCAAAACGATTCTCTTAAAACTGGACCTGTTGATGTTCGGATAGAAATTGAATGTTCAGAACAGATACCAGATAATACAACTGCTTATTGTCTGATAATAAATGATCGGCTTTTCGAATACAAACCTCTAAGCAACATTGTAAGAAAACTATCATGAATGTGATCGTGGATGTACAAGGGTTCAAGGACGAATATAACCAATTTATTCCAAAGGAAATAGCGATCCTGTGGAATAGGCGCATAATTGTTCTGTTAATAAAACCACCATACCCATTTTATGAATTATCGAAAAAAGAACGCCTACAAGTAGCCTGGATAGAGAAAAATAGAGGAATTTATTGGAATGAAGGATACACGCCATACTTTAACTATAAGAACAATATAAGCGACTTTTTAAACAATAAATGTATATTAACTAAAGGTCATGAAAAAGTTTTATGGATTAAAGATATGTTTAATAACAATAGAGTATATAATTTAGAAGATAGAAACTGTCCTAGTTTAGTTACATTGTATGATAAATATTCATGTGCTTCAGATATTATTAGCTGTGTACATCATAACAATATATGTGCTTTAAAAAATGTATTCTGTTTGGACAAGTGGTGCAGAGAAAATGATATTTTTTAACTATATCCAATAAATTAAGATAAAAAATACATTTTTTTTACTTAAAAAATCTTCTTCACAACTTTCTACCTACCTAAATGACACTTTTTGAAATGATTAGGTGAATTCTCTAAAGATTCAAATTAGCATTCGAGCAGATAATTTTAATAATGAATATATCGAAAGATCAACAATTCGGTACCATATATTATAAGGTACTTTTTAAAGTTCATTTTCGGTTATTGATTAGATGAATAGTGAAATATTATAAAAAAAAATGGTGAAAATTGGAGGTTTCCAGATCTCTGATCTGGAAACACCACGAATATAACAGTGGTTTATTAAAAATGAATATATCGAAAGATCAACAATTCGGTACCATACGAGTGTATTATAAGGTACTTTTTAAAGTTCATATTCGGTTATTGATTAGATGAATAGTGAAACATTATAAAAATATAAAAAATGGTGAAAATTGGAGGTTTCCAGATCTCTGATCTGGAAACCCCAATTTTCACCTACTAATATATCTTACGAAAACTACTCGTAGATACTATTTAAATTAACTTCCTTATTACAGTGTTAATATACTATTAAGTACCTACCTATTTATTTTTCAGGACTCCGAAAACGAGCTGTTTAACTTTGTTCCTATGAACACCGTGCACCAGCCGAGAACTGAAAAACGATTAAATCTCGAGCCTCCCAGCAAGAAGCTGAAAAATAACTCTTCCGTCTTTACCTATGCAAAAAAACGAACGTGTGGTGGTGGAAAAGTAATAAGAATAGAAATATATGATGTTGATCATTTTTCTAATAGCACAGATTCACTGTGCAAATGTGATGCAGAAATTTGTGTCCAGCATATAGTGAAAAATGTATACGTGGACGATATTTATAAATCGATTAAGGAACTTATTACTAAAGTTACAGACAATGTAAATATTTCTTAATAAATGTTATACTATAATATGGTACATATTCTTTTATTTACTCACACAAACATCGGCACCTCTAAGTATTGGAATAAAATAAATATTAGGCTCTACTAATTAGGGATTTATGAAATTGTATGAATGCATTTAACAAACAGAACATTAGTTCTGAAACGTTTATGCACAAATGTCTTAACACTACATGTGATAAGTGAAAAAAAATATCGGCTAAGTTACAACGAATTAAGTGGTCATTTCTACTGATAAAAAGCAACCTAATAAAAACGTGTTAAAAGAACCTAGATTTAGCCGCATTTTTATTTATTCTCTTAAACAACGTTGTTATTTTTATATGGAAAGATTAGTAGGAATAATTATATTGAATTCCAAAACAATGACGTAATCTCATCTTTCTAAGTACCTATATTAAGCGTCATTTGATAGTGAGTATCATTCCGCCTTCGGCGACACTGCAACAACATGCTGAATGACATAGTATTCGATTGCAAACTTTCTACCTACCTAAATGACACTTTTTGAAATGATTAGGTGAATTCTCTAAAGATTCAAATTAGCATTCGAGCAGATAATTTTAATAATGAATATATCGAAAGATCAACAATTCGGTACCATATATTATAAGGTACTTTTTAAAGTTCATTTTCGGTTATTGATTAGATGAATAGTGAAATATTATAAAAAAAAATGGTGAAAATTGGAGGTTTCCAGATCTCTGATCTGGAAACACCACGAATATAACAGTGGTTTATTAAAAATGAATATATCGAAAGATCAACAATTCGGTACCATACGAGTGTATTATAAGGTACTTTTTAAAGTTCATATTCGGTTATTGATTAGATGAATAGTGAAACATTATAAAAATATAAAAAATGGTGAAAATTGGAGGTTTCCAGATCTCTGATCTGGAAACCCCAATTTTCACCTACTGTTTTATTACTTCAAGGTTTCACATCTTATCACAAAAATCCAAGAAAATCAAATAATTAGTATCTTTAAATAATATGCACCGCCAACTCCGTTCCATTGAAAAGACATCAACGCACTACATTTGAATATGCTAAAGCAATATCGAAAATAAATAAGTTTTATAGTTTGGTGATAATATTCTAGGTATTGAAAATATTATTTCTCCATATTCTGAAATCTGGCTGAATTTGAGTAGAATCTGGTATTTGTAGAATTTGGCGTTTTAAACTGAGCTGGCATTTGCGACTAATCCGTTCTTTTTCCTTTTTTATGTTCACTCGCATAAGTATTGCTGAAAAAAGTGTAATGTTTTCGGAATATTAAAAAAAATGTTATGATACTTTTTACGCTGTCTTTTGAATGTTGCTTGGTATACCTATTAAATTAAAAATCATATGATCTTTAATTTAATATCAATTAAAGATCTTTAATTTAATAGATAAAAAGCAACATATAATATTATATAACTCTCATTTGTTTTTATATTTTGTACCACTGTTCATTGGAGGCTTGGTTTGACTACGGTAAACTTCTATAACTTGATTCAATTATAAAACTTAAGATTTGTTCACAATACACTCTCTTTTTATTGACACTTAAGTGTTATGTTCATGTAAACTAGGCGCACATATAAAAAAAGTTCCTTAAATATTTTATAGCTCTAATAATTTCTTTATTAAATACCACGTAATATTTTCGATATTGCTTAAGCACTTATTTGAATATGTTAAATAACTTACGCGCAATACTTACTCGTCCTTAATGTATGGGACAGCTGATTTTCGCGATATCAGAGTTGGCCCCACAGTAAAAGTTTCTTGTAATCATGAGTGAAACCATCCCACTGCGGCAACCAAATAGGTACCTATTGCCTAGGTCAAAATTTGACGCTGTAGTTAAAAACGTTTTATTTAAGTATGTTTATAATTGTTTGTTTGTTTCAAGTCATGTTTGAATTTGATTATGTATCGCTGCAAAGTAAATTAAACTTTTGAATACAATGCTTGAACACTGTTTAGGAACTTTGTGAAGAGGGTAACGTAAAAGCTATCTATAATATCGACCACGGAGACGACCTCTGTGGTCGAGTAGCTTTGTACACCGGGTTTCAAGGTGTCGCCATCTCTGAGGTCCCGGGTTCGATCCCCGGTTGGGTCAATTTAGAAAACTTACTTTTCTATATTGGCTAAGGTCTGGGTGTTTGTGATGCCACCGTTGTCTCTGATTTCCATAACACAAGTGCATTAGCTACTTACTTTGGAATCGGAGCAATGTATGTGATGTTGTCAAATATTTATTTATTTAATTTTGTGTACACGCCCTTATATTTATCTCGTTTCCATAAACGCGGTAGATAGGTGTAATATTTATTATCACATCAGGTTATAAAGGCTCCCTCTCACGCGCCCGCGTCAGTACCAGTATATCGTTAGTAACCGCAGAGTGAATTCCAGATTTTACAAACGGATTGTGTAAGGAGATCTTAAAATGGTCAGTATAAATAAAAACAACTTATTATCTTTATTATTTTACAATACGTGAATTATTAAATTGCGTTATTCATAAAAACCCTAGTTTTTTCGGTACCTATTAGTCCAAGAATTTTGTGTAAAAACATTTAAACATTTCTGGATTATTTCTGGCCCCTTTTTGTATAACGTGACAATTTGTCAATTGTCGTGACAATTTAGTTTATACTGCGGTGTAGCTATGAGTAGTTTGTTCTATTTTCTAATTGTATGACGCAATGGATATGAAATTGTCATGACAGGTGACAAATTTTCACGTTTATAATTAGGACCCTGGTATATTGAAGCGGTGAAAAATATCAAATTAAATAAACTATTTCATAATACGAGAATACTTATGTCATTGAATTTTCCCTTTCGTTTTTATAATTTCTTGACAATTTTCTCCGGTTCCCTAAATGAAATTCCGGATACTTGCATGAGGAACATGTTAATGTCTCGGACCTAAGTTCGTAGTTGACTTTAAATAAATATTACACGTCATATTTACTAGCCCATTACCTTTCTCAACTTAGTTTAGTTTTCCTGCTGTCTTCGATGGTATGGATGACCTATTAGATAAAGTCACATAAAAATTAAATCTTTGCAAAATTATATATTTTTTAAGTCTGAAAGTTACATACGATTGAAATACGTGTATGGAATTACTTAATAATTTGCTTAATTCCTTTTTCAGACGACTTACACAGACAAAGGAAAGAAACCGGATAATGGCAGATTTGTCGCTTTCGATCATCTTACCTTTTGGGTCTCAAATGCTAAGCAGGTAAGTTCTATAACATCAATTTAAGTTTAATTGAAGCTAATAATGTCAAATACACATACTAGAAACAAC
Source organism: Catoptria pinella (assembly GCA_963556745.1). Lineage (NCBI taxonomy): Eukaryota > Metazoa > Arthropoda > Insecta > Lepidoptera > Crambidae > Catoptria > Catoptria pinella. The sequence goes on from OY750769.1 coordinate 10,250,907, forward strand.
AAAAACAGCAATATTCTAGAAGTCGACATTGCGAAGAAGCTTACTTTGTTTGAAAAAAGCTTTTAAAAAAAGAAAAAACTCCTTCAAAAAGCCTGAAAATAAAAACAAAAACAGCTTTGAAATTAAATACCTCTAAAAAGCAAGAAATAATATTCAAATCACTAATGATTACGTACAGTCGGCGGCACATCAGACTATACATGATGACCTTGAGACCGTCTTTATGACGTACGTAATAAAAGCTGTTTTCGTAGTTCAATTGTTTAACTTACCGTGCTGTTGTGCGTACCTAAGTACGCATATCAATTTTAATAAAACACATCTATTGTATTGAAGTCGGGTGGGGCTGGAGGACAACTTCTTTTTTTTTATTCTATAAGCCCCACCGGACTTTATTTTAGACATGTTTTATTAAAATTGATATGCGCATTTTCAGGGTTATTGAAAGTTCTTATAAAAAAAAGCTTTTATATTTTCAACCTATTTGTGGTAAGTAACCGTGTAAATATTTTTTGGAAAGTATCCCTTTTCCAACAAAAAAAACAACGAAGTCGTCAAGGTAGTTCATCCAAAATCATAGTATTTTCAGGATTTATTGAAAACTACTGAACCGACTAGAAAAAACAAATAAATGGGACCATCTCGAGCGTACCACTTCCGAATGAAAAAATAATTTTGAAAATCGGTTTACAATTCGAGGAGATATCGGAGCAACATACATACATAAAAAACAGTCGAATCGAGAACCTCCTTTTTTTTGAAGTTGGTTAAAAAAGATCCAATCAGAAAAAAGTTTCGTAAAAACTGTTTGAACTCTTTCAAAAATGGTCTGTTAATTCATTTTATATTTTTTGTTTCTAAATCAAAAGAGGTTTGGCTTAGGTATTATGTTAACGCAAATATTTCAAATAAGTAAGAAAGCCTGAGAAAACTCTTTGGATGATTATTCTTTTACCAAATAATATACTAGAAAAAATACGACTCGCACCAGATCATGTTCTCGGACGGGAATCGAACCCGCGACCTTTGGATATCCGGTGAATGCTTAAATCTCAAAATTTCAAAAATGATTATTCTTTTTTTCATTCTTTAAAAGTCTATACTGATTTCTTTCCAGGCTGCCAGTTACTACGTGTCGCGGTTTGGATTCGAACCCGTAGCCTACTCGGGGTTGGAGACCGGCTCACGACAGACCTCGTCCTACGTCGTCCGACTCAATAAGGTGATCAACTTTATTATGCTTAGCTACAGCTTTATTAATAGAACTATTTGCAAACGGAAAACAAGAAATTGTAGTTTGTTTCCATGACAAGAATTAGTTGATTCTCATTTAAATATTACTTACGTAATGAAAGAAGGATTATGTTAAAAAGCTCGAGCCTCCTATTTCTGGTGAATATGGTTATAATTTTTTATGTTGATTATATTATTGTAATTTCTTTATTATTATTGTAATTTGACGACCTCCGTGGTCGAGTGGCTTTGTACACCGGTTTTCAAGTAGCCATCTCTGAGGTCCCGGGTTCGATCCATGGTTGGGTCAACTTAGAAAAACGAACTTTTCATATTGGCTCAGGTCTGGGTGTTTGTGATACCACCGTTGTCTCTGATTTCCATAACACAAGTGCTTTAACTACTTACTTTGAAATCGGAGAAATGTTTATGATGTTGTCAAAATTTTTATTTTATTTATTTATTAACTTTTAATATTTTCGCGCATATTTTTTTACATTAAAAAGTAATGTTAGTTTATAAGTATATCTTCTAGAATGACTCGAAGTTTTTTAGCTCCGCCTCAGTCAGTGCTTCGATTTTGTATTGTCCGTAACATACCATAAGTACCTAGAAAGAAATACTTACCACCACCAATCCACATTCGGTCCGTGTTGTGGTCTTAGAACTTATCCACAAGGAAGGCCTATGCCCCGATTTTATTATTATTTATTATTCGGAAGGGGGGACGCCAGCGAAGGTGATGAGTCTCCCTAATCGGAACCATTTCGCCCAGTTCCCCAAAACTATGCCCCGATTGATAGAACCTGGATGGAACAATAAAAATGTCTTATACTGAAACTAAACACATGCCTTTTCAACACAGATCACCTTCGTTTTCCAAGCTCAGTACGAGCCAGTAGAATCAGCATTCAACAAGGAGGTGGCACTTCACGGAGACTTCGTAAAAGACATAGCCTTCGAGGTGGAAAACCTGGACTACATAGTGGCATACGCGAAGCAGCAGGGCGCTGTCGTGGTGAAGGACGTATGGGAGGCGAAGGACGGGGATGGAGTCGTCAGAATGGCTGTGCTTAAGACGGTAAGGGATAGACAAACGTCTGGTTGGATGATGCTGGCTAATAGCTCGTTAATTTATTGACAAAAACAATGTAAATTTCTGATTAAGATAATGGAAAAATCGAAAAATCAGATTATACAAAAGTTTCAACTTTCCAAAATACTTACTTCATTTTTTTACAATTGATAATAAGTAGATAGAGCTTGAACTGAAATTCTATTAAGTAGTTTTTTTTAGAATAAGTACCGCAATAAACCATTTTGTGATTTTAAGTAGATGTTTTGAGGAGTTCGGTGGCGCGGCGCAGTGGTATAGCGCCTGCCTGGCCCAGCGATTATTATCTCGAGCTCCTCCGTGCTTCGGAAGGCACGTTAAGCTGTTGGTCCCGGCTCCATTTGCAGTCGTTAGCACCCACCAATCCGCATTGAGCCCGCGTGGTGTGTCATGGCCCATCCTCCTTATCCACCCATCAGGAAGGCACAGACCTTCCTTATGTGGGGACATTAAAAATGGCTGATGGTCAAGTAGATGTTTTATTATTAAACCTGCTTTTGCCAGTATGGAGACAACACCCACACGCTCGTGGACCGCTCCAAATACAAGGGTTCCTTTCTACCTGGATATCAGACGCTCAAGACTGACCCTATCAGCAAGCATTTGTAAGTAAATTCAGTCATTATTATAAACATTACGTGAACTAAATCATGCTCAACTAAGTACCTGGGTACTCTTAAGTTATTGCTGTTTATTCCTAGGTATGGTAATTAATTAATGGCCACAGGGAATCCGGTTAGAGGTGAAAGGAGGGGAAAAAAATAAAAAAAAGGTACGGTAATGAATACCTATGTTGAAAGTATGGGCCCTCCATTACAAATACTTAAGTGATTCTCGTATGTTTGTTACTTTCACCACCTTTTTCATAGAGGATCCTGAAACTTGTTTTTCTGAGCGATTAGGTAGATAACGTACCTATGCCAATATTTTAATAGGTACCTTTTTCATTACAGACCCAAAGTGGAGATAAATTTCATTGACCACGTAGTTGCGAACCAGCCAGATCAAGAGATGGAGCCGGTCGGATCGTGGTATGAGCGCTGTCTGCAGTTCCACAGGTGAGGGTTATAATATTCTATGATCAGTAGAAATATAACTAAAAGTACATACTTACCTTCATTCACCACAGATATACTATGGAAAAAGTTTGGCTAATTATAGTCGCATTCTATCGTGAGCTACTCCATATGATAAAATATGTTGGCAAATCTTTTTTGCGTAACTTATACAACATGTTACAAAAATACCCCTAATACCGAATATGGTATATAGGGACCATCACACTGAACAACTTTTACTATGGGCCCAACTCTGAAATCGCGAAAAAAAAAAACAGCAGAGCTGTTTCATACATTTTGATATTTTCGATTTTAATTTTTGTATTAAACAGAACAAAACATATTCGGCATTAGGGGTATAATTTTTGTAACATGTTGTATAGAACATTATACGACTCGAACGAAAAGTCGGTCCTAAAAATGCATGTCTACGATCGTTACGTTTGTAATCCATTCCCGACTCCGACTGAGTGATTAAAGACGAGTTACGAGTTGTATTTTTTGTAGTAGGTAGGTAGGGTAGATAGGTTTAGACATAGGTGTATATATTTTGAAAATGTTTTATTTACATTTAAATAGAAATGAAAACACTTTTTACAGATAACAGCGCGTAGGTATATTGTTAATGCAGGTGTTATTTTAGAATTATTAAGTTCGGATTCATTGGCTTTTTGAATTCCCGACGTTTCGACACCTTTCCTGGGGCTGTGCTCACGGGAGGACTGAAGGCTGCTCATATTTTGAATACAATGTGCTATTTTTATTAGTTATCCAACTATGCAGATATGAATTGAACCTACCACACCACATTAAAAGGTCTTCCACATTACACCAAAGTCGCCGACTCCTCACTCCAAGTCTCACCGACTCACCTAATCTCTTTACTATTTCACCCAGATTCTGGTCAGTAGACGACAGTCAGATCTTCACCGAGTACTCGTCACTCCGCTCCCTGGTGATGGCCAACTGGGAAGAGAACATCAAGGTGCCGATCAACGAACCAGCGCAGGGCAAGAAGAAGAGCCAGATCCAGGAGTATGTGGAGTACCATGGAGGGCCGGGGGTGCAGCATATAGCGATTAACACTGAAGATATTATCACAGCTGTAAGTAGTAGATACATTGTAGTCTCCATCCAATATAACGTTGAGTAGTTATATGTTGTAACACTACTTGTCATACAAAATTCCAAAAAACCGTAGGTATGCCATTTTGAAGAAGGTGACGCATAATTTTCTAGAAAACCTGATGATTCTAAACCACGTGTCATAGTGGTCATAGTTCGAAGTATCTAGAAAGTACAGTCAGCGCCAAAATTATCTGAGTATTAAAACCTACCAAATTAGCTAATCATTTGACAAATACCAGCTTATCTCAAGATATTCAGGTGCACTTTCATTTATTTCAGGACAAACGAAGCACTTTAATGTTGAGATAAGGTTGAGTTTTGGCAAATGATTAGCTATTTGATTGAATCAGGCGTCATTTGGCGGAAGTCCCAAACCATTGTGAAACCAAACGAATATCGGTGTTGGTTCACGCACGATCTAACTCCTGAGGATGCTCCGGGTTGGGGCGAAACACGTGTAGTAGTCTAATTACACGTGTAGTAGTGTTAGTAGTCTAATTGGTGAAGGTGCAAGGTGTGTCGCTGTCATGCTAAATGCAGGTATTGTGCACTGATATTTTTGTGGTGTGCATGTGCATTTATTTGTGGGCGGGCGGGCGGTGCATCTACATATATTTCTCTTTTCAAAATGATTAGCTGTTTTGGTAGGTTTGAATGCGCACATCATTTTGGAGCTGACTGTACCTACCTAACCAATTTTGTTTAGTTCTGTTGCCCTTTAGGTACCTACATACTCAAAATTAGAATCGTAATTTAAATTTAACTTAACGTATTACTATACAAATATAACAATCAAAATAGCAGTTTTAATTTTGTTACTATATTTTTATATGCAACGATATCAAGAAATCGTTCCGTTCCGTCCGGGACGTGAAAGAAACCCGTCACCGAGACCTTAAAATCACTTTTTCAAAATTACAGATCAAAAATCTGCGAGAGCGCGGAGTGGAATTTCTAACAATACCATCAGTTTACTACAAAATAATACGGGAAAAGCTGAAGCACAGTAAAGTTAAGGTGGCTGAGAGCATAGACGAGCTGGAACGGCTCCACATTCTCATAGACTACGATGAGAACGGCTACCTGCTGCAGATATTCACGAAGAATACGCAGGACAGACCCACTTTGTTCTTGGAGGTCATACAAAGGAGGAATCATAACGTAAGTTTAGAGATTTACCTTCACTCAATAACATTTGGCGGTTTTGAAACAGCCTATAATAACTTGACGATTGATTATGGATTCATGAATCGCTCAAAAACAGTACTTCAATGTTGTAAGCACAGGACTGACAAAAAGTTGGTCCTACAAATGCATAAGGAAAGTATTCGATCAAATATTAGGATCGATAAAAATCGTGGGCACCGTCCGGGCGTTTCCAATGGCGGGAAAATTTTGCTGATTCACAAATCGTCCACCAGTCTGCGCACATGCAACCGCTAACTTGGCGCTAGAGTAGATCTGTCATTTTGCTGCTATAAATTTTTAGATGCGTATTTTGGTAAATATTCATTTTACTTCCAACACATTTAAGGTTTTCTTCAATCTTTAATTCGTTCTGTCTAACTTCCATAATAATGATTGTTATTATCAACCATTTTTAGACAATTGAAAAATAACCGGGAACATAAACCATATGCACACGTACAAAAGGTTGTCCATCTACAACAGCGCCACCAAGCGGGATAAATTATCTGTCATCCTTGTTTCGAAACAGTCTTATGACAGAAATAATTGCTTTGTAGCGACGAACGATTTCCTGCTGCTCTATCTACGGAACAAAGTTCAATTTGCTTTGACAGCACAGCCGGACCAACGTGTTAACAGACTTGGTCCGCCGACTATGTTGGCGGACATGTTGGACGTCGGTACAGTACAACACAGACCATATAACAAATACTAGGTCGTCGTTTTACTTTTTAATAATAAACTGCATAATGGCAACCCTAGACCTAAATTGTGTTTTGCTTTTTCCCACTACTAGGATTGATTATCGAAAACAGTAGTCTATTTGCTTCTAGGGTTGTCACCCGTAAAATTTGTTGTAAAAAACAAATTTTACGGGTTATTACGAAACACATGTATGTATTAATCTATGGTCGCATGGAAACGCGGTATTATATTTTATACTGTTTATTTATTATCATTGATACTGTTTGATAAGTATCTAATTGTAATCCTTAAACTTTTTACAGGGTTTCGGTGCCGGCAACTTCAAGACACTTTTCGAATCTATAGAAATAGAACAAGCGAAACGTGGCAACTTATAAGAAAATATTGTTAGATTTTATGTAAATCTCGCCGTGAAAATATATTTTACTATCAACGATATTAATTTAATCTCGTTTTTAATCATTAAACTTGTAGACAACGGCACCCTGAGCTTCCAGGGTAATCATTGTCAATCAATTTGATACTTAAATGCGAAGAAGTTAAAGTTCAAAAGAAATTGCAGATTTTTGACAGTTTTGTATAACCTGACGTGCTGCTGACAGTACTATTATGTATTCTGTGTCATTAGTAACATTTTAAGACAGGTTTTTCTTATAAATTAGAAGGAATTTTGCTTTAAACTTGTGTTTGATGTTTTATCTGATTATTCTTTCTCTTATGATAATTTTTTTCCCATAGTTTTGTAACCAGGAATTTAGCTCAATTAGTGTTCAACTGAGAATCTACAAATTGTTTGTTTTATAGTTATAATAAACGCGCACTGCCAGCCACTATGCAAACAAAAAGCTTTGAAAGCTTTTCGTCGTTTGGTCGCGCGCGCGTCTGTTACTACGTCGTTAGCGCAAACAATTTTAGGCCATCTATTCTAAAAATAGTTGTTATTCTCAAAGGAAATCTTCGCGAGTCTATTTTATTACTCATAATAAGTACTATAAGAACTGTTTATTTTAATAAAACCATCATGAAAAGAGTATCGTTTTATTGAATCAACATTGATTAACATTGACACGCGTCTTTGTAACACATAAGATCTTGGAACGAATACGTATTTACAACACACAGATATGTATGCTCGTGAAAAAAATGCACAAACTGTGTACAATCAACGGCACGCTTGGCTACCACAACAGGGTAATTAGCTTCAATCAATTTTGAACTAAAATGCAAATACATTAAGGTTCAAAATAAATTGATATTTTTTTACAGTTTTGCATAACCTGACATGCACGTGCTGCTGACTGTACCAATATATTGAGATTGAATTTCAATATAAATAAAATCACAGCGAATCTGCGGAACTAAAGGAATAATTTTAATTACAAATTCTTTGGTCAAAAATGTTATTATGGTTTTGTCATCTCATCTTTCAGTCTCAATTATTAAAAAAAGAATAATTGAAATCGGTTAACAACTGGTGAAATTATGTTAAAACATACATAAAAAAACATACCGTCGACTTGATAACCTCCTCCTTTTTTTGAAGTCGGTTAATAAAAAAAGAAAAAATCTTGAAAGATTAGAATATTATGCGATATTTTACAGTAATATAAAAAAACATATTATGATGTAAACAAGGTCTTGTTAATCAAAAGTATTATGCCTAAGTCTATTTAGTGGCCTCTTTTCTTGTCCACTATACAACATGTTACAAAAGTACTCCTAATGCCGAATATGGTAAATAGGGACCATCAAACTGAACAACTTTTACTGGTCCCATAGTAAAAGTTGTTCAGTTACAAAAATTAAAATCGAACGAAAATATCAAAATGCATGAAACAGCTGATTTTTTTTTCGCGATTTGAGAGTTGGTGCCATAGTAAAAGTTGTTCAGTTTGATGGTCCCTATCTATATATATAAAAGGGAAAATCACTCACTCACTGATCACGAAATCTCAGAAACTGCAAGCGCTAGGAGTCTCAAATTTTGCATGGGGGCTCCTTTTAGGGCGTAGGTGCTCACTAAGACGGGATTTTGCGAAATTCAACCCCTAAAGGGGTGAAACAGGGTGGTAAAGTTTGTATGGGAGAACGCGATTCCTTGGCCCGATTGACTTGAAATTTGGCATAGACATTCTTTCACAAAATTAATTGAACACGTGTTTCGTATTTTTTTAATATTTATTACCTAACAGGGTTAAAAAGTAATATAAAGCTACTTTTGCTCTGATTGACTTCGACGTCGGAATTAAAACTTTTTTGTGCATTTGATTGATTAATTAAGAAAAATTAATATCATTTGTCACCTCAACGTAGTATTACATTCTCTTTGGTCATTTCCCATGAGAGTAGGTAGAATGCATTTCATTGAATAGTACCTATGGCGTTATGTTGGCAGTGCTGTCATTTTTTCCTTATTGCGTTGTAATAAGGTGCAAAATTATTCCATCTAATTATCAGTTTGATTTTAAAAGAATACAATATTCGGTCAAGTCGCCTATGCTATGACAATTAATAAAGCACAGGGACAAAGTTTAAGGCTGGTGTAGATCTGCGCAGTGATTGTTTCTCCCATGGCCAGCTCTAATGTCGCCTGCTCGAGAGTCAGCTCGCCGAATAGCCTTTTTATTTTGCAAACGGATAATATGACAAGAAATGTGGTAGGTATACAACATGTTACAAAAATACCCCTAATGCCGAATATGATATATAGGGACCATCAAACTGAACAACTTTTACTATTGGGACCAACTCTCAAATCGCGAAAAAAAATCAGAAAAATTCAAATCGAAAATATCAAAATGTATGCACGCATTTTGATATTTTCGATTTGAATTTTTGTATGAAACCGCTAATTTTTATTTCGCGATTTCAGAGTTGGTCCCAAAGTAAAAGTTGTTCAGTTTGATGGTCCCTATACATACCATATTCTGCATAAGGGGTATTTTTGTAACACGTTGTATATTATAGAGAAGTGTTGGATGATCGAGATTGAGAATCCTGATAATGCACAACATATTTTTATTTAGAACTAGCTGCACCCGGCATGCGTATTGCAATGCTCTGTTTTTTTAGCCAGGGATTTTCTCGGTCGTAAGCAGAACAACTTACCAAAGTTTCATCATAATCGGATCAATTTTTTAGGAGTCCCGTCGTCTGTACACTTAGATCTTTTAAACTATGCATAAAAAACCGCATCAAAATCGGTCCATGAGTTTGGGAGCTAGGTTGCCTCAGACAGACAGACACCCACAAGTCAACCCTTGCGTATGTTGTGTACGTCGTATATACATATAGTGGTGGCCACATAATTAAGAACACAAATCGATTTTCATACAAACGAGGTAATTTTGAAGTCTTGGTTTTCCGCTAGGGATTGAACTAGCTGTGATCTGATGATGGCCATCCAGGGAGTGAATGGAGAAGATTCAGATAGCAATACACACTCAACTGATCTGGTCAGCATTTTCAGTTGCAAGTTTTCATATATTTCTATACTATATTCGCGGTTTTTTTAAACACATCTCTTAAAATGCTGGTCAGATCACTTGGGTGTGTATAGAAATCTGGATCTCCTCCATTCACTCCCTGGATGGCCATCACCAGATCACCGCTCGGTCAGTCCCTGGCGGAGAAGCAATGCTTAAAAGTTACTTCGTTTGTATGATAATCGATTGGCGTCCTTAATTTTGTGGCCACCACTATATATAGATATCCTGTAGTATAGTCTAATAACTTCACACTCACCACATTAGTAACTACATTGTACCCGTGCGAAGCCGGGGCGGGCCACTAGTATACCATATTCGGCATTAGAGGTATTTTTGTAACATGTTGTATAGTTATTTGAAATATGTATCAAATTAAGCTCATTTTGTCAAATTTGAGTGCCCTTACCGTCTAACAACTCGTCAGTTTCGTCACTATAAATCGTTATAATTTTAAAAAGTTTTCACCCTTAGAACCACAGATTCGCATAGCACCAAAACGTCACAAAAATAAGGGACACAACAAACGGTTACTATGCAACTTTGCGTATATACAGCACATCAATAATTTGTCTAAAATATTCTAAAACAAACCCCAAAGGTATATCTAGTATGAATACTGAATTGGGCTAAATCATTCACAGTCGAAAACTCAAAAGCTACCTTATTCACATATAATTTAAGTAGTTTTTAAGCAAACATTAATTGAACAGCTTCGAGATTTTGACCATAAGTGTTCTATTTCTTGCGCTATAGAGTCGAATATTGCGGAATCATTTAAATATATTGTAAATGACAAGTATTTATAAACCATTTAAAGCATGTACTCAATATGTATAATTTTGGTAAGTCGTGCAGTTAGTTTAGAAATAATTTTCAATATAACAATGTCGTAAATATAAATAAATTAACAAACTTTATTTAGTATTTTTTAATAATATTTTGATGATATGGCAAAAGTATATAAAATTAGTTATACTAATTCAAAAGGTAGGTATAATATATAAGTAAAAAATGTACAAAAGTTGCTGCATATTGCAATAAACTTAGTGTCAATAAATTGAATGTTGAGAAATCAAGCATATTTTGATTAGGATCTAAATCGCCTTAATAGAAAACCCGCGCGACGTCAAAATGCCATTGCACTATGTCTAAAAAGCTGCAATACATACAGAGCCATAAGAAATATTCAATCGCTCAAAACTTTTAGTGTTACAAAGTCCCGTAGTTTTGAGGATTGCATATTAGAATTACGGTACTATATCGCTATGTGATTAACGTGATCACTAACCATAATTTAATTTATTTTTATTATTGAAGATTCGATTTTTAAACTTGCAACACCAAATATTACCTGCTTCTGTTCGTTTAAATATTATCTATATTCAAACCAGTGCCTATCACATATTTAGTGCTGAGATCAAGTATACTTTAGCCGCATAAATTAAATCATTCAAATTATTTATGTTATACATAATTAAATGTACCCTTTTTTAGTTTTAAGTACCTTAAATTTAGACAAAAGTAGTGACGAAAACGAACAGTAAAAATAAGACTTTAACAAACATATACAGGTACAGGGTCACGTTTAAAAATTTATATACAGTTTAGAATTTTGTCACTTTAAAAGCCATTACTTTTTTGAACAGAAATCAATTGACAAATGACAAATATAAGAAAGCGACAAAGTTCTAAACTGTATACATATTTTTAGATGTGAGTGTACACATAAATAAATGCAACTATCAATTTGTACATTTTTACTTCAGCAACATACTTTGCCATAACGCACCCAAGCTCTATCGATTGGGATATCCGATACTTCGATAAAAATGAAAAAATAAAATATTTTATTTAAATATTTATTGTCTTATTACGACAACAGTCAACACAGCCCACTCCGAAACGTCAGAACATACAACAATTTCCATAGAAATCTCACTGTAATTTAAATACTGTTACACAATATACCTTTGTGCATCGATCCAAAGTATACTCGATATCAGCGTGGATTTAGTGGGGGAACTAAGTGGTGACGTCTTTGGGGTCTTCGACGTCGTCAGCCTCGACGATTTCGAAGTCGCGGTCTGTCGACGAGCGCTGGCTGTTCTCGGACTCTGATTCGGAGAGCTTGTCCGTGCTTGGTACGATTGGTGCGTCTTCTTTATCTTCTTCCCTGGAAAACAAAGTAAACTGTCATGGCCTTACCACAATAGATTTTTAAACACTGTTTAAATGTGATGCTCTCTCTTTCAAATCAAATTGTCAAAAAAGTGACGGCATCACATTTAAACAGTGTCTAAGTTAAGCACTCGTTGAACAGTATTTTTAATTATTAAATTTATATTTTTCGCATTCACAATGCTATTTTTATATTAAGATAAATAATATTAGAAAAAATACTAGAAAAGATCGACTCACCCGTAGCACCTCAGACGGGACTCGAACCCGCACCCTTGGGATTCCGGCCCAATGCACTGACCAATTATGCTACCGAGTCGCTAGTGGGAGCGGCGAAATTTTCTAGTACTTTTAACTTCTTCGCTGCAAGCCAGCGCAATTTCATCAATGTGAGGAAATACCCTTACACTCGAAAGAAACATAATTGGTCAGTGCATTGGGCCGGAATCCCAAGGGTGCGGGTTCGAGTCCCGTCTGAGGTGCTACGGGTGAGTCGATCTTTTCTAGTATTTTTTCTAATATTATTTATCTTAATATAAAAATAGCATTGTGAATGCGAAAAATATAAATTTAATAATTATATAGCTGTTTCATCTTTATCGATTGTCAAAACATCTGGAAAGATGTTTCTTTCGAGTGTAAGGGTATTTCCTCACATTGATGAAATTGCGCTGGCTTGCAGCGAAGAAGTTAAAAGTACTAGAAAATTTCGCCGCTCCCACTAGCGACTCGGTAGCATAATTGGTCAGTGCATTGGGCCGGAATCCCAAGGGTGCGGGTTCGAGTCCCGTCTGAGGTGCTACGGGTAAGTCGATCTTTTCTAGTATTTTTTCTAATATTATTTATCTTAATATAAAAATAGCATTGTGAATGCGAAAAATATAAATTTAATAATTAAATAGCTGTTTCATCTTTATCGATTGTCAAAACATCTGGAAAGATGTTTCTTTCGAGTGTAAGGGTATTTCCTCACATTGATGAAATTGCGCTGGCTTGCAGCGAAGAAGTTAAAAGTACTAGAAAATTTCGCCGCTCCCACTAGCGACTCGGTAGCATAATTGGTCAGTGCATTGGGCCGGAATCCCAAGGGTGCGGGTTCGAGTCCCGTCTGAGGTGCTACGGGTGAGTCGATCTTTTCTAGTATTTTTTCTAATATTATTTATCTTAATATAAAAATAGCATTGTGAATGCGAAAAATATAAATTTAATAATTATATAGCTGTTTCATCTTTATCGATTGTCAAAACATCTGGAAAGATGTTTCTTTCGAGTGTAAGGGTATTTCCTCACATTGATGAAATTGCGCTGGCTTGCAGCGAAGAAGTTAAAAGTACTAGAAAATTTCGCCGCTCCCACTAGCGACTCGGTAGCATAATTGGTCAGTGCATTGGGCCGGAATCCCAAGGGTGCGGGTTCGAGTCCCGTCTGAGGTGCTACGGGTGAGTCGATCTTTTCTAGTATTTTTTCTAATATTATTTATCTCAGTATTTTTAAATCTTTTGGGGTAAGGCTGTTAAAATCCCCTAGACTACGTAAGCAGTATACTAGAAACAGTTTGAGTTATCGATCCACCAACACGTACAATAAACAATTTATGAGTCTTGATTTATTTCATGTATATATTATCACTTTGAAACCAAAATTAGCGCAAATGTTATAATGATTTTTTATTTCTGCTGGATAACATTTCTTATAAATAAAAGTAGAAGTTATTTTGCCGGTTATGTCTGTTTGTTCGTAACTCAACCTATTTTTTTAAGGTTCCGTACCTCAAAAGGTAAAAACGGAACTCTTATATGATTACTTTGTTGTCCGTCTGTCTGTCTGCCCGTCTGTCAAGACCCTTTATTTCGGGAACGCGTGTGGCCACTTTTAGCATTTTTGCGAACTACTACTACAACGAACTGTATTTTAATGAAGTTATCGTTTGTAAATAAACTATAGAACCTTAGCTTCATTCTGTACATGTGAATTTTCGATACATTATGTAGTTAGCGAGCAATAAATTTAATTAAAATAAGGGCGCCACTTGAGGTATACGAGGTGTTACAAAAGTACCCCTAATGCCGAATATGGCATATAGGGACCATCAAACTGAACAACTTTTACTATGGGACCAACTCTGAAATCGCGAAAAAAAAACAGCTGTTCCATACATTTTGATATTTTCGATTTTAATTTTTGTATGAAACAGCTGATTTTTTTTTCGCGATTTCAGAGTTGGTCCCATAGTAAAAGTTGTTCAGTTTGATGGTCCCTATATACCATATTCGGCATTAGGGGTACTTTTGTAACACCTTGTATAGGAGCCTTAAGTTTAGAATGCTTACTTGAGATTGTCGGGCGGCGGTGCGCGGTCGGGCGCGCGCGCGGGCAGCAGCGGCGCCTTGTCCGTCTCGTCGTCGGACAGCTTGTCTTTCTTGCGCTTCTTCTTGTTCTTAGATGCCTTATCGCTTTCGGACCCGGGGCCGCGGTATTCGTACTGCGAATATAAATATTTAGATGATTTTCGAACGCGTTTTTAGTGGTTACCTTATGAAACTCTTATTTTTTTGTCCTGAACCTAAAACGCACATTGTTCAAGAGGATAATCATTATTTGACATAATATTGTAAAGCATAATTTCATTACGCATAATATAACACATAGGGCGTTTGTTAATACCCCTACAAAGCCGAATATAGTAGACTAGCTTCTGCAGATACATATGCAGTAAATAATCAACACAACTAAAAGTTAAAAAACTAAAAATCATTCTTTTTATCTACTAAAAAACTTAAATGTTTTAATTTTTTCAGGACATTTTAGAAGAAATAAGGCTTTTAGTATATCATCTGGCAACCCTAGTCCCGGGGTCCCATCGAGCCCATTAGAGACTATGTGGGATCTCAAGATATCACATATGGATGCCTAATATTACATTATGGGCGAGCGCGGGAAGTGACCATTACATTATCGAGGAAGGTTTGAAGCCCGAACCGTAGTAGGCGAGGGTTTTAATCATTCGAGGCAATGTAAATTGCTTCCCACACAAGGCTTGCATAGTGCTTTTCTCAAAAAATGCGAGGTAATATTTTTTTTGGTAAAACAGTAATCGACCGAGCGAACGAAGCGTCTCTGGTTCAGCTTCGGCAAAAATACAACATACACAGTACGGCTAGTACTATGATCATCACATACATAATATCATAGTTATTTTATAAAGAGGCCAGAACGTAGCGAAGAATCCTACATCCTCATCGGAATTGGGCAGTAACCACAGATGTCTAGATAAAGTCACCAGCCACACTATACAGCATACTAGCACACACAGTACGGCTAGTACTATGATCATCACATACCAAATATCATATTATCATAGTTACCTTATAAAGAGGCCAGAACGAAGCGAAGAACCCCACATCCTCAGTGAGATTGGGCAGTAACCACAGATGATGTCTCGATAAAGTCACCACCCACACTAGACAGAACACTACCACGCGCAGTACGGCTAGTACTATGATCATCACCAGGAATGCGGCTGCTGCGATACTCAAGTAGTAAACGCCCAGTCTGAAAACGATTGAGATGATTGATTTCATTGTTTTAGCTAGAAAAGGCATCTCCTTTATTTAATTTTTTATTAGAATTCATACAAAAAGTATTAAAGTGAAACTACAGAATAATAAACGAGATTCCTTTTCATTTAAAAATACAGCGAAATGTATCTTTGTATGGATCTCATCTCACATAACTGAACCAATCTGCAGCGGGAACTACATACACGAGACATTTTAGACCAGTTGCATTCCTATAAGGAATCTCGGCAACTGTAGCCAGTCACAGTGAACATACACAGGAATACTTGTGCCAGGAGCATATCTATATGAATCGTCCTTGGATTACTTGTGCCAGATGTAGCGGCACCTACCTTACCTACGCCGCACATACCACGACACACGGCATGACAACAAGAATCCTCACCGTGTTACTAGATGGCGCTAGTATCAAGAAACATGAACATTAAAGTATGGAGTAGCACCTCGCGGTATGGAATTCCTACATCTCGCTAACGAAGTTCACTCAGCGACTTAGCATATATACAACTTCCAACCATCATCGGTTGGACCGCGGTCCCCGGGCTAATACCACCCAGCCCGGAGGAAGATCTTCCCTTTGGCCTTCCTATCAGTGACTACCTTCCACTTCATTTCCATACCATCACTCCTACATAGGTATAGCGCCTGGCCCATCGATTGCGGAGGTTAAACAACATTCGCAAGAGTCGGTCATGGGATGGGTGTACCAAAAATTTATTTTCTCGAGCTCCTCCATGCTTCGGAAGGCACGTTAAGCCGTTGGTCCCGGCTGCATTTACAGTCGTTAGCACCAATCCGCATTGGGCTCGCGTGGTTGGTCATGGCCCATCCTCCTTATCCACCCATAAGAAGGGCAGTGGGGACATTAAATGGCTGATGGTCAATGGTTAATATTTAGTATTATTTTGCTTTTATTATGTGTCGAGCAAATCTTACTCTGTGGTTCCTCCTTTGTAAAACCTCTATGAAGAGCGTGGGCCGCGCCTGCACGTGCTTTGTGAAGGCCTGCAGCATGTAGCCTCTTTCGTCAAAGTCTATAAGGATGCTGAACTCCTTGAGAGCCTCTATGCTCTCTGCCACCTTTATGGAACTGCCCTTTAGTTTCTCTTTGATCACGTCGTAGTAAGTTGGCGGGAAAACCAAGATTTCGGCGCCACGAGATTTCAAATTGCGCATCTAGAAAAAAGATTCAATTGAGAAATGGTATCTTCATAAGTTTGATAAAAACGACGTGTGTAAGTACTAACTACCTACTTCGATAATTAGGGTAGGCGATAATTTTGGTCGTATTAAGTAGATTTATGTTAAGAAGTTTCCTGCTAGAATAGTTAGAACTGGATAGTTCAACCAATGATCACTCTTATATCGAATTTACAAAAATTACTTTGCTAAGTTTCGTCTATGGCAAATTCTGTTTGTTTTAATTGATGTTGCTTGACACAACTTAGTACTTTATTTACGTTACTCACTGTAGCAACAATATCATCGGTGTATAAAGCAACATGTTCCACTCCAGATGTGCCCAGCGCTTTGACGAACTCTGTAGCCTTGCTGGTTGGTCGCAGGCCTTTAGCAGCTTCGTTCATAGACAACTGGACCCAAAACAAACAACTTATGTACCTACATAGCGACAATACCTCCTAACTAAAACATGTGAGTAACGAATTTAAATTTAAATTGATAAAGATGTTAATTT
This sequence comes from Catoptria pinella, assembly GCA_963556745.1. Taxonomy (NCBI): domain Eukaryota; kingdom Metazoa; phylum Arthropoda; class Insecta; order Lepidoptera; family Crambidae; genus Catoptria; species Catoptria pinella. The sequence continues at coordinate 10,268,273 of OY750769.1, forward strand.
CTTGAAAAATTTCGGATAGGGGGTATTGGAACTTCGCCGTTGATATAATAATAAAAATAAATTATATACATCCATAATTATTATTGTACATACAACTGCGATTACGACTGTCACTTGAAGATCGGTAATAAGCCTGCGGGGCCAGCGAAATATACGTTTTAATGGCTATTAGTATCTAGCTAGGCACACTGCCGAAGGAGTTTTGACTCGTGATCCCACCCATTTTGTCCCACTGTTACTCATGGTCCCACTAATCTTAACCATTAGGCGACCGAAGTTCGCCGGCAACGTTTTTAATAAGAAAACACTCTACGTGATTTTCGGCAGATGTGTTGCTAGCCATTCACAAAGCATTGCAGGCGTAACTTGGCCGAACTTCGGTCGAGTAACTTCGGCATAGTGTGTCTAGACTGTCTAGACACTTACGGCCTTACCACAAAAGATTTTAAAACACAGTTTAATTTAGACACTGTTCAATGTAATGCTGTCTCTTACAAACAATATTGTCAAAAAAGTGACAGCATCACTTTTAAACAGTGTCTCAGTTAAACAGTGATTTGTGGTATGGCCGTGAAGGTTTTAGTAGGCGTATTTAAAAACTACGACGTACTAGGTAGGTATCTTAACCACAGAAAACATAATAGTCAAAGATGGCGCTGGCTTGCAGCGTAAGAGTTGATATACTAGAAGAAATTCGACGTTCTCACCAGTGACTCGGTAGCTCAGCGGTCAGAGCATTGGACCGGATATCCAAATAATAGTCTAAACTTTAAATATGTTGACAGGATAAAGGGTCGATCACCCTACTATAAATTATTGGATTTTGTCAACTTTTTTGCAATAGCGAAACTTACAAAGACTTGTCTACCTACTCACCAAAACAGTCTCGTTTTTATTGATAACTGAAGCTGAATTTATACAGGAATAAGGCACCAAATCATGATTGTAGTCCACACACCAAAATCTGTAATTTGAGTTATTGAAAATTAAAGGGTACCTAGTAGGTAATTAAAAATTTAACCGAGCGATAATAAATTAAATTTTTCAAGGGATCAAAAATACTGATTAGACAACAGACTGAGGGCGACTACAAATATTGAAAATGGGTGACTTTAAAATACAACTAAGTTACTACTTATTCACAATACAATATTTATTAAGCGATCAAATTTATATTTTAGTGACAACAGCATTGCGATTCTGTAAGACATCATTCGTAACCTCGCATCTGAATCCGCTGTGAGTTTCTTGATTGGTATTCTCAAAACTCGCTTGATAATTCGCATGTGCACTAGCGCTGCACTTGCGAGCGTGTCAGCGAGTTGAACTAAATTGACCGCGAGAATTTTGACGGGAACCGATAACTTGTCCGAAATTTACTTGTCCTAATTTCATTTAACGGAAACGGTTGACCAAAGTTTTTGTTGCTATATGTATTGTTTGCCATATTTTTAAACCATCGAAATATCATTTGGCATATGTCTCATTTTACCGAACTACGTTTCACCGATTTTCAAAATGATTTTTTAGTATTGGCACCACCAGAACAACATTTTACCGAATACTATTTGGCCGCAACCGCAACTATGGTATATTTATATTATGTAGGTAACATTTGACATAATCGATATTTGTTATAATAATACATGTTTTATTAAGCAAGCATGCACCATGCATGCAAGCATTATAGAGCTGCGAATGGTCAAAACACTAACCTAACCTAACCTACTTAATGTATTCAAAGTTTTTCATTTGGTGAACTGAAAATATGACAAATAAATCAGTGGTGTAATGAATGTTCGGGAATATAATACTTCGACGAAATGTTCTTTCGACCGCGCATAACTTCGGTAAAAAGTTTTTCGACCAAATAAGACATCGGAGTAACGAAAAAAACGTAATTTCGACGAAGTCAAAAAAGGCGAAACGAAAACAGTCGAAAAGATTTCAGTAAAATGAAATTCGATCAAAAAAATTTCGACCTTGGGATAGGTTACCGATTTTGACAGATAAAGTATGAGATGATGTAAAAAGTGGCATTCTGTAAGGTATAGACCGAGAGGTGACAGGATTTTTCGTAACGATCAAGGAAACGATTACATTTACTTTTATGGGGTGTAGAGTGGTTCTTTTGTACTACTATAAATCTCGATTTTGTTAAACCTAGACTTTACTCATACGAATATGTAAAATTTTTAAATCGATATTTAAAATTTTCACAGTTTCATAAGGGCTACATCTAAGTTTAACAAAGTCGAGATTTAGTAAATGTTACTGCAAGTGGGCCTTAATATAGGTAACTATACAAAGCAGGATTCTTAACAAAATATTATAGGTCTGTCCACGGTCCGGTTTTTTCTTGGATGACGGATCCGGGCGTTTCGACGGAGACGGATGACGGAGACGGATCACGTTTGTCCATTGCGTCCGGATCCGATCCAATCCCGAACCACATATCACTCTGCGGTGCAACTGAGATGTCATGTGCACGTGCCTTTTTTACGTTAGAATGCCGACAACTTCTTGCAATATACGTACAAAGACGCAGAAGACAAAAAAGTTTTGGGTTTCACCCTCTGCTGCAAGAGAGATACCTCGATGGGGCATTTAATACACTATACGATAAATTACAACAACGTGAAGATATATAATACCAAATAATAAACTAGAAAAAATACGACTCGCACCAGATTATGTTCTCGGACGGAAATCGAACGGGACGGGAGCATTGTAAATGCTAAAATCTCAAATTTAAAAATGATGTAGCTTTCTTATCTTAATCAATTGTTTAAAAATATCTGGAAAGGTATTCAGTTGATGTCGAGGTAATTCCTTGTAATTGGTGAGATGGCGCTGGCTTGCAGCGTAAGAGTTGATATACTAGGAGAAATTCGACATTCCCACTAGTGACTCAGTAGCGCAGCGGTCAGAGCATTGGACCGGATATCCAAAGGTCGCAGGTTCGATTCCCGTCCGAGAACATGATCAGGTGCGAGTCGTATTTTTTCTAGTTTATTATTTGGTATTATATAAAAATAGCATTGTGAATGCTAAAATCTCAAATTTAAAAACGTGAAGATATTTTTTTAACATTTGTTTTTATTAGTAACTCCTTTTTGGTTAGCAGAAATGACCTTTTATTTCGTTGTGACTTAGCCGATACTTATTTTTTTCGCATAACCTAAGTGGCATACGTTATATTAGTGTGTAAACATTAGTGCAAAATGTTTTAAAACGTTAGCGTTCATGGTTGTTAAATAAATTAAGAAAATGTTAGTATGGAAAATTCAAATTCTTTAAAATTCTCCATACAAAACGGCAATTTCATACTTTAACCCCTAATATTAACTTGCCCTAAAAACTTTATTGTGTGAACAAAATAAAGTCGCAGCGCAAGTGCTTGTCGCAATAAGCAAGTTCGGCAAGTCGCAAAAGATGACGGTTGACGAAGACGGACGTCGGGTGGCTGCGCCGTGGACAAGTCCATATGTATTTTATATTCTAATGGGGTACTTCGAATCGAGGCTCCGGTTTAGCGGTTCATCCGATCAAGCAAAATCTTCGGAGCCCGTCAAAAGAACGGATGACGGATTTCGGACGCCGGATGTCGAGTTGACAAAAGTTCATACAAATATAATATATAGGCCGCTATTCGGTCCGGTTTTTTCTCTCCGAGGAGACGGACGCCGTGGACATACAGTTTAAGGCATAGGGATTATATTCATGGCACGAATTAAGAGTTTTTTATTTTTTTTATTTTTGCTGCATCAAATTCCTTAAAATAAGAAATTTTAATTTAAAACTCACATATTAGCTAAACTGGAATCGATAAAACTCGACTAACATTTTGTTGAGTGTGGTTGTCACTAGGTACAACGCAAGTCAAGGTCAAGGTCAAGCGAGGTGAGATGCGAAGTGAGAGTGAATTGCGAAGGGAGTTGCGAGTTGTCGTCTGATTTTACAGAATCGCAGGGCTTTACGGCACACATTATATTCAAAATATAGCATACCTATATTTTATTTGAAAAGTGCTATTTTTAATCTAACATTATTGTATTAGCTCAAATCCGTTATACAAGGTGTTACAAAAGTACCCCTAATGCCGAATATGGTAGATAGGGACCATAAAACTGAACAACTTTTACTATAAGACCAATTCTGAAATCGCGAAAAAAAAATCAGCTGTTTCATACATTTTGATATTTTCATAATTAATTTTTGTATGAAACAGCTAATTTTTTTTTCTCGATTTCAGAGTTGGTCCCATAGTAAAAGTTGTTCAGTTTGATGGTCCCTATATACCATATTCGGCATTAGGGGTATTTTAGTAACACCTTGTATAGCAACCTATTTGGTATAATTTAGTCGCCCACTTTGTTTAACTTGCCTATGCATGTTTAGGTTCTTCTCATACCAAGACACGGAGTCTTCCAGTGTACCATCAGCCATGTTTCCTTCTACGTGGTCAATGAACATCAGATTCGTGTTAGGTCTGAAACATAAAAGCATAATTAATAAGAAAATATATGATAGATATGATTTACGCATACATACTTCGCAGAAGTCCTGTGTAATACAATACAATAGATGAAAACACTTATGTATTAAATAATAATACTTAACTAAATATATTAGTCCTCTCGCGGAAATTCCATCAGTTCGATTAAATTCAAATTTGGCGTAAGTTCGAAAAGCATTGCGATTCTGTAAGACATCATTCGTGACCTCGCATCTGAATCCGCTGTGAGTTTCTTGATTGGTATTCTCAAAACTCGCTTGAAAGATGTCAGAATCTAATGTAAAAGATCACGTTGTTGGCATATCTTTTGTTTGTCATTTTGGAAACTTATCAATCCGCCCTTGTGCATAACAATAAACGCGGTAAAAATAAATCTTACAGAATTTCATTGAGAGGGTCATCTTCCACGGCTGTATAACCAGGTAAAAACAGCCCCCTGTATTTAGATCTGTCAATAAGTGTGTGCGTATTGTTGCCATACTGAAAAGAAAAAAATAAACAGCACATTAACAAGTTAAAAACTCAAAACCAAGTATTTAGTCTTGGAATAAAAACATTAAACGAAACACAAAATTTAACAAGAAAATTTTTCAAAGTCTTTGTATATTTGCATTCTTTATATGTTTGAAAATAATGGCAAGGTAAGGGTACAGCCATATAACTAGGTACGCAAACAAATAACTAGGGTATTTAATTCCAAAAAATAGAAAATGTACATAAATCTCTTAAAAATAGTTCAATAAGAAACACAATAAACTTAAACTCAAACCCACCGTCCTCAAAACCGCGTATCTGACCACCCCGTCATCATCTTTCTCTTCTGTGACATCCTTCACCAGAACAGCCCCGGCCTCCTTGGCACGTCGCACCAGCTCCTCCAAGGATTCCACCTGGAATGCGACGTCTTTCACAAAGTCACCGTGAGCTGCAAGGTCTTTGGCGATTGCCCCACCTGCGGTCGTCGGTGATACGAAGACTATCGTAATCTGAAAATAAAAAAATAAGGAAGACAGGCATAGAGTTTCAAGGACAAGGGTCAGTCAGCGTAAGATTCAGGGTAATTTTAATGTCCCCATGAGCAACAATCTGTCACTGATTAGTTGTCGGTGATGAAACAAGCAATGGTGCAATGTGACGTGTGCACACGACATGCTCTTTTAAAAGTCGGTTCTACAAACAGTGTACAAAAAATTTGGTCGAAGGCTAGCAGCTTAATCAACATTATTTCTAACCATAAAGAAATAAAAAATCAAGCTATTCTTTAATTAATAAATATCCGTTTTCATTTCAAATTGATTTTTATTTGAAATTTACCTGGTTCAGTCTAACGGCATAAGAAACCATTGGCTTGCTCTCACTCGGTTCCTGAACAGCAATTGGTCTAAAACCAAACCGAGTGACGAAGTAGCTGGACGCCTAAAAACGATAAACTACATTAAAATTAACCTAACTAACATTAAATATTTAGTCGGTATGATAATACCAAAAGTAAAAAAGTAACTAACACCCGTAATTCACAAACATTATGAGGTCTCACAGTGCCCGCGGCCCCTAGCTACCAATCACACGTTGTACGTAATACAAACGAACCAATCATAAAGCTCTATTTCATCGCAGTGCTTTCGCATAGGCAAGGGTTGTTTGAGTATTATTCTTGAATATGGGTGTAACACTCTTTTAACTCACCGTCTTTGCGTTTGCTACCCAAAATATAAGGTGATCGAAATTAAGAACTTTTCCCGCAGCTACTCGATTATTTGATTTTCCTTTCGTCATTTCTATTGCTGAAACAGTTAAAAATCATTGCATTTATGGGTCAATTTTGTTTGATTGCTTAAAGCGGTATATATTAAGCGGTACTATATTAAGGCCCGGTATAATTGATTGCTTAAAGCGGTATATATTAAGCGGTACTATATTAAGGCCCGGTATAATATAGTGTAATGTGTTTTTGAAAGCATAGTACCGGACTTCTAAAAAGATTTCCTTCGTTATATTTTAGTATGTGTAACTTCAGACCTTTAACTAATGTTCTGTATATAGAATAGAAACACGATTGGTAACACTTTTCTCGATAGGTTTTTTATTTCGAAAATGTGCTTTTTATTTTGAAAATAACCGAATATTTGCAAAAAATCGATACTTTTCCGTTAAACTGATTTTATGACCGAACATTTTAGCAATACGTTTATTATTTCAATTACTACGAATTAATTCGTGATATTCGGTCTCGCTCCCACGCGCGTCGTTTTATTATAGCTATCTCGTTTTAGCAAAGGAACGCCTAAATAAAATAGAAATACAAAGTATTTAAGTAATTACATATAGTTTAGTAGGTAGACTAAGATATTCGTTAGTTTTCGTCACTGTGTCGCTAAAACTTAATATCCTAGGTATAGGTATATTTTCACAAATTCAATTATTTTAATGAATATACTCTTAGTTTATTTTATTTTAAACTTGAATGACCACCAGTTTCCATTAAATGAACGGAAATTCTAAAAACTTGTGGGTTTTAAATAGATTTACTCCGTCCACAGTAATTTGTACTCACACTATATTATTGATACATAATTAATCCTAACTAATATTATAAATGCGAAAGTGAGTTTGTTTGTTTGTTACGCTATCACGTCTTAAGACGATTAGTGCCCTCACAGTGGCGCCCTCATCATATTTAATTTTATTGCTCGCTAAGTACACAATGTATCGAAAATTCAAAGGTACAGATTGAAGCTAAGTTTCTATAGTTTATTTACAAACAACCCCCTCAGTAAAATATAGTTTGTTGTAGTATTAGTAGGAAAAAGAGCAATAAGTGGCCACTTTTGGCACATTATGTACTTAGCGAGCAATAAATTTAACATAATGAGGGCGCCACTGTGAGGGCACTAATCGGCTTAGCTACTGCCGATCATGGTGAAATTTTGCATACATATTGACGTAGAGAAAAGGACATTAGAGTAGTATTCATATAGAAAAAAGCTACCTACTGTCACAGATCCATATAAAAATTAAGTATAGTAGACGCAGACGAAATCGCGGGCGGCCGCTAGTATGCTAGTAGTTTATAAAAAAAGGTTTTTATGTTTGTTCATTGAAGTTGAATTTTATTACTATTTATCTAATTATTTTGCATTTTGATAAAATTTCAACACCTTTTATTACAATACATACAACAATCAACTTTATGATACAATACACTTTGTATTGAAAGCTGAGTTTATAAAAAATCGACCGACTGACTAGAAAATCACACATCTAAGTATCTTAAATAATTAATAGCGCATAACTTCAGAACGACTGCACCAAATTTGATAATTCTTTTGCCGCGTTTGTTATTAGTAGGACAAGGTCTTCAATCGCACATGTAAACGATTGATTTTCGCGTCAATAAGCGTCAAATACGTAAAAATTTACAATCACAAATGATCGTTACCGCTTAAAAATAGTTAAATCAGATAGAGAAATAGGTAAAGTCGAAGGAAATATTAGTCAAGGTAGGTACATGAATCACATACAAAGTATGAACTAGATTATAACGCAAGTATAGTATCTGTGTTATTATAACTAACAAATGGTTATTTACTAGCATTTTACGACTTTTAAGTCATGTCACGTACGATTCAAATACCTTAATGCAAATTCTAGTATCTACAGAGACATAAGCACTAGTATAGCTGTAGGTATGTACACACAACAGCACGTCAGGTTATACAGTCAAACTGCCAAAACAGCTTTTATTACGTAGAGCATAAAGGCGGTCTCAAGGTCAACATGTATAGTCTGAGGTGCCGTTGTGTGTACATACTATGATGGAAACCGGTTATTTATATTTTACCGGTTATTTAACAAAACATAAATCATTAAAAAAAAAATTAAAAGCACGACTGGCCAGCCAAAAACGAACTACTTAAAAGTTAAATAACAATGTCATTGCAATCCGGACCGTGTTGAAGAACAATTATTTTTAATCAAAGAGGTCCCCCAACTGCAATGACACCTTGTTATTAAACTATTTTAGTACGTTTTTTTTTAATTTATTTATTTTTATCTCACACATTTTAGTGACAAGTTATACAACATGTTACAAAAATACTCCTAATGCCGAATATGGTATATAGGGCGACCATCAAACTGATCAACTTTTACTATGGGACCAACTCTGAAATTGGGGAAAAAAATTAGCTGTTTCATACATTTTGATATTTTTTGATTTTAATTTTTGTTTTCTTTTCAGTTTGATGGTCCCTAAATACAATATTCGGCATTAGGGGTATTTTTGTAACACGTTGTATAGTTTTGGAATGTGCTCATCAAGGCCTTTCATTTGATGCCATATTATAATAATTGAAGAAAAAAATATTTTTTACATTTGAAAGCGGTGTCGTATAGTTGCCAAATTGATATTTAAAAAAAAATAGCCAGTGTCAATCGGGATGATGTTAGGGTTCGAACGATATACGCCCAATTCCGTTAAGGCATTTAAAAGTAATGCTGAAGGAAACTCATATACCCACAAACATACATGAGCGCTGAATACATTACAATGTCTGTTTTTTGGCCAGTCGTGTAAACACTGTCTGTTTATTGGGCAGTCGTGTAATAACAAATAAGTAAGCTAAAAAGTGTGAATAACTTACGCAAAACTTTTTTTGTTATTCTCACGATATAGGTAATACCTCTAACAAGCAAAACTCACCAAGATCTCGTAAAACTGTCTCAAACCACAGCACACAATTTTTGCAAATACCCCTGAATGATTTGAGGTAAACTAGCGTGGGAACACTGGGAACAGAGTTTCCAAAAAATACTAGGTAGCCTACCTTTAGTAACAAACTCTACACGAAATATAAAAACAAAACTGCGTATGCATCAAAACCAGCACTTATATAGTAAACAACTTATCTATCATTAAGATCAAGCATAATAAATTAAAAATATATTCATAAAAATATTGCTGTTTATTAATACCTATGTACAGTTATTGATTCTTTTTACATAATTATATAAGTAAATTATAAAGTTACATGTTAGATGTAAAGATAAAATAAGTAATATCGCTACGATCTAAGATCTACAGCGGATGCATAATTCGATGATCTTGGAATATTATTTCCGTCAAGTTAGGTACACACGACAGCACGTAAGGTTATACAGTTAAACTGCGAAAACAGCTTTTATTACGTAGGGCATAAAGGCGGTCTCAAGGTCAACATGTATTGTCTGAGGTGCCGTCGTGTATACATACTTGACTAATTAGATCGCAGCGGACTTTCAAATCAAAAGTGCAATTTAATTATAAATTCAAGAATTTTTCTTGTTTCTCATTCAGTAAAGAGTTATTCAAATAAATTTAGACTTCGAAAAAACCTTATTTTGATAAAAAAAATCTGAAGTATATTTTATGTATCATCACCAAAATAAAATAATGTTTTATAAATTGGATTCCTAAATTAGACATTAGATTGGTAAATGCAATCGCGGCTTAAGCTTACTATTATTTTATAACGTCAAATTAAACAAATTTAAGTTTTTCTTTTTTATTTTACCGATGTTCAATCAAGTGCACTCCTACTGAAGCCGATATGATTGTGGCTACGGGGCATAGAATTTAGAGCTATCTTTGTTTGCCCACAATGTCCATAGATGGCGCTGCGTCGGCCGAAGACAGTTACAACTCGCGGTGTTAAGATTTTTTCCAGTTTAATGATATCGTCCCCGTAACTTAGATTCGACATCGCTTCTCGGCCTTTTGGCTAAGATCAAAGTGTAGTATCTGTTCTTTTCAGCTTAATATCTGAAAGTTCCCTCACTGAGTGACCAGTATATTAAACTGATTTTTGTAACTCGACGGGATGTTCGGGGCTCGCTCCACTCCCGTCACGGGTCGGCCCGGCATTGCAGTGCCGCCGGGATAGGGATGTCGAAAGTGAAAAAATATGTCGATATATCGATACATCGATATTTAAAAAAAAATCAATATTGGCATTGATATATCGCGGAATAATTATCGATATATCGATATATCGGCAAACTTAAAAAAAAATATTGTGGTTTTAAAATAACAGTGTATTTAGCTTAGCCTAGCGCAATAATATCAATAGTAATTTTTTTAATGTACACTATACAGTTATTTTTCCATTTGTTTTACGGCTTTGGATTCTAGCGACTTTAGAATTGGATTGGTAGCCGGCGTCGGCTGTGGAGGCACTTCCAAGCCAAGATCCATAAATAAAATAAAAATATCGTTTTTGATACAATTTTCGATATTGGATATTTTATATCGATATATCGATTTATCGGTTAACAATATATCGGCAAAAAATATCGATTTATCGAATTAAAAATATCGAATATATCGATGTATCGATATTTTTTCAACAAGCCTACGCCGGGATCGGCCCACATAATACTAGAAACTATTTATTGCACAGAAAAATGTGTATGTATACTAATGGCTCTGTGAGCTGTAAGTAGACAAAAAGTTCGTGATATTTTCGATCATTATTGAAATGCTGAAATGTTTTCTTTTTTTGATCGATCGATCAGGATCGTAGGAGGAATTAACGTCAAAAATCTGTTATTTTGGTAAATTAACGGTTTCCATAGCATAGTACCGTTTTGAACTCAATCCCGATATTCTTGATCGCGTCGGGAGTAACTCCCCGGTCACAAAATCTCACGAGAATCGGTTAAGAAATACGACCTATAGAGAAGAACAGACGGATATACGAAATATTTTTTTGCTCAAGCTGGAACGGAGACGCTTCGCGTTCGTTCGGTCAATTATTCCTATTTTAAAAAAGTGTAGATCTTCTTTCTATTACTTTACTGTATAGTATACATAATAAACACAATAGTACAGTTCAGTATACGTATATAAGTACAGCATGCGTAAAATGTTCTAAATACCAAACTAAAAAATTCTTACTAGTTTATGTTTAAGATGAAAGACCGCATAGTAATGTAAGATATAAAACCTGTTTACCAAGGAATAGGAAAATACCAGAAAAGTAGTAAACATACCCTCGATAATAACAAGTGCATATAAAAACAAAAAATCTCATCACATTTCTTGGAACATTCTCGATGTTATTGCGCCATGTTTTTAAATATCAGAATATGTAAAACAGGCAACCGACGCAAGCCGGACATCGGCTTATACTAAACTAACAGACTACATGGGGTAGAGACTACTAAAGTTAAAGACTGTGACATTTAGTATAAATTAAAAGCGAAAAAGTATTATTTATTTTATTTATAAATTAGGACTACCAGAGAAACTTACATTAAATCTATATTCTAAGACATTACTAGAGTAAGCATGCTAAATGTAAATTCTAGTTAAGGTAGCCACATCTTTTGTGACTCACAATTGTGAACAGATAGATTAAACATTTACAATATTATTTAAACTTAAAACCTAAAAGATAAATGATATTAGAAAAATACTAGAAAAAATCGACTCACCCAGACGGGACTCGAACGCCGCACCCTTGGGATCTCTGTAGCATAATTGGTCAGTGCATTGGGCCGTAATCCCAAGGGTGGTGTGGAGTCCCGTCTGAGGTGCTACGGGTTAATATAAAAATCGCATTGTGAATGCGAAAAATCTAAATTTAATAATTAAAACCTAAAGATAAAAAAGTAATAAATCAAATAAAAGCTCCGTAGCAATGAATCAAATAATTTCAACAAAAGAATAAAATAATAATAATAATAAAGAATTACCTCTACTCATCTCTCAACAACTCAAATATCTTAACACAGATCTGATTCAACGTATAATGAAAAATGTCAACTGTCATATCTTATACAATCAGTTGTAAGTATCGGGCATGCGGTACAATCCCTCGATAATAGTGTGAGTAAGGGGCTGGATACTCAGCCAACCGCGTGCCCGCGGTGCTATGCTTCAGGATTTTAAGTTTGTAGTACCTACCTAGTACCTACCTACCTAGTTCCAAAATTACCGAGTGGTAAAAACCATTGCATAAATAATTTCATCTTAACTTAATGACTGACAATAAAATATCTGTCAAATATGCAACAATGGCTGAAATGGCAGCAAATAGGAAGTTCGAAATTAAAACAGTAACGTTATTCAACCTACCCTATAAATTTTGATTCCCTGGAGTGTGTCGAAATATGCGTATTTTACGGCATCGGCATAAACAGCCGTATCTTTTTTTACGTAAACTTTTTTCACAGGACATTTTACATTCAAGGGACTGTAAACCTGAATTTAATATGGTTTTAATTTCAACTCGATATTTTCCGCGTTCCCGACCGAGATAAATGGTCTTAACAGACAGACGGACAACAAAGTGATCCTATAAGGGTTCCGTTATTTCCTTTTGAGGAACCCTAAAAAACTATTTATCCTACAGATATTAATTCAAACTGTCAGATAGCAGCCACCAGTGATTTTTATTGCAATATAATTGGATTGAATTTAGTACGTACATCTACCCTAGCACTTGAAAATGTTAACAACCGTGTAATAGCCCGGCTTACTAATTACGCCAGACTCGTCAAAAATCGCTTTATGACATTACTGTATACCTGCCCCCTTAGCATGACGGACGAAACACGATATACAACATGTTACAAAAACACCCCTAGTGCCGAATATGGTATATATGGGGACCATCAAACTGAACAACTTTTACTATGGGACCAACTCTTATAACGCGAAAAAAAAATCAGCTGATTCATACAATGTTTTGATATTTTCGTTTTAATTTTTGTATGAAACAGCAGATTTTTTTTTTCGCGATTTCAGAGTTGGTCCCAGAGTAAATTTTTGTAACATGTTGTATATCGCGTAATACAGCGTTTTATCGACACCCAACTGTCAAAATCCATTGTCTTTTGACAGTTAAGAATGATAAATCGCTGTATCATATCGCGTTTCGGTGGTCGTACTAGGCGGGCTGTACAGTACGAGTAACATATCCAGAACCCAACAGTGGGCAGCGGTTTACCTGAATGACGTGACGCCACGCCACCCCGCCTCTGTGCTCAACTGGTCCTGATTACTAGTTTTGTTCATTAGCATTTTGTTTATCAGTTGCTGCACAGTGGTCAACTTTGTAAGAACTGGACTTAAAAAAGTAGCATTAAAATCATAACAATTATGGGTAACTATGACGATTGATGTGTAATGAGAGATAATGCAGAGGTAAATTAGTGCTAGTTACATCGATTTTTTTCTTACAATAGTAACAATATCTAGCTTACAGTAAATTTTTCGTGTTTTATATAAATAACTAGTTAAGAGTACCTACGTTTTATTACTTCAAGGTGTCACATCTTATCACAAAAATCCAAGAAAATCAAATAGTATCTTTAAAAAATATGAACCGCCAACTCCGTTCCATTGAAAAGACATCAACGCACTACATTTGAATATGCTAAAGCAATATCGAAAATAAATAAGTTTTATAGTTTGGTGATAATATTCTAGGTATTGAAAATATTATTTCTCCATATTCTGAAATCTGGCTGAATTTGAGTAAAATCTGGTATTTGTAGAATTTGGCGTTTTAAACTGAGCTGGCATTTGCGACTAATCCGTTCTTTTTCCTTTTTTATGTTCACTCGCATAAGTATTGCTGAAAAAAGTGTAATGTTTTCGGAATATTAAAAAAATTGCTATGATACTTTTTACGCTGTCTTTTGAATGTTGCTTGGTATATCTATTAAATTAAAGATCATATGATCTTTAATTTAATATCAATTAAAGATCTTTAATTTAATAGATAAAAAGCAACATATAATATTATATAAGACTCATTTGTTTTTATATTTTGTACCACTGTTCATTGGAGGCTTGGTTTGACTACGGTAAACTTCTATAACTTGATTCAATTATAAAACTTAAGATTTGTTCACAACACTCTCTTTTTATTGACACTTAAGTGTTATGTTCAGGTAAACTAGGCGCACATATAAAAAAAGTTCCTTAAATATTTTATAGCTCTAAAAATTTCTTTATTAAGTACCACGTAATATTTTCGATATTGCTTACTCACTTATTTAAATATCTTAAATAACTTACGCGCAATACTTACTCGACCTTAATGGAACAGCTGATTTTCGCGATATCAGAGTTGGCCCCACAGTAAAAGTTGCTTGTAATCATGAGTGAAATCACCCCACTGCGGGAACCAAATACCTAATCAAAATTTCACGCTGTAGTTAAAAATGTTTTATTTAAGTTAAGTATGTTTAATTGTTTGTTTATTTCAAGTCATGTTTGAATTTGATTATGTATTGCTGCAAAGTAAATAAAACTTTTGAATACAATGCTTGAACACTGTTTTGGAACTTTGTGAACAGGGTAACGTAAAAGCTATCCATAATATCGACCACGGAGACGACCTCCGTGGTCGAGTAGCTTTGTACACCGGGTTTTAAGGTGTCGCCATCTCTGAGGTCCCGGGTTCGATCCCCGGTTGGGTCAATTTAGAAAACTTACTTTTCTATATTGGCTAAGGTCTGGGTGTTTGTGATGCCACCGTTGTCTCTGATTTCCATAACACAAGTGCTTTAGCTACTTACTTTGGAATCGGAGCAATGTATGTGATGTTGTCAAATATTTATTTATTTAATTTTGTATACACGCCCTTATATTTATCTCGTTTCCATAAACGCGGTAGATAGGTGTAATATTTATTATCACATCAGGTTATAAAGGCTCCCTCTCACGCGCCCGCGTCAGTACCAGTATATCGTTAGTAACCGCAGAGTGAATTCCAGATTTTACAAACGGATTGTGTAAGGAGATCTTAAAATGGTCAGTATAAATAAAAACAACTTATTATCTTTATTATTTTACAAAACGTGAATTATTAAATTTCGTTATTCATAAAAACCCTAGTTTTTTCGGTACCTATTTGTCCGAGAATTTTGTGTAAAAACATTTCTGGATTATTTCTGGCCCCTATTTGTATAACGTGACAATTTGTCAATTGTCGTGACAATTTAGTTTATACTGCGGTGTAGCTATAAACAAAATTTCACGTTTATAATTAGGATTAGGTATATTGAAGCGGTGAAAAATATCAAATTAAATAAACTATTCCATAATACGAGAATACCTATGTCATTGAATTTTCCCTTTCGTTTTTATAATTTCCTGACAATTTTCCCCGATTCCCTAAATGAAATTCCGGATACTTGCATGGGAAACATTTTCACGTCTCGGACCTAAGTTCGTAGTTGACTTTCAGGATTAAATAAATATTACACGTCATATTTACTAGTCCATTACCTTTCTCAACTTAGTTTAGTTTTCCGGCTGTCTTCGATGGTATGTATGACCTATTAGATAAAGTCACATAAATATTAAATCTTTGCAAAATTATATATTTTTTAAGTCTGAAAGTTACATACGATTGAAATACGTGTATGGAATTACTTAATAATTTGCTTAATTCCTTTTTCAGACGACTTACACAGACAAAGGAAAGAAACCGGATAATGGCAGATTTGTCGCTTTCGATCATCTTACCTTTTGGGTCTCAAATGCTAAGCAGGTAAGTTCTATAACATCAATTTAAGTTTAATTGAAGCTAATAATGTCAAATACATCTAGAAACAACAAAAACAACAATATTCTAGAGGTCGAGATTGCGAACAAGCTTACTTTGTTTGAAAAAAGCTTTAAAAAACAGAAAAACCTTCTTCAAAACGCCTGAAAATAAAAACAAAAACAGCTTTGAAATAAAATACCTCTAAAAAGCAAGAAATAATATTCAAATCACTAATGATTACGTACAATCGGCGGCACATCAGACTATACATGTTGACCTTGAGACCGTCTTTATGCCGTACGTAATAAAAGCTGTTTTCGTAGTTCAATTGTTTAACTTACCGTGCTGTTGTGTGTACCTAAGTACGCATATAAATTTTAATAAAACACGTCTATTGTATTGAAGTCGGGTGGGGCTGGAGGACAACTTCTTTTTTTTTTATTCTATAAGCCCCACCGGACTTTATTTTAGACATGTTTTATTAAAATTGATATGCGCATTTTCAGGGTTATTGAAAGTTCTTATAAAAAAAAGCTTTATATTTTCAACTTATTTGTGGTAAGTAACCGTGTAAATATTTTTTGGAAAGTATCCCTTTTCCTACAAAAAAAAATCGTCTGAATCGGTTCATCGTAAAAAACAACGAAGTCGTCAAGGTAGTTCATCCAAAATCATAGTATTTTCAGGATTAATTGAAAACTACTGAACCGACTAGAAAAAACAAATAAATGGGACCATCTCGAGCGTAGCACTTCCGAATGAAAAAAAAATTTTGAAAATCGGTTTACAATTCGAGGAGATATCGGAGCAACATACATACATAAAAAACAGTCGAATCGAGAACCTCCTTTTTTTTGAAGTTGGTTAAAAAAGATCCAATCAGAAAAAAGTTTCGTAAAAACTGTTTGAACTCTTTCAAAAATGGTCTGTTAATTCATTTTATATTTTTTGTTTCTAAATCAAAAGAGGTTTGGCTTAGGTATTATGTTAACGCAAATATTTCAAATAAGTAAGAAAGCCTGAGAAAACTCTTTGGATGATTATTCTTTTACCAAATAATATACTAGAAAAAAATACGACTCGCACCAGATCATGTTCTCGGACGGGAATCGAACCCGCGACCTTTGGATATCCGGTGAATGCTTAAATCTCAAAATTTCAAAAATGATTATTCTTTTTTCATTCTTTAAAAGTCTATACTGATTTCTTTCCAGGCTGCCAGTTACTACGTGTCGCGGTTTGGATTCGAACCCGTAGCCTACTCGGGGTTGGAGACCGGCTCACGACAGACCTCGTCCTACGTCGTCCGACTCAATAAGGTGATCAACTTTATTATGCTTAGCTACAGCTTTATTAATAGAACTATTTGCAAACGGAAAACAAGAAATTGTAGTTTGTTTCCATGACAAGAATTAGTTGATTCTCATTTAAATATTACTTACGTAATGAAAGAAGGATTATGTTAAAAAGCTCGAGCCTCCTATTTCTGGTGAATATGGTTATAATTTTTTATGTTGATTATATAATTGTAATTTCTTTATTAACTTTTAATATTTTTGCATAATTCATTAACATAATACAGTAATGTTAGTTTATAAGTATATCTTCTAGAATGACTCGAAGTTTTTTAGCTCCGCCTCCCCAAGACTATGCCCCGATTGATAGAACCTGGATGGAACAATAAAAATGTCTTATACTGAAACTAAACACATGCCTTTTCAACACAGATCACCTTCGTTTTCCAAGCTCAGTACGAGCCAGTAGAATCAGCATTCAACAAGGAGGTTGCACTTCACGGAGACTTCGTAAAAGACATAGCCTTCGAGGTGGAAAACCTGGACTACATAGTGGCATACGCGAAGCAGCAGGGCGCTGTCGTGGTGAAAGACGTGTGGGAGGCAAAGGATGGGGATGGAGTCGTCAGAATGGCTGTGCTTAAGACGGTAAGGGATAGAAAAACGTCTGGTTGGATGATGCTGGCTAATAGCTCGTTAATTTATTGACAAAAACAATGTAAATTTCTGATTAAGATAATGGAAAAATCGAAAAATCAGATTATACAAAAGTTTCAACTTTCCAAAATACTTACTTAATTTTTTTACAATTGATAATAAGTAGATAGAGCTTGAACTGAAATTCTATTAAGTAGTTTTTTTTAGGATAAGTACCGCAATAAACCATTTTGTGATTTTAAGTAGATGTTTTGAGGAGTTCGGTGGCGCGGCGCAGTGGTATAGCGCCTGCCTGGCCCAGCGATTATTATCTCGAGCTCCTCCGTGCTTCGGAAGGCACGTTAAGCTGTTGGTCCCGGCTCCATTTGCAGTCGTTAGCACCCACCAATCCGCATTGAGCCCGCGTGGTGTGTCATGGCCCATCCTCCTTATCCACCCATCAGGAAGGCACAGACCTTCCTTATGTGGGGACATTAAAAATGGCTGATGGTCAAGTAGATGTTTTATTATTAAACCTGCTTTTGCCAGTATGGAGACAACACCCACACGCTCGTGGACCGCTCCAAATACAAGGGTTCCTTTCTACCTGGATATCAGACGCTCAAGACTGACCCTATCAGCAAGCATTTGTAAGTAAATTCAGTCATTATTATAAACATTACGTGAACTAAATCATGCTCAACTAAGTACCTGGGTACTCTTAAGTTATTGCTGTTTATTCCTAGGTATGGTAATTAATGGCCACAGGGAATCTGGTTAGAGGTGAAAGGAGGGGAAAAAAATAAAAAAAAGGTACGGTAATTAATACCTATGTTGAAAGTATGGGCCCTCCATTACAAATACTTAAGTGATTCTCGTATGTTTGTTACTTTCACCACCTTTTTCATAGAGGATCCTGAAACTTGTTTTTCTGAGCGATTAGGTAGATAACGTACCTATGCCAATATTTTAATAGGTACCTTTTTCATTACAGACCCAAAGTGGAGATAAATTTCATTGACCACGTAGTTGCGAACCAGCCAGATCAAGAGATGGAGCCGGTCGGATCGTGGTATGAGCGCTGTCTGCAGTTCCACAGGTGAGGGTTATAATATTCTATGATCAGTAGAAATATAACTAAAAGTACATACTTACCTTCATTCACCACAGATATACTATGGAAAAAGTTTGGCTAATTATAGTCGCATTCTATCGTGAGCTACTCCATATGATAAAATATGTTGGCAAATCTTTTTTGCGTAACTTATACAACATGTTACAAAAATACCCCTAATACCGAATATGGTATATAGGGACCATCAGACTGAACAACTTTTACTATGGGCCCAACTCTGAAATCGCGAAAAAAAAAAACAGCAGAGCTGTTTCATACATTTTGATATTTTCGATTTTAATTTTTGTATTAAACAGAACAAAACATATTCGGCATTAGGGGTATAATTTTTGTAACATGTTGTATAGAACATTATACGACTCGAACGAAAAGTCGGTCCTAAAAATGCATGTCTACGATCGTTACGTTTGTAATCCATTCCCGACTCCGACTGAGTGATTAAAGACGAGTTACGAGTTGTATTTTTTGTAGTAGGTAGGTAGGGTAGATAGGTTTAGACATAGGTGTATATATTTTGAAAATGTTTTATTTACATTTAAATAGAAATGAAAACACTTTTTACAGATAACAGCGCGTAGGTATATTGTTAATGCAGGTGTTATTTTAGAATTATTAAGTTCGGATTCATTGGCTTTTAGAATTCCCGACGTTTCGACACCTTTCCTGGGGCTGTGCTCACGGGAGGACTGAAGGCTGCTCATATTTTGAATACAATGTGCTATTTTTATTAGTTATCCAACTATGCAGATATGAATTGAACCTACCACACCACATTAAAAGGTCTTCCACATTACACCAAAGTCGCCGACTCCTCACTCCAAGTCTCACCGACTCACCTAATCTCTTTACTATTTCACCCAGATTCTGGTCAGTAGACGACAGTCAGATCTTCACCGAGTACTCGTCACTCCGCTCCCTGGTGATGGCCAACTGGGAAGAGAACATCAAGGTACCGATCAACGAACCAGCGCAGGGCAAGAAGAAGAGCCAGATCCAGGAGTATGTGGAGTACCATGGAGGGCCGGGGGTGCAGCATATAGCGATTAACACTGAAGATATTATCACAGCTGTAAGTAGTAGATACATTGTAGTCTCCATCCAATATAACGTTGAGTAGTTATATGTTGTAACACTACTTGTCATACAAAATTCCAAAAAACCGTAGGTATGCCATTTTGAAGAAGGTGACGCATAATTTTCTAGAAAACCTGATGATTCTAAACCACGTGTCATAGTGGTCATAGTTCGAAGTATCTAGAAAGTACAGTCAGCGCCAAAATTATCTGAGTATTAAAACCTACCAAATTAGCTAATCATTTGACAAATACCAGCTTATCTCAAGATATTCAGGTGCACTTTCATTTATTTCAGGACAAACGAAGCACTTTAATGTTGAGATAAGGTTGAGTTTTGGCAAATGATTAGCTATTTGATTGAATCAGGCGTCATTTGGCGGAAGTCCCAAACCATTGTGAAACCAAACGAATATCGGTGTTGGTTCACGCACGATCTAACTCCTGAGGATGCTCCGGGTTGGGGCGAAACACGTGTAGTAGTCTAATTACACGTGTAGTAGTGTTAGTAGTCTAATTGGTGAAGGTGCAAGGTGTGTCGCTGTCATGCTAAATGCAGGTATTGTGCACTGATATTTTTGTGGTGTGCATGTGCATTTATTTGTGGGCGGGCGGGCGGTGCATCTACATATATTTCTCTTTTCAAAATGATTAGCTGTTTTGGTAGGTTTGAATGCGCACATCATTTTGGAGCTGACTGTACCTACCTAACCAATTTTGTTTAGTTCTGTTGCCCTTTAGGTACCTACATACTCAAAATTAGAATCGTAATTTAAATTTAACTTAACGTATTACTATACAAATATAACAATCAAAATAGCAGTTTTATTTTTGTTACTATATTTTTATATGCAACGATATCAAGAAATCGTTCCGTTCCGTCCGGGACGTGAAAGAAACCCGTCACCGAGACCTTAAAATCACTTTTTCAAAATTACAGATCAAAAATCTGCGAGAGCGCGGAGTGGAATTTCTAACAATACCATCAGTTTACTACAAAATAATACGGGAAAAGCTGAAGCACAGTAAAGTTAAGGTGGCTGAGAGCATAGACGAGCTGGAACGGCTCCACATTCTCATAGACTACGATGAGAACGGCTACCTGCTGCAGATATTCACGAAGAATACGCAGGACAGACCCACTTTGTTCTTGGAGGTCATACAAAGGAGGAATCATAACGTAAGTTTAGAGATTTACCTTCACTCAATAACATTTGGCGGTTTTGAAACAGCCTATAACAACTTGACGATTGATTATGGATTCATGAATCGCTCAAAAACAGTACTTCAATGTTGTAAGCACAGGACTGACAAAAAGTTGGTCCTACAAATGCATAAAGAAAGTATTCGATCAAATATTAGGATCGATAAAAATCGTGGGCACCGTCCGGGCGTTTCCAATGGCAGGGTAATTTTGCTGATTCACAAATCGTCCACCAGTCTGCGCACAACCGCTAACTTGGCGCTAGAGTAGATCTGTCATTTTGCTGCTATAAATTTTTAGATGCGTATTTTCGTAAATATTCATTTTACTTCCAACACATTTAAGTTTTCTTCAATCTTTAATTCGTTCTGTCTAACTTCCATAATAATGATTGTTATTATCAACCATTTTTAGACAATTGAAAAATAACCGGGAACATAAACCATATGCACACGTACAAAAGGTTGTCCATCTACAACAGCGCCACCAAGCGGGATAAATTATCTGTCATCCTTGTTTCGAAACAGTCTTATGACAGAAATAATTGCTTTGTAGCGACGAACGATTTCCTGCTTCTCTATCTACGGAACAAAGTTCAATTTGCTTTGACAGCACAGCCGGACCAACATGTTAACAGACTTGGTCCGCCGACTATGTTGGCGGACATGTTGGACGTCGGTACAGTACAACACAGACCATATAACAAATACTAGGTCGTCGTTTTACTTTTTAATAATAAACTGCATAATGGCAACCCTAGACCTAAATTGTGTTTTGCTTTTTCCCACTACTAGGATTGATTATCGAAAACAGTAGTCTATTTGCTTCTAGGGTTGTCACCCGTAAAATTTGTTGTAAAAAACAAATTTTACGGGTTATTACGAAACACATGTATGTATTAATCTATGGTCGCATGGAAACGCGGTATTATATTTTATACTGTTTATTTATTATCATTGATACTGTTTGATAAGTATCTAATTGTAATCCTTAAACTTTTTACAGGGTTTCGGTGCCGGCAACTTCAAGACACTTTTCGAATCTATAGAAATAGAACAAGCGAAACGTGGCAACTTATAAGAAAATATTGTTAGATTTTATGTAAATCTCGCCGTGAAAATATATTTTACTATCAACGATATTAATTTAATCTCGTTTTTAATCATTAAACTTGTAGACAACGGCACCCTGAGCTTCCAGGGTAATCATTGTCAATCAATTTGATACTTAAATGCGAAGAAGTTAAAGTTCAAAAGAAATTGCAGATTTTTGACAGTTTTGTATAACCTGACGTGCTGCTGACAGTACTATTATGTATTCTGTGTCATTAGTAACATTTTAAGACAGGTTTTTCTTATAAATTAGAAGGAATTTTGCTTTAAACTTGTGTTTGATGTTTTATCTGATTATTCTTTCTCTTATGATAATTTTTTTCCCATAGTTTTGTAACCAGGAATTTAGCTCAATTAGTGTTCAACTGAGAATCTACAAATTGTTTGTTTTATAGTTATAATAAACGCGCACTGCCAGCCACTATGCAAACAAAAAGCTTTGAAAGCTTTTCGTCGTTTGGTCGCGCGCGCGTCTGTTACTACGTCGTTAGCGCAAACAATTTTAGGCCATCTATTCTAAAAATAGTTGTTATTCTCAAAGGAAATCTTCGCGAGTCTATTTTATTACTCATAATAAGTACTATAAGAACTGTTTATTTTAATAAAACCATCATGAAAAGAGTATCGTTTTATTGAATCAACATTGATTAACATTGACACGCGTCTTTGTAACACATAAGATCTTGGAACGAATACGTATTTACAACACACAGATATGTATGCTCGTGAAAAAAATGCACAAACTGTGTACAATCAACGGCACGCTTGGCTACCACAACAGGGTAATTAGCTTCAATCAATTTTGAACTAAAATGCAAATACATTAAGGTTCAAAATAAATTGATATTTTTTTACAGTTTTGCATAACCTGACATGCACGTGCTGCTGACTGTACCAATATATTGAGATTGAATTTCAATATAAATAAAATCACAGCGAATCTGCGGAACTAAAGGAATAATTTTAATTACAAATTCTTTGGTCAAAAATGTTATTATGGTTTTGTCATCTCATCTTTCAGTCTCAATTATTAAAAAAAGAATAATTGAAATCGGTTAACAACTGGTGAAATTATGTTAAAACATACATAAAAAAACATACCGTCGACTTGATAACCTCCTCCTTTTTTTGAAGTCGGTTAATAAAAAAAGAAAAAATCTTGAAAGATTAGAATATTATGCGATATTTTACAGTAATATAAAAAAACATATTATGATGTAAACAAGGTCTTGTTAATCAAAAGTATTATGCCTAAGTCTATTTAGTGGCCTCTTTTCTTGTCCACTATACAACATGTTACAAAAGTACTCCTAATGCCGAATATGGTAAATAGGGACCATCAAACTGAACAACTTTTACTGGTCCCATAGTAAAAGTTGTTCAGTTACAAAAATTAAAATCGAACGAAAATATCAAAATGCATGAAACAGCTGATTTTTTTTTCGCGATTTGAGAGTTGGTGCCATAGTAAAAGTTGTTCAGTTTGATGGTCCCTATATACCATATTCGGCATTAGAGGTATTTTTGTAACATGTTGTATAGTTATTTGAAATATGTATCAAATTAAGCTCATTTTGTCAAATTTGAGTGCCCTTACCGTCTAACAACTCGTCAGTTTCGTCACTATAAATCGTTATAATTTTAAAAAGTTTTCACCCTTAGAACCACAGATTCGCATAGCACCAAAACGTCACAAAAATAAGGGACACAACAAACGG
Source organism: Catoptria pinella (assembly GCA_963556745.1). Taxonomy (NCBI): domain Eukaryota; kingdom Metazoa; phylum Arthropoda; class Insecta; order Lepidoptera; family Crambidae; genus Catoptria; species Catoptria pinella. Next base: position 10,292,508 of record OY750769.1, read on the forward strand.
TTACTATGCAACTTTGCGTATATACAGCACATCAATAATTTGTCTAAAATATTCTAAAACAAACCCCAAAGGTATATCTAGTATGAATACTGAATTGGGCTAAATCATTCACAGTCGAAAACTCAAAAGCTACCTTATTCACATATAATTTAAGTAGTTTTTAAGCAAACATTAATTGAACAGCTTCGAGATTTTGACCATAAGTGTTCTATTTCTTGCGCTATAGAGTCGAATATTGCGGAATCATTTAAATATATTGTAAATGACAAGTATTTATAAACCATTTAAAGCATGTACTCAATATGTATAATTTTGGTAAGTCGTGCAGTTAGTTTAGAAATAATTTTCAATATAACAATGTCGTAAATATAAATAAATTAACAAACTTTATTTAGTATTTTTTTAATAATATTTTGATGATATGGCAAAAGTATATAAAATTAGTTATACTAATTCAAAAGGTGGGTATAATATATAATTAAAAAATGTACAAAAGTTGCTGCATATTGCAATAAACTTAGTGTCAATAAATTGAATGTTGAGAAATCAAGCATATTTTGATTAGGATCTAAATCGCCTTAATAGAAAACCCGCGCGACGTCAAAATGCCATTGCACTATGTCTAAAAAGCTGCAATACATACAGAGCCATAAGAAATATTCAATCGCTCAAAACTTTTAGTGTTACAAAGTCCCGTAGTTTTGAGGATTGCATATTAGAATTACGGTTCTATATCGCTATGTGATTAACGTGATCACTAACCATAATTTAATTTATTTTTATTATTGAAGATTCGATTTTTAAACTTGCAACACCAAATATTACCTGCTTCTGTTCGTTTAAATATTATCTATATTCAAACCAGTGCCTATTACATATTTAGTGCTGAGATCAAGTATACTTTAGCCGCATAAATTAAATCATTCAAATTATTTATGTTATACACAATTAAATGTACCCTTTTTTAGTTTTAAGTACCTTAAATTTAGACAAAAGTAGTGACGAAAACGAACAGTAAAAATAAGACTTTAATAAACATATACAGGTCCAGGGTCACGTTTAAAAATTTATATACAGTTTAGAATTTTGTCACTTTAAAAGCCATTACTTTTTTGAACAGAAACCAATTGACAAATGACAAATATAAGAAAGCGACAAAGTTCTAAACTGTATACATATTTTTAGATGTGAGTGTACACATAAATAAATGCAACTATCAATTTGTACATTTTTACTTCAGCAACATACTTTGCCATAACGCACCCAAGCTCTATCGATTGGGATATCCGATACTTCGATAAAAATGAAAAAATAAAATATTTTATTTAAATATTTATTGTCTTATTACGACAACAGTCAACACAGCCCACTCCGAAACGTCAGAACATACAACAATTTCCATAGAAATCTCACTGTAATTTAAATACTGTTACACAATATACCTTTGTGCATCGATCCAAAGTATACTCGATATCAGCGTGGATTTAGTGGGGGAACTAAGTGGTGACGTCTTTGGGGTCTTCGACGTCGTCAGCCTCGACGATTTCGAAGTCGCGATCTGTCGACGAGCGCTGGCTGTTCTCGGACTCTGATTCGGAGAGCTTGTCCGTGCTTGGTACGATTGGTGCGTCCTCTTTATCTTCTTCCCTGGAAAAGAAAGTAAACTGTTATGGCCTTACCACAATAGATTTTAAAACACTGTTTAAATGTGATGCTCTCTCTTTCAAATCATCGTTGAACAGTATTTTTAAATATATTGTGGTAGGGCTGTTAAAATCCCCTAGACTACGTAAGCAGTATACTAGAAACAGTTTGATTTATCGATCCAACGACAAGTACAATAAACAATTTATGAATCTTGATTTATTTTATGTATCTATTATCACTTTGAAGCCAAAATTAGCGCAAATGTTATAATGATTTTTTATTTCTGCTGGATAACATATCTTAGAAAAAAGTAGAAGTTATTTTGCCGGTTATGTTTGTTTGTTCGTAACTCAACCTATTTTTTTAAGGTTCCGTACCTCAAAAGGAAAAAACGGATCCCTTATAGGATTACTTCGTTGTCCGTCTGTCTGTCTGCCCGTCTGTCGAGACCCTTTATTTCGGGAACGCGTGTGGCCACTTTTAGCATTTTTGCGAACTACTACTACAACGAACTGTATTTTAATGAAGTTATTGTTTGTAAATAAACTATAGAACCTTAGCTTCATTCTGTACATGTGAATTTTCGATACATTATGTACTTAGCGAGCAATAAATTTAATTAAAATAAGGGCGCCACTTGAGGTATACAAGGTGTTACAAAAGTACCCCTAATGCCGAATATGGCATATAGGGACCATCAAACTGAACAACTTTTACTATGGGACCAACTCTGAAATCGCGAAAAAAAAACAGCTGTTCCATACATTTTGATATTTTCGATTTTAATTTTTGTATGAAACAGCTGATTTTTTTTTCGTGATTTCAGAGTTGGTCCCATAGTAAAAGTTGTTCAGTTTGATGGTCCCTATATACCATATTCGGCATTAGGGGTACTTTTGTAACACCTTGTATAGGAGCCTTAAGTTTAGAATGCTTACTTGAGATTGTCGGGCGGCGGTGCGCGGTCGGGCGCGCGCGCGGGCAGCAGCGGCGCCTTGTCCGCCTCGTCGTCGGACAGCTTGTCTTTCTTGCGCTTCTTCTTGTTCTTAGATGCCTTATCGCTTTCGGACCCGGGGCCGCGGTATTCGTACTGCGAATATAAATATTTAGGTGATTTTGGAACGCGTTTTTAGTGATTACCTTATGAAACTCATATTTTTTTGTCCTGAACCTAAAACGCACATTGTTCAAGAGGATAATCATTATTTGACATAATATTGTAAAGCATAATTTCATTACGCATAATATAACACATAGGGCGTTTGTTAATACCCCTATAAAGCCGAATATAGTAGACTAGCTTCTGCAGATACATATGCAGTAAATAATCAACACAACCATTTTTTTTGTCTACTAAAAACTTAAATGTTTTAATTTTTTCAGGACATTTTAGAAGAAATCAGGCTTTTGGTATATCATCTGGTAGTCCTAGTCCCAGAGTCCCATCGAGCAAATTAGAGACTATGTGGGATCTCAAGATATCACATATGGATGCCTAATATTACATTATGGGCGAGCGCGGGAAGTGATCTTTACATTATCGAGGAAGGTTTGAAGCCCGAACCGTAGTAGGCGAGGGTTTTAATCATTCGAGGCAATGTAAATTGCTTTCCGCACAAGGCTTGCATAGTGCTTTTCTCAAAAAATGCGAGGAAATATTTTTTAAGCGAAGAACCCCGCATCCTCAGTGAGATTGGGCAGTAACCACAGATGTCTAGATAAAGTCGCCACCCACACTAGACAGCATACTAGCACACACAGTACGGCTAGTACTATGATCATCACATACAAAATATCATATTATCATAGTTACCTTATAAAGAGGCCAGAACGAAGCGAAGAACCCCGCATCCTCAGTGAGATTGGGCAGTAACCACAGATGTCTAGATAAAGTCACCACCCACACTAGACAGCATACTAGCACACACAGTACGGCTAGTACTATGATCATCACATACAAAATATCATATTATCATAGTTACCTTATAAAGAGGCCAGAACGAAGCGAAGAACCCCACATCCTCAGTGAGATTGGGCAGTAACCACAGATGATGTCTCGATAAAGTCACCACCCACACTAGACAGAACACTACCACGCGCAGTACGGCTAGTACTATGATCATCACCAGGAATGCGGCTGCTGCGATACTCAAGTAGTAAACGCCCAGTCTGAAAACGATTGAGATGATTGATTTCATTGTTTTAGCTAGAAAAGGCATCTCCTTTATTTAATTTTTATTAGAATTCATACAAAAAGTATTAAAGTGAAACTACAGAATAATAAACGAGATTCCTTTTCATTTAAAAATACAGCGAAATGTATTTTTGTATGGATCTCATCTCACATAACTGAACCAATCTGCAGCGGGAACTACATACACGAGACATTTTAGACCAGTTGCATTCCTATAAGAAATCTCGGCAATTGTAGCGAGTCACAGTGAACATACACAGGAATACTTGTGCCAGGAGCATATCTATATGAATCGTCCTTGGATTACTTGTGCCAGATGCATTTTAAAAGATCTGACCGACAATGCGATTAAATTGACAATAGACAGTGATCCGCGGCAACTTCACTCGAGCATGTATGACAGAGTAAATTTTACTTGTGCTATAGTGATTACAGGCCAGAGAGGGAACATACACACACGGAATACTTGTGCCAGCTGCATATCTATATGAAACACACATGAAATACTTATGCCAGCAGCATATCTATTAGAATCACACATGAAATACTTGTGCCATAGTGATTACGGGCCAGAGAGGGAACATACACACACGGAATACTTGTGCCAGCAGCATATATATATGAATCACACATGGAATACTTGTGCCATAGTGATTATTAGAGTACTTACCTAACAGTAGCGGGCCATAGCGGGAACATACAGACGCCGATAGTTCCAAACACAACCAACGCGCCGCACAACCAGTAGTACCACGGCATCGGGTCATATAACCAAACATATGCGTCCGCTGTGTCCAAGAATACTTGTTCCAAATGCATTTCTAGACGGATCTTGCGTTTCTTCTTTTCCTTTTCTTTGCCGTCTTTTGTGTCCTGGTGAAAGAATAAGTCTTTAAGCACAGTATATTATTATATAATGTCGCAGGATATTCGTACAAATCGGATCTTTTCTAAAATCCTAGTATGATTGCAAAAAACCCGGATAATTAGAATCTGAGACAGACTTTTGCAACCGTCCGAGTAGGTAATGCTTAGGATTTTTACAAAAATTCAGCGTATCTTAAATAAATCACGAATGACCTTAATTTTACATGCGCTGATTGGCTGACGTCAACGTTATGGACTGACTGATGTAATGATTGGCTGACGGCTACGTATAGTCTTTTAAGAAGAGTCATGATCGATCAGACTTAATTGACTCTTAGATAACCAATCAGCATTCAAGTTTCCAATCGTCCGAAACATACTGTGTTTTTTACAAGGATCCTAAAAATTGCTCGGAAGATTGCAAAAATCTACCTTAGATTCCAATTATTCGGTCCTTTACTATCGACTTAGGATTATTGCAAAGAACCGGTTCATACAATTATCCTTCGTACGACATACATAAATATTGAGGATTGTTTTTGTGAATTATACTCATATTAGATCAAAATATATTCGGGTAAAAAATATTTAAACTACTAGACCTATCTTATTATTTAAATAATAGCCGAAATACCTAGTGACTGTATGACTACTGTAATGGTAAACTCTGTAGTATGTGGTGTACACTTTGAATTAGAAAAAGACACAAACAAAAGTCCAAATAAATGCAAATTTGGAACAACTTCTTACCTTTCCCTCGCACGCGCTGGCCTGGCTCTTTTCGCCGTCCTTTTCATCCCCACTTTTGCTAGTCTTTTCAATGTCCTTCTTTTTAGATTTGCCTTTTAACTCTTGCTCACTGACTGGTACCTGTAATTTAGAATTACACCAGTAAATATCAAGTAAAGAACTCAGATTAACTCACACAATTGGTAATTCAAAACTCAAAACTCATTTTTTCAGTCTAGGCTGTTACAAGCACTTGTGAATGTCAAAGAAGATACGCCATCGGTTCGCAAACCCTAAGAGGGAGACCTTGTAACGAGAAGAACCGGCAATTGTTGATATGTTTTTGGTATGTATGATCTTTAAACCCTAAGTTTTGAAGAAATGTCTGCATCGACGTTACATGTTATTGTTTTGTTTATTGTTCTGTATACCTTCTTAGCTCTGTGGAACAATTTGTGCAGAAGCATTTGGTGCAAGTAGTCTGTGACCTCGTGGCGGGTTGTGAAGCTGGGGTTCTTGCCAGTCGCCCACTTGGAAGTCAGGAGCGCATCCACTGCCTTTGTGCCTACAACAAATAAATATTTAGAATAATCAGGACCTTTTTAACCCCCGACGCAAAAAACATGGGGTGTTATTATAAGTTTGACGAGTGTGTGTGTCTGTCTGTGTCTGAGGCAACGTAGCTCCCAAAGTAATGGATCGATTTTAATGCGGTTTTTTTATTTGAAAGCTGGCGTGATCGAGATGGTTCTCAGCTATATTTTTTTAATATCTGTTCAGCCGTTTGAAGAATATCAGCTCATTTCCTATTTGACTTAAGGGATTCTATATTTTTTTCATATAGGTATGTATATTTATTATTTATATATTATTTATTTGGAACATTGAGGACCTTTTTGCGTAGGGAGAATGCCGTTACGTACATCTGAGCCTGTAGCCATACCCAATGTCACATTTACAAATTTTGGCTATCCATCACCATCAATTTGGGCGCGCTGATTAGCTGACGTCAACGTTAAGATTATCCAGTCAGCATTCAAATTTCCAATTGTCCGAAACATACTGGGATTTTTACAAAGATCCTAAAATTGCGATTGCGAAAATCTATCTTAGATTTAAATTATTCGGTCCTTTACAATCGACCTAGGATTTTAGCAAAGATCCGGTTTCTATGATTATTCTACTACACATACGTATATTTAAAGCGAAGCAAAGCAAATATTACTTTGCAAACAAACAAAACTACTACTAGGGAATTATGTAAAACATCTCCAGATTTTTAGTATGCAAATCATTTTTTTTTATCCTCATGCTTTATCATAGCTACGATGACGTCAATCTTCGCAACAATGTCGACTCCGCGTCGCGTGTATCCTTTTCCATATTATACAATTAATAACGCTGATATTTTTCAACTATAAACTCTGATGATAACCTATAAAACAGTGGGTCAGTCGCATGTTTTACGGTCTAGCCAAGCCATGCGAATCAGCGAACGAAGACGCAGATAATTGTGAATTAGGAATTATTGACATTATAGCGTGGCGTGTGCGAACCGCGCCGGCGCCGTACCCGGGGCCCAAGCTATGTTGGTCGCGTCAAAGTTCTGTAACAGACCAATGTTCATTGAGCGCCGTTGCCGCTCAGTTTGGTTCTGATCCAGTGTCCAAATCCGAACGCAGCCGAGACATATCGGGGCTCAAAATTCATTGTGGTGTTTATAAAGAATATCGTAGGTTATAATGCAAATAATACAGCTGCGGCGAGTCGAGCGCGCAGTGATTAAAAATCGCCTGTCGCGCCGCTTCGCCACTTCGCGTGGCCAGGCGGTTACAGCAGAGAAGGCCGAAGCCGATTGCCTCACAACGATTAGTTTTGTTATTATTCCTGTGTTACCGTAATTGTAACGTATATTATGAAACGGTAAACAATGGGACCTGGATTAATATAGCTGCTGTAAACATTAATCATTCATTTGTAATAGGCGCGAAAGAGAGAAGAAAAATAGTGCGCTGCGGTTTTTCTGAATTTCTAACTAATTTGCTGAGTCTGATGGGATTGCTTTTGGTATTGTGTTTCTATTGGTGAGGAGGGTGTCAAACCACTAGAGTTCGTATATTCAGACAATGGTAACATAATACTAAGCAGACAAAATGCTTATTTACCATCTATCTATCTATTTTAAAAGTAGCTTAAGTATCATGTTTTGACAAATGACTTTGCCCATACATTATGGCCATATCGGACACGATACTTTTAGCATCGGCAATCGTATAGCGTTTTAGCTGCTTTTTGAAAGCGTGATGCAGCGGCGAAGCGCCCCTCATCGCACCCATAAACGCTAATCTCCGCGCTAGCCCCTATATAATAGCCCTATAACATGTACAAATACTAAGACAGCTGGTAAGCAAGATAAGAGTGCTTCACCAACTATCAACATTCAGTTATGTCATGTCAGTATTTACCTGTGAAGTATTCGACATGATGGTTCAAGAACTTGGTCTTCTTTGTGGGGACGTTCGCCTTCAGCCATTTTGCTACTGAATATTCTTCACTTGTCGGTTTTTCCGACTCCGCTGGTTCACCAAACTCCTAGAAAATAAACAAACAATTAACTCTTTGGTATTATACGATTCAAACTGTATGACTTCTGTGAAGTTAGCCATTATGCGCGTAGCCCTGCCCCACCACACGTCTCTTATACACACTTACATCGAATTTGTGTTCTGCGCAGCGTCTCGCGCGATGTTCAGAGAAGTCATAAAGTTTGAATCGTATTATACTTAAATATATCCAAAATCTTAAATCACCCGTTGCATTCATTGCGGTATATGTCTATGTATGTACTAAGTACGTACGATCGGCCAATCAAGTGCTTAACCATTTTGCAGAAAAGTTAGTGTGCGCGCGCCACGCGCGAAAGATAAGGTACTAAACATATGCGGCCATACCACAAATCACCGTTTAACAAGTGTTTAACTTAGACACTGTTTAAATGTGATACTGTCACTATTTTGACAATATTGTTTGTAAGAGACAGCATCACATTTAAACAGTGTTTTAAAATCTTTTGTGGTAAGGCCGTTGGAAGTGAAGAGCCGCGGCGGCGGCGTGCAAGCGATTTTAACCTTAGAGGTGGTAAAGCGCCGGTGTGGTCGATTGTACATAGGTAAGGTACGTTAGTGTACATAAAACCTCAAGGGTTGCAGTAAAAATGTGAAGTATGAATCAAATCTAATAGAAATCCATTAGGAGATAATATAATTTTAAAAGTGCTCCTATCAGTTAAAATTGATAATGGTTTACCTATAAGTTTTTCTAGTAGGTAAGTAAAAGTATTGTTAAGTCTAAGCCAATTTTAATTTAGATAATATAGGCAATAGAGGCAAAACGACAAATAGTTGCAAATCTAGACTATATTATCACGTAGTTATTATAGAAAGACATTTCATTACTACGTTCGTTTGTAAATAATGTTGCATAGAACAAAGTGTCTTTGTGATATTATTAATATCTATCATATCATAACTGCTACAATGTTATAAGAATTTCAGAAACTATCTATTCATATGGAAAACTCTGAAAGGACAAAAATCCAAGCAACGTGCGTGAGCGAGACCGAAAATAGACGACGAATCTGAACCAAAAATACACGTTACTTTACTCGTTCTTCTGAGATCAAGAGCAACGAAAAAATGCTTTACACGAGGTTTTGCCGTTTGGCAAATTATTTTTGGTCAAATTTCACTTCCCAAAAAACGTATCGCATTAGTTTCATTCTTTAACAAATTTACATTTCGCCTTTTATTCACTTGGTCAAATTATCATTTGGCATATTTTTACTTTGTCAAGTTTTATTAAGTCAAATATTTATTAAGCAAACGTTTTATTTTGGCAAATATTATATTCCAAAAATTGTTTGTTCAAATTGTCACTTTACACAATCAATCACATAAAGGCGGCATAAAAGCGACACAATAACGGCATGAAAAAAGTCTTTAAAAAAAGTTAGAACTGAGACCAAAAACGCGCGAGTCGAGCGAGCGGAGCGAGCGTGCCTCGGCAGCGGCCGGCGAAGCGCCAAAACGACGTTCTTGTACGTGAAACTTCCCTGCTCTCGTCTATTACACACATTGCCGGAGTATAATAATAATAAGATTTATTTGTTCTCCACACAATCTCATTATATAATATTATTGTAAGTATTGAAAATTAATGGTATAAGATTGTGGAGAGACTGGTATCTGAACTAGGCCGGAGCCTGTATCTCAGAAAACCAGTGCTCCTTTGACTTTGACTTTGACAGTGATCATTTGACTAAATGATACTTGGTAAAATGAAACTTTGACTAAGTAATTATTTGCTAAGCAATAACATGCCAAAAAAAGTTTTGCTAACTGAAAAATTGCGATAAGTTGTTTTGACAAATGTTTTTTTTTTTTTAATTAGAAAATTTGCGTTCAATAGTTTGCGATGTGATGTTTTAGGAAACGTTTTTTGACCAAACATTAGTAATCCGCTCTACACACATAGGTAAGTTGTTAAATTGTTTTTAACGGACTTCCAAAAAAGGTTCTGTATTTCGCTGTTTGTTTTTCCTTTTTATTTTATGTGCTACTCCGATATAAATATAAAATTATGTTTATGATAAATATTGCGCAAATTTTCTTTTCATCTTTAAATATATACTTATGAAAATATGTTGGAAGGTTTTTGAACAAGTCATTGTCCGAAAAAGGATGTCAGAGCTATTTACAGTTATTCCACGACAAGGCAGGCTATAAATGTATCTAATTTCGTAAAAATATAACAAGTATTAGCCCCTCTACTTTACCATATACTTTACTGAAGTGGCCATCAAACATTTTTAATTATTAATATATATAAAATTCATTGAAGTACTTCGTCCCAATCGAAAAACTAAAGGAAACTTACTCTATTACTTTATAATTCAAAGAAAAATAATACATACATTAGGGAGACAACTATAAATTTTTGTATGGCTAAAACAACCGTACACGAATGACATTCAAAACGCAAGCATGTAGCCTCGAATCCAGCTCAAACGCAGCGTTACATAATCCTCTATGTTGGCCATGACTTTGAATTGCAGTACCATCCATTAACACCGATTGAGGCAGTTAGGGCCCTTACACATTGCGACTTTTTGCAGCGATACAAACGCGCGTTCGACAGCCGCGCAAAAAGTCGCAATATGTAAGGGCCCTTAGGAATTGTAGCTATAACTAGGTACTTATATTAAATTACTTAAAATAAACAACAAAAAAGGGAAATGGAAAGATTCCGTTCCGTTAGGCAAGATGACATCGATGTAACATAATATTTAGTGTCTTTTTCAAAGAGTTTTCAAATGAAACTGAATATTATTCCGTAGAGTCATGGCCATAGATTAATATTGTATACTGATCATGCCATGTCATGGGCTTTTATTATGTACTAGAGACCGCCCGCGGCTCCGCCCGGAATCTAGTGTACAGGTTCAAGAGCCTATTTCACCACCCAATCCATAGGGTACGATGAGAGAGCTATACTAAGGAAGAGCTCTTTTTCCCAAGGTGTAAATATCTTTGTAAACACAACAAAAATACGCTAGATCTGGCGCGCAAAACGCAAAAATGGCCGCACGTTATGCACGGCACGGTCTTGTAACCGCCGTAAAACCTATTTATTATTGAAAAAAAATAGAGATCGAAAATTTGCGAATTTATTTTGCTTATTATACAAAATTTTTACACCCAATGTCATATTTTCTTGGTGTTGTCTCGATTCCCGAGGTCAAGGAATCGAATTACACACAAATTTCCGAAAAATAGTGCGCCGTTTTAAGAGAAACGTGTGAAGAAAGTTTCGTAGAGCGCCATCCTGCTCTGACTAATTTCTTTCATCTCGTTCTGGTTTTTGGATTTTATTATATAGATTTTGTGTGCACATAATACATAATCGTAGCAAACGTTCATGGAAAAAACGAAAAAAAATGAACCCTCCTAAAAAACTGCAGTTAGACGCGCATGTTCATTCAACAAACTACAGAATTATTTGTTAACCGACTTCTTTGATATAGCTGTTTCATCATTTGAGATTTTATCTTTCACAGTGCTATTTTTATACAATACTAGTATATTATTTAGTATTGTATAAAAATAGTATTGTGAATGCCAAAATCTTAAATTTTATGTAATGTTCTTCAAACTACAGGAACTCTCTCACAAATCATTATGAGACGTCGATGGCTTTTAGCCACCCATATAATGTAACGCTTATAGTTAGCCAAATGGTAGACAATTCTAGAAACATCTTTATGTGCCAATTAAAAATATTAATGTTGTCATTTATTCGTCATTTCTATGAATTTCATTTGCATCCTACTAATATTATAAATGTTAAAGTCTGGATGTTAGAATATTTGGATCTTTGTTAGTCACTCACCCACGCAAAAAAGGCTGAACGGATTTTCATGAAAGGCACACAGATTGTTTATAGCCTGGATTAAAATTTAAAACAAAGGATACTTTTTATCCCGGGTAAAGGTTCCCTGGGGATTTCCCGAATGTCTACCCGGGCGGAATCTAGTAAAAAAATAAGACAAGCAGTCAAATTATTTTATCCATTTTTAAATCTAGCCATATTATTATCAGAACTAGTAAATGGTTATTATAAAATACTCAGGTTTCAATACTTGAACTACTTACGAACTTTTAATCTTTTGCTACCGGATCAATTAGGAATTTACTGAAAAAAAATTAGTCACAATAGTGTAGAATAAAACACTTTGCCTGGTTTCAAACTTGTTTCACAACACAACTCCTTTTTATTTTTGCGTATCACTGAATTAAAAAAGAGGACAGCTAACACTAAAGTCCATATGCCAAACTCCTGAATTTCCAAAAAAAAAATTATAACTTACAAAATCTTTCACCATGTTAACTGGTCCAATGCAACTCACTATTCACTACTTTTACTGCACTACTGGCTCAAATGACAGTTACTCGAGCTGTGTGGTGCTTTAGTAAGCTGTAGTGAAAGTAGGCCGTCGCCTACGCTGCCCATACGATAAAATGTTAGCAATAACATACTGTCAATTGGTTATGGAATTCGCTATGTTTTGTTCTAGATTGCAGACGAAGACGAAAGTAAAACTTCGATTACTTTTTAAAAAAAAGCTACCTTCTTATTATTAGTTTCTTTACTAATAGATATATGAATCTCAATTTTTTTTAGAAAAAATAAGCAAACTCATTAAAGTTAGCGGTCACCGGTATTTATATAAATTGAAGGTGGGTCCAAATATACCTAGCATTGCGGCGTATGAAAGAAATGAACGGTCTTAGTGATATCTTCATTTCAGATGACAGCTATCAAACTTAAAACGGCAATATCTCGGAAAGTACTCATCCTAGACCTATGGACTATGGTGTCTGTGAAGAAATAAAAGGTCTTAATGAGATCTTCAGTGCAGATGACAGCTGTTAAACTTAAAACAGCAATATCTCGGATAGAACTCATTCTAGACTTATGGTGTCTAATGAATTGTCTTGGTGAGATCTTCATTTCAGATGACAACTGTAACTTAAAACAGCAATTTCTCGGAAAGTACTCATCCTACTAATGGGTGTGTTTGAAGAAACACACCAGTGTTGATGAGATCTTTATTATTTATTCACCAGATGTTCATACACCTATGAACACTCAGCCCAGACCGTTAGACCTAGAAAACTGAAATTTTGCACAAACGTTTCCTTTATGATGTATACAAGGATTAAGTAAGAATATTTTGAAATTCAACCCCTAAATCCAATGCATCCAATGTATGTAAATGATAATATAGAGGCCATTTATTATGAATATGCTTTATTTATAATTTATTTTATTATGAATATGCTTGATTTATGATTCATAATTGAAGCATATTCATAAATAAATGGCCTCTTTTCTAGTACATTGTCATTCATAAATTGACATTATGCGAAATATTTCACACTGCACTTATTTCATACGGGAATAGGTAATTGATTCTTTATCTTTTTGCGCATTGGTGGTTCCCTTTTGGATTTTGCCAGTGTCCAGATAATAGTTTTAAGTGTAAATTAGATAAGAAGTACGTAATTAAGTATGCAGTAATAATGTGAGTGTGACTGGACTTATAAAAATAAATATAAATATTTGACAACATCACATACATTGCTCCGATTCCAAAGTAAGTAGCTAAAGCACTTGTGTTATGGAAATCAGAGACAACGGTGGTATTACAAACACCCAGACCTAAGCCAATACAGAAAAGTTTGTTGTCTAAATTGACCCAACCGGAGATCGAACCCGGGACCTCAGAGATGGCGACACCTTGAAAACCGATGTACAAAGCCACTCAACCTCGGAGGTCGTCAAATTTTGTTTCGATAAGAGCCCTTACTCAATCTTCTCTTAAAGCTTTTGTGTCTGCGGAAAATAGTTATGTTATATTATGTTAATGGATTAGTTAGATACATAATGTACACTCAGCACATCAAGTTATACAAAACTATTAAAAATCTCTTGACTTATTTTGAACTTTATATTACCTTTAAATTAAAAATTGTTGAGATTTGCCATACTGTGGTAGCCCAGCGTGCTGAGGACTGTACTACATCATACAAATTCACAAAACTACTAACATGATTTGAATTTCATAAGGTGTTTACATAATCACAAAATTGCAATCTACTCTACATAATATTATCACTATTATTTAAATCTAAACTGAATTCAGGATAGAAATGATCAGTTTATTTTATAATAAAATAATCAGTAAAAAGTATGCAAGTGTGGCATGCTGGCATGTAGGTACTAACATGAATTAGTTTCCATTACACCATTACCCTCAAAATCAGTGAAAATATGTTACACAAGCTGTGAATCAAATGTATAAATAAACCATAAAATTTTGTGATGTGGTGTAAGTACTAAAATAAAACAAAGTAAGTTTGAAGGTGCAGAAAAGCACCAAAAATAATTAATGTGCCTCAAACAGTTTCAAACAAACCTTTTTACGCTGGAAAAAATAAAAGCTTAAATTAATGAATGAAATTAATGATCATGCCTGGGGAGACATCACTGTACATTCTTATGAGCTGCAGAATTGATTTGTTTTATATATAGCCAGGTTAGTAGCATGTACAGTCAGTGTCAAATGATTTGAGTATTCAACCTACCAAAAATACTTTAACATTTGACAAAAATCAATCTTGTTGTTTGAGTACAAACGAAAGTGCACCCTAATTTCTTGAGATAAGGTTGATTTTTGACAAATATTCAGATGTTTTGGTAGGTTTGAATGCTCAGATCATATTGGCGCTGCTGATTGTACTTAATCTACTAAAAACAGATAACAACTGTATCTATTGTATTGCTGTATTTAATGTTTATACAGCAGTACAAGAGGGGCATTAATTTTAGTCTTAAATTCAAGACAGCTCACAGCTACAATTTAATAGCTAAATAATAAAATGAAAAAAGAAATGTAATAAATTGCACAACTTAATAGAAGTTAAATAGCAAAATTGGACTTAAATTGATTGACTGTCATGGCATAAAGTAATCAGCATTTTGAACTGAATGAACCTTGGTCTGACTTTTTGAATCAGAATGTTTTTCTCCTTAGAGCAACTGTTACTGTATGGTTTACAACTAGGTAATAGAACAAAGATTTCTTTAGTGTGCTGCACTTTACGAATGGACTTTCCAACGCGTCACGTAAGGAAACAAAATTTATTAATAAACAGCCAAATCATCAGCGTCGGCCAGCAAAACTACGCGCAATATTTACGTGGAACGCATCACTGTACCAAAACGTAGATCCACAACGTCGGCTTTCTTTGTTTAACGCCAAACAAGATGAACTCGGGAAAAATCATATCTAAGTACATAACTAAATGTATGTACTTATAGTTTTCACAACGGGAAAAACCGCAATATGGAAACCTTATGGAAACGTAGACAAAACACTGGAAGCTTATTTTTACTGCAATGTAATAATTTTGATTCGTGCAACGTACCTCTTTGCGCTTTTTGGTTTTTCTTTTCTCCGCCATTGTAGACAAGGTTTATTAATGATGCTAGGTTGACGAATTCTTGAATTAATTTACTAATTTTCGTTTACAAATTCTTCTCCTTTTTATTGAATTGGAATTGGAAGACCGTCCGACGTGCGAAGCGAGACACTGACAGACGTGACGTGAAACGAAACGAAGTGACGGACGGCCGTGCGTGGTGACGTATAAATTGACATTTGTCTTGCGTGCTGTCATTCATAGCCTCTGAGCAAACCGTACGAACAAACTAAAAAAAAAAAAAAGCCTCTGAGCAAAGAGTAAATGACACAAACTTAGGATACAAACAAATAGTAAAACATTGCTATCGTAAACTTTGATTTTTGAGCAAACTCAAAATGAGCATGCTCATTACCCTTAGCAATGTTTCGACACACATGCTACTAAGTATAGCAACTGCTCAATAGTGCCATGCTTTTATGCTAGTAATCAGGCTCTATCTATAGCATTACATTCCAATTTAGGGCTCCTTCATATTTAGCCGCAAGCGACGCGGCAATAGCAGCGCGACTGTCGCGCGAAAACTCCAGCCGTGGGCTGCAGTGTATGAACTTTTCGTTGCTCCTGCATTTCTTCGTCATTTGTTGATTTTATTAGGTAGCGTATGATCACGCCGCTACATCACGTCACTCACATAAGTAACGTTAGAAAAATAAAATACTTATTAAAACTTATAATTATACCGACCAACTGCTTATAAGTACCTAAGTAATATTTAATTCATTTTTTTAGTTTTACGTAGAAGTAGGTAACAAAAAATATAGGTAAGTGTTCTTTTATTAGGGCCAGGGCACACTATTGAAAATTAGTCAATTTTTTTAGTATGTCGACACGATTATCAGTGGTGTAGTGCTCACTCGGAGGATGTTGTCTGGCTGGCCAGTCACACTCACTATTGTCCCTATTTAATTCAACAGGTGGTCTGGAATAGTCTGGATACGGTGACAAGGTCCCCTAAGTACACAGCCAAACACTGGTCTGGAATGAAAACCGCTCTTCTGATCCCGGCCAACATGTCTGTCAGCTGTCACACTCTGTGCTTTCTTTTCATGTACAGTCAGCAGCACGTCAGGTTATACAAAACTGTCAAAATTCTGCATTTATTTTAAACCCTTAAATCTTTGCATTTAAGTATAAAATTAATTGAATATGATTACCCTGTGTCGTAGAAGCCCAGCGTGCCGTTGACTGTACCTATCAAACTATTCGTTCCCAGCCGTCTCCAATGAAACCATACATACCTATAAACAAAATCTTTTTTTTTCACTTCAAATAATAGCACCGCACATCTGCCATGTTGGTTTTTTTAACGTCACTTACCTAAGAACACTTGGGCTGTCAAGACAAATCTTACTAAACTTACAGTCCCCCTATCTAGAAGCGCACTCCACCACAGAAACTGCTACTTTATGGTTATTAAAGTATTCAACCACATTCCTCAACTTTTACAAGAGCTACCCTTAAGATTTTTAAAAATAAACTGAATGCTTGGCTTCTTGAAAAAAGTTTTTATTCACTAAATGAATTTATTCAGTGCAAAAAATAATTTTGTTTTTCCATTGTGTGACTTGCAAACTATTTTATCTTGTATAGTTAAGTAGTGGTTTATACATTAATTTATACATTAATTGACTGAATTAGCTAATATTATTATGATTTTTTTTTTCAAATATTCGAACTGACTTTTATTGATCTGACTCCTATTTCATTTATTTTAATATTAATGTGTTATTTGTACTTCTTTTGACATTTACATGATCTTCCAAGGACGGGACATATTGATCTATTTATACTTTGTATTACCATCCTTAACAAACTATGTTCCAAGTAAATAAACAATTTCATTTCATTTCAACGATATATTTATGATAGAAATCCGTTCAGCCGTTTGAAAGATACGAGGTTATAACTTAGAGCAAGGGTAATAAAGAATATTATTACAAATAAACATACATAATATACATACAAGATACGCGTGAAAAACATAACCCTTTCTTGCATTCGGGTAAAAACCTACGTTTTTACCTTCCTATTACTTAGCTATCTAAGTAATAGGAAGGTTTCCGTTACTAAGATAATTAAGTATGTTATGTTATGTTACCACCTTAGTTAAAGACCTTGTATTGTCTGACTCTTGACCCTGTTTAAGATAAATAAGAGACGTCGGTCGTCGGTCGCCAGCGTTAGTTTTTAAAGTCGACAACATGACGTTAGTTAAGTACGTGAAGTATAAATAATTTAATATTATGATAGATAACTACCTATGATAGAAACCTAGATAGGTAATAAATAATGTATGGAGTTTCATAGTGTAAAGACGTATTAAAAAATAATCAGTTTTGAAAGTATAAGTGCTTCAGTGTTCTATTATTTATTCTTTGAGAAGAAAGCAGAAACAATGAATGGGCATCAGAAGGATGAAAGTAAGTTAAATCGTTATTAAAGTATAATTAGAGTTAGAGTAGCATAATTAATCTAGACTCTAGAGTATTTAGAGAAGTATAATTAAATTGGTAATACTTACACCTAATGATTTGAGGTCCTTTTAGAGGTAATTTAATTTAATTTTTATTTTTTTATCACAAGAAAATAATCAAACAAATGGTATCAAACGATTCTAGTTGGTTAGCAAAAAAAAACAGCTGTAAAAACATAGGTCTAATTGTAAAACGTAATTATTCTTTCAGAATTACCCAAGGGCGTCATTGTAGAAGAAGTCGAGTTTCCAGTTCCTTGGGGGCATGTGGCTGGCCGCTGGTGGGGACCACGCAATAAACAACCAATAATCGCCCTTCACGGCAGGCAGGACAACGCTGGAACATGGGACAATCTAATCCCTTTGCTACCTGCGACAACCTCGGTACTCTGCCTCGACCTACCAGGACATGGCTTCTCTTCCCAATACCCTAAAGGAATTCTGTATTATCCAGCTTGGGACAATACCTTTCTTCTCAAGAGGCTCATTAAAGAACAAAAATGGTCCAAGGTTACTTTGATGGGACATTCTCTTGGTGGCGCAATCAGCTTTATGTATGCTGCAACATTCCCTGATGAAGTAGACAAACTAATCTGTATTGATTCTTCAAGTCCGGCAGTACATGACCCACAAACAGTGGTAAATAATACAGGGACGTCAATGGTAAAAGTGTTAGAATACGAAGCTATGGCAGAAGAAAAATTTCCGTGTTACGATTACGATGACATGATTGATATAGTGTGCGATGCTTATAACGGTTCCGTTTCCCGGGAAAATTGTAAAGTTTTGATGAGAAGAGGAATGGCTCCAGCACCTAAACCAAAAAAGGGATATTATTTTAAAAGGGACCCTAGGCTCAAGGCTTCCTCAATAGGTGCAATGGGTATAGATACAGCTCTAATGTATGCCGGTAGAATTAGATGCAAGGTCCTCAATTTACGAGCAGTACCTGGATTGAACTGGGAAAGACAGGACTATTATTTATCCATCATTGAGGAAATGAAAAAGAACACTGATGTAAGATACGAAGAAGTGGGAGGTACACATCATGTGCAGTTGGAAGCACCTAAAAAAATAATTAATCTCATAGAAAACTTCATAAAATAGTATTATAAAGCTTATTGATCTGCACAATTTCACTTGGTAGGGGATCTTGGATTGATCGAAATAAAACTTAGGTAGGTATATATAATGTGTTAAACTTGTAACACATTGTAAGTAGTGTGACGCGGCCATACCTAGTTTTTATAACAATTACTCTTTGGACGCGATGATGCTAAAAATAGACCGTAGCACTGGGTTTTTTTAGGTTTCAAAAATATTAAAGGTTTTTTCGTTATAGTTTCTGGACCATTCACTTAGCCTAATACATGAATTTGTGTCATATTAGATTGATGCATAAGTAACAATAAAATTTAGGATTTTGTCTTTTCTAACAATATCGAACTTGCTTTCATGATTATTACGAAGTTGCGATGTGTACACGTGACTTTTTTGTGTAATCTTTGTTCACGGGAATACTGTTATTATTTGACTATTACCTTCGATCCAATGATATCTTTAATATAAATGCTTCGATCTTATAGGAGCACGCTCTGCTCCACGGCCTTACCACAAAAGAATTTAAAACTCTGTTCAACAAGTGTTAACTTAGACACTATTTAAATATTATGCTGTCACTTTTTTGACAATACTTTTTGAATGAGACGGTATCACATTTAAACAGTGTCTATTAATTAAACAGTGTTTTAAAATCTTTTTATACTACCTGCTCGTCAATGGCATATTATGTGTCATGCAAACCTTTCCTAAAGTAAGTCATTTTTCCCATGGGAATAATGTGATTTGAATTTGGAATGCAACCTATGTAGTCGTGCTTGATCGAGGTTGGTTTCAAAAATGTTACGGTGCAAAGAGATTTTATTCAAAGTTAGGTCGAGTGGCTTCGGTTTTTAAGGTGTCGCCATTTCTGAGGTCCCGGGTTCGATCCCCGGCTGGGTCAATTTAGAAAACGAACTTTTCTATATTGGCTCAGGTCTGAGTGTTTGTGATACCTCCGTTGTTTCTGATTTCCAAAACACAAGTGCTTTAGCTGCTTACTTTGGAATCGGAGCAATGATCACATACATTGCTCCGATTCCAAATATTTATTATTAAAAAAAAATCATCGAGTTAGGCTGCACGTTATCATTTTCTTTGTACTGCCTATACAAATTAAAAAAAAGTAAAACGTAAACTTTTTACGAAATTCATTTTCACCCGCGCATCAAGATGCGCGGGTGAAAAGGATTTATTCGAATGTCGAACTGACCACTACAGAATAGATGAAAAAAAAACTTAAGTACTTTCTTTATAACAGTCGTTGGTTTCAGTTGCCTCGCAGAAAGTATAAAAAGAAGAGTATGCATCACGGGCTTAAATGTGTATTTGTCTTGGGCGATCTTGAACACCTCGTACTCAGGATTCTAGCCTTAACTCCCTCGCTCCGCTCGGGAGTTAACCAAAGAGTACTTCGTACTTGGGGTTCAATATAGCGCCCGGAACATAATACACTACTTTAAGCCCTTATTGCATAATCTACTATTATTTGTGGTAAGGCCGTAATGTCCAATTTAGTCCTAATAGGCAATGTCAAAATATGACATTGTCACGTGAGGACAAAATGTGGACATTGCCTGTTAATATAATGTGAGCGAGGTGCTGTGCACCAAAGCATTAGGTGCATGCGTATTATTATATAGGGATACCGATACCTATCTCCTAAATGCGTGAGAGATACGAAAGTACCAGTATATTTTAAAAACTAATTTCCTGCCAAACTATAAATAGTTTATTGGCGGGATGTGTGCTCTTTTACAAATACTACTTACATACCTACCTACCTCACAACTCAACATACAACTAAGTATTATTAAATAATATTTTCAAAAATATTTCGTCTTAAAATTGTATCTTTTAATTTAGTTTTTAGTCCAGTTTTACTCAAAATCTGAATCGATCTCAGAAGCATTTATACCTCAACAGTCGACCTCAACATTATATTGAGCCTAATGTAATAAGTTTAATAAATATTTTAGGCTTAATTTAAGTTGAGGGTCTTTTTCCATAATGTTCTTAATGCTCTAAGTTCCTGACCTTAGAGCATGACAATGTATACTTACGCTCTTTTAAAATGGGTAAGATTTTAAACAGTGATTCAATATAAAAAAGATTAAAAATTAAAATTAAAAAATACTCGTCCTAATCAACATAGGTAGGTATTATATTTTTGAAAGTTTGTCCATTATCGCTATATAAGTATGCGGACCTAAGCCTGTCAAATCAATGTCAGCTGTCAGTCCATCATGTTACCAAGCCTTAAAGCCTACCTCCACTTCACCTCACACCTGCCTGCCTGCCACTGTCACTGTCAGTAATATTCTCTTCTCTTTGGTGATAAGTAAGCCTGCGGCGGTATCAGCTAAAAACATTGAAGTTCATGTTAACTGTGTTTTGACAGATGTATGTGATACATTGCTATTTTTCTTTGTTAAGTTGTTATTCGGGCCAAGACGAAGTAGCAATGTATCACATACATCTGTCAAAACACAGTTAACATGAACTTCAATGTTTTTAGCTGATAGAGCCCCTGTTGTCCACGGCATCCACAGTATCGGTATCGTTGGATCGGTCTTCCGAGAAAAAACCGGAACGACGAGGCGGCCTATGGCTCGGACTATAAGCATCCGGAATATCCCGGGCCCGAAAAAAACCGGCCCCGGACAAGGCCGGATTCAATCCGTCTCTCAAGCAATCATTTGAATTGTTCCTACATTGACTACAAAGGATCCGGGCCCATCCGATTCGAAATTTCACCCTGAAGCATCCGGATCATGCTTTGGTTTTCTCCGGCCACCGGATCCTTTATTTGTCGGCGCGAGGGGCGGAGCCTATCAATATAATATGTAGTTGTATGGAGCTGACCACACGCGACGACTGACTCAGAAGAGGAAGGGCGCAAAAATGATCGAAAATTACCAGTGCATCTGTAATATCAATTTACAGCAGCATAACTGTTTTGTTTTGAATCCTGTCTGTCACGAGATATTTTAGCTTATCAAATGAATTCACTGACATTCTGTGTAGTAGGTATTTGTAGAATTTATCAGGAAAGAACCTTATTTTTACAGTCATATGACTTGTGGAAAACACTTTCCGTTATGCGGTCTACGTGGAAAGGATGAACCCGGTATCTTTTGGTTTTTCTTTTTTATTAACGGCTATACAGCTAAACACAAAACGTCAACTAACGTTAAAGTTTCCTTAGTAGCGACTATTCAGTCCAAGTGCTAGCGGCCGACTGAATAAACTCTCCGGATTAAAACGGAGCGCATGTAGTCGATTTAATGCCGATTTCGGTTTTTTCTCGGACCGGACAGATTCCTGATGCTTATAGTCCGTGCCTATATATTATTTACATGAACGTTTGTCAACTCGACATCCGACGTCCGAGATCCGTCATCTGTTCTTTTGACGGGCTCTGGAAATTTTGCTTGATTTTTGATTGGATGAACCGCTAAACCGGAGCCTCAATCTGAAGTACCCGTAATACAAAACACGTAGGTATGGACTTGTCTACGGGTTTCGGCCGGCGTCTGTCTCCGTCTCCGTCCAACATCTCTCTCAGTTACACCGCAAAATGAAAATCTCGAAAATAGTCTGTCATCCATGATCCGTCATCTGTCTCCGTCAAAACGCCCGGATCTGTCATCCGAGAAAAAACCTGACCGTGGGTGGACAAACGCGGTTAGAAGTGGATGCCGTGAAGCCGTGGATGGTTGATGGATTGGATTTGCTGTTTGCATTGCATTATGCATAGGTGATCATTGGTGTGGTGTGGTCGTTCCGTTCGCTCGCACAATCAATAAAGCTAAATTAATTATACCTGTTCAGACTGCATTCATAATTACGTAATAAAATACTCATTCGCAGTCAGCCCAAGTGAATCACGTCGTCATCATCATTTTCACGCATCGGAAGCGTGTTGCGTCGTCTTTTTGTCTGCTAGCAAAATCAGACAAACGGCGACCGATTGCGATTCATAATAGTACAAATCTTAAGCTTATTCAATGTGATTGTAATTAAAATAAATATCTTTGTGTTATACTATACTTAACGTTAAGTTACCAAGTGACTGATAAAACTATGGCCGAAATTATAACGAATGGACACCAAGAAGAAGAAAGTAAGTACCTACTTAACTTACATTCTCTGTTCTAGTTCATACAGTCTTAACCAACTGATGATATCAATAAAGAAAGAGAAAGAAGGAAATCATTTATTTTTGTCATCGTGCAACGGTACACAATTACTTCATTTAAGTGCACACAAAAATATAAACCTACCTCTAGACCTAGACATTATGCACCATCACAATATCATGTCAAAACTGTGCTGGGCTCAGTATAAGCAGCAAGCAGGGCTTGCTGCACTGGTATTCTGCCCAACACAGTGATGACATCAGGCACGAAAACATTAACCAACCACTACTTACTTATTATTACTTAATGATTTACAAACCTAAACTCAGTAATAAAGAAAACTCAGGATAGTTTTCTAACTCAGGTACTGAAAATTATGCCAATGAAGTGTTTATTTAGTAAGTACTTACATGCTTCACAATTACTTATTCCGTCCTATGAACTTGCATCAACATAAAAACTTAGTATTGATGTCAGTATACATTGTTTCAGTGTTTCTTAATTGGTCATTTACATTGTAAATAAGCTTAGTATTTTTCAAATTTGTTTTTGTACAGTAAATACATTTTATGATTAGGGTTAAACTAAAATTATCTTATAAAAGTTATATTCTGATTGTTGAGTTTAATTTATCTCTAAAAAAATAAATTTTCAATAAAATAAACACTGGTTATCCTCTTGAATGTTTGGCTTTATATCAATGCCCCTTCACTCCAGACAACTTACATCAAGAAAGTTTGTGATTTTACAAACTACACAAATGTAATCTATCAGTTTATATAAAATTGTCCTTGCCGTTGATTTAAACCTCAACAAGTTGTCTGTTAAGAGGCAGGCAAACAGTTAACTTCCTATACTAATGTAATACCAAAAAGATTTGCAATTTGAGCATAATTATTAACTCTTCTTGTGGTGTTAAATTCGGATTAAGACAGACACATTTGTTTGTCTAGGGTTTTATTAAATAAACAATCCAAAATAGTCAAAATACAAACCCAATTCAAAATAAATGCAAATTCCATTTTTCATACAAAACTAAATCACATTAATTTTTATTTGTTTTGGTATTTTGGAATTTTTATTTAATAGAACCTTAGACAAATACCTACTGTCTTAATCCGAATAACATCACAAAAAGAGTTAATTATGTTCAAATTGCAAATCATTTTGGTATTACGTTTGTATAGGAAGTTAATTGTTTGTCGGTCTCTTAAAGGAATTATCTCGAAAGTTATTTGACCTAATAAATATAAGTATTATTGTTTATTAAAATAGTTTTTCGTGATAGTAAAAATAATTAGTAGTATCATATTTTTAAGTTGAATGTAAGGTTTTAAAATTGAATTAAATTTCATTGATCACAGGCTGATTTGTACTTTAATTTTAAAGCTTTTACTTTCAGTGTTCAAAAGTCAAAACTAGGGGACATTTTTCTTATTACATACTCTATAAATAAATATATTTATATTCTCTTTGTGGCATAGACCTTGAAAATAGTTTAAATATGCAAATCAATCCATTACTCTCTCGTATGAATATTGAGTACTGTCAACAGTAGGTAATTGTTTTGTCACTATGACATGGTAATTATTTTTAACCGACTTCAGAAAAAGGAGGAGGTTCTATGTTTGTCTGTTAATTTGTTTTTTTTTATGTATGTTTAATTTTATGTAAAACTTTTAACCTACAACTGCTATTGCTGCTGCCATAGACTTAGAAAATTATTCGCTGCGTTCAAGCGTTCTATTGCTGTTGCATTGCTACCTAGTTGTCGCCTCCTTGCAAGAGAATTTTTTTAATTCCTTATGGTTTTTAGAAGAAAATATATCTTTTTAATTGCTTATGTACACACAATAGCACGTCAGGTTATATAGTTAAACTGCGAAAACAGTTGTTATTACGTAGGGCATAAAGGCGGTCTCAAGGTCCACATGTATAATCTGAGGTGCCGTCGTGTGTACTTGTCATCATTCGATCTGTATCAAAAGAAAAATATAGGAATCATATTTTCGTAAAAAAATGGTGATTTAATTTTAAGGCAGCCTCTTTATCTCTAAAACCATTTAAAGAACCCTGTAGTAGTTATTAAATAGGGTCTCATTGGCATAACACTAGTAAAATAAAATATGGTTGATTCTTATTTTTCCAATTATGCACTATTAAATTAGAATTAAAAAAAGGTCAGAAAGTAAAGCATAAAATAATCATAGTGAAAAATGTGGTTTTAGATTAGATTTAAAAGATGTTAATGTATTCGTTACTTCACCTTATCTACGTCATTTCTAACCTTCATTCGTTTATCTTTGAAATGAGACTTGAATCATATTTTATTTACTTACTTACCTAATCTTTTGGACTTTGATGCTTGAATGGAACTATATAGATTAATTTGCAATATGCCGTAATAAATAATGTGTATCCTGTGGTTCACTTTATCTAATCAATTTTTGAATCTTTTTTGTAATTCTAATGAAAATGAGTAGAAGTAAACATTACTATTTCATTGCATTTCAGAACTGCCCCCAGGAGTAACGGTAGAAGAAATTGAGATCCCTGTTCCATGGGGACACGTAGCTGGTCGGTGGTGGGGACCTCGAAATAAGCAGCCAATGATTGCCCTTCATGGTTGGCAAGATAACGCCGGAACGTGGGACAATCTCATCCCATTACTACCTGTCACAACTTCCGTGCTATGCCTCGATCTACCAGGGCACGGCCTGTCTTCCCAATATCCGAAAGGAATGCTGTACTACCTATTTTGGGACGGCATAGTCCTTCTCAGAAGGATTATAAAACATTATGAATGGTCCAAAGTCACTTTGATGGGACATTCACTCGGCGGCGCTTTAAGTTTTATGTATGCGGCATCATTCCCAGAAGAGGTTGATAAAATCATTTGTATCGACATCGCCAGCCCTGCAGTGAGAGAACCTAAGGTTACCGCTAAGGATATTGGCAAATCAATTGAGAAAGTACTTGAATATGAAAATTTGTCGGAAGATAAAGTACCGTGCTACGAATACGATGAAATGATCGATATTGTATGTGACGCATACAGAGGTTCCGTTTCGAGAGAAAATTGTAAAGTTCTTATGAGGAGAGGAATGGCCACAGCACCTGTACATAGTAAGAAAAAGGGGTATTACTTTAAAAGGGACCCTAGACTTAAGGTGTCTGGGTTGGGCATGATGTCGATAGACGCTGCCTTAGAGCATGCTAGTAAAATCAGGTGCAAAGTTCTTAATATAAGAGCGATACCAGGACAGAAGTGGGATAGACTTGATTATTACTTAGACGTAATTGAGAAGATGAAGGAGAATGCAGATGTTCGGTATTTGGAAGTGGAAGGAACACATCACGTACAATTAGACGCACCGGAAAATATTGTAGAACTCATAGAAGAATTTTTAGAAGAGTATTGAATTAATAATAGTTAGGGCATTTGTGATACCTACAATGTGATGGAAGCACGGTTAGAGTTTCGTTAGTATGGATTGCTGTTAATTTAGTTAGGTAGTGGAAATATCGCGCTTACGTAGTTTCAAACCAAAATTGTTGCGATGTTTAAAATATCTTGCGACATCTAGTTTTTCTCGTAGTCGAGGTTAACCGTTGGATATAAGACTACCTAGGTATATAGATAAGATTTTTGTTTTTATCAAAGCGCTTAAGATTTGCAATGCGATCACAATAAATTAGCCGAAGGTTTTTTAAAAATAGGAAGCGGTATACGGCAAGTATCTTTAATACCGGGAAACCAAGGCCCTATTAAATAACGAGACAATCGTTAATTTTGTTTACATTGCGGTGTAGGTATGAGTAGTTTATTCTATTTTCAAATCAGTTGACGCATTGAATACAAAATTGTCATGACAGGTGACAAGTTGCCACGTTTATTAAATAGAACCCTGGATATCCAGGTTTTAATAACGATTTCAGGTTAGGTATAATATGAAATGTATTATTTTTGCTACTCTAAGCTTTCCATGTAACTCGTAAGCTTGTCTTCCTAGATTTTGTTGCGTTTGGGGTTTAATTAGTATTATTTTTACTAACGTAGGCAAAACTAAATATTTAGGTAGGTATTTAAATTATTATGAGCAAATAATTACTATGAATAATTCAGTCAGGGTTTATTTTAGTTTTTATTGTAGATCAGAAGTTCATATTTTTCTATGTTTAATTTTTTTACATACCTACACTTGCAATATGCATATTTTGTATAAATCTTTGAATGGTTGCTTATAAAAGTGGTGGTCACTCGTCCAAATAATTAACTTTGAAGCCTTGGTTCTCCGCCAAGGATTGACCGAGCTGTGATCCAGGGAGTGAATGGAGGAGATCCGGATCACTATACACACAACTGATTTAATCAACATTCTAAAAGATGTAAATATCTTCCATTCACTCCCTGGATAGTCATCAGATCACAGCTCGGTCAATCCAAGGCAAAGTTACCTCATGTGTATGCCACCTACCATACAACTATATGTATGAATTAGTTACTAATTTCATGAAAGTATGGTAGTGACATTGCACAAAATCTTACGTATGGACAAAATCTTGGTATGACCAAGGTATTTCTTGTAATTTATTATTATTCGTTTATTTCTGTTATACTAAAGTTCAGAGAATTCACTCCGCGCTTTAACTTTTATATTAGCCTACTACTTGCGGCTCATTCAGTCGAGCAAGCGCACGAGGGATGTGTATAGGTTGAGACAGAGATACGCGAATAACGCGACAGAAAGAGAAAATGTGTGCATCTTCTCTTTCTGTCGAATAATAGTCACGCAGCGCTGTGCAATTTGATATTGTACTTTATTGCCGTGCAGCGAGAGTAGCTTATTATTTGATTGTCCTCGCGCGGATGGACTTCTGTACGTTTAGTACTATTGTTATATTCTGTGATCCCGTGTTAATTTGCTTTCCACTGACTATCTACGTAAGATAATTTATTTTATGTTTGACATATTTCTATCTATAATTAATATTATTTATTTTTCAGGATATTTATTAGTTAAATTGTTAAAAATATAACAATAAATATAAATAGGTATAATATTTTACTTTCTAAAAACAGGGTTATTTTGTTTTAGATTTACATTTTATGCCGCAATTACACATTCGCGCGAGTGGCGAGGCGAATGGCGAGGCGAATGGCGATGCGAATAGCGAGCTCGCATGTGTAGACAGTACCTAAGCTCACTATTCGCCTCGCCACTCGCGCGCTCGCGTTGGGAGCGGCAAAGGACACGGGCGGCCCGTACAGCGGAAATAGTACTTTATGTACTGAATGTTTCGTCGAGTGACTCGCACGAGTGGCGAAGGCGAATAGCGAGCGCGAATGTGTAACTTCCACATTTGATCTCGATTGGATTCGAAAAATTCCGAAGAATTTTGATATTTTTTTTTAACTTTACGATCTAGAAGAAACGATGAGACATATCGTAACAGTGTAATAAAACTTTTGCTAATAATTAATTTTGCGATATAGTTTAATTGTATTGGATGTAAAGATATTACATTATACGGGGTGTTAGTAGCACCCTAGCGAAAACTTTCAGGGCATAGTTTACTCATGATTCTGAGTCTATCTGAAGTGGAATTTTTCGTCGCAAAATTCATGAAAAGTTTGGCGATGGCAAGGTCGTGGCTCTGTTGTAAGCGCGCGCGCGCTTCCGTGATATTATCGAGTTGTTATGCGCATTGCGGGTCAACGAAAAATCAAAATCTCAACATTTGTGACGAGTGGTTCCATAAAGTTGCTTAACTCTAAGGGTGGAATCATCATTTAAAGTTAACAAGTGCTATACAAGGTGCTACTAACACCCTGTATACTTGTGTGATGATAATAAAGCAGGGTAGTAAAAGTAGCAACAAATTGTTATGTAAAATGAAATTGCATTGGTGGTCTTCTTGTTATGTAGGATTAATACTCAATAAAAAAAACAAAAGAGCGTTTTTGCCTAGGGCATTAATTTATTAAAAAAATTACAAACCATAAATTGCTTGTATTTAAAATTTCAATGATATAATATAACAAATAAACAATGGTTGAAATTGGTTAACTTTATTTGTTTTATTTGTCTTTGCATATTTTTAAACAGAAATCTGATAATGAATTATCAAAGTCCTCTGGGTTGATTATCTGAAAAAAAAAAACACATTTCGAAGGAATATTCATTTGATTTAGGTACAAACTACGCAAAAATAGAGATTTTATCTTTACGCTATGGATTTTACTACAGGGGCTAAAAGAAGAAAGGTCATATGCCGCTCTATCGGCTAACTTACATTGCTATCGTAAGCGCTCTGATTTGACAGATGGAAAGTAGCAATGTATCACATACATCTGTCAAAATACAGTTAACATTAACTTCATTGTTTTTAGCCGATAGACCCGCAGGGGTCGTACCGGCTAACGCATCAAACTTCGGAAAGTCTGCCGAGCTTCAAATTAAAACAGATAAATCGAGCCCCAATCGGGCCAAAATGGCGAACTCCAATTCATGATGTCACACGAACATCGATATCTTCTAAATAACTTCAGCGAATAGTACAATACAAAACTCCTTACTTCGATTTATCTGTTTTAAGTTGAAGCTCGGCAGACCCGCCGAAGTTCGAAAAGTTAGCCAGTAGGGCCCCTGGTGTGTCTTCACCGAGTCGCTTCCCCTTTAAATTCATCTTGCGTCAAACGCATGCCATACAATTGACGTTTTTTGAGAAGATAGCGCATACCCTGAGGCGTGCCTCTGATGTAAGCACAAGAGGAAAGGTAAAGCAACTGGGTGAAGAAGATACCATATCTCTTAAGAGTCTAATTTTTAACCAACTTCAAAAATTTAAAGGAGCAGGTTATCTATTCGTAGCTTATATTTTTTATACAACATGTTACAAAAATACTCCTAATGCCGAATATGGTAATAACTTTGAAATCGCGAAAAAAAATCAGCTGTTTCATACATTTTGATATATTCGATTTTAATTTTTGTATGAAGCAGCTGATTTTTTTCTGCGATTTCAAAGTTGGTCCCATAGTAAAAGTTGTTCAGTTTGATGGTCCCTATCTACCATATTCGGCATTAGGGGTATTTTTGTAACACGTATATTTACACCGATCACTTAAAACAGATTTAAATGATTCCATTTTTAGGGTTCCGTAGTCAACAAGGGACCCTTTTAGTTTCGCCATGTCCTTCTGTCCCCTGACTCTTAGTACTAGAAAGCTGTAATTTGGCATGGATATACATATTAATCACGCCGACAAAGTGGTGAAGATAAATTTTGAAAATATTTTTTAGGTTACCTCCCCTACACGAAGTGGGGATGTAATTTTTTTTTATTGTCTACCCCATAGAGTGGGGTGTCGTTGGATAGCAATTTTAAAAATCTTGCGGGTTTGTGGACATAGTTCTTTGATACCCGCTTGTGAATTATTAAGCTGTAAAGTATATACATTTATGTATATGGACCATGGGCTACGGAACCCTACACGGCGCATGGCCCGACACGCACTTGGCCGGGTTTTTTTTAAATATAGGTAGGTAGTTAAATATACTCACTTGTAATATGTTATTTTTGTGCGTCGCACAGCGCACCGCCATCTTGTTCCCTATAGCATTCTGAGCTACTAGTTTGTCGTTTATGAACCGCCAAATGTTGCTAGCCGATTTCAGCACGTTCATGTTGCCAAAAATGTAGAAACCTGATAAATTAAATAATTAGCGGTATAGTGCGACTTGAAAGGATATTTACAATGCGATTAATTTAAGAATGTACGAAGTGGCTAACTTCAGAGCGGTTGCGGAACGACGTATTTTAATCTGTAAAATTTACTCTTTGCCATACATTCTTGAGTAAAGTTGCAGTGGATCACTGTACATTGTCAATTTTAACGCATTGTACATTGTACGCAGTTTTGGACTCGGCACAAGTGAATATAAAAAAAGCATTGTGAAACACAAAAAACCTAAGATGTAATATAATAATTATATAGCTATTTAATTTTTATCGATTGTTAAACATTACAACGGTGTTTCATTCGAATGTCGAAAGTGTTTTCTCACATTTATGAAATATCGCTGGCTTGTAGCAAAAAAAGTAAAAAGTATTAGATTTCGCCACTCCCACTAGCGTTTCGGTAGCATAATTGGTCAGTGCATTGGGCCGGAATCCCAAGGGTGCGGGTTCGAGTCCTGTCTGAGATGCTACGAGTGGTAGCATTTATCTTAATACTGTAAACTTCGTTTCACCTACAATATATAAGATTATTTATTTTACCTTGTCATTTTTTAAATATTAAAAACCAGCGCCATCTATTTAATTATTTAGTTGAGCTCTTTAATAAGACTAAAACCTCTATTTGACAACCTCTTTATCAAGAGTTGGTTGTCAAAAGTATTCCGTAATGGCTATTATATACAAAAAATACAATGTTAAAACATTGACAATTTTTTGTATGGGAATTGTATGGGAAATTATTAAATATATACCCCCTTACTAATAAAGATTGTATAGCAGATGAATAGTTACACAATGGTTACTCTGTCAAACTATTTAAGTTTGAAATTAAAAAGGGACAGAACACTGTCCCCCTTACTAATCAAGATTGTATAGCTGATGTATAAGTTACACAGTGATTTGTCCCTTTCTTTTTAATCTTAAACTGAAATAGCTTAACAGAAAGTCACCACTGTGTAACTTATACATCTGCTATACAATCTTTATTAGTAAGAGGGATACAAAATACCTTCTTTAGCTCTTGACAAAGCCACACAGATCCTATTGGCAGCTGCCAAGAAGCCAATCTTTAACTCCCTATTGCTCCTCACTAGAGATAATATAACTATCCTGTTTTCCTCTCCCTGGTAATTATCAACGGCTGTTATTTTCACGTTTCGTAAGTCCGGGTACTTTTTGCTGAGCTGTAGAACAGAATAAAATATGCCTTGGATGTGTGTTTAAGCAGGCGGGGATGTGGGCACTGTGGGCATGCCCACAAGCCTAATTTAGTCTCGCCTGGTGCATCTCACTTGCTGGTCATACTATACTTATGACTCCTGAGACAGCGTCAAGATATCTATTTGCCTAGTCTAGTCAGTGTCCCTATATTGGCTTGGAAATTGGTTTGGTATTTAATCGAAACTGTTTGACTATTAAATTGGACGAAATCGGGTCTGACTTCCGCCAATGATGATTTCCATTCCTAAGGCCAAAGTCCTGATGCGCGGAAAAAAGTAAATAATCACATTCAATTAAAAGTCATTATTCATGAGTCATGGCTGTTCATGAGCGAGTTCGTACTCCGACTCGCACTTGGCCGATTTTTGGGTGGCTGTGACCACAACCTTTTTTGAAGACTGGATCAGCGCCTGCATTTAAGGGGCATTTGATATTTCCGTCGAAAATAATTTATCTAATACTTATTTCTGTAAAAAACCACAAGAGATTTTTGTCGTTTAGGGTCTCCTACATAAAAAAATTAGTTAGTCACAAAGTCCGGTTAAGTTCTGATTAATTAAACTTATTTAATATTTTTTATTAAATTAAACATCATAGATTTTCAACACAGACCATATTATAACAAATACTAGTGTTTGTGGAACTCAACGATCAATATCGATTTCGAAAAAAGTTGATAAGAAGTAGTTGTTTTTATAAAAAGCAACAATTAAATAAGTCATATAACCACGTCCTAAGGTTTTATTTCGTATATTAATGGTGCATCGTATACTATACGTATAACGTATACTAGCGCTAATCAATAAAAAATCATTACAACGAAATAACTATATTAAATAAAATTCAGAAAAATATAAAAATACTAGTATTAGTTATAAAAAAAATGTTGTATGCGTTTTAAACATACTTAGATATTTTTGAAAATTTTTTGAGATTTTAGCATTCACAATGCTATTTTTATATAATACTAAATAATATACTAGAAAAAATAGTGACTCGGTAGCTCAGCGGTCAGAGCATTGGACCGGATATCCAAAGGTCGCGGGTTCGATTCCCGTCCGAGAACATGATCTGGTGCGAGTCCTATTTTTTCTAGTATATTATTTAGTATTACTTAGTTATTTTGTTGTAATGATTTTTTTTTCATTGGCGGCGCTCACGATGCACCCTTAGACAATGTCCAGAAAGGGCGAATTTGCCGCGAATATACAAGCGATTTTGGTTACACTGCTGTTGATATTGCACACTGCTGACATCGTTGGTCCTAAGCGGACATTGTATAGCGAAACTCGTCTCACTCGCGCGTAGCTCTGGACAAGGACTTCATAATATAATATTTGACAACATCACATACATTGCTCCGATTCCAAAGTAAGTAGCTAAAGCACTTGTGTTATGAAAATCAGAGACAACGGTGGTATCACAAACCCCCAGACCTGAGCTAATATAGAAAAGTTCATTTTCTAAATTGACCTAACCGGGGATCGAACCCGGGACCTCAGAGATGGCGACACCTTGAAAACCGGTGTACAAAGCCACTCGACCACGGAGGTCGTCAATAATATACGATTGTTATCAGAAATATAGATCTAACCTCTTTGATGACTGCAACTTGGCCTGTGTACGTGGCCAGTATCGTTATCTCGTCGCATTTGTAATGCATTCGCCGTAAATAATTAGCTAGACATATACACCACTTTGCTTCTAGTGTGTTCTTGTGACTCCAACTGTCTTCTAAGCCCTGAAATCATAACAGACAATTAATACCAAGTGAAGTAATGCAATAGTAAGTTTGAGTTATATCTCAGTTATTTACGAATGTCGCCTAGGTACACCGGTTCATGGCAAAGTTAATTTGTGTTTAAACCGTTCAAATATAGATTTAATCTTAAGATGAGATTGTATCAATTACATATACAATTTAAGCATAAAAGGCCCTTTTAAACTCTTTTTAACCGACTTCAAAAAAAGGAGGAGGTTCTATGTTCGTCTGTTTATTTGTTTTTATTTTTATTTTTTATGTATGTCCACCGATTACTCGAAAACGGATGAACCGATTGACACGATTCAAACGCCACTTTATCAGGTTTGCTCCCAAGTTGGTCCCATTTTTTGAAAATTTCAAATCGGTTCAGTAGTTTTTGAGTAATCCTGAAAATACTGTAATTTTTTAGGTACCTTTTGCACGACTTTTTTTATGGCACAAAGTTGACTAAATTGAAGATAGTAAAATTGCCAAAACAAACCTCCGAATCCTCCAAAATGTCGTGCATACAAAAATACAAATTGTCCTTCATTCCCTTAACATCAGGGTATCCGTACACAGTAGGGTGACTATCCAGTCTCTCATATAGAATCGGGACAAGTAACTCGACGAAGTTCGGGCGCATTCGACGTTGAGTCGTCAACGTTCTCGCATGTATTCCGTTGCGGATCATACGCTCGAAAAGAGATATTTCTAAGTTGTAATGTTTAGCTAGTTTGTAGTGGGCGGCGGTCGGCCTAAGTTGTTTATGGTCACCTGTGAAGTTTATATTGTAGTGAGTAAGTATTAGATTCAGGCGTTTTCAATCACCTATATGCAGTTAGGGATAGATGTTCTTTGTTTCAACTACTACGAAATAGTTGTTATTTTCCCACATTTTGTCAAAAATATCATGTCATATGGTGACTCAATTTAAGTTGGCCTTACTGGGGGTAGATTATAGAACCATGCAATTGGTATCTAAATCTAGTATACAAGGTGTTACAAAAGTACCCCTAATGCCGAATATGGTAGATAGGGACCATCAAACTGAACAACTTTTACTATGGGACCAACACTGAAATCGCGAAAAAGAAATCAGCTGTTTCATACATTTTGATATTTTCGATTTTAATTTTTGTATGAAACAGCTGATTTTTTTTCGCGATTTCAGTGTTGGTCCCATAGTAAAAGTTGTTCAGTTTAATGGTCCCTATATACCATATTCGGCATTAGGGGTATTTTTGTAACATGTATAATCAATAATAACCATGATCCAAGAAAGAAAACAAGGTCTGACATTCCGGATGACACTTACTTACACTTGCTTTTATGTCATAGAGTTCTACACTTACTTGGCACTTTATGGATTACGTCATGCTCCCCAGCAACCCCTATGACTTATAACAATTTTTTTCAACCAACGCGATTGTACACAATAAGTTCTCAATTAGTACAACTTTAAAAAAAAATGTACCTTTGTAGATTACAACGTACAGTTATTTGTATTTGGGGCTGCTGTGGAGCATCTCCCCAGCAACCCCATATTGAATTTCAGGTAATTTTAAAATGTACTATTGCTCAAAAGGAGTAAAACTATTCTAGTCACTTAGCTTCATTTAAAAAACTGTATTTATTGTATTAATAACAACGCCTTACATACAAAATAGCAAATTCTATTTCAAGCCTTTCATGATACAAAATAATATAAAGGCGCTGCTCAAACTACGAAAACATAGTATTTACGCAAACCTATTAATACAGTTAGTAGATCATTATATTAATTAATTAGGTACCTGTTATGATATTTTCCTTTAGTTGTTATCAGCGCCTTTATATTATTTTGTATTATGAAAGGCTATGCATTTCTTTCCTGACAGGGGGGTGCAAATAAATACTATAATGATCCAATTTAATTTAAAGTCATACCTATAAGTATTAAATGTTGACAATGGTGCGTAAGTGAAGCAACTATATGAGCCTCCAACACTTCTGCTGCTTCTTCGACGATTACTGAAATAAATGTAAAATAAAATTTATTATTAAATTCCTACTTATAAAAAAAGAGGCGCTCATGGCGGAGCTAGACAGACTGTTCGTACTCGATCACGTTTGCTAAGCAACGCTCGGTCCGGCCAGGAATCGGATGGGTTTCCGTTAAGTGGCATTACAACTGAACGCTTCCGTGCTTCGGAGGGCACGTTAAACTGTCGGTCCCGGCTGTCGTCATCTGATAACAGTCGTTAAGCCAAGTCAGAGGCCTTACAGGCGGCTTGATAAACTCTAACACGAGGTGGCCACTAATCCTCATACGATAAGAAGAAGAAGACTTATAAAAAAAACAACATCAAGATTATCACTTTTTTGTTTACATTAAAGGGTGCATCGTGACTCCACTAACGTCGCCAATAAAGAAAAATCATCATAACGAAATAGCTATATTTATAACATTCTACGACCTCCGTGGTCGAGTGGCTTTGTACATTGGTTTTCAAGGTGTCGCCATCTCTGAGGTCCCGCGTTCGATCCCGGTTGGGTCAATTTAAAAAAAAATAACTTTTTTATATTGGCTCAGGTTTGGGTGTTTGTGATTCCATAACACAAGACTAAGTGCTTTAGCTACTTACTTTGGAATCGGAGCAATGTATGTGATGTTGTCAAATATTTATATATTTATATTATTCTTTATAATATAAAAGCTAGTTATAAACTATTTTTGTACGGGTTTATTCTAAGTTTTAATATGTTTGAGACGTTTGTGTAGTCACAAATTAGATTTTTCAGAATTTTATTAAACATAGTTATTTCACGATGGACCCTTAAATCTATTGAAGTATATTACCTATATGGAGCTCGGTGACGCTGTGGTTTATAGTCTGACCCTGCGGAGGTTAAGCAACTTTCGCAAAGGTCAGTCATGGGATGGGTGACCGAAAATTTATTATCTCGAGTTCCTCCGTGCTTTGTAAGGCACGTTAAGCTGTTGGTCTCGGCTGCGTTAGCAGTCGTTAACACCCACCAAACAGCATTGGGACTGCGTGATGGGTTATGGCCCATCCTCCTTATCCGAAGGCTGCCCTAGCAGTGGGGACATTAAAAATTGCTGATGGCGATATTACCTATAGGTGAGAGTAGTCGCCGCATGAGGTCGTGCCGCCGGGCAGCTGTGGTAGTGGTCACGCCGATCACGCGCACGGTTCGCATTACATCGCCGTCTATCAATGTGGACACCTCTTCAAGCTCCTTGCTGCAGGTGTCGTGTTGAGACTATACGATTAATTTGCATTATCTTTTATTATGTACCTATAGTTGATCGTGTAAAATACTCAAACGAATCGAAGTTAAGGCTACTAAATTAAAAAAAGTTGTCAGATTTGACAGAAACTCTATAAAACTGACAGCTTCCTTAAATAATATACTAGAAAAAATAGGACTCGCACCAGATCATGTTCTCGGACGGGAATCGAACCCGCGACCTTTGGATATCCGGTCCAATGCTCTGACCGCTGAGCTACCGAGTCACTGGTGAGAACGTCGAATTTCTTCCAGTATATCAACTCTTACGCTGCAAGCCAGCGCCATCTCACCAATGTAGAAGGAATTAACCTCTACATTCAACTGAACATCTTTCCAGATATTTTTAAACAGTTGATTAAGATGAGAAAGCTATATAACTATTTGAAATTTTGAGATTTAAGCATTCACAATGCTATTTTTATATAATACTAAATAATATACTAGAAAAAATAGGACTCGCACCAGATCATGTTCTCGGACGGGAATCGAACCCGCGACCTTTGGATATCCGGTCCAATGCTCTGACCGCTGAGCTACCGAGTCACTGGTGAGAACGTCGAATTTCTTCCAGTATATCAACTCTTACGCTGCAAGCCAGCGCCATCTCACCAATGTAGAAGGAATTAACCTCTACATTCAACTGAACATCTTTCCAGATATTTTTAAACAGTTGATTAAGATGAGAAAGCTATATAACTATTTGAAATTTTGAGATTTAAGCATTCACAATGCTATTTTTATATAATACTAAATAATATACTAGAAAAAATAGGACTCGCACCAGATCATGTTCTCGGACGGGAATCGAACCCGCGACCTTTGGATATCCGGTCCAATGCTCTGACCGCTGAGCTACCGAGTCACTGGTGAGAACGTCGAATTTCTTCCAGTATATCAACTCTTACGCTGCAAGCCAGCGCCATCTCACCAATGTAGAAGGAATTAACCTCTACATTCAACTGAACATCTTTCCAGATATTTTTAAACAGTTGATTAAGATGAGAAAGCTATATAACTATTTGAAATTTTGAGATTTAAGCATTCACAATGCTATTTTTATATAATACTAAATAATATACTAGAAAAAATAGGACTCGCACCAGATCATGTTCTCGGACGGGAATCGAACCCGCGACCTTTGGATATCCGGTCCAATGCTCTGACCGCTGAGCTACCGAGTCACTGGTGAGAACGTCGAATTTCTTCCAGTATATCAACTCTTACGCTGCAAGCCAGCGCCATCTCACCAATGTAGAAGGAATTAACCTCTACATTCAACTGAACATCTTTCCAGATATTTTTAAACAGTTGATTAAGATGAGAAAGCTATATAACTATTTGAAATTTTGAGATTTAAGCATTCACAATGCTATTTTTATATAATACTAAATAATATACTAGAAAAAATAGGACTCGCACCAGATCATGTTCTCGGACGGGAATCGAACCCGCGACCTTTGGATATCCGGTCCAATGCTCTGACCGCTGAGCTACCGAGTCACTGGTGAGAACGTCGAATTTCTTCCAGTATATCAACTCTTACGCTGCAAGCCAGCGCCATCTCACCAATGTAGAAGGAATTAACCTCTACATTCAACTGAACATCTTTCCAGATATTTTTAAACAGTTGATTAAGATGAGAAAGCTATATAACTATTTGAAATTTTGAGATTTAAGCATTCACAATGCTATTTTTATATAATACTAAATAATATACTAGAAAAAATAGGACTCGCACCAGATCATGTTCTCGGACGGGAATCGAACCCGCGACCTTTGGATATCCGGTCCAATGCTCTGACCGCTGAGCTACCGAGTCACTGGTGAGAACGTCGAATTTCTTCCAGTATATCAACTCTTACGCTGCAAGCCAGCGCCATCTCACCAATGTAGAAGGAATTAACCTCTACATTCAACTGAACATCTTTCCAGATATTTTTAAACAGTTGATTAAGATGAGAAAGCTATATAACTATTTGAAATTTTGAGATTTAAGCATTCACAATGCTATTTTTATATAATACTAAATAATATACTAGAAAAAATAGGACTCGCACCAGATCATGTTCTCGGACGGGAATCGAACCCGCGACCTTTGGATATCCGGTCCAATGCTCTGACCGCTGAGCTACCGAGTCACTGGTGAGAACGTCGAATTTCTTCCAGTATATCAACTCTTACGCTGCAAGCCAGCGCCATCTCACCAATGTAGAAGGAATTAACCTCTACATTCAACTGAACATCTTTCCAGATATTTTTAAACAGTTGATTAAGATGAGAAAGCTATATAACTATTTGAAATTTTGAGATTTAAGCATTCACAATGCTATTTTTATATAATACTAAATAATATACTAGAAAAAATAGGACTCGCACCAGATCATGTTCTCGGACGGGAATCGAACCCGCGACCTTTGGATATCCGGTCCAATGCTCTGACCGCTGAGCTACCGAGTCACTGGTGAGAACGTCGAATTTCTTCCAGTATATCAACTCTTACGCTGCAAGCCAGCGCCATCTCACCAATGTAGAAGGAATTAACCTCTACATTCAACTGAACATCTTTCCAGATATTTTTAAACAGTTGATTAAGATGAGAAAGCTATATAACTATTTGAAATTTTGAGATTTAAGCATTCACAATGCTATTTTTATATAATACTAAATAATATACTAGAAAAAATAGGACTCGCACCAGATCATGTTCTCGGACGGGAATCGAACCCGCGATCTTTGGATATCCGGTCCAATGCTCTGACCGCTGAGCTACCGAGTCACTGGTGAGAACGTCGAATTTCTTCCAGTATATCAACTCTTACGCTGCAAGCCAGCGCCATCTCACCAATGTAGAAGGAATTAACCTCTACATTCAACTGAACATCTTTCCAGATATTTTTAAACAGTTGATTAAGATGAGAAAGCTATATAACTATTTGAAATTTTGAGATTTAAGCATTCACAATGCTATTTTTATATAATACTAAATAATATACTAGAAAAAATAGGACTCGCACCAGATCATGTTCTCGGACGGGAATCGAACCCGCGACCTTTGGATATCCGGTCCAATGCTCTGACCGCTGAGCTACCGAGTCACTGGTGAGAACGTCGAATTTCTTCCAGTATATCAACTCTTACGCTGCAAGCCAGCGCCATCTCACCAATGTAGAAGGAATTAACCTCTACATTCAACTGAACATCTTTCCAGATATTTTTAAACAGTTGATTAAGATGAGAAAGCTATATAACTATTTGAAATTTTGAGATTTAAGCATTCACAATGCTATTTTTATATAATACTAAATAATATACTAGAAAAAATAGGACTCGCACCAGATCATGTTCTCGGACGGGAATCGAACCCGCGACCTTTGGATATCCGGTCCAATGCTCTGACCGCTGAGCTACCGAGTCACTGGTGAGAACGTCGAATTTCTTCCAGTATATCAACTCTTACGCTGCAAGCCAGCGCCATCTCACCAATGTAGAAGGAATTAACCTCTACATTCAACTGAACATCTTTCCAGATATTTTTAAACAGTTGATTAAGATGAGAAAGCTATATAACTATTTGAAATTTTGAGATTTAAGCATTCACAATGCTATTTTTATATAATACTAAATAATATACTAGAAAAAATAGGACTCGCACCAGATCATGTTCTCGGACGGGAATCGAACCCGCGACCTTTGGATATCCGGTCCAATGCTCTGACCGCTGAGCTACCGAGTCACTGGTGAGAACGTCGAATTTCTTCCAGTATATCAACTCTTACGCTGCAAGCCAGCGCCATCTCACCAATGTAGAAGGAATTAACCTCTACATTCAACTGAACATCTTTCCAGATATTTTTAAACAGTTGATTAAGATGAGAAAGCTATATAACTATTTGAAATTTTGAGATTTAAGCATTCACAATGCTATTTTTATATAATACTAAATAATATACTAGAAAAAATAGGACTCGCACCAGATCATGTTCTCGGACGGGAATCGAACCCGCGACCTTTGGATATCCGGTCCAATGCTCTGACCGCTGAGCTACCGAGTCACTGGTGAGAACGTCGAATTTCTTCCAGTATATCAACTCTTACGCTGCAAGCCAGCGCCATCTCACCAATGTAGAAGGAATTAACCTCTACATTCAACTGAACATCTTTCCAGATATTTTTAAACAGTTGATTAAGATGAGAAAGCTATATAACTATTTGAAATTTTGAGATTTAAGCATTCACAATGCTATTTTTATATAATACTAAATAATATACTAGAAAAAATAGGACTCGCACCAGATCATGTTCTCGGACGGGAATCGAACCCGCGACCTTTGGATATCCGGTCCAATGCTCTGACCGCTGAGCTACCGAGTCACTGGTGAGAACGTCGAATTTCTTCCAGTATATCAACTCTTACGCTGCAAGCCAGCGCCATCTCACCAATGTAGAAGGAATTAACCTCTACATTCAACTGAACATCTTTCCAGATATTTTTAAACAGTTGATTAAGATGAGAAAGCTATATAACTATTTGAAATTTTGAGATTTAAGCATTCACAATGCTATTTTTATATAATACTAAATAATATACTAGAAAAAATAGGACTCGCACCAGATCATGTTCTCGGACGGGAATCGAACCCGCGACCTTTGGATATCCGGTCCAATGCTCTGACCGCTGAGCTACCGAGTCACTGGTGAGAACGTCGAATTTCTTCCAGTATATCAACTCTTACGCTGCAAGCCAGCGCCATCTCACCAATGTAGAAGGAATTAACCTCTACATTCAACTGAACATCTTTCCAGATATTTTTAAACAGTTGATTAAGATGAGAAAGCTATATAACTATTTGAAATTTTGAGATTTAAGCATTCACAATGCTATTTTTATATAATACTAAATAATATACTAGAAAAAATAGGACTCGCACCAGATCATGTTCTCGGACGGGAATCGATTATATAAAAATAGCATTGTGAATGCTTAAATCTCAAAATTTCAAATAGCTTCCTTAAAGTTAATGAGACCTTAACTAAAGATTTTAGCTAAGAACCCTTTGAGTATTCGGCCGTCAACACTGTAGAAGTCAAGTTTATCATAATGAAATAATGTAAAATACACTTAATATTTAGAAAACAAAATATTACGATTACTCCTACAACTCGGGAGAATTTTACATTCCCATGTATTGTATCAAATATTTGTTTTTGTGTAAATAAATGATGCTACTATCTGTACCTACACAAAATCCCAAGTTTCCTGTGAATATCAAAATTACTAATACCCACTTATTTGTATTTTTTTTGTCTTTGAGTGCTCAAGTTAGTGAGTAACTCATAATTATTTAAGAAGTTATATTTGACGTTGTACGACCCCTTAATTATTACAGTTTTCTTTCACACCTGCCAGACAGTCGTTTCGCTATACAATGATTGCGTCGTCGTCAGGCTTGGGGCATTAACCGACAACGACGAGTCCCGACGAGAAGCGGCGGTAATACCCGAACGCTGCGCTACTACTGATTGTTATAAAACACCCAGTCAGCGTATGCGATTGTCAGTCTGTGTTGCGCGGTCATTGCTTTCGGGTGGGAATTCCGTGTATTTGGCACATATTTTGCAATAGATTGGGTCATTGCCGGCCGAGCCCTACGGTCAGTGTTTTAGATTTAATAAGACGTTTGATCA
This sequence comes from Catoptria pinella, assembly GCA_963556745.1. NCBI lineage: Eukaryota > Metazoa > Arthropoda > Insecta > Lepidoptera > Crambidae > Catoptria > Catoptria pinella. Next base: position 10,335,457 of record OY750769.1, read on the forward strand.
AGTGAATATAAGAGTTGAGTGTCAAATTGTGTTTTATTGATACCACGTGCCTTTTAGGTTATAATATAACCTAAAAGCAGTTGTATAGACCAAACTACAAAGAAATACCTAAAGTAAAGATGACCGTTAAATTCACTGATGAAGAGTTACAGAATCTAGTGTTTCTAGTTAGATCGCAACAACACGGAACTTTCGCAAATTTTACCCACCATTACCACGGGGAACGAGACGCAGAGAAAATAGAAGCATTTATTTTTGCTGCAACTGAATACAAGATGAAGCAGTATGTAGATGACGACGCTGCAATTAGCGGCCTGTCACTGCTTCTCAAAGACGATGCTGCGGAATGGTGGAAAGGAATCAGCAAAGAGATCAAAACTTGGGGTGATTTTCAAACAGCTCTGCGAAAAACTTTCAAACCAGAGGTAGAAGGTTATTTAGTTTTTCTAGAGATCTTTGATAATAAACAACTTGACAATGTTTCAACGGAGGATTTCATTGCAAAGAAAAGAGCTCTTTTTACCCAGCTGACACCTCCACCATCAGAAAATACACAGTTGGATATGATGTATTCACTTTTGAACAATAAAATTAAGGAAAAAGTACCTCGTGAATCATTTGATTCGTATGCAGAACTATTGGAAAAGGCAAAGGTAGTTGAGCAAAGTTGTAATAAAAATCAATCTGAGACTCAGACAGGTTCTAAAAAGAAGTCTAAAAGAATTCGTTGCAACTTTTGCCGAAAGTATGCGCACACCGCGGATGTGTGCAGAAGGAAGATAAGCTGTGCTACAACAAGAGATTCAGAGGAAGAGTCTGCAAGTTTTTTACTCGATCTGGGTCGTAGGCCAACAATTGGTATAACTATCGGAGAAATTAATGAAACAGCTTTCTTGGATACCGGTGCTGGGATGACTATCGCCTCATTTAAATTATACCAGACTCTTTTGAAGATGGGATATGAGTTTACCGAGGAAAGCATCACTTATTCCTTAGTTGATGGCATCAAAAAAACTGAAAATTTCCCTACGGTTAATGTGTCTGTTGGGTTGCAAGGACGTATTATTCCTACTACGTTCAGAGTGTTCCCGGAAAGTAGGAAGAATGTTACTCTTCTAGGCATGGATTTTATGATTGATGCTGGAATGGTCCTGGGTATTCCACAACTAGTTTGGTATTTCCACGATGAGCCAACTGTTATGTACGACATTCAAGAAGAGGAAGATTAGATACTTACTGTTGAAATACCAGTAGGCGTATTATGAGTTTACGCTTACTATACTCGATGGCGACTGTAGTTGCATGCATAATTGCTTACTACAGTCGCTATCGACGATAGTAAACGTAAACTGTCTGTGCAACTCATAATACAAGCACAGAACTTGATGATTTTAGTAAAAAAAAGTAGGTGCTTGGTATTTCTAACTTTTTGAAAAATATGTCAAAATAAATTCCGTTTACTAGTGCTTCAGGATTCAGTTAAATTCTTGTTAAAGTTCAGAATGCCCTTGCGCGTGATTTTTTGTTATCATGTCGTGTTCTGTATCAATACTTTTGTTTTTTGAATGTAAAAACTAAAATTTGGCTGTGACCTTATCAAATTGTTTAAAGTTAGTATAATCATTAATGATTAACTTAGTAATGTTACAGTTTTTGATTTGATTGTTTTTAATAAGTTAAAAGAATTGTTATTTGTTGTCATTATTGTTCATTTCATTTTTAAGTAACAGAAAAAATATAAATTAGTAAATACAAATAAAGATGCTGAATGCTTACCAGTAAGTTACTCATTTTATTCATAAGCTCCTTCTTGATTAATCCGACACATCTATAATATAGACTCCATCTTCGTTCTATTGGTAAACTGTATAAATCAATAACTTTTCCCATTTGAATTTCGGCATTTTCACTTTGACCCAAAGAAATATGTTTCTAAAATAATAATATATCATTATTCTTCTTTTTGAAAATAAAATACTTAAGTAGTCCTTTATTTTCTAACAGTATAATATAGGTAAAAGAATGCTGTGTTCAAGCTATTTTAATGTCTATTGCAGTAAAAGTTACAATAGATTTTTAGAGCTATACAATGCTTACAATACTGTTTAAGAATAAGGTAGTTAGCAATTATGTAAGTGTTCTAATTTTTACCTTAAGGCAATTTATTCTCTGGCGAACTTTATTTATTTGACTTTCAAACTTATCAGTCATTTTCTGCCCTTCTAAATGATCATCATTAACATCTTTAACATACTTTATACTATTTATCATTGAGTCTATTTCTTTCAACGCCCACTGCTCTGAGAAACAGGTTTCTATTTTATTATCCTCTGAGCTTACATCATCAAACTGCTTCTCCCAGTCTGTTAAATCCGCAGTTTCTTTTTCATCTTCCGTATCATTGAAAAGCCAACTCAAAACAGGATCTTCATTAAGATTCTTCAATTCATACAACCTGTCGTTAATTTTGAGATAAGGCTTGATAGTTTTATAACAAACAATCTCTTTTTCACATTTCTCTATTTCAGTTTGCAAATCAGTCATTTCTTTAAACAGATTCTCTAATTCAAACCTTTTCTTAGCATATAAGTGAGAATATTTCGATTTAATTTTAGTTCTAAGGTTATGTAAAGTGTAAGACTCTAAAAGTTTACTTTTACTTTGACTTCCAAGACGAACTATGTTCTGAGTAACATTTAATATACCTTCCAGAAATTGATCAAGTGCGTGATTAGTATAGCAGATTATAAGCATCGGCGTTCCTTCCAAGGACAAATTTCTTAATAAAGTAGACGCGATTTTGACCCCTATAAACGTTTTTCCTGTTCCTGGAGGACCCTGAATTACGGCGAATTCTCTTGTAAGGGCTAACTTATATGCCTCCATTTGGGAATCATCAAGACCAAAAGATTTGCTTTCTGGCCAATTTTCAATGTCAAGTACATTGAATGATAACTCCTTTTGCGTTTTAGTTTCCATAATGCTATAAACAGTATCTGCTAGTAAATAAGCCGGTGGCTGTGTCAAGTTCTGCAAGAAGGAAAACAATTTAATCTTTCACTTAATTAATTTTAAAAGGATAAGTTGAGATTTTGGTTCATGATATACCTGAACGTCGACAATGTATTGGCACATAGGCATATTTTCATTTTTTAAACTCTGTAGAACTTTTAATACTCTATGGTAAGGTTCAAAAAACACTTCACTTTCCACCATAAGGTAAGGTTCAGAAAAGATCTTTGTTGAGACTGGATTTTGAAATGATACTGCTATCTGAAATAAAAAAGTACTTATTATGAAATCTAATCTACAAAAACATAAAGAGAGAAATAACATCACAAGAAGAGTTAATTATGCTCAAATTGCAAATCATTTTGGTATTACGTTTATATGGAAAACTCACTGTTCGCCGGACTCTTAAGACACTAAGGGCCTGTTTCACAATCAAAAAGTAAGTTCAGAGTAGCTTACTTGACAGATGATTTGACAGTTGTGATATGAAAAATATGCCATATCATTTGTCAAGTAAGCTACTCAGAACTTACTTTATGATTGCGAAACAGGCTCTAAATTCATTAGAAAAACAAAATACATACATATCCCTCTTGAAGCAAGTTCAAGTTGGAATCCAGTACAGTAGCACACAATACTGTCACAAAGTTGTCATTTGTAAACAGTAGAAGCGACCCAAACATCAATTGTTTGTTGTAAACATATTTCTTTACGTCAATCTGGGATTGTCTCAGCCGCTCATTCCATGCTATGTCGACCAAGTGGCCTACCTTATTGTTACTCACAAATGTGCGAATTATACGGACTTTTGGGTGAACTCTGTAACAAAAATGGCTTCCAAGTACTTCCTTTAATACAAATTGGAAGGTAAATAGTTTTTATTGGCAAAAATGTTAGAACAGTATGTATAGTCTTTACCTAATATTCTCATATCTTCTTTTAGATGGATTTTCCATATATTTACCTGAAGAATTTAAAATACTAGTTTAAAATACTGTCATTTAACTGAATTGATTTTTTTTGACAGACACTTGGCAGTCAACAGGTAAAAGAAACATCACAAATATAATTTTACCAACATATTCCATCTCGTAGGGCTCCAAAGCAGTCTTCTCGTAGCAGTTTGAATTGCAGATCAAGGTAATGTTCTACACTTGGATAAGCTCCGTTCACAATATTAGGCTGTATTGTAAGTTCTGTTTTTCCAAGTAAGTCGTCTCTGGATGGAAAGATTGATAGTCTTCTAAAACTATGAGGGTCTTCATTGGTGATGTTGAGTGTTTGTGAAACAACTTGCTCATCATTCTGAAATTTATAGAATAAATAGGTAGTGCTGTCAAAGTGAATCAAAATTTTATTGCATTAAGTTTATGTTGTTTAAGTTGCATACAAACATTAAACAAACACATTAGTGGAGGCCTATGCTCAGCAGTGGGCAAGGTGCAGCTAATAAATAATAAGTATTTGTGCATTACATTTTTTAAATCCTTTGTAGTGTAACTTTTGGTAAAAATGTACTTCTCCGCCCCACGAATTTGGGTATGGGGGTAGGGGGGGAGGGGAGGGGGGGGTCCCCCCTACCCCCAAAATCAGTCCCCCCCCTAGCAAACACATACTTCCAGAGATATTCAAGGTTAAAGTTTGAGGTTATGAAGGTAAAAATTTAGGATATAGAGTGTTGCATTAGGGTTTGGGGGTGAAAAGGGGGGAGGGGGGGGGCAGATGAAAAGGGGGAGGGGGGGCCCCCCCGAAGCAGGAATTGCAAAACCTAATGGTTTTTGAGTGAAATTTTGACGTTAGTTTATGTACCTACTTTAATTCTATTTTTTTTTTGTGTTCTTTTCTGTCAAAAGCTTAATTGCGTATAATTTTTTTTCTGTTGTCTGTTATAAAAAAATAACCACGAAATTTAAGGCTCACGCTCCGCTGCGCTACGCGCTCGCCTTAAATTTCTAACCTAACCCGGGTCCTACAGGAGTAAAGCAGGTTCGATTCCAAATTAAATTGGGGTATAAATAAGTTATTTCTGTTGTCTGTTATAAAAAACTAACCTATACGCAGGACCTACAGGAGTAAAACCTAAGTTACAGTAACAGGAGTACGTAAACACGATCTCGACTGCAAGACGAACGAACTGTGACTGACGCAATGACAATGACAGCCCTGGGTCGCAATCAAAATGGCGTCGCGTCATTTGCGTTTTATTTCGCGGTGTAGGAATAAATACTTAATTAATAAATGTTTCAAACTTATCTTTTTTTATGCATAAATAAACAAATTGTGTTCAATTTACTTAAATATATTGTTAATACACAATTCCAAACTTTAAAGTCTTATTTTATTCAAAATAACTTTTATATCTGTGGCTGTATATGAACTTACACCTTTGCCTACACGTAACTAAACTTAATAAGGAATAAAAAACGATGGCTGGTCGAAATATCAACAAAATGGCAGTACAAAATGTTGAACTTTAAAAATTTTTTTCGGAAAAACTATTGGTTTGCTAGCGTTGTGACTTTCCAGAATTACTTCAATAATCCTAACCTTTTCAACAAAAAATTGCCAACTCCCAAGTCGTGGGGCGGAGAAGTACATATTAGCCTAACTTTTTGTAGTATGCAAAGAAACCAATACTTTAAATCAAATTAAAAAAATTATGCATTAAGCATAAACCATACTATATTTTACTTACATTGTCAAATAATTTGTTGATTCTAGATTGCAACTGGTGTATTCTAATAAATAAATCATTACTGAATGTCTCTGTATGCTCTTCTCTGACACCTATTGCACTAGTCTCAGTTACTTCAAGAAGATCACCAATTTGTATAAAAATCTCCAAGTTCTTCTGATCATAATTGAATATTCCTTCACACAAAGACACTACATTAGAGTAAAAAGATTCCACATCATCCCACAATTGGCTGTTCATTCTTTTTTCCACAACTCTTACACTTGGCAAGTTTAACAAAAATTCTTTCAATGTATTTAAGAAAGACGACTTTTCAAACTTTGTTTTCAAAAGTGTCGCGATTCTGGACTTCTCACCAGGCTCTAAGGATTTGTAAATGTTTGCTAACACTTTAACTATCAACACAATAAAATCTCCTTTCAGATCTGAGTCTAAGAGCATCCAAAACCCTGGTCTATGTGAAACTTCTAAGGTAAGGATAGGAACTTCTAATAACGAGATATCTAGGAGTCTTTTGAAGCCAATAGGCTTTTTTTCAACGTATTGAGGTTTTGTTTGCGTATGCTGTTCGGGAACTTCCTCTTCAACCTCAGAAATGCTTGGCACACTAATTGATCTGTGGTTTTCAACTACTGTTCCATCGAACCAGTCGAATCGTAAAGATGGTTTATTTCCGTCACTCATGATTATTACTTGAACTTGAAATTGAATTAAATTTTTCCGAATTTATTCTATCTATTAAAATAATGGAATGGAAACAACTGACATGTCAACTTGACAAATAACAATTGACATTGACATAAACATGATTGACAGCTGACGTTGCATGTCAGTAGTATTTTTTTATATTTTTTTCCGCAGTTTTGGGAAGCCAAAAAAATCTAAGCTTATACAGCCACGGGTGACGTAAGTAAAATCGGTATCACTGCGATTGCGCCTGTTTGCGTGAACAAACAATTGAGACCCAGTAACCCATCAATTTTTAAGCCATAATAATATCCATTTTAAACCATTTTTTAATAACCTTAGCCCGGGGGCTATGGTTATTAAAATGACATGGTGCGGGCACCTATCATCTAATGTAACACGCAATATCGGGGGCTGGGCGTTAAGCAAGGCACAAAATAGTCTACTATACCCTATAAAAATAAATTACTCTTTGCTTCTAATATTATTTTAAGTTTTTTTAATTTGCACCACCTTCAACTTCAATACTACCTAGATACCTACTCTAAAGATTTTTTGCACTACTTCGCCGCCGGCGCCGGTCAGCTGTCCTATAAGGTACCTTCTACTCTATTAATTAAGCATAATATTCAAATACCTATTCTATAGTTGGTAGGACCTACTAACGGACCCGACCGATGGGATTTTTTAATTTGACTGAGCATCAAGGCGCACTAACCTTGGTCAGCCTTTAAAATTTAACGACCCGTTGTTGGCATAAAATTACAATTACCGTAAAAGCTTATTCCTTAATAACGACAATGTTTATGTAAAGGACCAGTAGGTGACAAAACGAAACTGTGAGAGCATTTCCCATGTACCTAAAGCTTATCATCCTTTTGAACAGGATCAGAAAGCACCCAGCTACTTTAGTACTCCTTTAAAATTTGTGCTCCCAGCCATAATGGTGACCGAGGCAAGATGTGAACGGTTGTAAAATATTATTAGGTACCTACTTATGTTGTTATGTCCTAATTATTTTACTGGGAGGTTACACGTCGTCGCCGTGTCGCACCCACCTACGTAGGTAACTGAAATTTTCAACCCTTGCTGAATAACGCCTACTATTACTTCTACCCCTCGCTGGCTCGAGCCAATCAGCCTATCTATTCTACGCGTAGGTTGGTACACACGACGGCACCTCAGACTATTCATGTTGACCTTGAGACCGCCTTTATGCCCTACGTAATAATAGCTGTTTTCGCAGTTTAACTGTATAACTTGACGTGCTGCCGTCCGTACGTGTATTCGTACGCGTATTCATATCATACCCTTGCATCTTGAGGCTTATACAGGGTGTTTCATAATAACCCGTAAAATTTTGTTTTTTATTTGTATGGAAAACTGCAAAGTGACAACCCTACACGCAAATAGATTATTGTTTTTTTAAGTCAAGGGTTGCCACGATACAGTAAACAGTAAAATAAAATCTTCAATGATAAATCATTGAAGATTAAAAAAAAAAATTGGATTTCATTATTTTTTTATGTATGCATGGTACCGCAGATCTACCATATTCGGCTTTTATGCAACACGTTGTATGCATAATGAATTTCTTTAGGGCACTTGAATGCCGTAGTCCCTACTCCCGACACATCCTTCCAGGTTAATAGAGTCGGGTTAGGGGATCAGAGGGCAGGATTAAAGAGGGGGTAAGCGTTTTATCCAGAATTAAGTGACATGCGTGAGAGTAATTAGCCGTGCTTAATGGGCGGCCCAAGTTCGCATTAGGGAGCTCTTCACAAAACTGCTGTGTGTCGTACAACTTGAGAGATATAAGAGATAATTTATTTGAGGAAGCATAGTAACCACGTCTTTTGTAAATGATGTTGTGACAACTCATCTTTTATGTCCGGTCCGGGAACACTTTTGACGAATATTCATTAATTAATAGTGCTAAATGAAATTGAACAAATAAGTAAATTAGGTACCTACCTATATTAGTAAGAAATCTTATTAAAGTGTAAGGGCACAGGCCTTCCTTAGAGGTGAATAAGAAGGATGGGCCATAACTCACCACGCGAACCCAATGCGGATTGGTGGATGTTAACGACTGCAAATGCAGCCGGGACCTACGGCTTAAGGTGCCTTCCGAATTACGGAGGAGCTCGAGATAATAAATTTTTGGTCACCCATTCCATGACTGCCCTTTGCGAAAGTTGCTTAACCTCCGCAATCGCTGGACCAGGCGCTAAACCACTGCACCATCGAGTACCTAGTTATTTTCGGTAAAATAAATAGATTTATAATGACTAAGCGGCTCGAAAGGCAGCTCTTTATTTAATTTTATCAGTTTTCAGACACCACATAACATGCCTTTTAGTTTTTAGTCAGTGGCGGATTTACCAGCAGGCTGAGTAGGCTTGAGCCTAGGGCGGCAAATTTGGGGACCGATTTTTTTTTTCTACCAGAAATCAAAAAGATTTCTGGACGACGGTTTTCTGTATTCTGTTTTCTGATGTTTTACAGATAGAAGTCTGCAACAAATTTTGCCGACGACTTTCCCTTCTCACTTATCATTTGTCATTGTACGTTCCGTGAATCCATTTAGCAATCTTCCATATTCTAGAGTAAAACAGCTAGTAGATTTTTCGTGATAGGATAACAAAAATTGACAAATTTAACATGACAATTTGACAATTGTGGAGGCAAGGGCGGCAAAAGCTTTACAGCCTATACCTTGAAAATTTGTAAATCCGCCACTGTTTTTAGTCATTTCTGTAAAATAAGATTTTATGGATTTACTGGAGTTTTCATCGGTGTTCGATATAAGTCTCATGATATGAAAAAAAAAACAAATTTCTAGTAGGTACCCTGAACGTGTAACTTCAGTCTTGCTTTTACAAAATAAACTACCTACCTAGGTATATTCCCTACCTATCCGTTTCTGAAAATTTTACAGTATTTATACCAACCTACCTACATAGTAGTTTGCATTTGAAATTCTGTGGGACTGCCTGAATGAGAGATTCTAGCAGCGAAAGCTGCTTTCGTTGTTATTTTCGGGCTGCATTTGGTCAGCAACTGCCGCACCAGCAATGCTAATTACGAACTTAAATTAGGCATTGCATTGCAGCTGTGTTGTTCGTTGTACCGCAGTAATTATTTTTAAATCAATATCTCTAAAAATCGAGAATGGTAATTTTAATGATCATCGTAATTGAATAACAAAGATTTATCATTGATATTGCTAGTAACATTTATAAATTTATGACCCAGGCATAATGTGTTCATAGCAATATAGAGTGAACTTACACTCGTTTCCCCATGTAATCATAATTAAGAATTCTAAATCCCAATATAAAGTCTATTCAATTCTTCTTCTTTTTTTGTTATGGTAATCTAATTTCCTCTTGGAAGTAATTTTTGCCAGTGTCAAGTGTTAAATAGTTCAGTGGTAGATATTGTTTAATTTTTCATTAGAATGCGGGTGCATCCTGGTGCATCGCATTCCAATGCTGCTTGGAGCATTTGGCACCAAGTATATCAAGACAGTTTACTCGGTTAGTTCTGCCGAGGAAGCCACCACTTCAATAAAAGTCTCAGCTTCACACAACCAAGATCGCGCCTATTTCAATTATCCCACATATTGTTCAGTTGCGTAGACACTTGTACCATATAACTGCACCAATTTTAAGACACAATATCCACTATGAATCAATTTGAAAATAATTAAAATAGACACCAAACCGAACTCGACAAAATGGCGCCGAAAACCCCGTCTATTCAATTGATAGCACAGCGTAAATATCCCGCTCTAAATAGGTATCAATATCACGTGACTAACAGATATCTGCGGTATTCCTATCACGTCACGTGACGTGACGGCACCGGGTGCTTGTTCGGGTGACACGCGCAAATACCTTCGTCATGTTGTCACTTACAGATATACTTAGCACACTTTAAATGAGAACCAGTAAGTAATAAGTCTTAAATAGAAATCAGCCGAAAGCGGGCTGAAATAACTTCCTAAGGAATATTGGGATTATTGCAGTACTAGCTTCCGCCCGGGGCGCCCCGTGACTTCGTCCGCGTGGACTTTTGGACACAATATGGGCACATAAAAAATCAACAAATTTTATCCAAATCCGCTTAGCCGCTTTTGCGTGATCGAGTAACAACCATCCAAACACCTAAATATACAAACTTCACACATAATGTGTCAAGAGTGAGTCGGACTCGCGCACCGAGGGTCCCATACCATCATTCTGAAAAAGTTGACTATTTAGAGACATCGTTTTATTTTTCTTGTAATCTTTACATAAACTTCTATCACATTAAATTTCAGATTTTTACTCTATGCAAACTTCGGAGATAAGTACGGGGGGAGGGGGAAACGGTAGTTTTTTTTACATTTTTCATCAATAGTCAAAAACTACCAAAGTTAATCAATTTGGTTGAACCGTGTATTTTCGGCATTAGGTAGGTAATTATTTCAACACAATACTGGTAATTACCTACTTATACTGTGGTTATCGTCACAGCATGCGGCATCAGTTCCACAACTGTTTTTGTTAATAACTGATTGTGTCCGGCTATTTGTGTTTCAATGATCGGTCGGTATTATTTTAATCACGTTTATTATGATACCTATGATGTTGATTTTATACCTGTCTTATAAGTGTTTTTCTACCTTTTAATTTATATTAATTTAATTTTGTGGCTTATATGTACCTACTAGCGACCGCCCGCGACTTCATCTGTGTGGAAAGATTTTTGCTATCCCTCGGGAACAATTATTATTTGTCCTTCTCTGTACCCCTGACAACGTGTATGCAAATTTTCATGATGATCGGTTCAGTAATTAAGACGTGAAGGCGTAACAAACAAACAAACGGACTTTCGCATTTATAATATTAGTAAGGATTCCTTGATATGCTTTCTAGCGCAAATGCTCTAAAGAGAAATACCATTACAATTATTATTATTCATCCAATCAAAATACCTTAAAATTTATAATATTTTCCAACGTATATTTTTCTGTTGTGTTCTATGAAGGCCATGTGTTTCTATAATAAGAAAAACAAAACAATAATAGCACTTTTAATTTTCAGGCCGGTGAATTCAGATAGAATAAAAAAAATACTTGAATTTCGAACGAATCGTCCGTTAGGAGCTGACAGTGACGAATGGTCCGCATTCGACTGATCGGGAAGCGATTCTATCGCTCAATCAGTGGACCTTCCACAATCAGTGCTAATGAGTTATCTATGCCACGACCTACGTCATTTTGTTTTTGTCTCACTTTATAAAATAATGAATAATATATTCATATTTAAAAATGTCATGAAACCTTTTATATGAAAGTCGTATACTGGCGCATTTACATTAATTCGGTTAGACCGTATTCGGCTGCAGGCCGTATTCGGTCACCGACTAATATAAACTTTAATTCAATGTAAGTAAGCGTTTCAGTTAAACCGAATGCGGCCGCCGCCTTCGGTGACCGACCTCAAACCGACCTAATGTAAATGCGCCATAACGTGGATGGAGTCACGGGTGGTCAATGTCATTCGATCATCGAAGTCTAGAATTGTCAAGTGCTACCGAAGCGCTGTCTTCTAAACTTTGCTACGAAGATTCGTAGTCGCAATCGTAGCAGGCGTACCTAGTATGCTACGACATCAGCCATTTTTAATGTTCCTACAGCTGCGGCACAGGTAAGGAGGATGGGTCAAAACCCACCACGCAGGCCCAATGCCCGGATTGGTGGGTGTTTACGACTGCAAATGCAGCCGTGACAAACGGCCTAACGTGCCTTCCAAAGTTACGAAACACGGAGGAAATCGAGATAATAAATTTTTGGTCACCCATCCCATGACCAACCCTTGTGAAAGTTGCTTAGCCTCCGCAATCGCTGGGCCAGGCGCTAAACCACTGCGCCACCTAGCTCCTCCTAGTATGTTACGAATTCATATTTTTATCTCATTATTCGCAAAAAGGATGAGTTTTCATTCAAGGCTGCCTTCGAATGTAGCGAATTCATCATCTTATGGTACTTTGATTGGTTCCACTTCTTAATGCTCTAAAGTTCCACTAAAAGTTTGAATTTTAAACTGTATTATAATTATTTCTATTTAATTATGGTATAAAAAGCAACGGATGCTCTACAGTTGCATAAAAGTGTTATGATTTAAATATCTGGCTTGTATCCAATGAAATAGATAATGCAATGAGTTAAGACGCCGGCGAACAGTTTTCTTTCCAAAATTTATCTAAGTGGTCACTGAAATCCCATTGTCGTTTGTGCCAAAATATACATTTTTGTGCCAAAAACGTCTTCCCACTGCGACAGTCGAGCACCAGAAGGGATAACTTTAATGTGGGATATTTAATATTGTTTTTTCGTGGTACAGACAAATATTGTCAAAACGTAAAAAATAGACAAATTATTTTAGTGAAATTAAAGTCGAATAGATTGTTTGTTTCGAATTCTTCACGCATCCGAGGTAAGGGAACTTTTGCTGTAGCAGCTTCAAGTAAGATAATAAGCTAACAATTTAGTTGATTAATTGAAAATTAACTAAGTATAATTAGAAAATTGACTAATGTAAGTTTTCGATTTACATTGACAAAGTTCCATCACATTCTCATCGTGCGCGGATACCTAGTTATTTATAAACTACTCGTTGAAAATTCAAGTAAGTAATTTTTTTGTCGATTAACGTCTCGCAGTTTGATAAAAAACTTCTACCCAGCTACTTACTTATTACTATAATTTTTCAAACATTATGGGATTTATTCACACATATTAGTTTTGAATATACAAGGTGTTACAAAAGTACCCCTAATGCCGAATATGGTAGATAGGGACCATCAAACTGATCAACTTTTACTATGGGACCAATTTGAAATCGCGAAAACAAATCAGCTGTTTCATACAAAAATTAAAATCGAAAATATCAAAATGTATGAAACAGCTGATATTTTTTTTCGCGATTTGAGAGTTGGTCCCATAGTGAAAGTTGTTCAGTTTGATGGTCTCTATATACCATATTCGGCATTAGGGGTACTTTTGTAACATGTTGTAGAAATGTGAAAAAGTATGGGTAGGTATAGTGGAGCTTCAAAAGCCATTATCAGAGGGTCGGAAAGTTGAGCGCTTGAGGAACACTTATCCTGTCACAATGTTTGCGGAGTTTACCAAATGGAACATGAAGGATGCATTATAATAAAATCCCACATCCATCAAACATACTTTGTCCATTTTTCATGTCTCTTTACATCAAGAGTGTGCTAACGGCCCGTCTGATTGTAAAGTCACGTAGTTCAATCAATCAATCAATCAATCAATATATTTATTTGCTTGAACATGGGTATAAACGATACAGATGACTTAAAATTAACAAAGTACGCCATATCCTACCCTCGCGGGTGTGCAAATTATTATCATGCGGAACACAACAAACATTGAAAATAGTTGCCAAAATTCATTAACTTATTTAAGAAGAACAACAGTTTATAGACGCTTGTGAAATTATGGGTTTAAAATGTCCACAAGCATAGTTGTTTTCTTTTTAAAATATTGACCTGTTTATAAATAGTGTAGGATCCAACAATTCAAATCATAAATTAGTGGAATTGAGATTCTGGCTAGACAGAGTGCAAAATCGTGTTGCAAGTTACTTACATGTTACTCCCTTCCTAAGTTACAGATCTAGGAATTGAATTTATCCGTTCATGTCGTTTACTTAAGAGGGAACACTACGGTCGAGAGAATTGAAAAAATCCTATAGAAAGTTGACAAAATTAACGTTTGGTAGTCCCCTGTTCCCTCCTCCAAAACTAGACCGATTTAAATATTTTTTCATTAAAATTTAAAGGAATGAATAGGCTGTGTTCGTATGTTTTCTTTTTATTTCATAGAATAATTATTAAAAGAGATATTAATCTCCAAAAACCTAAAATTGCCATTGTTAAGACATCCAGCAACCAAATTTGACGATATTATTATAAAAAAGCAAAACATAGGAACACAGCCAAATCCTTTCTTTATTTTTTATATAAAAAGTATTTAAATTGGTCTAGTTTTGGAGGAGGAAACAAGGGACTACGAAACGTTAATTTTGTCAACTTTCTATAGGAATTTTTCAATTCTCTCGACCGTGGTGTTTCCTCTTAAACGTAGTATGTTTGTAACGTAGGTTCCGGCCTTGTATACATATGACAAAGTGACATATTATACGATTAATATGATTTATAGTATGGAAAGTCGTACATGAGTCACTGGTGAGCGGGAAATAACTTGTTCATCGATCACGTAGTTTTCTCGGCCAATTGGGGAGGACGTCCGAGCCAAAACACATTGTCATTGATAGATCGCTGACTTCATTTTGTTGCGTATCTATTTTGTAAAACAAGCCCTCTCTAGACAAAGTCACATTTTTAATTTGTAAATGCGATTAAGGATTTCGCACGCAGAATACGATTACATTTTCGCATGATTCTATTATATCATGATAATTGCATTATTGCCTACCTAAATTGTCGATACTTTTTCGATTTCGAATAAATCGAACGAGGTTATTTATTACATCTAAATAAAAATCGTATCTGTGTCTAAGAAATGTATCGGCAGACTATAGCTACTTTGTAAAGTTTTACAGTTTGCTTCACTTTGATACGTAAATACCTAGCCACAGTCAGTTGCGCTCTCCTGAGCAAAATGTACCCGATTTTTACTTTTCTCAGCGTTTGCCAGAAAACGCTGCGTGGCCATTGCGTCAAATATAAATGGGTCCTTTAGAACCCTATAAAGGTCAAAGAATAAATGTATACCTGGCTAAAGAATTACTTTTAATACAATTTTATTTTGCACTAAAATTAGCACTTTAAGCCACATTCGATTGACTTATGTAACGGACGAATATTCGTCCATGATTGTGTTGTCCAAGGTAAGTATTTACTTTTATAGTATTTTTGTATTTCTTTTTAAATGAGGAATAATAAAGCTCTGCATTGGACCCTCCTTGCAGTCAGTGCCACAGCATGCAGGACTTTGTGTAGGTATGCAGGATATCATAGATTAAAATATCGGGCCTGCATGCTTACACAAGCAAGGCCCAATATCCCTGCATGCAGGGGCTTTGTGTATCGTAAATGAGTAAATAAGTCTTTGAAGCAGTATAGTCTGGTCAACGAATACACTGAAAAATCAAAATTGATTGAAGTACTTTTATTTTCGCATAAGTTTTCATTTTTAATAACCGACTATTATTTTTAATGCTGCTTGACGTATTGGGGATTAAGGGCCACTTTTACGAAACACTAAACATGTTTAGGAAATATGTTTAAGCTATGTTAAATATATTTAAGGAATCAGAGTCTTTCACCACTTACTAAACGTGTTTACCGAACTGTCAAAGTTAAATGCCTAATTTTGGTTGTTTAATCTGCTGAATACATTTAAGAGCTTGTCATGAGAAATAGAAGTTATGTGATTTCTTAGTTTATTTTAACTTGATTTATGAGACTTTTTGTGGGATGATGATGATGAAGAGATAATAGACTATTTAAATAGGCCGAGAGCATTGCGATATGTCGGAGACAGAACAAATTTTATTGAAACTATGTCAGACAAAAAATAGGTCGCATCCCTAAACGTATTTAGCTAAACAATGGTATTTCAGATGTGGTGAAAGACATACTTAAATATGATTAATTTAATTTTGTTTAACGAGTTAAACAAAATTAGTTAAGCGTGTTTAGGAGATTTTTAAATGAGATTTGGTAAAAGTCGCCCTTAAAATAAAAATAAATTAATAACTTTCAGGACTCTTGACTTCTTTGTATCATCTACATCCCATCACAAAAGTACACCAAAGCAAGATTTTGACGGTAAAAAGAATAAATAATTTCGCAAGGGTTAAGTGAGTCGGTACCTTCAAAGCAGGCAGGAATCCTGTGGTTTTAAGACTATTTCATAATGTTTGTTTGAGTTAAATCATGGCAGTAAAGTATTTATAATCTTCCTTTGTTTAAAACATTTGGGAAATTGGTAATTTGTGAGTTGAACAATTTATTTTAAGGTATACTTAAACGAAATGTTTAAGTTTAAGTATCGGTAAGTACCTAACTATTTCAAATGTTTTGATAAAGTTGGGAATTCTTAATCCCATAAAACAACAAAGCAAATTATGAATTTGCTTAAGTTTGATCTTAGTAATTATTAATTGCCTACCTACCTAATTTAAAATACTTAACCAAGAAAGTATAAACTGTATTGAAACATCAAACATTAATTCATGAATTAATAATAAAAAAAACAAAGAACTGAACGGACACTTTCATTAGTATGTAGCACCACTTTTGGGATGCTAAAGATTAAGTTTATTATACAATATCCTCCCTTTTACAAAAAGCTTAAGCATGTAAAACAGTTTTACTAACAAATTATACAGAACATTATTTGCATTACATCGAGGACAAAAATAAGTGGCTAGATAAAAGCCTCGACTCGACAGTTCTGCCTTGATTCGGGATTGCTATTTTCGTCACGTTTTCCGTATAAAGCGTTCAAAAATACTCGATGTCGCAGTATGCTAACGCTAAGCCGTCGTGGTTAACACATTATGTTCAAAATTTCGAGAGCGCTTTTTAGGAAAACCTCAGCAAAATTTTCATTAATATCCGATACTTATTTGAGGAAAACAATTAGTTTAAGGGTATGATTTTATCAATTACCTAATAAATGCATTTTCAGTGACCTAATAAACAATATTTGTTCCTAAAATTAATATATTGAGTTAGATTTATTTTTTCTTATAACATTTTTAACTATATTTATTTTAATAATTTTATTCTGACAATTTTGTAGCTGTTCTACTAGTTCTTTTTAATCAAACAAGTAATGGATTTGTAATAATTTGATATTGTCCATAAAATTTCAAGTAAACTAACATATTTTTAAGTTGTTACTAACAATAATGGATCTTTGTTATCTGCAAAATAAATTATTATTATTATTATAAAATAGTAGATCTGTCACTTAAATTAAATCACCAAATAATATAAAAACGCTTACCTAAATAATAATTAAGAATTACTTGGAAATAATATCAATCATCAAATAATTATATTGGGTTACTAAATAATGAAAGTGTCACTAAAACTGAATCACCAAACAATTAAAAATGTTTAGCTAAAAAAATTATTTGTTGATTGAAAAATAATATTAATTTATCACATAATTCAACTGAAATTTGACGATATGGGTACAATTAATTAAATAAAACTACAATAGGTTTTAATCATATAATTTACATTTATAATCGAAACAAAAACACTACATATCTAAAACTAAACAAAACACTGCAGTCAAGTGCGAGCTGTGCGAGTTAGTTAAGTATATTTGTTACCGGCCAAACCCGATTTTCAGGACAAACTAGTTTGGCCTACGTTAAACTAGTTTTTCCTATACGCGATGGGATTAACTGGTATAGCCTAGACCAAACTAGTTTGTCCTAAGCCCGATAGGATAAACCAGTTTAGGCTAGGCCAAACTAGTTGATCCTGATATAAGCATTATGGCCAAACTAGTTGATCCTGATATAAGCATTATGGAGCTTCGCTCGCTCCGCTGCGAGTGGTCTAAACACTAACCTAACCTAACCTACCTAGTGCATTTAAATTTTCATAGCCCGCCAATTTGACTCCGCCCCTACTTAGGAATTTTTCTATGAATTAAGTGACACATCTATTATTTTGATGATTGAACGATTTAAATGATACTAATAGTTTGTTGATTAGATTTATAAGGTGATAGATTTACTATTTTAGGTACAAATATATTATTGCTGCCAGGGACTTACTTTTTAGAGGACAGATCTTATATTTAGGCTATAGAAAAAAGTGATCAAACTATAATTTAAGAGACATATTTACATTAATACGGTGATTTATACTTAGAGACAGTTTTGATAAATATGATGACTAATATATTTCTTGGGGATAGATATTATAATTAGGGTATTGCAGATTAGTGACACATCTAAACTTAGGTGACAAAAAATATTGTTCCCTTAGTTTAATTCATCAACGCCCGAGGGGACGCATGCGGCCGGATAACAATGGAATGTATTGTGTCTCATTTTCCAGGCGATGAAGGGTTTAATTGCGAGTTTAAACTGTTTGTTTAAATCGGGAAATAGCTCCCAAGACATTATTGTGTACATGAAATATTAAGATAATATAGGTAAGTATCTACTTTTTAATATATTCACAACGGGTTAGCGGTAGGCCACCTCACTTGATGTTAAGTGACGATAAGGCTGAAGGTGGAAGCGCACTACACCCACAATCCTCACCACTGAGGAACTGGCTATATTACCTCTAACTGCCAGAACACAACAATTTTTAAATTGTTGTTATGTCAGACTTAGGTAAGATGGTGGCTGATGGTGGTGGATAGTAGTCCAGGCGGACTTGAAATAAGCCCTACCACCAACCAAATTGAGTACAAATGTACCCCCCTCCTGGGAACCCCGTCGGGACCACTAGACCACAGAAGCGGTTAAAATTAATTACTTAATTATATTTTTTTTTAATTTTGAGATATTAGCATTCACAATGCTATTTTTATACAATACTAAATAATATACTAGAAAAAAATACGATTTGCACCAGATCATGTTCTCGGACGGGAATCGAAAAGTGACTGGGTAGCTCAGCGGTCAAAGTATTGGACCGGATATCCAAAGGTCGCGGGTTCGATTCCCATCCGAGAACATGATCTAGTGCGAGTCGTATTTTTTCTAGTATATTATTTAGTATTACTTAATTATATCTTTGAATTTTTATATTTATATTAAAATTCAGGTTCCTCTAGACTACTCTATAGATATGTTTTAATGGGATGGTCATTGATTTGTGAATGAATCTGTAGAAAACATACATAGGTAAAAAGATTTCCATCAAATACCCAAGACGTTTATTTCGCAAGGGTGACCCATGGGATGTAATAGTAACAGCGAATTCGTTTTTCTCCACATCAAGTTTATGGGGCGGCAACATTTTCTTATCTCGCTCATGCAAGCGTGGACGCACAAGAATTATGAAGAATGGCTGAATATCTTCGGATATCGTTTTTGATAGTGGAGGGGAAAATTATTTTGTTCGTCCTATCCTGTAATCGAATACTGGAATGCGTTAGGGATCTCATGCTCGGTTTTTGAGGTAACAGAATATATAAGGTAGAACCAAATTAAGTAACAATACTGAAACAGGTGATAGTGTTGCTTAAACTGAACAACTTTCTCCAAGGAACATAGGTCGAAAAACTAATTTTTAGCCTTTCCATACTAAGTCGATCAGCTGACCGATATATTTTGTATGGGAGGATGAATTTTATTTATCGTATTTCGACCCATGTTCCTTGGAGAATGTTGTTCAGTTTAAGCAACACTATCACCTGTTTTAGTATTATTACTTAATTTGGTTCCACCTTATATACACCACCGACAAATATAATACTTACCTCAGAAACTAGGCATCATTGTTTTTTTATATATTTATTCCGGAAAAAAATATTAAAATTGAATTTAACCCATCAAGGCCCGGAAAATGAGATCCAATAGATATTCCATTCTAGTCCGGCCGGCCGCATTCAGCCGCTCGGGCGTTGATGAGTTAATTTAGCATTCAAAGTCAAGAATAAAATTTTAGTAAGCTATAGAAATTAAGGCGTTGATGGATATTGTTACAACTGGAAGACGTTGAAAAAATGACTAAAGAAAAGAATAAACTTAGAACTACGAGTAAGTACTAACAGAAACCAGTCAAATAAATAAATCGACTGATTACCGATAATTGCCATGCCACATGGTTCCTAGTTCAAATTCTATTCTATGGTTCTACGGCCCATGACCTATCATATTTTCAGTTGGCTCATGAAAAGCTCATGACCTCTGAAAATATCATAAGGCTCAATTACACCATTAAGTCTATAGTGAATTCGAAGAGAACGTCAGTTTTGGAATTAGTTAAATTCAGTAATGACTGTAACATGTACCTATGTTTATACAATACCAAATAATATACTAGAAAAAATACGACTCGCACCAGAGGTGATTCCTTGTACATTGATGAGATGGCGCTGGCTTGCAGCGTAAGAGTTGATATACTAGGAGAAATTCGACGTTCCCACTAGTGACTCGGTAGCTCAGCGGTCAGAGCATTGGACCGGATATCCAAAGGTCGCGGGTTCGATTCCCGTCCGAGAACATGATCTGGTGCGAGTCGTATTTTTTCTAGTATATTTTGGTATTGTATAAAAAGAGCATTGTGAATGCTAAAATCTCAAAAAATGTACTTATGTTATTGCGAAATTAGTCCAAGTAACCCTAAAGTTGAGGGTAAAAATGTTTTTAATTATTTCACCACACGGTGAAATAAGTACGGTGGTTATACGGTTCATTCAGCGTACACCGTTTTTGCATAGGTACATCAGCGCAACTCGCGTTATAAATGTTATTGTTTGCTACTAACTTTGCGCACTCTTTATAAATACTGATTTACCGGCGAAACAAATCAGCATCCTAACTCACTACTGTATTTTTACTTATTTTATACTTATTACAAGTTTTACGGGAATCAGTGTGTTCATTCAACTACAACTCCGAGTGTGTCACAACTACTACTTAAAACCACAAAGCAAATAAAAATTCTATTCTATTCTATTCAACTATGGGCTCACTGGAACACAAACCTAGCCGCTCATACATTATTATTTATAAATTTATTTGTGACTCTAATAAAGATTTATTTTCTTTCTCTGCTGTCGTAACCTTACTTCAAAGCTTTTGAAGCTCGTGGCACAAAATATCGCTACGTACTTTGTGCTCGTGGACACGATAAAATGAATTGGGGCAATTTGTAACTGTGGGCACTTAGTACTGCTATTTAATGGGCCAATTTCTTAGTCAACTGATTGGTCTAAGGTGGTAACTAATATTTCCTGACTCTTGCCTGCTTAATGCTTTTTTTTTATTTTCTTTTTTATCCACTACGGGTTAATACTTGGCCTTCATCACACTTGATGTTAAGTGACGATAAGGCCGACACGAGAATTTTTAAACTGCTGTTATGGCGTCAGACTTAGGTAAGTGGTGGTAGCTAGCCAGGACTTGAAGTAAGCCCTACCACTAACCAAACCGAGTAAAATGTACCCCCCTACTGAAAATCGAACCCGGAACCCCTGCTTCTTACACGGGTAAGCGAACACTAGATCACAGAGGTGTTTAAACTGTTACTATTAAGTTTTGTACTACTTAGTAAAACTTTTCTTACTATGTGATTAAACGGAGAATGTGGATGAGTGACGTCATACTGCGCCACTAACTTTTTAGTACAATGCGATTCACCCGAGATGTATGGCAAAGAGAAAATTTTACATATTAAAATACGTCGTTTTGTACCGCAAGCGCTTTGAAGCTGGTCACTTCTGCTGTTCATTGTTAAGGTGCTGACTTGAGCCAACTAGCGCCGCCAGTCGATTTTATTTTATTTATTCTTAATAAGTCCAATTTCTTAAAAAAGGAATCAGTCAAGATCTTGCGAATAACGTCTAATATTTATTGAATAACGTTAGAACATTACAAAATGCGTGCAATAGTTTAAAAACGGGTTTGAACCAACAGTGGCCACTTTTAACAAATCGCGTTTTAAACTTTTTGAATGCCTTTTCAAACTGTGTAAAGTTATTCAATAAATATTAGACATTGTTAACGAAACCTTGACTGATATCTTTTTTAAGAAATTAGGCTTTTTTAGAATAAATAAAATAAAATCGACTGGCGGCGCTAGTTGGCTCATGTCAGTCCCTTAAATTAATCGCATATTATGTGTGAGATCTTTTGTGATAATGGGCAAAAAGGGTTATACTGTATTGAATTTTTTTGATTAAAAGGCAAAGAAAATGGTTTATGTTCGGCA
This sequence comes from Catoptria pinella, assembly GCA_963556745.1. Taxonomy (NCBI): domain Eukaryota; kingdom Metazoa; phylum Arthropoda; class Insecta; order Lepidoptera; family Crambidae; genus Catoptria; species Catoptria pinella. The sequence goes on from OY750769.1 coordinate 10,357,820, forward strand.
TGGAAAAAGTAGGGACGTTATTTTAATATTAATAATGTTAATATAATGATCGGCTCTGCCCCCCTTTCCCTACTCAAATGGCCAACTTTCTATGCGTTTGAACGCTACGCTTACTATTAAAGCTTTAATTATAACATGTATGAATAAATGTAATGTCTGGAAACGATATACATATTTGTAAATATCGTTCCTTCTGATAAAGTTGATAAGTTTTTTGCGCCCATTTTTCTTGTCAGCTAAAAGACGTCATAATGGGTGGTAGGGTAAAAGAATAGACGATTTAAAAATGCTTGTTATGTGAGCTTATTTGAATAATTTTTCAATTTAAATTTAAAATAAGCAGTGAACTATAAAATTACATGCCGTTAGCTTGTCAATTCCATATAATACACTGAAGTCTGTGATTTTCAAAAGTTTGCGACACATGATTTAATAGTTTTTTGCTCATATTTAAGTATGTTTTAATAGTAAGCGTAGCGTTCAAACGTATAGTATAGAGTGTATTGAATAGGCGCAGGGCCGGATTTAGAGGTGTGGAGGCCCCGGGACAACAAGGGAGTGGAGACCCCTAATTATTTTTCAAATAGGTTATATAATATTTTTCCTACAAAGTGTTTCAATCATTTATTTATTTAGTCGTATGGCACAAAATAAATGACACACACCGCTATTAATAAATAATATTAAAATCAAAATTACTAAGTATGTTTTCAAATTGTAATATTAGGTAGGAACTCTTTCGTTGTGTAAGATTCTGTTTTTAATAAATTCAATTTATGTGGATGCCCCTCTCTTGTGGAGGCCCCGGGCAGTTGCCCCGCTTGCCCTCCCTTAAATCCGGCCCTGAATAGGCGGCTGTACGCATTTAGCTACGAAAACTGCTCTTATTACATACGACATAAAGACTGTCTCAAGGTCAACATGTATAATCTGACGTGCCGTTGACTGTACCTACGAAGACTTTGTGCAATAGTAAGGAATAGACAAAAGAGAAATAGTTGATCGTTCAACCATTTTTCTTTGCTTCTTTGCGCTCGCAACTTCTAATTTTAGCTGATCCTTTGACGTCGCATTCCTTAAGGATTAAAATGGATGTGGCCGCATCCATTTAAATCCCAGTTTGTAAAACAAGCTCTGTTGCTGTTTCATTAAAACCACTTTCGTAATCCACACTTAATTTTCTGTTAGGTTTAAGTCTAAGCTTACAGAGGATTTTGTTAGGTGTCCGATGTCACATTTGTTTGTTGTTACATGCATGGTGAGTAATATCTCTCGTGAAGTTATGGAATAATGTTCACTATAAAATAAGGAAGCTACAGTAATGTTAATGTTGAAAATACATAAATACACAATTATGTATAAAATATAAAAACCCTCTTACTGAAATAAACTTATTACTAACATAGATTTTAGATAAAATTAAGATTAATTCATTTCTTTAATTCACAAAACAAGTTCTTGTTATTATTAAGAAATAGTATTATTTCTTCTTATTTATTTAGCTAATTTTTTGTTTTTTATTGCTGGGTACTTTCTCTCTTTTCTTTTAGTCTCATAAAATGTTGTGAAACTCTGGAGTAATATCATAAGTTATACTTATTTAGTTAGGTATACTAGTTAAAACCGTTTGTAATAAATAAATACTTAAATGTTAGTAAATAGTTTTTGAATATAAACATGGAGCGGAAAGTTGTTTTATCTATTTGTGTGACGTCACCATTTATGACCCGTATTTTTGCGATTTTGTAAAAGTTGGTCATTCACTTCCAGTAGACCCGAATTGATGGAAGTCCCTTTAAATGACCTGTATAATAAAACACGACTGAACATCAATAGCGCGAGATATACCGTAAAAAAGGAAAGGAAAAGATTAGTACGAAAAAATAATTTATATTTACCGAAAATATTTGTACTAGAACATTGGCATTGTAAATTATTTTGGGTCCATGGTCCTAAAAACTTCATTTGAAGTAAAATTGATTTAAAAAGAGTAAGTTGTATACGTAATTAAGATTTATTACACAGTGAATCTTCAATTAGGCTGGGAAGTTTCGCAGACCAAGTCAGAAGTAAAGGTCAGTCTAATTATGTTTTTTTTTTAAATACAATCGCGCTCACTACTGTGACAAGGTTCTTGGTGAATTATTTATTAGTTGGTTAGAGGGAATGAATATTACATAACTGTTTAAATAGGGATTATAAGTACTAACTCGATACTTAACTCTGTCCTCCTTTCAGCAAATAAAAGTGACGCGAAGCTAATAAGACCTATGAAATTGGTGTTTTTGTTTTTTTCTCACACACAGAGAACCTCATAACTTCTGTGATATAAAATATTTATCAGTTATTAAATTTAGACTTTTCGCATTCACAATGCTATTTTTATATTAAGATAAATAATATTAGAAAAAATACTAGAAAAAATCGACTCACCCGTAGCACCTCAGACGGGACTCGAACCCGCACCCTTGGGATTCCGGCCCAATGCACTGACCAATTATGCTACCGAGTCGCTAGTGGGAGCGGCGAAATTTTCTAGTACTTTTAACTTCTTCGCTGCAAGCCAGCGCAATTTCATCAATGTGAGGAAATACCCCCACATTCGAAAGAAACATCTTTCCAGATGTTTTGACAATCGATAAAGATGAAACAGCTATATAATTATTAAATTTAGACTTTTCGCATTCACAATGCTATTTTTATATTAAGATAAATAATATTAGAAAAAATACTAGAGAAAATATCGACTCACCCGTAGCACCTCAGACGGGACTCGAACCCGCACCCTTGGGATTCCGGCCCAATGCACTGACCAATTATGCTACCGAGTCGCTAGTGGGAGCGGCGAAATTTTCTAGTACTTTTAACTTCTTCGCTGAAAGCCAGCGCAATTTCATCAATGTGAGGAAATACCCCCACATTCGAAAGAAACATCTTTCCAGATGTTTTGACAATCGATAAAGATGAAACAGCTATATAATTATTAAATTTAGACTTTTCGCATTCACAATGCTATTTTTATATTAAGATAAATAATATTAGAAAAAATACTAGAAAAAATCGACTCACCCGTAGCACCTCAGACGGGACTCGAACCCGCACCCTTGGGATTCCGGCCCAATGCACTGACCAATTATGCTACCGAGTCGCTAGTGGGAGCGGCGAAATTTTCTAGTACTTTTAACTTCTTCGCTGCAAGCCAGCGCAATTTCATCAATGTGAGGAAATACCCCCACATTCGAAAGAAACATCTTTCCAGATGTTTTGACAATCGATAAAGATGAAACAGCTATATAATTATTAAATTTAGACTTTTCGCATTCACAATGCTATTTTTATATTAAGATAAATAATATTAGAAAAAATACTAGAGAAAATATCGACTCACCCGTAGCACCTCAGACGGGACTCGAACCCGCACCCTTGGGATTCCGGCCCAATGCACTGACCAATTATGCTACCGAGTCGCTAGTGGGAGCGGCGAAATTTTCTAGTACTTTTAACTTCTTCGCTGCAAGCCAGCGCAATTTCATCAATGTGAGGAAATACCCCCACATTCGAAAGAAACATCTTTCCAGATGTTTTGACAATCGATAAAGATGAAACAGCTATATAATTATTAAATTTAGACTTTTCGCATTCACAATGCTATTTTTATATTAAGATAAATAATATTAGAAAAAATACTAGAAAAAATCGACTCACCCGTAGCACCTCAGACGGGACTCGAACCCGCACCCTTGGGATTCCGGCCCAATGCACTGACCAATTATGCTACCGAGTCGCTAGTGGGAGCGGCGAAATTTTCTAGTACTTTTAACTTCTTCGCTGCAAGCCAGCGCAATTTCATCAATGTGAGGAAATACCCCCACATTCGAAAGAAACATCTTTCCAGATGTTTTGACAATCGATAAAGATGAAACAGCTATATAATTATTAAATTTAGACTTTTCGCATTCACAATGCTATTTTTATATTAAGATAAATAATATTAGAAAAAATACTAGAAAAAATCGACTCACCCGTAGCACCTCAGACGGGACTCGAACCCGCACCCTTGGGATTCCGGCCCAATGCACTGACCAATTATGCTACCGAGTCGCTAGTGGGAGCGGCGAAATTTTCTAGTACTTTTAACTTCTTCGCTGCAAGCCAGCGCAATTTCATCAATGTGAGGAAATACCCCCACATTCGAAAGAAACATCTTTCCAGATGTTTTGACAATCGATAAAGATGAAACAGCTATATAATTATTAAATTTAGACTTTTCGCATTCACAATGCTATTTTTATATTAAGATAAATAATATTAGAAAAAATACTAGAAAAAATCGACTCACCCGTAGCACCTCAGACGGGACTCGAACCCGCACCCTTGGGATTCCGGCCCAATGCACTGACCAATTATGCTACCGAGTCGCTAGTGGGAGCGGCGAAATTTTCTAGTACTTTTAACTTCTTCGCTGCAAGCCAGCGCAATTTCATCAATGTGAGGAAATACCCCCACATTCGAAAGAAACATCTTTCCAGATGTTTTGACAATCGATAAAGATGAAACAGCTATATAATTATTAAATTTAGACTTTTCGCATTCACAATGCTATTTTTATATTAAGATAAATAATATTAGAAAAAATACTAGAAAAAATCGACTCACCCGTAGCACCTCAGACGGGACTCGAACCCGCACCCTTGGGATTCCGGCCCAATGCACTGACCAATTATGCTACCGAGTCGCTAGTGGGAGCGGCGAAATTTTCTAGTACTTTTAACTTCTTCGCTGCAAGCCAGCGCAATTTCATCAATGTGAGGAAATACCCCCACATTCGAAAGAAACATCTTTCCAGATGTTTTGACAATCGATAAAGATGAAACAGCTATATAATTATTAAATTTAGACTTTTCGCATTCACAATGCTATTTTTATATTAAGATAAATAATATTAGAAAAAATACTAGAAAAAATCGACTCACCCGTAGCACCTCAGACGGGACTCGAACCCGCACCCTTGGGATTCCGGCCCAATGCACTGACCAATTATGCTACCGAGTCGCTAGTGGGAGCGGCGAAATTTTCTAGTACTTTTAACTTCTTCGCTGCAAGCCAGCGCAATTTCATCAATGTGAGGAAATACCCCCACATTCGAAAGAAACATCTTTCCAGATGTTTTGACAATCGATAAAGATGAAACAGCTATATAATTATTAAATTTAGACTTTTCGCATTCACAATGCTATTTTTATATTAAGATAAATAATATTAGAAAAAATACTAGAAAAAATCGACTCACCCGTAGCACCTCAGACGGGACTCGAACCCGCACCCTTGGGATTCCGGCCCAATGCACTGACCAATTATGCTACCGAGTCGCTAGTGGGAGCGGCGAAATTTTCTAGTACTTTTAACTTCTTCGCTGCAAGCCAGCGCAATTTCATCAATGTGAGGAAATACCCCCACATTCGAAAGAAACATCTTTCCAGATGTTTTGACAATCGATAAAGATGAAACAGCTATATAATTATTAAATTTAGACTTTTCGCATTCACAATGCTATTTTTATATTAAGATAAATAATATTAGAAAAAATACTAGAAAAAATCGACTCACCCGTAGCACCTCAGACGGGACTCGAACCCGCACCCTTGGGATTCCGGCCCAATGCACTGACCAATTATGCTACCGAGTCGCTAGTGGGAGCGGCGAAATTTTCTAGTACTTTTAACTTCTTCGCTGCAAGCCAGCGCAATTTCATCAATGTGAGGAAATACCCCCACATTCGAAAGAAACATCTTTCCAGATGTTTTGACAATCGATAAAGATGAAACAGCTATATAATTATTAAATTTAGACTTTTCGCATTCACAATGCTATTTTTATATTAAGATAAATAATATTAGAAAAAATACTAGAAAAAATCGACTCACCCGTAGCACCTCAGACGGGACTCGAACCCGCACCCTTGGGATTCCGGCCCAATGCACTGACCAATTATGCTACCGAGTCGCTAGTGGGAGCGGCGAAATTTTCTAGTACTTTTAACTTCTTCGCTGCAAGCCAGCGCAATTTCATCAATGTGAGGAAATACCCCCACATTCGAAAGAAACATCTTTCCAGATGTTTTGACAATCGATAAAGATGAAACAGCTATATAATTATTAAATTTAGACTTTTCGCATTCACAATGCTATTTTTATATTAAGATAAATAATATTAGAAAAAATACTAGAAAAAATCGACTCACCCGTAGCACCTCAGACGGGACTCGAACCCGCACCCTTGGGATTCCGGCCCAATGCACTGACCAATTATGCTACCGAGTCGCTAGTGGGAGCGGCGAAATTTTCTAGTACTTTTAACTTCTTCGCTGCAAGCCAGCGCAATTTCATCAATGTGAGGAAATACCCCCACATTCGAAAGAAACATCTTTCCAGATGTTTTGACAATCGATAAAGATGAAACAGCTATATAATTATTAAATTTAGACTTTTCGCATTCACAATGCTATTTTTATATTAAGATAAATAATATTAGAAAAAATACTAGAGAAAATATCGACTCACCCGTAGCACCTCAGACGGGACTCGAACCCGCACCCTTGGGATTCCGGCCCAATGCACTGACCAATTATGCTACCGAGTCGCTAGTGGGAGCGGCGAAATTTTCTAGTACTTTTAACTTCTTCGCTGCAAGCCAGCGCAATTTCATCAATGTGAGGAAATACCCCCACATTCGAAAGAAACATCTTTCCAGATGTTTTGACAATCGATAAAGATGAAACAGCTATATAATTATTAAATTTAGACTTTTCGCATTCACAATGCTATTTTTATATTAAGATAAATAATATTAGAAAAAATACTAGAAAAAATCGACTCACCCGTAGCACCTCAGACGGGACTCGAACCCGCACCCTTGGGATTCCGGCCCAATGCACTGACCAATTATGCTACCGAGTCGCTAGTGGGAGCGGCGAAATTTTCTAGTACTTTTAACTTCTTCGCTGCAAGCCAGCGCAATTTCATCAATGTGAGGAAATACCCCCACATTCGAAAGAAACATCTTTCCAGATGTTTTGACAATCGATAAAGATGAAACAGCTATATAATTATTTATCTTAATATAAAAATAGCATTGTGAATGCGAAAAGTCTAAATTTAATAATTATATAGCTGTTTCATCTTTATCGATTGTCAAAACATCTGGAAAGATGTTTCTTTCGAATGTGGGGGTATTTCCTCACATTGATGAAATTGCGCTGGCTTGCAGCGAAGAAGTTAAAAGTACTAGAAAATTTCGCCGCTCCCACTAGCGACTCGGTAGCATAATTGGTCAGTGCATTGGGCCGGAATCCCAAGGGTGCGGGTTCGAGTCCCGTCTGAGGTGCTACGGGTGAGTCGATTTTTTCTAGTATTTTTTCTAATATTATTTATCTTAATATAAAAATAGCATTGTGAATGCGAAAAGTCTAAATTTAATAATTATATAGCTGTTTCATCTTTATCGATTGTCAAAACATCTGGAAAGATGTTTCTTTCGAATGTGGGGGTATTTCCTCACATTGATGAAATTGCGCTGGCTTGCAGCGAAGAAGTTAAAAGTACTAGAAAATTTCGCCGCTCCCACTAGCGACTCGGTAGCATAATTGGTCAGTGCATTGGGCCGGAATCCCAAGGGTGCGGGTTCGAGTCCCGTCTGAGGTGCTACGGGTGAGTCGATTTTTTCTAGTATTTTTTCTAATATTATTTATCTTAATATAAAAATAGCATTGTGAATGCGAAAAGTCTAAATTTAATAATTATATAGCTGTTTCATCTTTATCGATTGTCAAAACATCTGGAAAGATGTTTCTTTCGAATGTGGGGGTATTTCCTCACATTGATGAAATTGCGCTGGCTTGCAGCGAAGAAGTTAAAAGTACTAGAAAATTTCGCCGCTCCCACTAGCGACTCGGTAGCATAATTGGTCAGTGCATTGGGCCGGAATCCCAAGGGTGCGGGTTCGAGTCCCGTCTGAGGTGCTACGGGTGAGTCGATTTTTTCTAGTATTTTTTCTAATATTATTTATCTTAATATAAAAATAGCATTGTGAATGCGAAAAGTCTAAATTTAATAATTATATAGCTGTTTCATCTTTATCGATTGTCAAAACATCTGGAAAGATGTTTCTTTCGAATGTGGGGGTATTTCCTCACATTGATGAAATTGCGCTGGCTTGCAGCGAAGAAGTTAAAAGTACTAGAAAATTTCGCCGCTCCCACTAGCGACTCGGTAGCATAATTGGTCAGTGCATTGGGCCGGAATCCCAAGGGTGCGGGTTCGAGTCCCGTCTGAGGTGCTACGGGTGAGTCGATTTTTTCTAGTATTTTTTCTAATATTATTTATCTTAATATAAAAATAGCATTGTGAATGCGAAAAGTCTAAATTTAATAATTATATAGCTGTTTCATCTTTATCGATTGTCAAAACATCTGGAAAGATGTTTCTTTCGAATGTGGGGGTATTTCCTCACATTGATGAAATTGCGCTGGCTTGCAGCGAAGAAGTTAAAAGTACTAGAAAATTTCGCCGCTCCCACTAGCGACTCGGTAGCATAATTGGTCAGTGCATTGGGCCGGAATCCCAAGGGTGCGGGTTCGAGTCCCGTCTGAGGTGCTACGGGTGAGTCGATATTTTCTCTAGTATTTTTTCTAATATTATTTATCTTAATATAAAAATAGCATTGTGAATGCGAAAAGTCTAAATTTAATAATTATATAGCTGTTTCATCTTTATCGATTGTCAAAACATCTGGAAAGATGTTTCTTTCGAATGTGGGGGTATTTCCTCACATTGATGAAATTGCGCTGGCTTGCAGCGAAGAAGTTAAAAGTACTAGAAAATTTCGCCGCTCCCACTAGCGACTCGGTAGCATAATTGGTCAGTGCATTGGGCCGGAATCCCAAGGGTGCGGGTTCGAGTCCCGTCTGAGGTGCTACGGGTGAGTCGATATTTTCTCTAGTATTTTTTCTAATATTATTTATCTTAATATAAAAATAGCATTGTGAATGCGAAAAGTCTAAATTTAATAATTATATAGCTGTTTCATCTTTATCGATTGTCAAAACATCTGGAAAGATGTTTCTTTCGAATGTGGGGGTATTTCCTCACATTGATGAAATTGCGCTGGCTTGCAGCGAAGAAGTTAAAAGTACTAGAAAATTTCGCCGCTCCCACTAGCGACTCGGTAGCATAATTGGTCAGTGCATTGGGCCGGAATCCCAAGGGTGCGGGTTCGAGTCCCGTCTGAGGTGCTACGGGTGAGTCGATTTTTTCTAGTATTTTTTCTAATATTATTTATCTTAATATAAAAATAGCATTGTGAATGCGAAAAGTCTAAATTTAATAATTATATAGCTGTTTCATCTTTATCGATTGTCAAAACATCTGGAAAGATGTTTCTTTCGAATGTGGGGGTATTTCCTCACATTGATGAAATTGCGCTGGCTTGCAGCGAAGAAGTTAAAAGTACTAGAAAATTTCGCCGCTCCCACTAGCGACTCGGTAGCATAATTGGTCAGTGCATTGGGCCGGAATCCCAAGGGTGCGGGTTCGAGTCCCGTCTGAGGTGCTACGGGTGAGTCGATTTTTTCTAGTATTTTTTCTAATATTATTTATCTTAATATAAAAATAGCATTGTGAATGCGAAAAGTCTAAATTTAATAATTATATAGCTGTTTCATCTTTATCGATTGTCAAAACATCTGGAAAGATGTTTCTTTCGAATGTGGGGGTATTTCCTCACATTGATGAAATTGCGCTGGCTTGCAGCGAAGAAGTTAAAAGTACTAGAAAATTTCGCCGCTCCCACTAGCGACTCGGTAGCATAATTGGTCAGTGCATTGGGCCGGAATCCCAAGGGTGCGGGTTCGAGTCCCGTCTGAGGTGCTACGGGTGAGTCGATTTTTTCTAGTATTTTTTCTAATATTATTTATCTTAATATAAAAATAGCATTGTGAATGCGAAAAGTCTAAATTTAATAATTATATAGCTGTTTCATCTTTATCGATTGTCAAAACATCTGGAAAGATGTTTCTTTCGAATGTGGGGGTATTTCCTCACATTGATGAAATTGCGCTGGCTTGCAGCGAAGAAGTTAAAAGTACTAGAAAATTTCGCCGCTCCCACTAGCGACTCGGTAGCATAATTGGTCAGTGCATTGGGCCGGAATCCCAAGGGTGCGGGTTCGAGTCCCGTCTGAGGTGCTACGGGTGAGTCGATTTTTTCTAGTATTTTTTCTAATATTATTTATCTTAATATAAAAATAGCATTGTGAATGCGAAAAGTCTAAATTTAATAATTATATAGCTGTTTCATCTTTATCGATTGTCAAAACATCTGGAAAGATGTTTCTTTCGAATGTGGGGGTATTTCCTCACATTGATGAAATTGCGCTGGCTTGCAGCGAAGAAGTTAAAAGTACTAGAAAATTTCGCCGCTCCCACTAGCGACTCGGTAGCATAATTGGTCAGTGCATTGGGCCGGAATCCCAAGGGTGCGGGTTCGAGTCCCGTCTGAGGTGCTACGGGTGAGTCGATTTTTTCTAGTATTTTTTCTAATATTATTTATCTTAATATAAAAATAGCATTGTGAATGCGAAAAGTCTAAATTTAATAATTATATAGCTGTTTCATCTTTATCGATTGTCAAAACATCTGGAAAGATGTTTCTTTCGAATGTGGGGGTATTTCCTCACATTGATGAAATTGCGCTGGCTTGCAGCGAAGAAGTTAAAAGTACTAGAAAATTTCGCCGCTCCCACTAGCGACTCGGTAGCATAATTGGTCAGTGCATTGGGCCGGAATCCCAAGGGTGCGGGTTCGAGTCCCGTCTGAGGTGCTACGGGTGAGTCGATTTTTTCTAGTATTTTTTCTAATATTATTTATCTTAATATAAAAATAGCATTGTGAATGCGAAAAGTCTAAATTTAATAATTATATAGCTGTTTCATCTTTATCGATTGTCAAAACATCTGGAAAGATGTTTCTTTCGAATGTGGGGGTATTTCCTCACATTGATGAAATTGCGCTGGCTTGCAGCGAAGAAGTTAAAAGTACTAGAAAATTTCGCCGCTCCCACTAGCGACTCGGTAGCATAATTGGTCAGTGCATTGGGCCGGAATCCCAAGGGTGCGGGTTCGAGTCCCGTCTGAGGTGCTACGGGTGAGTCGATATTTTCTCTAGTATTTTTTCTAATATTATTTATCTTAATATAAAAATAGCATTGTGAATGCGAAAAGTCTAAATTTAATAATTATATAGCTGTTTCATCTTTATCGATTGTCAAAACATCTGGAAAGATGTTTCTTTCGAATGTGGGGGTATTTCCTCACATTGATGAAATTGCGCTGGCTTGCAGCGAAGAAGTTAAAAGTACTAGAAAATTTCGCCGCTCCCACTAGCGACTCGGTAGCATAATTGGTCAGTGCATTGGGCCGGAATCCCAAGGGTGCGGGTTCGAGTCCCGTCTGAGGTGCTACGGGTGAGTCGATTTTTTCTAGTATTTTTTCTAATATTATTTATCTTAATATAAAAATAGCATTGTGAATGCGAAAAGTCTAAATTTAATAATTATATAGCTGTTTCATCTTTATCGATTGTCAAAACATCTGGAAAGATGTTTCTTTCGAATGTGGGGGTATTTCCTCACATTGATGAAATTGCGCTGGCTTGCAGCGAAGAAGTTAAAAGTACTAGAAAATTTCGCCGCTCCCACTAGCGACTCGGTAGCATAATTGGTCAGTGCATTGGGCCGGAATCCCAAGGGTGCGGGTTCGAGTCCCGTCTGAGGTGCTACGGGTGAGTCGATTTTTTCTAGTATTTTTTCTAATATTATTTATCTTAATATAAAAATAGCATTGTGAATGCGAAAAGTCTAAATTTAATAATTATATAGCTGTTTCATCTTTATCGATTGTCAAAACATCTGGAAAGATGTTTCTTTCGAATGTGGGGGTATTTCCTCACATTGATGAAATTGCGCTGGCTTGCAGCGAAGAAGTTAAAAGTACTAGAAAATTTCGCCGCTCCCACTAGCGACTCGGTAGCATAATTGGTCAGTGCATTGGGCCGGAATCCCAAGGGTGCGGGTTCGAGTCCCGTCTGAGGTGCTACGGGTGAGTCGATTTTTTCTAGTATTTTTTCTAATATTATTTATCTTAATATAAAAATAGCATTGTGAATGCGAAAAGTCTAAATTTAATAATTATATAGCTGTTTCATCTTTATCGATTGTCAAAACATCTGGAAAGATGTTTCTTTCGAATGTGGGGGTATTTCCTCACATTGATGAAATTGCGCTGGCTTGCAGCGAAGAAGTTAAAAGTACTAGAAAATTTCGCCGCTCCCACTAGCGACTCGGTAGCATAATTGGTCAGTGCATTGGGCCGGAATCCCAAGGGTGCGGGTTCGAGTCCCGTCTGAGGTGCTACGGGTGAGTCGATTTTTTCTAGTATTTTTTCTAATATTATTTATCTTAATATAAAAATAGCATTGTGAATGCGAAAAGTCTAAATTTAATAATAATATATCTGTTTCATCTTTATCGATTGTCAAAACATCTGGAAAGATGTTTCTTTCGAATGTGGGGGTATTTCCTCACATTGATGAAATTGCGCTGGCTTGCAGCGAAGAAGTTAAAAGTACTAGAAAATTTCGCCGCTCCCACTAGCGACTCGGTAGCATAATTGGTCAGTGCATTGGGCCGGAATCCCAAGGGTGCGGGTTCGAGTCCCGTCTGAGGTGCTACGGGTGAGTCGATTTTTTCTAGTATTTTTTCTAATATTATTTATCTTAATATAAAAATAGCATTGTGAATGCGAAAAGTCTAAATTTAATAATTATATAGCTGTTTCATCTTTATCGATTGTCAAAACATCTGGAAAGATGTTTCTTTCGAATGTGGGGGTATTTCCTCACATTGATGAAATTGCGCTGGCTTGCAGCGAAGAAGTTAAAAGTACTAGAAAATTTCGCCGCTCCCACTAGCGACTCGGTAGCATAATTGGTCAGTGCATTGGGCCGGAATCCCAAGGGTGCGGGTTCGAGTCCCGTCTGAGGTGCTACGGGTGAGTCGATTTTTTCTAGTATTTTTTCTAATATTATTTATCTTAATATTTATCAGTTGCTAGAACTTGATGTAATAAATTATGACCATAGCCGTCAACTATCAGCATCATTAAAGTCTATTTATTTTGTTTTCTTAGATTTAAAAAATACCTTGAAAGTGACTCCTTTTTTGTTAACAAAAAATGGAGTTAGCTGAAACTTATTTTTTTCGCTTAAGTTATATTTCTTAAGTTAGCTTAATGTTCAAACATTTGTACGTACATAAAAGTTGTATTACAATAGCGTTCACGGTTGTTAAAAAATTATGAAAATGCTAGTATGGAAAATGTAATTTGTTAAAAATTCTCTATACAAAACATCAATTTCATAAGTAAGGACCTAATATTAGAATAATATAAGACATCATCAGAAACATTGCTCTGATTCCAAAGGACCTAAGTATCTAAAGCACTTGTGTTATGGAAATCAGAGAGTCAACGGTTTATCTATAAACACTCAGACCTGAGCCATAGAAAAGTTCATTTTATAAAGTGACCCAGCCGGAAATCGAATCAGGCATGTCAGAGATGACGACATCATGAAAACCCGCGTATAAACCACAGAGGTCGTCGAAGTTAACATATAAGTTTTCTGAAGTGTCCAAGGATAGGTGTACATGATTGTAGACTCTACTGCATGGGTGGCCCAATAAAACCAGGTCACAGGTGGGCAAAATTTTTCTGGCTGCGGTGCTACCGTGATCTCTGGCGGGCAAATTGGTGCCTGGGTTTGGTCGGACTTGCTCTATTGTATCTACGACTTTACTATACCCATACCACCTTTACCGTTTCTGAAAAAATGTTACCGTCCTAAACTTTACCGTTTCTAAATAAAACAAGTAACTGAAAGTTACAATATTTTATTCCCTTTCTGTTCTGTAAATTAATGTAGCGGAAGTGCACACGAGGAGCGTTCTCAGGAGCTGATTAATGACGTCACAAATCTTCTGGCACTCAAGGGCCAGTGAGTGTTTCCGGTCTCGATCATGAACTTATCTGGATTCTTTAAGGTACACGATGTACTTAGTTCGGCCCGTAAAGTTGGTTTTTCCGTTTATTCTTTCTTTTGAGGTACCTATATATGAATTTTTTTTTTTCTTAAGTCTGTTTATCCTTACTTGTCCTATTCAAAGAGAATGTAAATACACTACGTTTTGGTCATAGACTTATTATGGTTTTAGTCCTTTTTGTAAATAGTTTTTGACAGTTACGTAGTATAAAGTTTTTTATACTATTAAATATATGTTATTATATCAATTGACATATTTAAATTTTACATATTTCCTTCGTAATCTACGTGTGGAAAAGTGTGGAATACTACTGAACGGATTTGGATGAGATTCAGCACACATAGATATACCTAGTTTATAGCCTGAGGCCTTACCGGCTAACTTTTCGAATTTCGGCGGGTCGGCCGAGCATCAACTTAAAACAGATAAATCGAAGTAAGGAGTTTCGTATTGTGTACTATTCGCCGAATTTATTTAGAACAAATCGATGTTCGTGTGACATCATGAATTGGGGTTCGCCATTTTGGCCCGATTTGGGCTCGATTTATCTGTTTTAATTTAAAGCCCGGCAGACTTTCCGAATACACTTCCAAGACTTTCGCGCGTACAGTTCATTAGAAATAAAACACTTTTTACGGATTACAGCGCGTATATTATTAATTCAGGTGTTGTTTTGGAATTATTTGGTTTGTATTTATTGGTTTTTTAGAATTCCCGACGTTTCGACACCTTTCCAGGGGCCGTGGTCACGGGAGGACAGGATCAGACCACACCGTAGCCGGTACAGCCCCAGGATATAGGATACTTTTTATCCTGGTCAAAGCTACGTAAGGTATGTTCACACGGACAAAGTCGCGCGGGGGGGAGGGGGTGGGGGGAAGCTTTGTCCAAGGGGAAAGCTAAAGTATGTACCTACAAATAATAAAGCGTCAGTGTCGAAGCCTCGTGTAAAAATATTGTACCGATACCAATGCCAATGAACCCTGTTGACCTTCGCATGTTTACGACCGACCCTTCGAATAGGCTGATTATCATCAAATATTTGAAGAACTAACGCAATATAGTTAGTTGCTATGTGATAAATTAGGTTCATATACAACATGTTACAAAAATACCCCTAATGCCGAATATGGTATATAGGGACCATCACACTGATCAACTTTTACAATGGAACCAACTCTGAAATCGCGAAAAAAAATCAGCTGTTTCATACAAAAATTAAAATCGAAAATATCAAAATGTATGAAACAGCTGATTTTTTTTTCGCGATTTCAGAGTTTGTCCTATAGTAAAAGTTGTTCAGTTTGATGGTCCCTATCTACCATATTCGGCATTAGGGGTACTTTTGTAACACGTTATATATTATGATACTTTCTAGCCAAACCGATTGTCATTTCAGAATACTAAAAGCTTAGCTGAAAAACCGACCAAGTGCGTGTCGGGCCACGCGCAGTGTAGGGTCTACCGGATTCACACACCTGTCAACGTTATTTAAGTAGTTCCCAATGAAGAATTTGTACTGCGCCAAGTACATTTTATAAGTTGGTCGACTGTTACTCGTAAACTAAGCCTACTTAGCTGTGATAGTTTTCCTTTTAACTTCGTCATATATACAACGTTCACAAACTGATGAAAACCAAAGAACTGTTTGCACAAACCCGCAATATTTTTCAAATTGCTATCCAACGAGATCCCCCACTATGGGGTGAAACAACCCCCACAATGAATTTTAAACACTTACCTATAAAATGTAAGTTATGGTTTCCACATCACACTTCACTGCATTGAACAGCTAAAATGATAAAGAAAAGATGAAAGTACTCCGGTACGAAATTCGAACTTTTTATGCTCAAAACAATTTTTGTCCTCTCTAAATTCTGTTGTCACAGACCGGCCATATTTTGACTTCGCCATCTCGTCACGTGGCGCATGGGGCGTTGTAATCCAGAAACGCGCGGATTTTTGAATAATTATCGCCCTTGTTCCATTGTACCCCGTGTACAGTCGAGTTCATTAATATGTTGGCACTTTTGACAGTTGATCAACCTTGGTGCCTTTGTAATAAAAGTCATCATACTGTCAAAAGTGCCAAAATATTAATGAACTCGACTGTACCATTGTTCCCAACTCTCCCTACAGCACGCGCAAAATAACATAATCCATATGACCTGTGCAGTAGCAATTTTAAGTACAAAAATGTTTAGTGCGCAACTCGCAAGTCCTTATTGTCTATGGTTGGATTCAAGTAATATTGCGTAAGCTATCCTTAGCTTAGTTTATCCTTAGGTATTTTATAATTTTTCAGCACATTGTTAAAGGATTTTGAGTACATACTGATATCTGATTTTAGTTTAGAATTTCTAACCCAATTTCAAACAAAGGTTGCTTAATAACAGTGGTAACACTTGCTTGGCTAATTACACTGCAGGAGTTAAACTGCAATTGCTGGCATCGTAGTAATTATAACAGTAATGCATAGGTTAGACGAAGCTAGCTAGCATGTGGACTAAACCTGTTACTACGCAGTGCATACGAGTTACTGTCATCAGACTACTGTCACGGTAGGCTAGTAGCTCGCTTTCTGACCGAGTTGCAAGTAGTCGTATGGAAAGATTACAGGGGAAGGAATTTGAGGGGGCTAACCTGGTTCGACGTTGCTCCCGCGTGCTGGTTGTAGTGGACGCGCGTCTCACTTCCTCTCTAATCTCCAAACGGCAATATTTTGGTAATTACAATAGTCTGTATGATTAAACTCGCGGCGATCACTTTACAGATGTTACAACTTGACCGATAAATTGAGGAGTACAAGAGCTCGACTCCAACGCTCTGGCACGTAGACAGGCAGGATCGGAAGAGACTAAGTATAGCCGACGCGAACTGATATTGGTTTACCCCCATAGAATCAAGGATAAAAATGATATGAGGGTAGGTAGGATGTTGGTTTAGGGATGTAGCATCGGTACAAGTCTAAATCGATTGCAAAGTGATATGAAAATGATTGAATAATATGTAGTAGGTACAATACAACATCATTTTTGTTTTTGTTGGACACTCACTTTCTCCAGGGCAAGGCAATTCGCAAATTGAGAGACCAGGCAAGCCTAGGCAAGCTACTGCTATGCGGGTAAACATCATCAGTAGGTAGCAGTTTCCCTTCCCTACCATGAGATGCCGCAAACTGTTTACGCTACCGTAAACTATCGGATATACTGCTCACAGTCAATGCGAGTGAAAGAGAGAAAACGTTAGTTTACGGTAGCGTAAACAGTTTGCATCAACTCATGGTAATGCCACTGTCTACAGTCAAGACAGCAGCTCGCACGTGTAACTTCGGCATTAGACTTTCGGGCTAGATTGCAACCTTCACCTTTATTAGAACTAATTTAAAGTTTATTTCTTGGCTTCAACTAATGCTTAGCTACACGCATACTATCCATAAATTGAATTATATTCAAAAAGGCCGTTAAGCCAAAGTTCATGTTAATCAAATTAGTTTCTTACTTGAATTTTAGTGCTTTTTACATTCGAGTAGAAACGATTGTAGGGATTAATTGATAAATAAATAATTATAAATACTTAATCTCATACGATAACATAAGATAAGATAAGAAGATAAGATTCGACAACATCACACACATTGCTCTGATTCCAAAGTAAGTAGCTAAAGCACTAGTGTTATGGAAACCAGAGACAACGATGGTACTACAAACACCCAGACCTGAACTAATATAAAAAGTTCGTTTTCTAAATTGACCCAACCGGTGTTCGAACCCAGGACCTTGACACCTTGAAAACCGTGGTACGAACCACTCGACCACGGAGGTCGTCTATTTAATTGATATATTTTAAAATAGTGAAATATTGAAATTCTATTAGCATTGTAATTCAATTGTGCAAGTTAAGAAAAAAATACATCATCAACGATTATTTGGCAAATGTCGTTCCAGGGTTCTGGATTCTACTAAAATATCAGTTACAATACTAAGCCCACTTATATTCTAAAGCCCAGGATTACCCGGATAGTTCAGTAATCCTTCTGTTCAAATAGGTAGCTTAAATAAAATAGATTAAGTACAGCATAATCCCTTTTTAAGGAATCCGATTTATAAAGAGACTTTATTGAATTGGTCTTTGAGTTCTATTAATTGACCCAGCGCGAAGCGTCTCTTCTTCAGCTTGGGCAAATAATCTTTCGTATGTCTGTCTTTCCGGCTGTTTTCCTCTAGGTTGAGAAATGTCAACAGATTCTCGTGAAATTTTCTGAGCAGGGGCCGTACCGGCTAACGCATCGAACTTTGGAGAGTCTGCCGGGCTTCAAATTAAAACAGATAAATCGAGGCCAAATCGGGCCAAAATGGCGAACCTTAATTCATGATGTCACACGAACATCGATATCTTCCGGTGAATAGTACAATACGAAACTCCTTACTTCGAATTATCTAGTTGAAGTTCGGCAGACCACCCGAAGTTCGAAAAGTTAGCCGGTAGGGCCCCAGGATCGATAATTATTAGTTTTTTTTGTTGAGCCAGTTTAACGTGCGAAAAAAAAATCACCCATTTGAAAAATGTTCAAAATTAGAAGCGCCATCTAGCTTCGAATAGATATAATAAAAGAATATAGTATAGTTAACCTACCAAACAGCACATAGCACTGCTTTTCAAAAGCAGTGTCAACCTCGTTGCGACGTCTAATATAAGTATTAATTTTTAAACAACACAATTTGAGCGAGGTCTACAAGCAAGCGTGCTTCAGCTTGGGCAAAAATGCTTTCGTATGTCTGTCCGTCTGTTCTCCTCTACAGGTCGCATTTCTCAACCGATTCTTGAGAAGTTTTGTGGGCAGGTTCAATTTTTTTTTTCGAGACAATTTCTCAATTCAAAATAAAAAATAAATGCTCGGACTATTTCACACAGTGTCACAAACTAAGCAAAGCTAATAATATATACCTACTTATTTTACAAACCTAGTAACACCCAGTCACATAAATTAAAATTCATAAAAATGGCGGAGATAATTCTACAGCACACAGAACTGCTAGTTAAATAGAAAATTAACTATGGAAGGTCGAAAAAAGTTTAAACACAAAGGATAAACATTATATTTTATAGTAGAAGTTAATTATGAAATCCTAGTTTCAAGCCGCCGCTTAACCCTTTGATGTGAGATTATTCTATCGTTATGAGCAACATGCCACGAAGGGCTACAAAATTAACCACTGAGCTCCTTTTATAACTATTATACTTCATTTACAACACTTTTGTAAGCACGCCACTCCAAGTTTTAGTGATTGGATTAAAAGACTAGGTACACTATATAGAGTAGGTAAGCTTTGGTGCTTAGTGCTAGTAAATTCAATTGTAAGTTCTAGTTTAGACAATTGAAGTGGATAATTATAGTGAAAATTATCCCTACAAAGTTAAATTAGTACCTTACTGCAAGTAATATGCGAGTAAACAGCATTACAACGCAATGAGGAAAAAATATCAGCACTGCAAACATAACGCCATTATGTACTATTCAATGAAACGCATACTACATACTCTCAGGGAAAATGACCAAAGAGAATGTAACTACATTGAGATGACAAATGCTATTTATTTTTCTTAATTAATCAATCCAATGCACTAAAAAGTTTCAATTCCCACGTCGCAGTCAATCACCCCAAAAGTAGTTTTCTACCACTTATTAACCCTGTTAGGCGATAAATATAAAAAAATACGAAACATGTGTTTAATTAATTTTGTGAAAGAATGTCTATGCCAAATTTCAAGTCAATCGGGCCCTGGAATCGCGTTCTCCCATACAAACTTTGTTTAGGGGTTGAATTTCGCAAAATCCCGTCTTAGTGAGCACCTACGCCCTAAAAGAAGCCCCTATATAAAATTTGAGATTCCTAGCACTTGAAGTTTCTGAGATTTCGTGATGAGTGAGTAAGTAATTTTCTCTTTTATTTACAACGTGTTACAAAAATACCCCTTATGCCGAACATGGTAGATAGGGACCACCATATTCGGCATTAGGGGTATTTTTGTAACACGTTGTATATAGACTAGGTATGATGTTACTTGTCAAATGAAATCTCCTTTTCTTGTGTAACTAGATGTGACGTACCGAAAGGCTTTGCTTCAGTTTTGATGACAGCGACCCTTTTGTCAATGCTGTCAACTTTGTTAATGCTTTTACAAGTCATTAACCCTAACTGGCCGCTTGTTTATCAAATAGGATAAGTTTGTACTAAATGTTTTTGTGTAAATTCAGAACAAAACTTAGTTTGTAAACCTTTTGGTTTTTTTATTAGTTTTTTTTTGGTAAGCGTTCTCTTTACACTCTTTATAACTTAGTATAGTTCACGACATCACCAGCTGGATGTGTAGAATCATGTTTTTAATGTGCTTTTGACCGTAAAGTTATTTAAAAGGTCGAAGGCAATCACTATTTAACCGACTTCAAAGAAGGAGAAGGTTCTCAGTTGGTCGGGTTCTTTTTTTGTATTTCGTTTTGTATTTTTTTTCAGAATTTTTATATTATTTCTTGCTTTTTAGAGCCGTTCAGTTTTTGTTATGTTTTTTGAGGTTTTTGAAAAAGGTTTTGTTTTTTAACACCTGCGGCTAGCACCGACTTTCCTTTCAAACCTAAAAATAAGCTAAGACTATTAAAAAATCTGGTGTACTGTCTAAAATCCGCGCTAGGTCTGAAGTGGCTCTTTGTTTGCCGTCGAGAGTGCTCGGCGTGTCGCCTGGCCGGGCCATGTCGACAAACAATCTTGACACACTGCTTTAATGTTTAAAAAAATAAATAATATTGGATGACATCACCTACACTGTTCCGGATTTATCCAGCTGGGGATCGAACCTGCGACCTCAGAAATTGATCGCAAAAAAATGTCGCTGAGATTGTGTTTGATAAAATGTGTCACTATTACGACTAGGTAGTAGGTACATTATGTATCTACTATTTCCGCATGTAATTTTGCTCATCTTCTAGTTCCTCTTCATAAGCTCTTAATTAAAGATACTTACAGGGTAATTTTTGGTCTAGTCGTTCGCGTGTAAGATGCAGGTGTCCCGGGTTCGATTCCCAGGAGGAGAGTACATTTGTACTCGGTTTGGTTGGTGGTAGGGCTTATTTCAAGTCCGCCTGGCTAGCTACCACCATCTTACCTAAGTCTGACGTCATATAGTACAAGGCAAATATCTTGAAATCGGGTGGGGATTGCGCAGTACGCGTATTTAGGGCATGCGAAGCGGTGAGGTACGCGGGCGGTGGGAGAGGGGCGCGCGCTATTGGTCAATCAGTTGACTCATGCGCGAACTTTCCCCCACTCCGTCGAAAAAATTTCAAGGTACACGCCTCGTACTGTAACAACAATTCAAAATTTGTCGTGTTCCGGCTGTTAGAGGTAAAATAGCCAGTTCCTCAGTGGTGAGAATCCCGGGTGCTTCCACCTTCGGCCTTATCATCACTTAAAAGGGCGTAGTTTGCACACTAGCGCCGCCATTGGAAAAAAAATCACAGTGCTTAAGTAAAGACGAAATTGTGAATTATCTGTCTGTAGTGCACCCCGAAGAAGCTTTCTGGTACTTTTTATAGCTTAAACAATATTTTTTAGCCTATTGTTTAGTTTAATGGAGTTTTTTTGCGAAAAGGGGCCACTTTTAGCAATAAAACTCCGTTAAACTAAACGACAGTCTAGAAAATAAGTGATTAAAAGTTCCACAAAGCTTCCTCGGAGTACACTACAGAGAGATAATTCGTAATTTCGTCTTTATCTAAGCACTATGTTTTTTTTCCAATAGCGGCGCTAGTGTGCAGACTACGCAGCCTTAACATCAGATGAGGAGAAGACCATGCACTAACCTGTTGTGGATAAAAAAAAGTCTGATCATCACTATAATACAATCAATTTATGAAATAAAAAAAAAACATTTTTGTCTCATACTTTATCTTTTACAAATTGAAACTATACAACAATTACAATGCTGCAGGGGCAGAACGGGCTGATTTTACTATAAGTGGTGGGTTTCATTTGAACAGTCCGTATGTCACGGGCATACAAGGCAGCGACAGAAGCATATGTGATTTATTCGCCCAAGGCATACTCCCAAGCTGCATTTGGCTCATAAACAAACTAGTACAATATTCCAATGGACCCAAGCTACCAAACTGTGAAAAGCCCATCAAAATCCGTTTAGCGGTTTTTGTGTGATGCGCGTACAAACATTTAGAATTTACAGCATGGCATATCAGGGGCCAGGCCCCCACCCTGAAAATAACCCTAGATACGCCGATGGGTCTGGGTGTGTGTGTTTACCACCGTTGTCTCTGATTTCCATAACAGGGGCCCTACCGGCTAACTTTTCAAACTTCGGCGGGTCTGCAGAGCTTCAACTTAAAACAGATAAATCGAAGTAAGGAGTTTCGTATTGTACTTTTCGCCGAAGTTATTTAGAAGATATCGTTGTTCGTGTGACATTATGAATTGAGTTTCGCCATTTTAGCCCGATTGGGGCTCGATTTATCTGTTTTAACTTGAAGCCCGGCAGACTTTCCAAAGTTCGATGCGTTAGCCGGTACGGCCCCAGAAGTGCTTTAATTAGCTACTTACTTTGGGATCAGAGCAATGTTTGTGATTTTGTCTAATATTAAAAAAATATATATTTGGTCTTTGAATTTTTTGGTCGAATAATTTTTTTTATTTATTCAAAATGCGGAGATATAAATATCATAAAAAAAAAATTAAGCCGTTTTTAAAAATGATCAAAAATAACACCAACCTTTTTTGTTAGCGCGTTGCAAAGGAGATTTTGTTTTTTATTTTTAGAAGGCTCATCATTGTTCAAAATCAATCAAAATATTTCATTTTCATATTCGAAATTTGAAAATAACAAGGTTTTGACAGAACTTATGACTGATATTATTTATTTGTTTTTAAACGACATACGTAACACGTACATACAATTTAAGCGAGCTACGATACAGCTCACGGAGCCACTAGTTTAATGTAATATAAATGGAATGCCGTTTTAAAAATTAGATAAATTAAACAAAATAAACTTATATTGACAAACAAAAATATTATAGAATAAGAAACAAACAATCAGGAATGATACAATATGAGATTACCTTCAAATCCTTCCTTCCTACCTTCTGCGGCTAGCACAGACTTCCTTTCAAACCTAAAAATAGTACGTTCTTACATTATTATAAATCTATAAAAAAATAAAAAGGTTAAAAGTTATTGATATTGTAATTAATGACAAATTGTAATGATAGACACAATCAATCAACGATATAATATTATGACATTACCTTTTAACACAGACCATAAAACAAGTTATTTATTGATACATAACTTCTTCGTAAATCTCTATCAGACCGTTGAAAAAGGCCAAAACAGTTGGTGCCGGTGACAGGTGTTTCTCAACAAAGTCAATGACGTTACCAGAATATTGGGCGTTAATGGTGTGCGCCACTTTGTACACAAACGTGCCGTTGTAGGTGCGGCTGTACGTCGTGGGCCGGTAGGGGGCGCCACACAGCTTGTTCAAGAAGTTCAGCTGATGCAGGCAATGCTGGAACTCCACTAACGGGTGAAGCATTTTGTGGTCTAAGATTGCATTCAATTCGGACGTTGAAACTGTAAAATGTCGAGTCAGTGCAGCCACAGCTTTATCGCTGTCTAACTCCGTGACTTGTTCTTTGTCGGTGATGGGCTCTAAAATAGGCATTGGAACCAATTTGTCATCATAGGAAACATTGTCATTACATTTAGTAAACACTACCCCCAACATTACGTACGACAGAAGCACACTGCACACTACGACCGTAGTATCGACAGATTTCTTTTGTGTAAAATAGACCACAGCAATCATCAAAATTCTGACGTCCTCAGGTAAATCGTTGATTCTGTGGAAATTGTAAGCTGGCATTGAATATTCAAGAAAATGTTCAAATAACTTCAAAGCTCTTATCTGGGCCCATCCGTTTTCAAATGGATTCTGTTCAGCTGTATACGATGGTTTCGGAATTGCGGTCGCATCAGCAACGTTTACGCTTACTACTTCACCTTTGTTATTGTGGAACTGTAATTCAGTTCTTTCGAAATTTGTCAATAGGTTATACGCATACTTTATAATGTCTAGAGAAAGAAACATAGCATCTTCTGCCTCTGCGTCTTCTATGCACCAAGATCCTGGTACAGTGTTCCAGCGATAGATGTTGATGTACTGTAACGCCACGTAGCCGCAGGCGACGCCCTTTTGAAACCACAACGGGTCACCGGAGTCAAAGTCCAGTCGGTTTTCCTGCATCAGATAATCAAAAGGAATTTCGGGAGTCTCCTTACGGCAGATGAATTTAATTACTTTAATTTTCTCTGTCGCGAAATTGGCAATTTCTTCTCGCTTCAGGCATTTTTGTAAAATTTTTGCAATAGTATCGTTTGTTCTGCTTGACAGCCACTGTAGCAAATGACGGTTTCTCACGAAACCATAACTTTTTATATTTATAGATCTATAAAATTTTTCAAAGTAATTTTCTGGATATATATTTTCATCAGTCAACACGATAAAGGTGGCTAGCTTTTCTTTGTTCAGATTGTACTTTCGAACGAAATCTTCATACGAAAATAGAGAACAATGTATAGAGGTACTTATGTCATCATACCTGAGGCTGTTCGGTTTTTGGGGTGTCGGTATGTACGGCACTCCAGAAAAACAGTATTCTGCGTCAAAGCTAATAATTGGACAGTTCAACTTCTGTGCAAGTGCAATGCACTGTTTTTTGCATTCAAATTCGCAAATGACATAGTAAAAATTCATTTCATCAAGAACTTCTTTATATACCTCCCTCATAAATACCGGAAGTACAAAAGTCGATGCTTGTCCGCTTTCTAAATTAGAGGAGTCGGTCTTAAGTTTTTCTATTTTGCGTGTATTATCACCACGGCCTCCTTTGAAAATGAAAAGACATTTAACGTTTGCTTTTTTAAAGATGGAGAGTTCCTCTCTCAAATATTGAGCATACTTGTCGCTTTCGCATCCAAACTCGAAAGGCAAGCAACTCCTAAGGTACATATTGTAGAGGTAGTTTTGTCCGTCTATCACGACATCGCAATTTTTGAGTTCATGCGGATGCAACTCATCGGCTTCAATGTTCTTCCATAGGCCTTTGATCCTCATCTTTAAATCTGGAATAAAAGAAATTTTATAAGCAAGTGCTATAAGTTACGCTACGCAAGTTCTATGTTCCGTTCTTCTGTTGACGATTTTTCTCGTTCGGAAAAACTGACTAAAAAGTGTAAAAAAGAATTAAAATAAAAAAGAAAATCCTCCTTCTAAAAACCTGAAGACATTATTTTCAACTCTTTTGTGGTACGCAAGCGTGTCAATATTTTTAAACTTTATATATTTTCAATGGTACAATGCCCATTAAGAAGGTAGGTTAATATTTAAAGTTTTAGAAACAAAAAAATAATCATCTAAATCAGTTCATAAAAAAACAAAGAAGTCGTTATGGTAGTTCAAACAAAATCATAGTATTTTCAGGATTAATTGAAAACTACCTGAACCGATTAGAAAAATAAATGAGACCATCTCGAGCGTATACCCTTTTGAATAAAAATAATTTTGAAAATCGGTTCACAATTCGAGGAGATATCGAGTAACATATTCCTGTGTCATGGACCAAAGATTGTTATGCGGGACATTCCAACTTTACTTACCTATCTATTTCTAATTTTAATTATGATAATAGACTCATCCTCTCATTATAATATGTTTGCTTGAATTTTATCGAAGTTTCTACAATAACTGATAAAAACCAGATAAGTCATGATAAAGATGTAGGTACTTACATTTTATGTAGCTTCGAATATTGTCCTTGAAAATCACATCAATATTCTGTCACTTTTTGCGATAGTAAATTAGGTAGTACGTTTAAAAACCAATTTTGATTTTCGAATACAATTGTAATTCACAAGTCACGAGTGAACATAATTCACACTGCTGATATCACGGTAATAATAATTATTGCCGTGCTGATAAAAAGCTCTCTT
The DNA here is from genome assembly GCA_963556745.1 of Catoptria pinella. NCBI lineage: Eukaryota > Metazoa > Arthropoda > Insecta > Lepidoptera > Crambidae > Catoptria > Catoptria pinella. Next base: position 10,384,026 of record OY750769.1, read on the forward strand.
TATCTATATCGACGGTTTATATCAACATTGAAACAGACATACAAGCAAAAAAAAATAATAATTTTAATTTAAACGCAGCACTGACCTCCATATAGTTAACTACAAAAAAACATTTCAGGTCAGTGAAACGCAGATATTAAGAATTGTAATGGCAAAATCGAACTAATCTGTGATTTTCTTTAATCTGGCATTACTACACTTCAAAAAGAGCATCATGTGCTTTTGGCATACCTACCTGTCCGCCATTTTGAAAAGTCGGTTTTGGAGGCCTGTGATAAAAGTGGTGCCAATCGATAGAATAAGTCATTACAAACAAAAACTAATAAGTTAAAAAAATCTCGTAAGTACTTACTGAAATATTTGAGTTTGAAGTTGAAAAACAAAATCAGTATTTTTTTTAGATCAATCGATATAATAACTGGAGCACACTTCGTCAGCTGAGCCATGGACGCTTCCTACATACATAAAATAGCTTAAGAATATGATTTTGTTTATCAAATTCAAACTCGAATATCTCAGTAAGTATATCACTTACGACATTTTTTTACTTATTACTTTTTGTTTGTAATTACTTATTCTATCGATTGACACTTTTAGCACAGGCCTCCAAAACTGACTTTTTTCAAAATGGCGGACAGGTAGGTATGCCAGTCTTCATACATAAATGACCGATGGCTTTTTATAATAGATTACTACTTCTTCCGGATTATAATGGCAACACAGTATTAAGAAATAAGAACGCGCGAGAGAAACTTCTTGTTTTTTCTTGCTAATTTTTACGGTCCAATTAGAAAGAGGTATAGAAAAAAAAATTTGTTTTTTATTATTTCGACTTTCTTAGAGGTGCTAAATACCTTTATTAGAAATTATATTACAGTTTTCAATAATATTTTTCCCAGTTTTGTCAACACAACTTCAATTTATAATGTGCCAACCATTGGTTAAACAGCTTGTACTAAAGTGTAGTTATTTAGCAACCGTGCCAATCACTAGATTTAAAAATTAAAAATCACAAATTATTCAGATTTTAAAATATTTTCATAATACACTTGAAAAAACATTTGCGCTACATTACTTACAATTATTGGCACTACACTTTAGGTGGTGCTATTCATACATTTTCTTGTTTGCATAATCACAGTATAACCAATTTTTTCCCTACAGTAGGCCGACGGAGACGTCTAGGCAGGGCAATCGTGCGGGGCATGAGGGGGGAGAAGCGAGTGGCATGAGCCCCAGCTGCATACTTCGCCGTTATAAGAAAACAGCAACGCAATGTTAAAAATATTGAAAAATCCAAATTGGCGGCCAACTTTTTTGGTTGCTGGCTGATTTCGATGAAACTCCGTTTTTGGTACTATTTTGACAAGAAAACAGCAACGCAATTTTAAAAATATTAAAAAATCCAAGATGGCGGCCAACTTTTTTGTTTGTGGGCCGATTTCGATGAAACTCGGTTTGGGACACTATTTTGACAAGAAAACAGAAAAATCCAAAATGGCGGCCAACTTTTTTGTTTGCAGGCCGATTTCGATGAAACACCGTTTTTTGTGCTATTTTGACAAGAAAACAGCATCGCAATGTTAAAAAATTGAAAAATCCAAGATGGCGGCCAACATTTTTTTGTTTGCTGGCTGATTTCGATGAAACTCCATTTTTGGCACTATTTTGACAAGAAAACAGCATCGCAATGTTAAAAATATGAGAAATCCAAGATGGCAGCCAACTTTTTTGTTTGCGGGCCGATTTCAATGAAACTCCGTTTTTGGTACTATTTTGACAAGAAAACAGCGACGCAATCCATCTATCCATTCATCAATCCTTTCTTCCTTCCTTACTTCCTACCTCCCTCCCTCTCTAAGTCCCTCTCTCCTTGCCTACCTAGGTCCCTCCCTCCATCTTTAAGTGCCACCCTCCCTCTTTCACTTTCATTCTAACTTTAAAATTTGAGTTTCGGAGACATAACGTCACCCTATCTCATACTAAAAATGAGTGCCAATCACTAGTAGGTTTGTGCCTATGGTTATACTTGAAGTGCCAATGACTATAGTTTTCGATGTTTTTAGAAGTTTTATGTTTTTTTCATAAAAAAAACGTGTCTTTTTAATTTTTTTCGTTGTTATTGTAATAAATAAACCTTAAAAATTTCTTAAAAGTCGTAAATTACGCCTAAATATCTTACACATGAAATAATCAACAAAATAAGGAGAGATTTCGCTCAGGGTGCCAATAATTCTATAGTTTACCCTATTTTGACTTTGACTTTGTTTTGTGAGATTAAGAGAAAAAGTTGAACTATGTATTCAATTATTAATCTTATGTAAGTATACATTATAAGTAACAGCCTAGACTGAATAAATGAGTTTTGAATCTGAATTTTATGATTATAAAATTGTGAATCATATTGTTGAGTGGTCAAAGGGATTAACAAGGGACCAAGTGCTTATATCGGCCTCAATCAATCGATCGCTAGGCAGGACGCAAATAAGTACAAAATGAAGTATTGAGTGAAAAACTCGCACTATACGCACGTCATTGAACATTATACTGTAGAATAGACCCTGCGAAGTAAATTTTAATTGTATCTGTATAGTTTTATAGCTTAGTTCTACTAGTAGAACGAAACGGAGAAAAAGTCCTTTTAGTTAGTCCACAGAAGAATGATGCAACCAAGTATCAAAAGGATAATAGAACAAATAAATAATAAATATTTGACAATATCACATAGGTACATTGCTCCGATCCCAAAGTAAGTAGCTAAAGCACTTGTGTTATGGAAATCAGAGACAACGGTGGTATCACACACACCCAGACCTGAGCCAATATAGAAAAAATCATTTCATAAATTGAACCAACCGGGGATGGAACCTCAGAGATGGCGACACCTTGAAAACCGGTGCACAAAGCCACTCGACCACGGAGGTCGTCATTTAAGAGTTCCGACTGGAAAAAACGCAACCCAAATTTTCATCTCTGACTGACGTCATGACGTGTGATTGTATACGTATGTATATGTTTTCATTAGTGATTGTTTTGCTCACCCAAAATGGAGTGCAGCCGTCTCAGTGCTTGAATTTGATCCGACATTTCTGAAAAAACAAGTCAAGTATACATTTTCTGTATTTATTTAATCTTTTTTGCTATTTTATACAAGTACAGCAAACGGCGGACTTAATGATAGAAAGGCATTCTCTCCCAGTCAACCAGGGAGATGACCTGTATATCCTCTCTAAATTTCTATAAGATTATTTGGGCACAATGGACCAAACTAGCAAACTTTAAATACACTCCTAAAGTCCCTACTTTTGAAGTTCCCAACTTGGGGATTAGATCCCTTTGTTAATATTCAAGTAGGGCAAGCTTACGGATTAATGAAGTATTTTGAACTTTTTTTATATACTTGCTTTCTTTAAGCGTGGATGTCATTATTTATTTTAAAATGGTAGCCACAGTAAGTACAGCCGTAATTAATCATAAATTATGCAGCTGAATATTGCGAAAACGAATAAAAAAATGTTTAAAATGTGCATGTTCATAATAATTGACTATTTAATATAACGAACGAATAAATTGTCAATAGACTTAACAAAACGATTATTCGTCAACCAGCGTCAAGAAACCGTAAATTTTTTCGAACTCTGAAAAGGCGTCAAAACGTTCGAACAAAGCAATAAAATTCTGCTCAAATAAAATACTTGATCATTCGAAGCAGAAAAAAGATGACATCTTTGTAAAAAGAAAGTCCAATCTACTGAAGTATGTAGGTAATTACAAATTGCCACCTTGCGAAGTCCCTCAACATTCCAGCCCATTTGGAAAAGTTGATGTCAACATTTTACGAGAAGCGGCGAATCTGTAATTCGCTGGTAGTAAAAATAAAGCACCTACTTATTCAAGTTGTAAATAATTTATTTTCGTACCAGCTGCTAGGTAATTCATCATGGAAGCTATAGGCTTTACGACTTTTTGGTATATTTGACCCACAAGCTACTTGAATAGAATAAAGCATACTGTTCTTCGTATTCAAGTAGCTTGTGGGTCAAATATACCAAAAGGTCGTAGTTACGACGCCCTGCGCGTTCAAAATAATGCTTTTAGAGCCGCGTTAAGTGCGTCGGGGATGTTTGCGTATGCGCATCTCGACAGTTTCCAGGCTATTTTGCGCAAAAAAGCGGGATCCGTGTTGCGTCGAATCCGTGGCAGCCGGAACAGTGCTTTAAGAAGCTTTGCCAATTATGGGAACTGTCCATTAGTCGCGCACATGTGCTGTATCTTTCGCTCCGTTCTAGTTATTAAGTACTAAATTAAGTTTTCGTTTTGTATTAGGTACCTACTAACCAATTATGGATCTTTGTTGTCCGAGTAATAAATATTTTTATTATTATTTATTTTTTATTATAGAAGACAGTGGAACTTTGAAACAGTTGGGAAGCTTGTAAGTTGAAAGGCCGGCGCCCAGTGCCATCACATAGGGGGGGCAGGAAGTGTTACCCCTACATCACTAACTTTTTACAAAATTTATGAAAATTCAATTCGCCGCTTATCTCAAACGAAGTGTTTACAGTCGTTTATTTAAATGAAATTGCATGAGTACACTCACGTTTTATTACAAGCCTGTGAAGGACGGCGTTACACGAACGAGGGAGAAGACAGTTTATACCACTGTTTTATGACGTTTTTAAAGCTCTCCACTTCATTGCGTTTGTACTCACGATCGATTTAACTTAACCGAGTGGTTCTCAACTTAATTTTGCCTGAGTAGGTATGATGCGCTTTTCGATTAATTGTAATATCCTACATAAATTAATGCAGTATTGACCGTGAGTTGACATGACAAGGCACAAACAAGACCGTCTTTTACCTATTTGAGGCCCTGGGCATATTATAAGGGGACCTTATGATCTTGACTTAAATTTATCTAAACATGACGAAATCAGATCAGAAAGCCTGGTATTCGAGCAAGAGTAGGATAGCTATGCGCATGAAATATCTAGTAAGGAAGTAGTAGTCAGTAATTATTGTTTAAGTTTTCGAAATACCTAAATATGTTTTTATGTTTTTTGGTAATAAGCATCGTTTAGCGATCTGGCAGGACGTAGGGGGCCCCTATCGATCGCGGGGTCCTGGGCACGTGCTCAGAGTGCCCAGTGGGAAAGATGGGCCTGAGCACAAAAATCCCAATAGTACCATGATTCTGCTAATGTTAACAGAATGATTGTGTCTCAATGGTTAAATTTAGGTTTTTCCGCATTCAGAATGCTATTTTTATATTAAGATAAATAATATTAGAAAAAATACTAGAAATAATCGACTCACCCATAGCACCTCAGACGGGACTCGAACCCGCACCCTTGGGAATCCGGCCCAATGCACTGACCAATTATGCTACCGAATCGCTAGCAATTATGGTAGCGATTTTCTAGTATTTTTTCTAATATTATTTATCTTAGTGTCTCAATGGTGTTTTAGTATTGCTAGACACAGTTTTGTTACTAAAATATAAAAATCAATTTATTGGTACATACTATTGAAGCACCAGTGAGACACGGATGGAATTTGAAGATAACCAACCGTACTTTACAAACGCATTGTCAAAGAATATTCCAATGTTTTTCACTATAAAATACTATAGGTTAGGTATGTACATACTTTTGACTTCTGTCGTATTTAAAGAGGAGTAACTTTTCCGAGGAACTTAGACGCGCAGTGTTAGCTGCAATGCTATGCGCATTGCAGCTAACACTGCGAGTTGCAAGTCTTTACTATAAGAATAAATTATTAAATGTCTTTACCTCAAAAAATTTTGACGACCTCCGTGGTCGAGTGGCTTTGTACACCGGTTTTCAAGGCCATCTCTGAGGTCCCGGGTTGGATCCCCGGTTGGGCCAATTTAGAAAACGAACTTTTCTATATTGGCTCAGGTCTGGGTGTTTGTGATACCACCGTTGTCTCTGATTTCCATAACACAAGTGCTTCAGCTACTTACTTTGGAATCGCAGCAATGATGTTAAATTTATTTATTTATAAAAAAATACTTTTCATATTACAGCTTTGTACTTTCTTTATATTGTAGATTGTTCGTTTGTCAAGATAATCAATTTTTAATATTTTTTATGACCGTCTGCCACTTATAGGCCTAGAGGGAAATTTGCGGAATCTTTTCTTATGGCGGCCGTAAAACGCTTTTCATTGAATTTTTTTGGAGAAGTTAGCGAAGGAAATGTATAAGTTTTGAACTACCTCCGTTTTCCTTTCAGCGTGTAAAAGAGACAGCGATTATTTTAAACCCAGTCTAACTTAAGTCTGTGTTTCAGTATAAAGGAGGACATGTTTTAATATGTTATTTTGCGTCAGAGTCCAAGATATGTCATTCTGCGTAGTCACAATATGTCATTTTGCGTCAGAGTCATAAATGTCATTATGCGTATGTCATTCTGCGTGGTCACAATATGTCATTTTGCGTCAGTCATAGATATGTCATTATGCGTATGTCATTCTGCGTGGTCACAAAATGTCAAGTCCAAGATATGTCATTATGCGTATGTCATTCTGCGTGGTCACAATATGTCAAGTCCAAGATATGTCATTCTGCGTAGTCACAATATGTCGTTATGCGTCCTATTCATCTCAACTAGGGTACAAAAATCTTCAGTGTATATTTTCGTCCTTATTTTATAATTAAAAGATTTCTTAAAAATAACTTCAATTTTTAACAGTGTGAATAAAAGCTTTACTCAATTTTGATTCGTATGCAGATTTCGTGGACACGGAATATTTTTAACGCATACACTACAATTTCAGTGTGAGTTCTATACGAGTGTTTGTATAATTTTGGCATAGCTATAGCTGCTAACCGCAAATTGTACCTACCATATTTTATTCATGCAAATAGACAAAATACTTCATGCGTGAAACAATTTGATTATACTAAAACATCTGTAGTTTTAATATTTTTAAAATATTTGAATGAGCGTGATTTTGTGTAGGAAAATGACCAGTAAAAACCTCCTTAAAAACCTTAAATAAAAAACAAAAACAGCTTCAAAATTAAATACCTCTAAAAAGCAAGAAATAAATATAAATATAAATATTGGACAATATCACCTACATTGCTCCGATTCCAAAGTAAGTAGCTAAAGCACTTGTGTTATGGAAATCAAAGACAACGGTGGCATCACAAACACCCAGACCTGAGCCAATATAGAAAAGTTCGTTTTCTAAATTGACCCAACCGGGTATCGAACCCGGGACCTCAGAGATGGCGACACCTTGAAACCCGGTGTACAAAGCCACTCGACCTCGGAGGTCGTCGAATATTTAAATCATTTAGTTACGCATATCAATATTAATAAAACACATCTATAGAAGTCGGGTGGGGCTGGAGGACAACTTTTTGCCGAATTTCAGCCCATCCCTATTTATCATGCTAAGGCTGGCCCCAGACCTACCGGTTTAATTTCTTTGCTTTGCTGTTCTAGTTTAACAGGGGCTACCGGCTAACACATCGAACTTCGGAAAGTCTGCCGGGCTTCAAATTAAAATATAACTATAACTTCGGCGAATAGTACAATACGAAACTTCTTACTTCGATTTATCTGTTTTAAGTTGAAGATCGGCAGACTTTCCGAAGGTCAATGCGTTAGCCAGTAAGGCCCCCTGTTCTACTAGAACAGCAAAGCAAAGAAATGAAACCGGTAAATCTGGGGCCAGCCTAAGTATACCAAATCCGATTATATTATATACCTTAAACAAGTTTAGGGCAAAAAACTTATGCTTATTTATTAAAATTATACCATAGGAGCGCGAGATACACTCTCTAGTGTCTTTTATTGGTATTTGATTGCCGAGGAGGCACAATTTCGTATTGTGCCTGAAGAATGGCTGCGGTATGTTTCTCCTAAGCGATTTTTTATAACCCACGTTTTCTTCTAGGAGTTCTTTAATCCAGTCGAGGAAAGCGATATTTCATCTCACAAAACAATCATGCAACTTTGGGGGAAAGACGAAATGTCAAGTGTAATTTATGTTATATGCCTACCCCCACGGAAACGCGATATGATCTAGCGATTTATCACGTTTAACTGTCAAAGGACAATTAATTTTGACAGTTGAGTGTCGATAGAACGACCTCCGTGGTCAAGTGGCTTTGTACACCGGTTTTCAGAGTGTCTCTGAGATCCCGGGTTCGATCCCCGGTGGGGTCAATTTAGAAGAACGAACTTTTCTATATTGGCTTAGGTCTGGGTGTTTGTGATACCACCGTTGTCTCTGATTTCCATAACACAAGTGGTTTAGCTACTTACTTTGGAATCGGAGCAATGTATGTGATGTGGTCAAATATTTATATTTTATATCGATAAATATCGTTTTTCGGTGATCATGCTAGGTGGGACAACATAGTACAATTAAGATTAAAAACATCTGCACCCGAACGGAGATCTGTATCTCAGGTGCAGTGCTCTTTCTCTATTACAATAACGCCAAACAGAAGGTTTAGCATCAGGTGATTGTTACAAAAAACTAAAAGTAGATCAAAAAAGGTTAAATATTGCTATTTTGACCTCTGTTACAATATTTACGTACGACGGCGAGTAAAGTATAAATTTCTTGTCCTACAAACACGACTCCGTCAAATTTTTATTATTCGTAAATATGGATCATAAAGTGCGTGTCAAGCTTTCAGTATCGGATTTATATCGAGGCCCAGTGGCGGATTCAGGACGAGGGCTAGGGACGCAAGTCCCCCGTGTCCAGACCTCGCAAAAGAGCCCTCGAGATCGAGACCCATATGAAAAACGAAAAGTTTAATAAATACTTTTGTACGAACAAGCTCGTACATTGCCGACGCATAATTTCTTTAATTACCCAATTACTTTATATTAGACATTAATTTTACACAATTCAGTTCGCAATTAGCATTGTATCAAGTCACGCGTACTCATTTCATTTACCATTATTGCATATATTTTTTTTTAAATTCTACATATATAACAGTTTAATTTTATCAGTTTTATCATTTTATTAGTTAATTGTCCTATCAGTTAACATTGATCCTTCGAGTCGGATTGATTTACCATCCTTTGCAGTTTGCAATTAAGAATTCCACATAGAGCACACACAGTGAATTTCAAAATTCCACTTAGAGCAGCTTCTAATATTTTCGCAAGTTGCTCTAAATATTAAGAAATATTGAAATAAATCAATAATGTTGTTCAATATCCATATTGGTGTCCAGTCCACGTTTTCTTTGTCTACCTATGTTGCGCCAGACTTTCTTTTCGCTCTCAAAGTGAGATCCTAGATCCGGCGCTGTCGGTGCCTATATCGTTAACCCATTTGGGGACATAAAGTTTTGCCGCTCAACGTATACTTGATACTTTTTGATGTATTTATGACGTGAACAGTTACGTAAGGCGACAGTTATTGTTCGGGCGACTCGTAAATGTATCACTGAGCTTCTGAAACTTTTTGACGTGCTCGAGTGTTTAGTTTTTGTGTTTTGTGTAGATATCAAAATTACACAGATTTATGTTCGCAAGAACCTACTTATCGAGAATTCGAGATAAGAAGTGGCCTCCTATTAAAGAGGTGAACAGTTTATAATTATTTTTAGTTACGAAAAGAGAAATATATAAAGCTTACTCCCGCAAAAAAATATATGCAGGATGCACCGCCCGCCCGCCCGCAAAAAAAAAACACATGCACACCACAAAAATATCAGTGTACCTGCATTAGGAAGACAGCGACACACCTTGCACCTTCACCAATTAAACTACTCTACACGTGTTTTGCCCCAACCCGGAGCATCCTCAGGAGTTGTTGGTCCCATTTTTTGAAAATTTTAAATCGGTTCGATAGTTTTCGAGTAATCCTGAAAATACTGAAATTTTTTAGGTAACTTCTGCACGAGTTTTTGCGGATCTTCAGACATAACTTCTTTGTTTATAAACCGATTTAGATGATTCTTGTTTTGTTAAAAAAGGGACACTTTAAGGGTGTTCTCATTTAAATTTTTGTGCCTGCAGCGGCTGCAGTACAAAACTCACAGATTGTGCATCTAAAGAGGCACATCCAAACAGTTACACAAAATAGCACAATTCTATACACTCAGCACCTTATTTATTTTTCGTTTTACCACATTTTCAATCCGTATTTTCCAGAATAGCGTGATTGTTTTTCAGCTTTTCGCATTCAAACCGTATTTTCCAGAGTAGTGAGTACGTCACGTAAATTACGAGGCGCATTCTCCGCACTATCACACGTGGAATCCTATTTGCATACAAATAAAAATATTTGGAGGCAAATTGTTTTGTTGGCCCGACAGCTGATTTTGTGCAAACAAAAGAATAGTTTTACTGGTGTAATTTGATTAGGCAGAGGTTGTGCGCGTTGTATGCTTTTTATCAAAAAAGTATTTTTGAAATACTTTTGAACATTGTGAAAATTGTCAATATACAAGGTATTACAAAAATACAGAGGGTTCCGTACAAATTTGTAGGAACTTAAATAAAGACTATATTTTTAATAATTTAATTACAAATGTATAGTTTTAGACTTTTCCCTGTACTTGTAGTATAAGACCCTCAGTCACAGTGACGATATTACTTGCCAAATTTCATAGTTCTAGCTCAACGAAAAGTACCCTATAAATTTTGAATCCCTCGAGTGTCAAAATATGCGTTTTTTGTGGCATAAATGGCCGTATCTTTTTTACGGTTACTAAGAAGTTTGATTTTTCACAGTTTCAACTTACTGTAGACTTGATAGTATATGGTTTTAATTTCAACTCGATACCTCCACGCGTTCCCGAGATTAAGGGTCTTGACAGACAGACAGACGGACAACAAAGTGATCCTATAAGAATTCAGTTTTTTCCTTAATAATAATCATTTATTTCAAAAATATGGCACAACAAGATGGTAAACATAATCATACGCATATTTTACCATTAGAGGCATGCAATTTTAAAATAATTTTAAGTAGCTTTTAATCAACTTTACACTACAATATTATTATGACATTACGAAAATAAAAAATACATGCCATTTAAAATAAAATCATTAGAAAATATGAAATTAATTAAATTAAATCATTACCTATGCAACAAAATTAATTAAATTATAAGTTCTTTAATATGTCACTTTTAATATAAAATAATTATACGGTAACCTTTTGAGTTACGGAACCCTAAAAAATGGACAAGCAGGTGCGTAGCGTAGCAAGCTAGCTAATGTCTATATTAGTACGAGTATAGCGCATAAGTTTGTGACAACTTGTTAACATTTCAATACAAATATCATGAATGAGCCAAGCTAATAGACACAGTGTAGAAAATAAACAACTTTGCTTTTAATAATATCAACAACGTTAGGTATTCCATTACAAATGGGTTCTAGATGAACGGCTGCGGTTCAAGCTGTGCCTAAAACTATTTAGCGGGTATAAAGAGGCTGTGGAGTGGAGGGCAATCCATCCAGGGCTCGCATTGCACTCACCGCTAACAAATACATTTATCTGAGCTCCATTAGAGTGAAACGCAATATTTCACTACTTATAGTGTAATGCGAACGGTATACAAACTTACAAGCAGCGTCTTTTGTTTGGAGAGACATACGTCTAATGATTGGAGAAACATCTATCTATGATATGTTAAAAGCATCGTTGAACGGGGAAATTACGTTAAATTTCATAATATCAAACGCAGTGTCCTTAGTACAGTCGAAGCCGATAATCGGATAATCGGCCGATTATCGGCAAAAGCCGATAATTCCTTCCTACTAGAATCAGTTAGGTACTAAGCGAGTAAGCTAAGCAGCTTTTAGTAATAAGCGAGGCTCTTTCTAGATGCCTATATGTTCAGGAGTTGTCTGGCTCATTAAAATAGCGTCGTGCACGTAATGCCCTTATTGCATTGTCGTAATTATTGAGGCGTCAAAATTTGAAAAATGAGGTCAGCATTTAAAGTGACGTCATTTTCCATTACAATAATTAACAAAGTTTATATTCAATGGGTAGGTAAAATAAATTTCAACTAGTTGAACAACACAGAAAGTATTACGCGTTATTTAATACTACTTGTTAATCACGACAATATTTGATTGAATCAGGCGTCACTTGGCGGAAGTCCCAAACCATTGTGAAAAGAGAAATTACTCCAGCAAAAAAACATAAGCAGGATGCACCGCCCGCCCGCCCGCATATATTTTTTGCGGGAGTAAGCTACATAATTATATTTCCCTTTTTACAATGGTTTGGGACTTCCGCCAAGTAACGCCTGATTCAATCAAATATTGTCGTGATTAACAAGTAGTATTAAATAAAGCGTTATACTTTCTGTGTTGTTCAACTAGTTGAAATTTATTTTATCTACCCATTGAATATAAACTTTGTTAATTATTGTAATGAAAAATGACGTCACTTTAAATGCTGACCTCATTTTTCAAATTTTGACGACTCTGTATGAAATATACAGGGAGAAAAAAGCAGCCCTTGACGAGTTTCTTGCCGGTTCTTCTCGTTACAAGGTCTCCCGCTTAGAGTTTGCGAACCGATGGCGTAGCTTCTTTGACATTCACAAGTGCTTGTAACAGCCTAGAGTGAATAAATGAGTTTAGAATTTTGAATTTTGTGACTACCAACTTATTCTACTGACTTCCCTGCACTGCGTCGAAGCCTTAACAATGAAATGTGAAAGATAGTTCGGTGTATTGTCAGGAAAGGCGCGCAGATTTTTTCTTTAGCCCATGATTATCTTTTATAAATGTGTGTTCTGTTAGTGAGCAGCATGAAAGAGATATTGTACTTCTATTTATTTATGTGGGCCTCAAAAGTGGCTCGATTAAGAGGAGCTAGATTAATGGGTTTAGGTTTACTGAAAATATCGTGTGTAATGCTGTTTTTTTTATCCACAAGGGATATCACTCAGTGTTGCAACTGTAAAAATTGAGTTGCCATATCTAAAAAGGGAAATTGCCGTATTTATGAAAAAAAATACAAGAAATTTCCGAAAAGAATTTATTTCTGCTTGCCGTTTGTCTTATTATTAAATTCTATGCCTCCTACTGCATGTTATTATGTTGCCTAACGATAACGATATATGCATTAATGATAGAAATCCTTTCAGCCATTTGAAAGATATGAAGTAATAAAGAATATTACATATAAACATAAACACATAAAAGATACCTACGCGCAAAAAACATAACCCTTTCCTTGCAGTCGAGTAAAAACCAACTCGTGATTTGAGACGTGCTTGTATGTTACAAAAATACCCCTAATGCCAAGTATGGTATATAGGGACCATCAAACTGAACAACTTTTACTATGGGACCAACTCTGAAATCGCGAAAAAAAATCCGCTGTTTCATACATTTTGATATTTTCGATTTTAATTTTTGTATGAAACAGCTGATTTTTTTTTGCGATTTCAGAGTTGGTCCCATAGTAAAAGTTGTTCAGTTTGATGGTCCCTATATACCATATTCGGCATTAGGGGTATTTTTGTAACATGTTGTATAATGCCTTTGGGAGTATTCCCTTTGACAACAGAATTCTGAAAAATGTTTAGGTGGGCCAAAAATTACCCACCCTAATGACTTATACTTAGAATTAGCCGGTCAACACAAAACCCTTATTTATTCGAGGCGTTCTTTTGGAAAGCCCCTTTTAATCGGGTTTAAATAAAACTGGAATCCAATTAACTGCAGAAAAGGCTGATCTCAAGTTCTAAAAGGGCATTGTGGCAAATGTAAATCGAATCGATTTAATTTCACGCCTAATTGGAAACAATTGAATAAATTATTAAACTATGTAAGAGGGATTTTTGAAACTTATCAACACTTCGAGTTTTATTTTGATGTCAACGACTATTAGCTATGCTATTGCTAAAAGTGGCCACTTTTCGCAATAAAAGTAAAGTAAAAAATTGCTTTATTAAAATAAACTTAGTACGTTCCAGACTTTTTTAACTGACAAGAAGAAAATATTGTTTAAACTATTAAAAGTACCAACAAGCTTCTCCGGAGTGCACGACAGAGAGATAATTCACAATTTTGTCTTTATTTAAGCACTGTGATTTTTTTCCAATGGCGTCGCTAGTATGCAGACTATGCGCTCTTAATCTTTTTATGTACTATTCTTAATAGTTTGTTTTAGTTTATTATTTTTGAGACTAGCATGGTAATGTCAGGATGTGACATAGATTACAACTTCAGATAATCTTTAGACTTACTAATTTTTGGTTGGTTGACAAAGGTCTTGGTTACCATAATACCAAATAGGCAGTTTTCTAAGTAGTGTATGAAATAATACCAAATAATATTCTAGAAAAAATGTGACTCGCACCAAATCATGTTCTCGGACGGGAATCGAACCGACCTTTGGATATCCGGTCCAATGCTCTGACCGCTGATCTACCGAGTCACTGAAAGTGTATGAAAGTTTTTTTTTTTGCAAAATGCTATTTTATCATTCGTAGGAATTAATGAAAAAGAGCATCGTTAAACCTTCACGTTATCGTGATCGCGTGTTTGGATCAGAAAGTGGACACCCTATCGATTGTTCTCAAAATGTTTTTGTGAAAAACAAATAGGAAACTCAATTTTAGTGATAAGAGATTTATTGAGGGTGACTAAATAAATTGCTAGTGCGTTAAAACACTGAGGCATTTTTTTTAAGCTAACATTTTAGCGGTGAATTATCCGAAAAGATATTGTGCTATCCGTAACTTTTGTAACATCCTAGATGTTTATAAAAACAAATTAAATAATGCCCAAAATATACAAAATGCGGAATACGACTCAGAATATGAGAATTCATTTTAATAATTTTCCGAGCAAGAGCGTCACAATAGACCCTGACGTATGCGAAACGTCACGTTTACAAAGCGTAAGTTAATTTAATTTAGGCCTCGTATCATAAAATGTCACGGACTGTGACAGTTCGCAGTTGGAAGATGGTGGTATGCGGGCTCTCTCCCTATTTTATTAACCGACTTCAAAAAAAGGAGGAGCTTCTATGTTCGTCTGTTTACTTGTTTTTTTTTATGTATGTCCACCGATTACTCAGAAACGACTGAACCGATTGACATGATTCAAACACCACTTTATCAGGTTTGCTCCCAAGTTGGTCCCATTTTTTGAAACTTTGAAATCGGTTCAGAAGTTTTTGAGTAATCCTGAAAATACTGTAATTTTTTAGGTAACTTTTGCACGAGTTTTAACGGATCTTCGGACATAACTTCTTTATTTATTAACCGATTTAGATGATTTTTGTTTTATGAGAAAGAGGATACTTTAAAGGTGTTTTCATTTAAATTTACTTCATATTGGACCTTGGACTTCGAAGATACACAAGAGAACTCTTCAAAATCAAATGGGATAGTGTATTAGTGATTGCTCTACGGTATTAAAAGCTTTCGCATCAGCCATTTTTATTGTCACTGCTGGGGCTGGGATACAAGCCTTACTTATGGGCTGATGAATAGGATGGGCCATTACTCACCGCGCGGGCCCAATGCGGATTGTTGGGTGTTAATGAGTGCAAATGTAGCTCGGACTAACGGCTTAACGTGTCTTCTGAAGCACGGAGGAGTTAGAGATAATACACTTTGGTCACCCACCCCATGGCTGACCCTTGCTAAAATTAAGAGCGCGAAAATTGGAAATTGAGTTATTAGGAGTATTATACCATTGAAAAGTGTGAAATATGAATAAAATATATTTATATCATTGCTAACATTTATTTAACATACCTTTGTTTTTAGTTTTACGGAGTTTTATTGCTAAAAGTGGCCACTTTTCGCAAAAAAACTTCATTAAACTAAACGACAGGCTAGAAAATATTGTTTAAGCTATAAAAAGTACCAGAAAGCTTATTCGGAGTGCACTACAGGGAGATAATTCACAATTTCGTCTTTATTTAAGCACTGTGATTTTTTTCCAATGGCGGCGCTACACTACACTAGTGCAGACTACGCCCTCTTAAGTGGAGGTCCAAAGACTATTAGATATAGAGCCAATTCAAACCAAGTCAGCATCATGCGATTTGGTAATTATCTTTTGTTTTTTCTAGCTAGAGTATACTGAACACAAAGAGACAGATTTTTTATACCAACTAAGTTTTTTTACATGTCTTGCACTCATAAAATCAATAGAAATAGTGGAAAATGTTCGTAATTTGTCATGTCCTGTATTTTTGGTTTGGTTTTCGCTACCTAAGCACAGAATACGTAATAGTATATTACAACCTTTAAGATATACACCGAGGAGCTCGATGGCGCAGTGGTTTAGCACTGGGCCAGCGATTGCGGAGGTTAAGAAACTTTTTTGACTTAGGTACCCACTACACTACTCAATTAAGAAACATAAGTTATTAATAGAATTCCCTGTTTCATTTTAGTACAGCAACGTTGTATGAACATCAGCTAAAAGCTGTGAAAAACTAAAAGGTAACTCAAAACTCTAAGGTTTTACAGGTTCCGGTTAAGTTTCAAATAACTTGACCATCAGCCATTTTTAATGCCCCACCGCTGGGGCACAGGCCTTCCTTATGAGTGGATGAGGAGAATGGGCCATAACCCACGCGGGCCGAATGCGGATTGGTAGGTGTTAACGACTGCAAATGCAGCCGGGACCAACGGCTAAACGTGCCTTCTTAAGCACGGAGAATGTCGAGATGATACATTTTTGGTCACCCATCCCGTGACCGACCCTTGCGAAAGTTGCTTAACCTCCGCAATCGCTGGGCCAGGCGCTAAACCACTGCGCCATTGAGCTCCTCGTTGTAAACAATATACATACATTTACTTTGTATACATAAGTTTTATTGTCATAGAGATTATCATTGGGTATAAGAGTAACCTATTACGTGGCATAGACTAAATCTGTCTCATGGGTATGCTGCAGATAAGCTTCGGGTAACTACGAGCGATAAATGAGAATGCCGCGCGAATATATTGCTATTTGAACAGACAGCTCAAGATTAATACAAGATTGTTTGTACGAAATGTTTGTTGGTTTAGATAATTGTTTTGAGGACTTCCGGGAATTTATGTTTGAAATATTGTTTTGAATTGCTTTGATGATGACTTTTTTTGCTTTCTGTTGAGATTAAAATATGCAGAGGTCAGTTTAAAAGCATTTCATAAAAAAAGCTTAAAAAAACAAAACCTCCATAAAAACTAACAAAAACAGCTTTAAAAATAAACAGCTCTAAAAAGCATGAAATAATATTCATTTGCATATTTACTAATAGGTGGTATCTGATATATTAAAAAACGTCTTATGAAATCGGGTAGGTTTTTTATATATTTTCAGTAAATATTCGATATATATCGTGATATACTTATATACTTGCAGCATATGGCCATATGGCAAACAGATCCCTGAATCGAAAAGTGGTCTTCACAAACCTACAACATTTTTAAAAGAACTATCCAACGACACCCCACAAGATGAGATGAGATGAGATGAGAACAAACAATCATCCCCACTTTACACGTAGGAAAGGTACACTACAAAAAATGATTTTTAAGATTTTATTCTACTACTTTTTCGGCGTTATTAATATGCATATTCTAAAATACAGCTTTCTAGTACTAAAGGCCTCTGAGCTAAGCCGCGAACGGACAGACGGACATGGCAAAACTAAAACGGCCTTACCACAAAAGATTAAAAAAAAACTGTTTAATTTAGACACTGTTTAAATGTGATGCCGTCTCTTTCAAACAATATTGTCAAAAAAGGCAGCATCACATTTAAACAGTGTCTAAGTAAAACACTAGTTGAACAGTGTTCTAAAACTATTTGTGGTAAGGCCGTAAGGGTTCCTTGTTGACTTGACTACGGAACCCTAAAAGTGACCTTCTTGCAGAAACGTTGCAATCCTCATTCCTTAGTCGGGGTCCGTATATTATTACCGGGGCTGTCTACCGGACAAGGGTTCCGTAATCGTTATTTGTGTTCTCACGGCGGTTTAGGGATCACTACAAATTTCGGTTAGCAGCCTACTCTCGCCCAAATTGCTCGGTCCACTTGATATATGTCTTGGTGAATTACTCTTGTTTATTTTACGAGGAATTAACTCCTTTTTTTGTAAGAATATTTTATTTAACGTATTTAAAATACCTACTACAATTTTGTACCTTTTCATTCCTCCCAAATGTCTCAGATATTCTTCAGTCCATTAACTTACCTTTTGTAAATACACTGGCCTTCAAAATTAAGTACCACACTTTTAAAATAGCAATTTTTCTTAAACAGTAGAAGTTAGAGTTTAAGTTTTTTTAAGTCCTTTTTATTTCGAAAATATTTCATGTGTATTTTAAAAGTTTTAACAATTTTAAAAGTGTGGTACTAAGTTTTGAAGGCCAGTGTATCTTTTTTGTGAAATTCCATTGTAATTTGTGAGAAGTTATAGCAAGCTTGATTGTTTTAAAATATAATGTACGTACGTACAAACAATTATAAGTATCTTAGCCACATCATAAAAAGATATACAGAAATGTTATTTAAATAAATTAAAAACTTTATAAGAAAATAGTAACCCATTTATGATAATAAAAAAAAAAGAACTTTAAATTATCTATTACAAATTACTAAGTTTTGCTGTTGGTCTGATGAGATTTAAGAGGGAGATTACACAATCAGTTTGCCTCCAGTCTGCCGCCAGTCCATTCATCAGTCTGGTTAGACTGGCGGGAGACTGATCGTATAACTCACCAGAATGATGAATGGACTGGCGGCAGACTGATTGCGTAATCTCCCTCTAAGAATTCATTTGAGCGTGGGTTAAAACGAAGTTTTATTTGGATAATTGTATTGTAACTTTTACAACTATTTTCATAAGTCCAATACCTTATGTGATTGTAAAAATCTAACAAAGAGAATATAACAAGGAGGATTTTGTTAAAAATTTTTGGTAAAAAAAAATTACGAATAATAAAAAAAAGAAATTGTACGAATTTTTTACTCTACGCTCAAATTCGTAGCGTTACGACGTAGCAGTTACGACGTAGCAGTAGGCGTATTATGAGTTTAGCTTACTATACTCGATAGCGTCTGTAGTTGACATTGTATGTCAACTTTTAGTTTAGTGTAGTTGCCGCCAGAGGTGCTGTCACAGTTTGATATTTTCGTTATAAATTTTGTATGAAACAGCAGACTTTTTCGCGATTTCAGAGTTTGTCCTATAGTAAAAGTTGTTCAGTTGGAGGGACCCATTCATATTCGTCATTACGGGATTTTTGTAACACACTGTATAATAGAACTTAATAATTAATTACATTGCATCTACTTGTACTGAGAAGTTAGATTCCGAATAAGGCAAAATGCTTTAAAGAATGCACTAGCAATGCTTGTGCGAAAAACTTTGAGTTTTTTTTTATTATTTGGATATAAGTATTACTATGTATAGTAAAAGTTGTTCAGTTTGATTTCCCTATCTACTATATTCAACATTACGATATATTCGGTGATAATAATTCAATTTGAGTAGAAAAAATTACGTTATTATCGTTCCATATCATATTATTATTGTCAAGCATGTGATGTGATAGTTCTACAGTAAATATTATAAATGTGGTACATACATAAACCAATTATTTCTACCGCGAGGCATATGGAGCTAATACGATAAATAAATATCCATAATGCCCTCAAATTGCGTCGCCGCATATGGTCGGGGTGGGGCGTAATGATATTACCGCACTCTCAGGGCATAATGTGGAAGTACACATTTTAGATATATCTGATATAAATATTTTCCTTTTTAGGGTTCTGTACCAAAATGGTAATTAAAAAGGAACCCTTATGGTGCGACTCTATCTGTCTGTCACAGCTGGATATCTCGAGAACTACTAATGCTATCAACTTGAAATGTGGAATAGTTTTAGATGACGTTTGCCCAACTATTTTGCAAATAAGAGAGAAATAAAAATATTTATATTTTTTTTGCAACAGGGACTGAAAGGGGGTCTCAAAAATTTGAAGTGAGGCTACTAAGGGCATATGGGGTATCATATAAAAGAGCGCTGCTTGCACATTCTCAAAAATATTTTTTAGGCCGCATAGTTTTCGACTTTTGATGAAAAATGTATGTAATGTATGATTATGGTACGGAACCCTCCGTCCGACTTGCTCTTGACCGTTTTTTTTATATCACAATAACTTATGACTTTACAAATGATACAGTACGTAGGCTTAGGAGTGATACTGATAGCATAAAAAGAATAGTCTTTTTTTGCTATCAGTATCACTCCAAATTGAATAATAAAAATTAAATAAGAACTAATAACAAACTTTCAGCCAAATAGATATTGCAGAAAATGAGGTAAATATAATTACAGATAACATAGATATAAGTAAATTAATTATTTGCCTTCAAAATTTATCTGGAATGAAACACGGTAAGGAGTAATTTAATAAATAAATATCCATAATGTCCCAAATGGCGTCGCCGCATATGTTTCAAGTGGGGCGTAATGATATTACCGCACTCTCAGGATGGATGTGCGAGTCCCATAGAAAGTACTCAGCCAGGGCACAGCTCTCAGATAAAATATAATCTTTTGTTGTATGTTAAAAATATACTTATTTAGACCATATAAAATATAGCAGATATCAAACGGAAAACAACATATTATAACATGTGATAACACACAGGAATGTATGTACATTTTCATAGAAATGTAAGTATGTTTGTGTGTGTAATTTTCAGCTACAAATTTAGTTTCGATTTAAAAGCATACCCATATTATAATTTACAAATATACAGAAAAGGATTTTTCTCGTTTTCTCACGATTTTACATAAAACATTATTAAAGTATTTATTTAAATTGTCATCATTGACCACTCTTAAGAACATAAATATCTAATCAATTTTTTGAGTGAAAATCTACAAAGATTTTCTGCCCTATCTAAACAATATGATAAGGCAAAGCACAGAATATAATGTTGGCCAATGTGAATAATTGAAGGCCTTAGTGTAAGCCCCTGAGATTAGTGGGAATGTTAGAAACGTCCGAGGTTGATTTTAATAATAATGGCTCTTGAACTGTTCTAGAATTATGTTCAGCTGATTTTAAAGACGTTGTTCGACATCAGCCATTTTCAATGTCCCCACTGCTGGGGCACAGGCCTTCGTTATGGATGAATAAAGAGGAGGGGCCCAATATGGATCAGTGTGTGTTAACGACTGCAAATGCAGTCGGTATAAGGGCTTAACGTGCCTTCCTAAGCACGGATAATACATTTTTGGTCACCCATCCCATGACCGACTGTTGCAAAAGTTGCTTAACTCTGCGCCACCGAGCTCCTCGACGTTGTTACGTTGTTCAGTTGAACTTAATTGATTATGTAACGAAATGTAAAGAATGAATAATTTAATGAAAATGGTTTACTAACTCACGACCTGAGTGGTGCAGTGGTCAATGTGCCAGTTTACCACGCAAGAGGTCCCGGGTTCGATTCCCTGCCGGTTTGTGTGTTACTATGTGTAATAAGTATATATTTAAAAATGTCTAGCACCCATATTAGAAGCTTTTCTTGGTTTGGGGCTAGATGGCGCTGTGTGAAAATGTCCAAGTATTTATTTATTTATTTAAAATTAATGTATTGGTTGTAGCGTATCAAAATATTGTTTGTTCTTTTTTGAGTACAGCCTTTCAAGCATTTCATATGGTGTCATATATGTGAATAGAAGATACATATAGCGTACGTAATTTAGCTGTCTTTGAAGTCAAAGTAAAATAATATCATCTCTTGGATATATTTTCTTAAAACACACATTTATTTTTGACTAAACAAGTACCAATAACTTTAATGTCGACATTTCCCCAATATTTTTTGTTTCGATATATACGATGACTTTCAATGTATTTCCGACCATAATCACTTGTTGTTAAGACATACATTTAAAAAACACTACCTAACTACAAAGTATAACATTAGGAAATAAAGCTAACGCACATTTCTCTAAGAGAATCAGTTTATGGGGTAATAAAAGAACGCATCGTGATTGGTTCCTTCAAGGGCCCTAATAAAGGACTTTTTATTTGCACCGCGAACGTTCTGGGCTAATGAAGAGCTCAAACAGGATTATTGTACCTATTAAAAGAACCCTTTTTGAGAGCCAGACGTTTCGCAAATCCACGTTGTCTATGGCGGAACGTAAAAAGCTTAAATTAAATGAGTAATACTAATTTGCCGTTAGCAACGCTATTGAGAAAATTATTGAGGCATCAAACGTTTGTACTTATAGTACTTGGTTTAAAAACTTAATTGTTGTTTTGGTCGCTGCATTATGAATATCTGCTTGATTGATATTTTATAACTACTTGGTGAATAAAAATTAAAATGTATACAAATGCAGACAAAACGCCACATTTTCTCATGCTACTAATTCGCATTTTGTTATTCACGTAACAATACTGCTGTCAGGACCATCAGCCATTTTTATTGACCCAACTGCTGGGGCACAGGCCTTTCTTATAGGTGGATAATTGGGCTATAATCCACCACGCGGGCCCAATGCGGATTGGTGGGTGTTAACGACTGTAAATGCAGCCGGGACCAACGGCTTAACGTGCCCTCTGAAGCACGGAGGAGCTCGAGATAATAAATGTTTGGTCACCCATCCCATGACCGACCCTTGCGAAAGTTGCTTAACCTCCGCAATCGTTGGGCCAAGCGCTAAATCTCTGCGCAATCGAGCTCTTCATATACTGCTGTATCAGAAATAGAATTTAGTAAATTGTGTGGGGTCTTAAGACCAGCCCCCCTACTCAAATGGCCAACAATTTATGTGTTTGACTGCTACGCTTACTATTAAAGCTTTAAAATAAGCAGTAAGCTATAAAATTAAGTGTCGTAAGCTTGTCAATTCCATACAATGCATCACAGTCTGTGCTTTACATAAGTTTGCGACACGCGATTTCATGGTCTATTTCTCATATTTAAGGTTTAGGCTGGCCTACCGGTTCCATTTCTTTGCTTTGCTGTTCTACTAGAACAGGGGGCCGTACCGGCTAACGCATCGAACTTCGGAAAGTCTGCCGGGCTTCAACTTAAAACAGACAAATCGAAGTAAGAAGATTCGTATTGTACTATTCGCGAAGATATCGATGTTCGTATGACATCATAAATTAGGGTTCGCCATTTTGGCCCGATTGGGGCTCGATTTATCTATTTTAATTTGAAGCCCGGCAGACTTTCCGGAATTCGATGCGTTAGCTGGTAGCCCCTGTTCAACTAGAACAGCAAAGCAAAGAAATGAAACCGGTAGGTCTGGGGCCAGCCTTAAAAGTAAGCGTAGCGTTCGAACTTATAGGATGGTAGCCATTTGAGTACAGGGGCAGTAGTTTCTCTTTCCTTGTTTCTCCCTTGAATATAATCACACCCCACCGCTTACTATAAAATTAACGATAATACTACGCAACACGATCCCTCACATTATTCAAACTTTTACTAACATCCATCAGAACGCGATAAAGCGAGTAATTTCTAAACTCAATTTCCTTCGCACCCTAACGAGCATTTAACAGTTAAAAGTCCGCTGCGACCGGAAAATTTAGGTCCGACAAAATTATATTTAATTTGGTAGAACGCGCCCCTTCCATGATGGTAAATGACATGTAATTGAGTTACTGCTGTTATTAACAAACATGGACGGTTAATCCTTGAGGCAGAGTCGGGTAAGCGTTTCCTTATTTACTTTTTAGCCCTTTTGGTGTTATTGTGAATCAACTACCCGTGTTATAGCCGGTTTTGGGTTCATATCTTGGTGTTGGTGGTACCTGATTGGAGTTATATCCATTTATATAATAATTTCGAAAAGAAAAATGACATAGTGTCAAACTTTATCCGTCATACAAATCTCATATATGTATTTTAAAAAACCGGCCAAGTGCGAGTCGGACTCGCGTACGAAGGGTTCCGCAAAAATCATGTCTGTTGTATGGGAGCCCCCCTTAAATATGTTTTATTTTAATTTAATTATTTATTTTTAAAGTGAATATACAAAACATTTCAAAATTCAGTTAAGTATACAAGGTGTTACAAAAGTACCCCTAATGCCGAATATGGTATACAGGGACCATCAAACTAATCAACTTTTACTATGGGGCCAACTCTGAAATCGCGAAAAAAAAAACAGCTGTTTCATGCATTTTGATATTTTCGATTTTGATTTTTGTATGAAACACCTGACTTTTTTTTCGCGATTTCAGAGTTGGTCCCATAGTAAAAGTTGATCAGTTTGATGGTCCCTATATACCATATCCGGCATTAGGGGTATTTTTGTAACACCTTGTATACTTAACTGAATTTTGAAAAAAAGAATCTAAAAAGAAAAATAAATGTGATGAAGGCAAAGAGAACCAATTATACTACAACTTTTTGATACAATCTATACTTAAAGTGTGACAACATAATAAACATTAGTAATTGTACAAACATCAGTAATACTTACTAATGTCGATAGTGTTGTCACTCTTAACATTTGCGATAGCTTCACGTAGTCGTCTTTCAATGATTTGAATTTAGCATCGAGATTTGAGTGGGTCGAACATAATCAGTTTATCCGATTCTTTTAATAATAATAGACCCTCCAGGAATAACCCGCTTCCGGGATGTATCAGACCATGAAAAGGGGTAATTAAATTTATTACCATGGGGATATGCGGGTTCAGATAACATGTTAATGAAGGAATGGGGACAGAGGTTTTGTGTCAAATCGGTGTATGTGTCCTGAATACTAATTATTATATTGTAATTATTTTTAGTTTATTATCATCGAGTTCTGTGTCCTAGTTATGACTCGCTCGCCAAGTGTGGGTGACCTACTATTTTGTAAAGCCTACGATTTTTGAAAATATGTGTAGGTATTAAATTATTAAATCAATTACATTAAATTTATTGCAGCGTAAGAGTTGATATACTAGGAGAAATTCGACGTTCCCACTAGTGACTCGGTAGCTCAGCGGTCAGAGCATTGGACCGGATATCCAAAGGTCGCGGGTTCGATTCCCGTCCGAGAACATGATCTGGTGCGAGTCGTATTTTTTCTAGTATATTATTTTGTATTATATAAATCAATTACATTTTAATTTAAACATTAATAGGGAAAGTGGAATATTTTGATTTGTGTACTATATATTAAAGTAAAAATAACTAAATCTAAAACGCATTATGACAACGACTTGTTTTTTGTTCAATCAGAAATAAGAAAGGAAATCACTGTACCAACCTTCATATTGACTACTGAGGCTGGCCCCAGACCTACCGGTTTCATTTCTTTGCTTTGCTATTCTAATAGAACAGGGTGCCGTACTGGCTGACTCATCGAACTTTGGAAAGTCTTCTGGGCTTCAACTTAAAACAGATAAATCGAAGTAAGAAGTTTCGTATTGTAGTTATTTAGAAGATATCGACGTTCGTTTATTTTGGTCCGATTGGGGCTCGATTTATCTGTTTTAATATGAAGCCCGGCAGACTTTCCGAAGTTCGAGCCGTTAGCTGGTAGTCCCTGTTCAACCAAAACAGCAAAGCAAAGAAATGAAACCGGTAGGTCTGGGGCCAGCCTCAACTAGCGGCTATTTGTAAGAGAGGGATTACACGATCATTCAGACTGACATCGGACTGATACAGGGCTGCCATTTGTACGATTTATTATTAGAATTTCTTAGAAAAATAGTACAAATAGCAGCCCTGTATCAGTCTGGTGTTAGTCTAATCGTGTAATCCCTCTCTAATAGCTTAATTCATACCCTTTCTTAACCATCTAATAAAAATCACTCTAAATCCAGCAAAAGTGTTGATTGATGTCCGGATATAAATTTGGCCCCAATTCCCATATTAAAAACTGCCAAATCACTTCGAGTAAAAGGCGGGACCTAATTGCCCTTGAAAAATGGGAGAGGTTTCGCGCGAAAGGCATAAAAGGATTTGTTAGGTAGGTACAATTAGTCGCATATAAAGTATAACCACTTATTTTGATGGATTAATATTTGTATCGAAAATAATCTAAGATATTTTAAGGATATTTTCTATAAACCTAAGCTTTTTGCCTTCCAACAGCAACCAAATATATATAGCTAGGGTTCCGTACCCAAAGGGTAAAACGGGACCCTAACTTACTAAGACTCCGCTGTCCGTCCGTCCGTCTGTCTGTCACCAGGCTGTATTTCATCACCGTGATAGTTAAGACATTTGAAATTTTCGTAGATGATGTATTTCTGTTGCCGTTATAACAACAAATACTAAAAAACAGAATAAAATAAATATTTAAGAGGGATCCTATACAGCAAACGTGATTTTTTTTGCTCGATATTGATAACGGCAACAGGTAGTTGCTTGAAATATTCACAGAATATTATATATTCACTTTCAAAATAAATAATTAAATTAAAATAAAACAAATATTCAAGGGGGGCTCCCATACAACAAACGTAATTTTTACGGAACCCTTCGTGCGCAAGTCCGACTCGCACTTGGCCGGTTTTTATTTGACACTTTAAATCGAGTTCGAGTGCGAAGTGGAGCGTCGAAGTAACGGTGGAATTATCTTACTGAATGCCACTTCTTACATCATCTCATACTTTATCTGTCAAAATCTCACGGACAATAGTTCAACTCGCTGACACGCTCGCAAGGGTAGCGCTAGTGTAAATTCGAATTATCAACCGAGTTTTTAGAATACCAATCAAGCTGAATTGGTGTGTAAAAATGTAAGCACCTGTTTTCTGGATTACTGCGATGAGTACGCGTTTCATGTTAAAACATAAGTTTTACTCATATGTACTAACCTAACCTAACCTAACTATATTGGCGCAGTTGTCGGTCTGCGGGTCAGGATTCAGTCCTTAGTCTTCCTGTCCGTCCGTTCCCCGATAGTCATCTGTCCGTCTCTCCGCTACGTCATTCCTGTCAACCTCTGTCGTATGTCTGTCAGCCTGTCTGTCACTAGTCGAAGGAGGCTGGACGCTGCGACACTAACCTAACTTACTCTGTCTATCTATATATTTAAATTTCAAAGTCCTGAGTGACTGACTGACTGATATATCATAGCACAGCCCCAGGCGCGGATCCAGCCCTCAAAAAAGGATGTGGTCACAGCCACCCGAAAATCGGCCAAGTGCGAGTCGGAGTACGAACTCGCTCTCATGAACAATCATGGGATTACTAATGTTTAGTCAAAAAACGTATCCCAAAATATCACATCGCAAACTATTTTACGCAAATTTTTAATTTAGCAAAAAAACAACAACAGATAAATAACATTAGAAAAAAATAGTAGAAAAAGTCGACTCACCCGTAGCACTTTAATATAAAAATAGCATTGTGAATGCGAAAAATCAAAATTTTAATAGTTATACATTTTAATAGTGTTACAAAAATACCCCTAATGCCGAATATGGTATATAGGGACCATCAAACTGAACAACTTTTACGTCATGCTCCCCAGCAACCCCTATGACTGTTATAACATTTTTTTTCAACCAACGCGATTGTACACAATAAGTTCTCAATTAGAATTGAAATAGAATTTGCTATTTTTTTATTAGGCGTTGTAATTAATACAATAAATATAGTTTTTTAAATGAAACTAGGTGACTAGAATAGTTTTACTCCTTTTGAGCAATAGTACATTTTATAAATAACCTAGTACTTACTGAATCCTTAGTATTTGCGCTGAATTACCTGAAATTCAATATGGGGTTGCTGGGGAGATGCTCCACAGCAGCCCCAAATACAAATAACTGTACGTTGTAATCTACAAAGGTACATTTCTTTTTAAAGTTGTACTAATTGAGAACTTATTGTGTACAATCGCGTTAGTTGAAAAAAAAATTTATAACAGTCATAGGGGTTGCCGGGGAGCATGACGTCAACTTTTACTATGGGACCAACTCTGAAATCGCGAAAAAAAATCAGCTGTTTCATACATTTTGATATTTTCGATTTTAATTTTTGTATGAAACAGCTGATTTTTATTTCGCGATTTCAGAGTTGGTCCCATAGTAAAAGTTGTTCAGTTTGATGGTCCCTATATACCATATTCGGCATTAGGGGTATTTTTGTAACACCTTGTATAGCTGTTTCATCTTTATCGATCGTCAAAACATCTGGAAAGATGTTTCTTTCGAATTCACAATCACAATGACAATATCTAACCTTTCAAGTGGCCCAATTACATTTTTGCGAAAACCATTTTGCATGAATATGTAAATCCGGCGAGTGTCATAAAATGAAAAACGTACGCCGCGCCGCCGCCGCTAAGAACGAGCAGATGGGCCTCGTTATGTCCCGCTGGGGGATTGGAACACTTGAGTTTTGTAAGCAATGTTTCTTTTAAAGTACGGCCATTTTTTGGGCTGTAGCCATTTTGAGGAGTGAACTGTATCCTTAGTACGAACATCTATCGAGACAAATAACGCTTATAAAAAAATTGTTTAAAAAACATAAAATTACGACTTCAAAAAAACCTGAAAACAAAAACAACTTCAAAATTTAATACCTCTAAAAAGCAAGAAATAATTTTCAAATGTAATGATAGTTACGCATATCAAATTAATAAAACACGTGTATTGGAGTCGGGTGGTGCTTTTAGAATTAAAATTAAAAAAAGAAGTTGTCCTCCCGCCCCACCCGACTTCAATACACTTGTTTTATTAATTTGATATGCGTAACTATTATTAGATTTGAAAATTATTTCTTGCTTTTTATATATGTAATTACATAGATGATTTTACTTATTATTGTTCTAATTATTCATGACTCCCATGACATTAGGCCCCATATCTCCAAAGATTATCGTCGGCTCTCAAAGAATCTTATATGAAACCAAATTGAAAGTATACCTAATCGAACAAAAAAACAATTATTAAAATCGGCACACCAATGCCAGAGTAATAGGTGTACATACGTACAAAAACCAAAAAAAAAATTCGTGTCGAATTGAGTACCTCCCTCCTTTTGAAGTCGGTAAAAACTCGATAGAGTAATATAATTTTGTATGTACAGCTCAACCTATCGCCGTAGAGCGAACTATTTATATAGTATTTAATTAAGAAATGTTTGTTTCTTACAAAATTGTTGTCAGTTAGGTTTGTTTGTTAGAATGGTAATGACACAGAAAAACAAATAACAAAGACTTATTTAATTTGAGCTCGATGGCGCAGTGGTTTAGCGCCTGGCCCAGCGATTGCGGAGCTTGAGCAACTTTCGCAAGGGTCGGTCATGGGATGGGTGACCAAAAATTTATTATCTCGAGCTCCTCCGTGCTTCGGAAGGCACGTTAAGCCTTTGGTCCCGGCTGCATTTGCAGTTTTAACACCCACCAATCCGCATTGGGCCCGCGTGGTGAGCTATGGCCCATCCTCCTCCTTATCCTTGCTTGGCCTTGAAGGCTTGTGCCCCACCAGTGGGAACATTAAAAATGGCTGATGTTCATTTCATTTGTGCTACTCTTTAGAAATAAAACAGCAAAATAACTTTGTACTACACAATTCATTACACCGATAAAATTAAAATATCTTTTAAAACATAACCTTAAAGTAGGTTTTCGAATTGAGCTTGGTTTTGCCGTTTCCTTAATAAGAAACGGCGCTCGGGGCTTTGTGTTTTTATGAGTGCTATAAGTGCTATAACAGCGCTATAAGTGGAGTTTGTTGCTCTGCGTTATGATCGTAATGTAAGTCAAAATAAAGTTTTAGATAAGACAATGTCGTTTTATTTTGGAGGTCACCTTTTATCAAACGAAGCAAAACTGTTTTGTTATTTAAGTTTTATTTTGTTTTAAAATTTTGT
Source organism: Catoptria pinella (assembly GCA_963556745.1). Lineage (NCBI taxonomy): Eukaryota > Metazoa > Arthropoda > Insecta > Lepidoptera > Crambidae > Catoptria > Catoptria pinella. The sequence goes on from OY750769.1 coordinate 10,413,831, forward strand.
CTATTCTTTTATTACGAACGGGGAAAAGCTTGCTAGAGCGTTGACGGCAAACGGTATTTCATACAAACTTTCTATTTTAATGAAACTTCATGTGTGCACTATGTGTACATAAGCAAAATATTTTGGTCTAAAAATTTAGTTGAAAATATTTTCGATAAATAGTGTTACAGCCAAATTAGACCACTTTAAATTTTCCATAGAAACAGACATTTCTAATTATCTTTTTTAAAATAAAACAATTCAAAAATATTTTCAACTAACTTTTTAGACCAGTGTATTCTGCTTATGCTACCTATAGTGCGTACCTATGAAGCTTCATTAAAATCGGTTCATTCATTTCGAAAATAAGGACTTGTAAGTTTGTATGAAATGCCGTTTGCGTCAACGCTCTTAATAAGTATAGGGAAAATAGTTAGGAGAAATAGTTAATAAGTATAGGATAAATAGTTAATAAGCATAGGAGAAATAAGTACTTAATACTTTTCCAAAAACTTAAGGTTATTTAGCTGCTGTCGCTGAAACTGTTATTGTAACTGTTAAATTAACTATTTAATTATATTCTTTATACTGACGACTTCCGTGGTCGAGTGGCTTTGTACACCGGTTTTCCATCTCTGAGGTCCCGGGTTCGATACCCGGTTGGGTCAATTTAGAAAACGAACTTTTCTATATACAGGTCTGGGTGTTTGTGATACCACCGTTGTCTCTGATTTCCATAACACAAGTGCTCTAGCTACTTACTTTGGAATCGGAGCAATGTATGTGATGTTGTCAAATATTTATTTATTTATTTCTACTATTTTCTAAAAACTTCCCCATAAATGTAAAACTTATATAAACTTTAACTTGCCACTTAAATAACCCCTGCATAATGGAAAAAAACATAATTTAAAACAACAGAAACCCAACTACGAATCTTGTAATTAAGCAGCCCTAAGCAAACCTAACTTCCTTTCCAGTGACATCAGCCTTTGTTGAGAAATCTAGATGTTAGCACTAAATAATATTTATCTTAATGAGGTTCCATAAAAGAGCGTTTTTCATAACGTTTCAACCTATTATTTTGTAGTCGGTTTCAAAAGTAGGTCGAGTTTTAGGACCTTGGCACATTTTAGTATTTTATGTAAACAACTGCTTAAATGTTATTTGAAAATTGTCAAGAGCGAGTCGGACTCGCGCATCGAGGGTTCAGTCCTTTCCATCATCATTCTGAAAAAGTTTACTATTTAGAGACTTCGTTTTATTTTTCCTGTAATCTTTACATTAACTTCTATGACATAAAATAATTTCAGATTTTTTTTTATGCAAAATTCGGAGGTATTTTTTTACAATGCGGCCTAAAAAAAATTTTTGAGAATATGCAAGCAGCGCTCTTTCACATACAGACAGGGTGAGTCGCACCATAAGGGTTCCTTTTTACCATTTTGCTACGGAACCCTAAAAAGATAATGTAGACATTTTAGAAGTAACTAAAGAAACAATTTACACTATTCTGGTGAAGTACCTAAGTATCCGTCTGTTTTTTCTTGGGCGCATAGGCTTATAAGTAAATTGAGATCATAATAATTTGATTTAACATGCGCGGTAATTTCAATTAGAACATAGTCTTCTTCGACGTTTCGTCATCAAATGAATTTAAATGCCTCCACTACAGCGGCTTTCCTTTTACATAAGTGATGGATAATGCGGATTAGTCGGTGTAAATGCAGCCGGGGCCACTTCCGAAGCACGCAGGAGCTCTAGATAAAAACATTCTGTCATCTATCTCACGGACCCTTGGGTAAGGCTTTAGTCACACACAGCGAATATGCGCTGCGATTACGCACTCATTCACTGTTTGTGACAAGGGCATTCGCTGCGAGTAGCCATACCGGTCCGCGTCATTATTCGGTGTGTGACAGACAGAGTGCAATCTGCGAGTATTTATTCGCAGCGAATGCACTCGCATCAAATATTCTCTGTGTGTGACTGAAGCCTAAAGTGGTATTTACTGCCGCAATCTCTGGCTGCTCTGATCCACTGCGATATCGATATTTCATAATAGGTCCATACTTATACACTTCTAAAACTTTCGCGCGTTCAGTTCATTAGAAATAAAACACTTTTTACGGATTACAGCGCGTATATTATTTTTATCGCGCGTATATTACCTTTCCAGGGGCCGTGGCCGTCCTCCCGTGACCCGGCTTCTGGAAAGGTGTCAAAACGTCGGGAATTCAAAAAACCAATAAATACAAACTAAATAATTCTAAAACAACACCTGAATTAATAATATACGCGCTGTAATTCGTAAAAAGTGCTTTAGGTCCATACTAATTACATTCGCGCGAATTAGCGATGTGCAAGTAGGCAATGTGAAACAGGCCAATCGATTATGCCAATTCTGTTTTCGCAGTAAGCGAATGAGCCAAAATAAATATATAATTCAATGGAATAAGCTTACCTCTTCAATCCGCCGCTTCACGTCACATCACTTATATCATATTCTTCCTTGACAGTGTAATAGGCGTCAATTCTGACATCACATCTACCGAATGCTCTCAATAAACGGTTGAATTGGTGTGTAAAAATGTAAGCACCTGTTATCTGGATTACCGCGATGAGAACGCGTTTCATGGGCTAATGTTTTACTTATATGTACTAACCTAACCTTACCTAACCTAACTTCCTCTTACTCTGGTTTCCCTTCAAAACGTATAAATCTTTCGCCTTTTACTAACCTAACTTCCTCTGTCTAACTATATATTTAAATTTCAAAGTCCTGACTGACTGACTGATATATCAACGCATAGCCCAAACCACTGGACAAGTCCAACGCGGCGGACATTTATCGCCACCTCATTGAAATTAAGTTTGCGATTCGATTATACAAGCGATCTGATATTAAGCGATTTTAATATCAGATATGCGTACTTAAATAGTAATTATGCAGATTTGAATATTATTTCTTGCTTTTTAGAGCTGTTTCTTTTTGAAGCTGTTTTTATAGCAATTTCTTTTTGCTTCTATACACAACAAACTGTTTGAAAGGAATAACTTAGTTCATGAGGGTAATTTATAATCTTTCTTTCATGACTCCCAGTTTCAAACAACCGGCAAAGTAAGTGCTTACTTGCACAGAACAAAGCGCCAAGTAAAAAGTTTTGTTTTGCCTGTATCGCTGCGATATGAATAAGTGGCTCCTGCAAACAAAGTTGTTATGTGTGTAGCAACTTTAAAGTTTATTTCACGAAACGAGCTACCGAAGAAAATAGATCCGTGCCTAATATAGCCTAGCTCTAGCCGCGCGCATTGACCAATGAGCTGCGAGTATTTTGTTCCCTAGGAGTTCGATTCGTGGGACGGAGTATAGTAAAAGATAACTTTTTAATAAAGCTTTGCCTGTCTGGAAAAAATTGTGATATAAGGCATATGCGCTATTGAATGCAATGAGATATGCCGCTGTTTGAAGCGCAAGAGGAATGGGATAGCGACTGTGTCAAAGCAAGACACACCTATTGGCTTTAAGCTCTAGCTGCACAGTTTTATTGAAAGATAGGTGATCATCGAAGTAAAACTTATTCGTAGCAGTCCATCGATTAATAAATATTCGATGAATCGTTTAGTTGAAGCAGCGTTTGGCGATCAAAGGTTGTTTCGCAATATGTTCAATTCGATCAATCGTTCAGTCGACTTTCCGTTAATCGAACATATGACTGTCGAACCTAAGTTACGGACCCTACAAACATCCAGTACTGAGACAATATAAAAAAACGTTTTCTAAACTAACCCAGCCAGGGATTGAATCCGGGATCTCAGACACGACACCAAGCCATTCGATCACGGAGATGTTGTTTATAATTGGCTATAAAAAGATTTGGTGGTCTATATCCACCATCTCACTATCACTATATCTTTTTTAACAGCGTATCCACCAGCGAGAGTTTACAACAATACAAATCCATTAGTGTTTTATTTGAAGAGCGCAGCTTCCAGTCTATTGTAGGGCGGCCTTGGCCTTCGTCGAGGGCCGTTCTGTCCACAACGCGAAACATACGGGGTGGATTTTTATCAGATTGTTTTCGTGGAGGAGTGTAATTCGTAATATTTTCGAAAGTTATAAAGATAAACGAAAGGCAGTAGTGCCAAAAGATGCAAAAGCTTGCGAGGCATCGTATGGTACCAAATTTTCGAAAATAGGTCTGTAACTTTTTTGGGAAATCGAAAATGGTGAAGAAAACGACATAATCTCCCGTTTTTTAGGACAAAAAGTTGATTATTCTAAAAAAAATATCTCCCGTTATTTACGGTTTCCGTTAAAAAATCCACCTTTTATATACTCGGTTGAGTCGGTTAAAAAAACATTTAGGTACTTTTTGATTTGATTATTAGAAACTATAGAAGATTTACTTCTTGTAGGTAATTTTTGTTTATATAATAAATAACACAAATAAGAAATGTAAGCATAAAGAAAAGTATTTTTAAATTTTAGAAATGTACTGAAAAATAACATTTCATTTACCTAACATCCTACATACCTACATTTGAATAAACGATAGCTGTTTTCTCAAGTTTAATTTGATGTGATGTGCTCTCTGTGGAGTAATAACATAATTATGTTATAGTAATAACAATTACATTAACATAAACAAAGAAAACTCTTTTTGATGAGTGATATGATAACTGGTAACAAATAGGTAGGTACCTAAAGAGATTAGCTTTTACATGTTTGTTGTAATAAAAAAATATTTGGTTGTCGTATGTCTCTTACTTTTGATAAAAACCGTTCAAATATTTATAACGGCTATCATTTTGTGTTGTTATTATGATTGAAATGAAAATGTAAATTACGAAGTTACTATATTAATAATGAGGAGCTCGGTGACGCAGTCGTATAGCAATTGGCCCATCGATCGCGGAGGTTAATCAACTTTCGCAAGGGTCGATCATGGGATGGGTGACCAAAAATTTATTATCTCGAGCTCCTCCGTGCTTCGGAAGGCACGTTAAGCCGTTGGTTCCGGCTGCATTTGCAGTTGTTAGCACCAACCAATCCGCATTGGGCCCGCGTAGTGGGTCAAAGCCCATCCTTCTTATCCACCCATAAGGAAGGCCTGTACCCCAGCAGTGGGGACATTAAAATGGCTGATGGTCGACTATATTAATACACTTTAATACATACCAAAAATGCGTGGTTTTTTTATTGACAGGCCTAATGCCGATTGCTAGGTCAAAATAAAATAGACAAAATAGTTCTTTCATATTTTAATAAAACTGTTATTTGACAATATATTTATTAAGGTATCAATTAAATACTTTAAATTACAAAATAGTTGTAAGTAGATTCTAATTTGCTTATTTTTACAATGTTTTAAATATTTATCCTAAACTTATTACTAGGAAAGGTTTCAGTTAATTATTAGGTACTTATCACTAGTTACTAACAAAATATAGATTAGATCGACTAGAATATCATCAACACCCAAACTCGAAAAAAATTGTAATAAATCTTATATATTTTTTATAAATGATTTCATGGGTTTTTTTTTTTAAATCGACCATAACGGTGTTACTACATATGATTTTTAAACTACATAATATGTTTAATTTAGACTCTGTTTAAATGTAATGTCACTTTTTTAAACATTGTTTAAAAGATACAGTATCACGTTTTAATATAATATAAGATAACATCACAAACATAGCTCATTCCAAAGTAAGTAGCTAAACCACTTGTGTTTTGGAAATCAGAGATAACGGTGGAACTACAAACACCCAGACCTGAGCCAATATAGAAAAGTTAGTTTTCTAAATTGACCCAGCCGGGGATCGAACCCGGGACCTCAGAGATGGCGACACCTTGAAAACCAGTGTACAAACCACTCGACCACGGAGGTCGTCAAAAGGTCGTTAAACAGTTTAAAAAACTCTGTAGTAACAATGGTATATTGGTTCATTGCCGTACGGAATGGCATGCATCGTTGCTCAGTAGATGACATATGTAGTGACAATTTTCCAGTTGAACGTCTACCAGAATTATATCTCTCAGTTGCCACACTATTTACTTTTGAAACTTGAGATTTTAGCATTCACAATTCTATTTTTATACAATACTTGAAAAAATACGACTTGCAACACATCATATTCTCGGACGGGAATCGAACCCGCGACCTTTGGATGTCCGGTTCAATGCTCTTACCGCTGAGCTACCGAGTCACTAGTGGCATCATAGAATTTCTCCTAGTATTTCCTACTCTTACGTAGCCAGCCAGCGAGCGTTATTTCATCAATGTAGGGAATTACCTATTTACTTGCTTCACTTTATCAGTATTTCAGAAATTATAAGGGTCAATTTCAACAAGTCGTGTTTTTTCTTTCATTTCGGTTGAATTTTTTATTATAAAGTTTTTTTAAATTCTAACTGTGGTTTATTGTATTTCTTTATACTCTTAATGCAAATATTTAACACTATCAAAATATCTTTACAGACTTATGAGATATACGTGTTTAAAAATGTGATGTCACCGAAATGAAAAGGTTGTTAACCGAAATGAAATAACTAGCCGCCGAAATGAAAGAACTTATACACCGAAATTAAAATCCACCGAAGCAGACATATACAGGTGTACCGCAATACTTATACAGGGTATTAAATACCCGGTATTTGTTAATCCCCCTATAATGCCGAATATGATAGATAGCATTATCATGCATGCATACGACCTCATGGGCGAGTAAGACGTGAGTAAGGTAACTGGCCCGGTAACAACACCTTTATCTAACCCTACCCTACTGTCAACTTCATCTGCACACACACGGTGGTTCGTACGAATAGCTTGCGGCAATAACCTTCCAGTCGTCGTCATGTTGCTGCTGAATAACAGACGAGGCTCTGACAGCGAGTCTATGGCTGTCCATAGACTCCAACTCTGTTTGCAGAAATGAATATGGAGAACACAGATCAACTTTGGGCCCAAGCCAAAATTATGGTAAGGAACAGTCAAAAGTCTGAACGACTCGCGGATAACATCAAACGGCAACACTAGATGAGCGACACTATTTTAGCACTGATTGAGGATAGACAGATAATGAAGGGTTTGGGAGCCTTTTGAGAACTAAACTGTTTAGTCTATCGGTCTGTCGTGTCTAGTCTAGGCACATCCCAACCAGCATGCAGACAAGATCGTAACACACATCTTCAAACATTTGAAGAACGGAAAAGCCACAGCCACAGGTAGCAACGACACGACGTATCCCGGCGAGGCGGTGCATCTATCGAACGAGTCGCGGTGCAGGGTTAGGTCAAGCCAAGTGGTAAATTGCCAATGAGGTGGACGGACCAAGTCAGAGCAGCCGTGGATGACTGCTTGCACGTATGCATAAAGAAGGCAGCCACTAGCGAAGAATGCCGATGAATAGTAATGCAGGTCACTTCCACTTCCGCTGAAGGATTATGACGACCACGACCACCCTGCCAAGTTTACTGACTAAAAAGAGAAGATACGACCACGTAAAATTATTACAAAGTCTGAAAACCATCGTATATCTGAGAAATTTTGCGTTTTTATTTGTAGTTATGGAAAACGGCAATGCAACCCTAGACGCAGATGGACTATATTCTATAACTTAAATGGTCAAAATCACTACACTATGTCGGACTATGTAGGTCACTGGCCAGTTTTTCATAAAAAGAAACATATAATTCCCTTTCAATCAAGTAGTGGTTACAATAATAAAAGGTCGAAGTTAGTATCGCTTAAAGTACATGCCTTAGAAACACATTAAAAAATACACTTAAAGATTTTGAAATATCACCTGCTGGCCTGGATTTTCACCGAAATGAAATAATAATAAGCCGAAATGATAAAACAATCCACTGACATGAAACAATTATGCACCGAAATTCTCATCACTCACCGAAATGATTTTTTTTATCATTTCGGTTAGTTTTTTATCATTTCAGTTGACAGTTTAGGCCACCGAATCAACCGAAATGAAGACACCGAAATTAAAAACAAGGACAAAAATTCGAATTAAAAGAAAACTATTTAATACAGATTGTTATGAATACTACTCAAATAAACGTAGTAGAAATAGCGTACTTACGAACAATCAATTAAACATACTAGCTCTTTGGAAGACGAGTAATACCCATAAACGGAAATGAAAACAAAGTTGTCCCATGACCACCGAACAGCAATACTTATTTTTTTGGCGGGAACCGCTGGCCAGCTGCGCACTTTCTTCCACAACAAGCACTTAGGCGGCACTGGTACGTAAGTTTTAAGCGTATGAGGGGGGAGCTAAAGTTGTTCTATGCAAAAATATACCTTATAAACTTTAGGTCACCGAAATGAATAGACTTTCTGGGACACATGCGTTTACTCATACCAGTTATTAAACTGGGTAGATATAATTATAAAATTACTTTGTGATAATACCCTCACTATTCATGATTAAAATAAAAGTAACAACATATCCAAATAATCAATAGTTTTTGTTGTAAGAGTGAAATTACACTGAAAAAAGTGTTCTGGACAGCTACCGAAATGATAAAATCGGGGCTTCACTATTATTTTTTCCTAACTAACTGCAATCCAAATAAAACAATATTTATTGCCTCTTATAGGCAACGACCTCTTCTACATAGAAAAAAATATTAGAACTGTAAAGCAACGTTTTACACTACCGATTTCATCCGTGCCGCGTAAATTTTTCAAATGGGAAATCCACTCATAACTTCCAGTTACTTTTAGATCAAAAAACTATTATTAGTAATCATATATACGTCAAAAAGTCACAAGGGACGTAGAGATAATTAAAGTGTACGTTCAATAGTTACTGCCAGCAGCTGCGATCGACAGAGTTCGCTTGTAACGTATTTTCGTGATAGGTAGACCCCTATCACTAAAATGCGTCACGAAAATCTGTAGACTATAAATGTTTTCTCCCATATTCGTATCGTTATCGTTCGTCTCATATTCAAACATTTTGCCTTCCTTTTACGAAAACAAGACATGGTTTTTATATTTTTGCGGAAGAATAATAAATTAGAAAAATTGAAACTTTAAAGAAAGAAAAGCATTACAGAGAAAAACAGAGACGAGTTTATATTTGTACATTTTCTTACACACAATGTTTTGAGTGTTATGCTAGTTTCACATGAGGGCAGAACAGTAGGACAGAACAGTTTGGAAGGACAGTGGTGTTTAAATACGAAATAGGAAAACAAACAAATTTTTAAGTAGATGGATGAACAAACCACACGCCACATGCAAAACAAGTCGGGACGCACGCACGCACACTTTCCTACTCTCTGCACTGCCTGCAGCGCAGGCCTCGCGAGGCAGTGCTTCGCGTTCCATGAAGACAGACGAGCGAGAAAGGTGGTGGTGGGAGCAAACTGCTCTAAAAAAATAAACCGGCGGCCTATTAACTGTTCTGCCTTGGTTACTGTCAAAACAGTAAGTGTTCTGTCTCGGCGTGTGCGTTCAAACAGTAGCAGTACTGTGCTGCCTACTGTTCTGCCTCACTGTTCTGCCCTCATATGAAACTAGCATAAAGAAACAATTCGGGACCAAAGGATCGAACTGAATATAATAATCAAATACTCGTTCAAGAAAGCTCATATTTATAATCTCGCAAATTGCTAATGCGCTGGAACCATGTCACATTAACATGTTGACGTCATCCGCAACTAAAAATGACAGAAAAATTCTAATAGGTGTGAAATTTAATATATTAATTATTAAATTATTATTATCAATAAGATAGGGTCTAGTTATATAAAAATTAATCGATTGTTTTTCCTTTTTGAGGTTAAAAAAATGGCCGCCACCGCCAGGCGCATAAGCAATTTGCACTCATTTGCAGGGATTATACATAACCTTCAAGTTTGAGCGTTTTTAAACAGTTTCGACAGTATTTGTGGCGAATATTCAAATATGGCCGCCTATAATGTCCCTTTTCAATGAATCAATCTTCCATTTGTTTTCACTATTCATTCTACCGGTCGTTTTTAATGACAAAAAATGCGGATACAATTCTCTTCTTCTTTGGTCGAAACATCTTTTGGTCGTACTTAAAACTACATACATCAAGGACGACAATTTTACTGAATATTTCAAACCTAAAATGAGTATGGACAATCTGAATATATACGAAGTTCTAAAAATAGCACTATGTATTGATTTTAGAACTGCCTATAAACCACTGAAAGGAAAGTTAAGTACATGCTTAAATCAAGGAGAAACTTAGGTAGGCAGTTTAGCTTAAGCTAATTATGTAATCCTAAGTACCTTATTCACATTAGATTGATTGGTTATAGTTTTTAACCGATATTTTTCGCAAATAAACCCGAAACTACGCCTTTTGGTTTGAGTAAAATAATTGAAACTAAGGCATAAGTTGCTTTGGATGCCTATTATCCTTCAATAACAATACTAAAGATAATCCCAATTTTTCGATAAACGCAAGCATCCGAAATTTTCGTTCACCAATAAAATGGTTTAGCGTATTCTTGTTATAGGGATGTCACACACGCGTTACTCGAAATTTTCCATTCGTCACAGTTTGAGCAAACTTTAAATGACCGAAAATAATATGCTACCACACAAAGTAATGAAATACCTGTATCTTATCGTATTTATTCAGTAATTTGTATTGTAGATATGATCAAATACATCTAAATTGAGGTTTGAAGGTAGCGTAATTGACCTGAAACCGATGTCATGATGGATATTAAAGAATTATGTACATTATCCTAATAATCCTTATAAGTTTTGGCCATAATTGTACAATTTGACAGTGTGTTACTGTCTTTCTACATTATCAAATTATAATATAACTCTTAAAATATTTTTGTATAATTTTTAGATTAGAATTTTTGTAGCTATAATTTAACATACTTACAACAAAATAATGGTATTTTTTTCAATCCTAAATAATTAAGAACGAATGAAGTTTCTTTAGCTAATGTTTTGGATAAACAAAACAAATAAAATATTGCAGTTTACACTAGAAAATAGTTTGTTAGGCAGCTGTCAATTTATATCAATGCCAATTTTGTTTTCGCATGAGTGAACTTAATCGGTCTTACCACAAAAGATTTCAAAACACTGTTTAATTTAGACACTGTTTAAATGTGATGCCATCTCTCTCAAACAACATTGTGAAAAAAGTGACAGCATCACAGTTAAACAGTGTCTAAGTTAAACACTTGTTGAACAGTGTTTTAAAATCTTTTGTGGTAAGGCTAAAAAAGTTTACGCTGAAAACCCTAGTCTTATCCATTATAGAGAGGACAATATTATAAAGGACGATATTTGACAGGGCTAAAAAAAAAATTCCGACAAACTACGAGTAGGTACTATCCCTAATCATATTATCAAAGGGTCTAATTACTTTTCTGATTTTGTATTGAGTATTTTTTGCTGCTAGTGTTTGTCTTTCTATCAGAGAGCAAAGTAAAATGACATTTAAATTTTGAAACACAGAGATTACACTACTTAGAAAAGCGTGTGTTTAAGACAGAAGTGCCGCGCTGGCCGAATACGGAGGGTACGAATCACAAAACAAAGATTTTTTCCTCTTCGTCATTTATTTTGTTGCCCTAGAAGCTGTAATACTAACTATGGCCTGGTTTGGTCTGAGATTGCTTCTACGTAATGTCTATGTGTGCATGTATGGAAAACTGCGATTTGTTTCAAGCGGCGCGCTTTTGCTTACTTTATATTTCTTGACAAAGCTGTAATACGAGAAAAAGTAACGCAACATTTAAATAGTATTTCACTTAGATTAGCACCACACGACTAAAGATGCGTTTCACGCTTTAAAATTATCTATTTGATCTATTTCTATACATAGATATGGCGAAGAGAGAAATAGAAGGAATCTAGACAACACTACGGAAATATTGAAGATAAAGTCTTATTACTAATTAATATCTGTACAATTTTGTTTCTCATTTAAAGGCCTTGAGTGTTTTGGAATGACTCTCCAACATTGCAAATACTGATGATTAATAACCAAAAGAAGAAACATAAAACATTAGCAAAAGTCAGTTTCAGAGAAAACTCTGTAAGAACAAATTCAAAGTAGGCACCAGTGGCGAGGGGTGAAATTATGGCGAAGGCACACCCCTGACACTCTATACAACCGCTCCGTAATAATTCCCTAATACACAGACATTACACAGATGACGTTTTGTACGCGCGCAATTGTGTGTGTAAAGCTAGGGCTACTACGGGAATCGTGTCGCCTCACACATACAAATAAGCATATTGGTTTTTTACCATTTTAACAATAAATATGTATTTACAGGTGATAAGAAATGTTTCCTAAGTGATATTAAATGTTTTGCTTTGCTTTTTGCAACTTAAATTCATGCCGCCTTGCACGAAAGTTGATATAGCTGTTTGACACACGCGACTAAACGAGCACACAATTCGGCACATGAACTCGCAGGGTGGGGTGAGGTAATTGATTCTGGGTCGGGGCGGGGGAGTGTCCCTTCTGTACGTAGTAGGTACAGTCACGTCTAAAAATATGTATACTGTTTAGAACTTTGCAACTTTGTTGTAGTTGTCATTTGTCATTGATTTCTGTTCAAAAAAGGAATAGCCTTAGAGTGACAAGGTTCTAAACTGTATACATTTCAATAGACGTGACTGTACTTAAAAGGTAAAGGTGGCGAAGGTAAGCCATTCTACAAAATGTTATGATCTGCACAGTGGATCGGTATGGTGGGATTTTTAAAAGGTAAGCTGATGGGAATTGGCTTGTACAGACCCTTCGCCACTGGTAGTGCCTATATAATTTTTAAATTTAGCGAGAAACGCAATATAGCAAGTTCTAGAATTGTAGGTTGATCAAATTAAAAATACATTACAGTTTAAATTACAGACTGCTTTAAAGAAGAAGTTCTTCTTGTTCTTCTTTTCGACTAGTTCTTTTGAAACTGACTTTAAATTGATGTGTCAGCATCTTGGTTTTTTTTTTACAATACACTCACCGAATCAGAAGAAGCATTACACTTATTATTACGAAGTCACTTATCCTCACCAGAAGAAACACATTAACACTGGCTCTAGTCAGAAATTGGTCCATAGAACAACACTGCTGAGTCGAAAACTGAATAAAACCTCAAACGTTAGTTATAGTTAGCCGTCTCGGACTCCTTGGTCTATTCAAATTGTTCCCTGATCCTCTCGCGTGGACTTGGACTGAGCCTGTTGGCATGTCTACAGCTGAATGTAGACTGGCAGCTCTGGAGGTCCTCGGTGAAGGCACGTATACGCGCAAGTCTACTGCGCTGTGTAAGGAGGCAGCTCTCGAGGATCTCGGTGTGGCGGTGTGGGAGTGGTCTGATGGTGGAACTAGTGCGGGGAGGTCGGCAGCCGATCTGGATCGGCGTGGTGGACTTTCTGGAATGAGGGCCATGCCACCCATACTACTACCCACGAAGACGGAATTCTGAAACAAAATTTTGGTTTTAAAGATACCCTCTAATATTCTAATATATTGGATTTGGCGACACAGGGACGTGTTTTGTTTTCTATCTAACTTAGAACACGCAGATTTAAATTTGAATGAAACACTCTATCGGCCAAATACTCAAACGAATCTTAAAGCTAATGCCACCTTAAATTCAAAAAAGTTGTCAGAAGTCTCTATGAAACTGACAGCTGCCTTAAAGTTAAGGAGACCATAACTAAAGATTTTAGCTAAGAAGTCTTTGAGTATTCGCCGTATATTGCTTTAATAGTCACCAGACTCATTCGCTAATAACTCTCCCTTTATCACGACGACACCACTATGTCATTCTGATAATGAACAGAAACAACAGGAAAACATTTTCGATGTCCAATATTTCCCAAATTTTATTTATTGCCTGGAACATTCTTTTTTTTCTGATTTATGTCACCATTGATTTATTTACTTTTTATCTAGAAAGAATAGTGTATAATATCATATTTAGACAAGCATTAATTAATTTAATTATATAAGTTCGTAAAGTTGCATATTTGCGCGTGGGCTCCTTTGTATTTTTCATACATGATTACCTTCCTGTTTGCCAAAAAAGGAATGAATCTCATAAATCTCAATCATAAATAAAATAAGTCAGATCAGGGGCTGTACCGGCTAAAGCATTGAACTTCAGAAAGTCTGCCGAGCTTCAACTTAAAACAGATAAATCGAGCCCCAATCGGGCCAAAATGGCGAATCTCAATTCATGATGTCACACGAACATCGATATCTTCTAAATAACTTCGGCGAATAGTACAAAATGAAAGTCCTTACTTCAGTTCATCTTTTTTAAGTTGCAGCTCACCATACCCGCCGAAGTTCGAAGTAGGGCCTCTGGAAATGTTTTTCTTTTAATTTTCACTAAAGGGCTGACTATGACTGGCCATCAATGAGTATTTACTCAACGCAGGCCTTTTCTAAAGTCTCTCTCTCAAAGTTCATCCCTTTTGGCAACTTTTATGATCTCTATTATTGAAACTCAGAGTAATAAAATAAAGTAAGTTGATACTTTTCATCATTGAAAAATAGGAATTTGGGTCGACAATAAATTGCACTTTATGAAAGTGTTGATATAATAAAACTCAAGGCACTTATTATCGTACCAACACATTGAGGTTACTAGTCGTAGACCTCACTAAATTTAAGTGCGTAACTACAGAAGTTTTATAACCTTCTTTTGCCTTATTTTTACGGACACGGGATATTTTTTTAAAGCCAGTATTTTATGTCTATGAAAAAAAATGTGTGAAAAACACATTTGAATCGTGAAAAACAAATGTAACAGATGTACCCAAATATTTTAGTAGATGTTATTGGAAAACATGCAAATGATTTTATGATTTCAAGGTTGTTGCGGAAAAAACAGCTGGTAAATTCGCACAGCATATTTTTGAGAGATTTGTGTAAATTATCGAAAGGGTTTTAATCCTGTGCCATTTCTGCGGATCTCTTTACTTCGTCCGTTGGTTGCTTATAATTTGAAATTTTTTTGAAGATTTAATGAGACTGTGAAAATCGTTACACACTGTAGCGGCACCTACCTTACTACGCCGCACATACCACACACGGCACAACAACATGATTCCTCACCGTGTTACTAGATGGCGCTAGTATCAAGAAACACGATCATTAAGTATGGAGTAGCACCTCGCAGTATGGAAATCCTACATCTCGCTAACGAAGTTCACTCAGCATACATACAACATACAACTTCCAACCATCATCGTTTGGACCGCGGTCCCCGGGTTAAAACAACCCAGCCCGGAGGAAGATCCTCCCCTTGGCCTTCCTATCAGTGGCTACCTACCTCCACTTCCTTTCCATACTAATCACTTCTACACACACTATTTTGACTTATTTGATAGATTTAACGTTAAACAATGATAATACATTATTGCTGATCAAAAACAGTACGGGCAGGTTCTGAACTTGTGTTTCTTTGGACTCGAAAAGTTTCGTCTGTTTAAGTCCAAAGAAATGCAAGCTTTGCTTTGCCATCAGTTCTCTCTACTGCCAGGTCTTAATTGGAAAGAAAATCTACGGCGGGTGAGTTTGTACCGACAAAAACGAAGTAGCGAACGGTAGTTAAACTATAATAATATAATCTGAATTACCTGTCGTAGCCTATGTGCGAGGTACCCACAAGGCTGGTAGGCAGGAAACGCCGCGCCATAGTCGTAGGACACGCAGCCACGCGACAACGACGCCCGGTGCTGCAAACAAAAGTCGTCAGTGTGTCGCCAGCCTGTTTCACCAAGATTTATACAATACAACTGCTAGTCGAACGTTTTCACTGCGGGTTTTTATATTTATGACTGCAAGCCTGCCAAAACTGTAGTTTGCTACATGCGATTTACGTATTCTGAAAATAGCACTGAAATAAATTCTATCTAAGTTCTGAAAATAATTGCCGGCTTGCTGAAGGATTTATTTCTAAGCCTAGGATTATTTTTTAAGCCTAGCCATAGACTTTTTTTTATTCGACGTTAATGAAATTTCGTCAGTTTTCAGGAAAATTATTCTTCTACTAATTAAAAAAAGTTCTAAACACAGGGAATATATTAATCGAGAAAGCGCAAAAATTTATGAATCTACACAGACAGAACCTCCACAGAAGTGTAATACAAAAAAAGTATTTCACTTCTTTTTTTCATGGCTTGGCAATTTCGTGCTTATGTCCAACTCCAACTATGCTTGGCCAACTTTCTATGTCAATCCAATCAATATTATTTATTGCAGTCATGTGGTTAACAAAGATAAAATTAGAATGATATCCAACTTTGTATGACCAGCTTATTAGTCAAATAGTCAAAATTTCTTTATTCAAATAAACTTAATAATTAAGCACTTTTGAATCGTCTATATTTTCCTACCGCCCGTTTCAGACTTTTTTAACTGACAAGAAGAACAGGCGCAAGAAACTTATCAGCTTTAACAGAAATAAGTAACGATATTTACAAACTTAAATATATCGTTACCAAGTATAGTCAACAGGATTATTAAAAACAAAGTACTTATGTGTTACATAATTTCCACGCATTTCGGTCTTTTAGATAATCGTCTACTTTATAATAACCTTTACCCATAAGCGTCTTTTTAACATGGTTTTTAAATTCATGCAAACTAAGATCAATCACTTGTTGTGGAACTGTATTAAAAAAGGCTATGCCTTTCCCCAAAAATGAACCTCTAGTTTTTGCAAGCCTAAAGCTTGGACCGGCTAGTTTATCTTTATTTCTTGTATTAAACTGGTGATTATCGCTGTTCTTAGCAAATGAATCCAAGTGTTTCCTTACGTATACTAAATTTTCATATATGTATTGGCTGGATTATTTGTTGAAAGACTTACGTGAGGTGGTACCACCACTGCGCTCTCTGCCAGTGCGCAGCTCTGCCGATGCTGCTGTTGGAACTTTGGCTGATACGGCTCCAGCATCCTGGGAAACCGAACACTGTTAGTTCTCATTATAATCAAGACTGTATACTACCAGTCTTTTAGAATAAGCACAAAAGTAGAGCTGTTACAACAGCTCCGGGAAACAAATGACGGTGGGTAGTGTTTTCGGATACAGCTAAAGCGCTGCTTCTCCAAGAGGGAGATTATATAATTAGTCTAGCGCCAGTGCATTCCATCAGTATGATACAAATTATGGATCATCAGTTTGAAAAAAAATCAAAGTCTACACAGACTGATGGAGTGGACTGGCACCAGACTGTGCCTGTAATGAGTTTGCACAGTTACCGTACTCGATATCGACTGTAGTAAGCAATTTTGTATGCAATTGGACACAGCGTCTCTGGCGGTAACTACACTAAACTAAAAGTTGTCATTCAAATGTCAACTACAGTCGCTAGACAGTAGCATAAACTCATAATACGCCTACTAATCATGTAATCTCCCTCTAAAACACACAGACTTCATATTTCGATGCCTATACGTATCATGATATGATTATGTTTGCTAAGGTACCTAGTATTAGAATGTCGACCTCCGTTGAGAGGTTTGCATACTGATTTGCATGGTGTCACCATGTTTGGGGTCCCGGGTTCGATCCGTACGGGTCAATGTAGAATAGAAAAAAATACTCACATTAGAATATATTTCTCAGGTTTATATTTATGTTTGTGTCAACGTCACTCGTTGTTTCCGATTTCCAAAGCATAAAAGATTTGGGTATGTATTTTGGGAACAAAATAAATATGTGGCGGCATATAATAAATATCACAACACACGTTACAACAACGAATCATTAAAGTGTTTCACTAGATGGCGCTAATATCTATAAATGTATGGAAAACGCCGAAATAGTATGGAAACCTACATCACGCTAACGGCGTTCTCACAGCGACTCAGCATATACAAGGTGTTACAAAAATACCCCTAATGCCGAATATGGTATATAGAGACCATCAAACTGATCAACATTTTACTATGGGACCAACTCTGAAATCGCGAAAAAAAAAACCAGCTGTTTCATACAAAAATTAAAATCGAAAATATCAAAATGTATGAAACAGTTGATTTTTTTTTCGCGATTTCAGAGTTGGCCCCATAGTAAAAGTTGTTCAGTTTGATGGTCCCTATATACCATATTCGGCATTAGGGGTATTTTTGTAACACCTTGTATACAACTTCTAACTATTAATCGCGGTCCTCGAGCTAATACTACGGCCCGGATGATGATCTTCCTTTGGCCTTCCTACTAGTGGCTTACCAACCTCCTACCATTTTATCCTACTATTACTACAAACAAATACTTTATTGATTTACTTCTCTATTGTGAAATAAAGAATTAAGAGTCCGGCGAACAGTGAGCTTCCCATACAAGCGTAATACCAAAATGATTTGCAATTTGAGCAATTAAAACTAATCTTGTGATGTTATTCGGATTAAGGCAGTATGTCTAGACTTCTATTAAGAAAACGAACGAAAGAAAAATTCCAAAATACTTACCTAATTCAAAATAAATGCCATTTATTTTTTCCAATACAAAACTGTAAATAGCATTTATTTTTATTTGGTTTTTTAGTATTTTGGATTTTTTATTTAATACAAACCTAGACAAATACTGTCTTAATCCGAATAACATCACAAGAAGAGTTAATTACGCTCAAATTGCAAATCATTTTGGTATTAGATTTGTATGGGAAGCTCACTGAAACAATTTTGTAACACCCTTTAAACTTGTGACTTGCAAATAAACAAATTATTATTAATTATTATACACAGACATAAAAAAATACAACAATATTTACTTGTGATTTTCTTTTAATAATTGTATTTGTCACAACATTGATTGAGAATGGCACAATATTAGGTCAATTAAGGTTAATTAAGGTCTTAGGTTATGTACTGCTACATACTAGCCGTGTCTAGAATCAAACCAACATAGGTTGTATACCAGCAAGGTATGCAACCTCCGCGAAAACAACTTTTATTATTCTAATAGTTACGTTCGTCTTTTGATAAGTGACGCTCTTTGCACACCGATTTAGACACTAGAATGTAATACATGTTTATTAGTTTTTAATTACCAATATATTATTTTTATCGCAAGTTGATGTGTTTTATGCAATAATCAATATAAGTATCACCGAGTATAAGTATCTTGAATTGTACAAGCCGAGAGCAATATTATTTTTTCAAATTCCTCACATTTGATAACATTCGTAACATTTCCATTTCAAGTTTTAAATTAAACATTTGTCGATAAACAAGTTTCGTTGTTTACTAAATTAGGTAAAGTGTCTAGACATTTCCCTAGAGGTATGGTGAACTATGAGATCATTATGGAAAGCCTTTTAGCAGGTAATTAAGGCATCTCCCAAGTGATTGTTTACTGAGAATTTAGGCCATAGCACGTCACTAGTCGTCCAAAACATATATAAAGGAGTTTTTGGCGCCATTTTGTCGAGTTCGGTTTGGTGTCTATTTTAATTATTTTCAAATTGATTCATAGAGGATATTGTGTCTTAAAATTGGTGCAGTTATATGGTACAAGTGTCTACGCAACTGAACAATATGTGGGATAATTGAAATAGGCGCGATCTTGGTTGTGTGAAGCTGAGACTTTTATTGAAGTGGTGGCTTCCTCGGCAGAACTAACCGAGTAAACTGTCTTGATATACTTGGTGCCAAATGCTCCAAGCAGCATTGGAATGCGATGCACCCGCATTCTAATGAAAAATTAAACAATATCTACCACTGAACTATTTAACACTTGACACTGGCAAAAATTACTTCCAAGAGGAAAGTAGATTGCCATAACAAAAAAGAAGAAGAAGAAGAACATATATAAAAGACAACATGCAAACATTAATCAAAAACATGCTCAAAATGCCCACTTGTTCGATCGATCGGACCACGAATATTTTAAATTTCTGTGCTTCTAAATTGAATAAATTTTAAACACTGAAGTCTATTTAACAATTTGTAAATGTCACTCTGTTTTGGTACATTGTAAAACTGTGATATTGGAAATAAAACACTTTTTACGGATTACAGCGCGTATATTATTAATTCAGGTGTTGTTTTAAAAACCAATAAATACCAACTAAATAATTCTAAAACAACACCTGCATTAATAATATACGCGCTGTAATCCGTAAAAAGTGTTTTATTTCTAATGAACTGTACGCGCGAAAGTCTTAGAAGTGTATACTGCGATATTGGTCATACAAGAATACATAATATATTTTATTAGGCTAATTAGGTATTAGGTAACCATAGCTTGATTTATGTTTTTTTTAGAAAAATAAACAGTTTTGTATGAAAATGTAATTTCCATTAAAACTAAAAAAAATCAGCTATTTCATACATTTTGATATTTTCGTAATTAATTTTTGTATGAAACAGCAGATTTTTTTTTCGCGATTTCAAAGTTGGACCCATAGTAAAAGTTGTTTAGTTTGATGGTCCCTATCTACCATATTGGGCATTAGGGGTATTTTTCTAACACGTTGTATACACACAAAACAATATCTGCATTTTGCATGTGGATTCTATATATATATCACGATAATAATATCAAACTTTGTAATCTGAATCGGAAACAACGATGATACAATGTCCTTAGATTTTTATAAACATTATTATAATAATAAAATAACACAGGCACCGGTGGCATTGTTATTGTTTTAAGTACAGAAAGGTATTTTGCTTATTTTGTTATTTTGGTCTTTAATCTTCGATGTTAACGTTATTTTGTTAGCAAAAACATTACAATAAAACAAAGGTCTCCATTTAACAATGTTCCGAATGGCTGACTTGACTTGTACCGACATTCGCCTTCCATTATTCGCTTTGTTATACTGAGTGTAGCTTTAAGACATTGTTATTGAATGACTAGCAATCTAACCTAACCTTACTGTATTCTATTAGGCTATGCCGCCTTCACGGTTCATTCAGGTATTATTAAGATATTTTTATTAAATTTAGATTTTTCGCATTTAGAATGCTTTTTTTTATGTTAGGATAAATAATATTAGAATAAATACTAGAAGGTGTTACGGAGGAGTCGATTTTTATAGTATTTTTCTAGGGTGAGTCGATTTATCTAGTATTTTTTCTAATATTATTTATCCTAAAATTTTTTTAAGTACATAAATAAAGCTTGCCTAAGCCACAGAATATATACATAGTACTAAACGTCCTAAGCGACATGTTATTGCTTTTTTTTAAGTTCGGTGGGACACAAAAACCATTTGTACAAATAAAGTGTGCCTACTTTTAACCATTGACAGTTCAACGGGTTGTTCCATTTTCATTCTATGACGATTGACGTCACATCTAGGGTTGCCAGGTCCAAAAACACAAAAGCCGGACATTATACCCTAAAAGCCGGACATACATTTTTTAATAGCTAATCATAGCTTTTTTAAAGCCGGACATATGTTCTAAAAGCCGGACAATATTTATAACCGCCTTGCAAACAGCGGTCAGTCAGCGGGGGGAGTGGTGTCGTGGCATTACTTGCGACTCGCGCGGCAGCCAGACAAAGAGCCTAACGAAAGCCGGATGCAGTCAAAGGCCGGACAAAAAGCCAAACATGTCCGGCTAAATCCGGACACCTGGCAACCCTTGTCACATCCCATGAATTTTTTTCTTAACTCACCCTAAACGTTGATATAAATAGAGATACTTAGATAAAGTTTTTTTTCCTTTTTTTATAATTAGCAGATTGTCAGTAGTTCTGAAGCATACCGTTTCTCACAATTTTGTGAGAGTATTTTTTTCTCAAAATAGGAAATTAGTAACGTCTTCTGAACATCACGGCGAACAGCATAAGCAGACATGAAAAAATAAGAAATAATTATAACGTTAACATAAATGATAAAAGTAAAAGAAAAAATCCACTACTTACATAGAAATAATAAGGTACTTATAATAAAATTGAAATAAAACTATTATGGATATACATGCGTTTTTTATTAATGACTCTGAAATTTTAAGTTTTCTATAGTTCTAGATTTCTGGATTTATTGGGCAAAGGAATATTAAATTTTTTACCATAACTCAAATATCAATGAATAATTCGCTACCAGCTATATAATATTTTATCAGACATGTTCCGAGTTTTCAACTCAATTTTTATTTTTGTGATATTTTATGTCTTTTATGAACATAAAAATAAAGTTAACAACGCAGGCCAGGCATATCCATAACTGTGTTTTATTTCACTGTCCCGGGGTAAAAAATGAAGTGCTCGCGAAATAAAAAGAAGACGGTCAGAAGAAGATAATAGAATTTGTTTAGTTAAAAATTTTCAATACGTGAATGTCACCGAGGTTCTAAGTTCGACTCCAATAACCCACAATGAAACCAATTGAGATAGTCTCAGAGACTAGGGATCCTATGTTTGAAATCATTCGCTTGAAATCGTTCGTGTGACTTAAGTCACCTGCGACGAAATGTCACAATTGGCAATACACAACGATCGATGCAAAAATACGGGGGCCGATTTTCGCGCACTGCAACATATCTCGAATTCGACACTAACACTAATCACAAATCTCTATTAAAAATGTCACTAAAATCTCTATTGTAGCCAAAAAATTATCAGCGATTTTCGACATTACAAGTCGAATGACTTTGCAATCTCTACGATTTCTTGTCTTTTTCGAGATATCTCGAATTTGACACTATGTCACGCGCCCGAGAATCACCTCATAATGTCTGTCTGCAAGTAACGAAACGCTGTTTATCATTGATTACTACTGGCCTAGTCGGTCACCCATACCAAAACCCAACCTTTTTTCAAAGATGTTTGACATTCGTAATCGCAGTCACAAACGGGCACGCATCTCACACCTGCCCTCTTCAAAAGTAGCTTAACATTCGGTATTGCGGTTCCAAACGGTCACCCATCTCACATCCGGCCATTTCCTAGAATTACTTAACATTCAAATGGTCCCCTATCTCATAACTGGCCTCTTCAAAAATAGCTTAAATTTAGTTATTGCAATCTCAATTTCCTAAGAAAGGCTGACAATTCGACACCTTGACTGACGTAACAATCGAGATATTCAATCTCTACGACTGTCGACCATACGTTGCATGTCGAGGGCTAGCCATCGACATATCTCTATGGTGACATTTAGAGAATACCAAGAACAGGTTTCAATAGAAAAATTGGCGGATCCGCCATTTTATTTCGAAATATTTATATTTCGACATTTTGTCTGTCGCGAGACAATCGCCCCCCGGATTTTGACAATGTCGAATGAAAATAAGTAGTAATAAAAAGCGCTCGACTCCAGCCGAAGGATTTCAAAAATACGTCATCGTTTTCTCTGGTAATAAAATGACGTCATCGTTTTCTCTGGTTTTTACACACGAATACTTTCACTTAACGACCGAATTTGTTCTAAAACTACACGTCATCTATTTAAATGGTGGTTACTAACGTCTGGTGCATTGTAAGTATATCAAGAGGATCTACGTACAGTTTATAGACGCACCTTATCTTGCCCCAGCGGTTGAAGAAGAGAGCGATGGCGGCTACCCAGAGGAGCAGGACGAAGGCCACTATCAATGCCTCTTCCGCTCGCACCACTACGCCACTGCCACCTGTCGACAAAAAAAAATCGTCGTCGTTGGTACTGGGGGCCGTACCGGCTAACGCATCGAACTTCGGAGAGTCTGCTAGGTTTAGAGTTTAGAATGTCTGCTAGTTTAGCTCAGGTTCCTCTGGAACATATTTCAGGGACTAGTCTCTTCCACTAAGTTATAAAAAGTTTATCCTAAGCCGCTTATTGTAAAAAGAGAAAATAAATGCTTTTTATTATTATTATTATTTTATTATTAGTCTGCCGGGCTTCAATATAATGTTTTAAATTTCCATGGTTTTTGACGTTGTTAGAATAAACTATATCGGGATTTACACCATGTAACTGTTTATTTTTGAGACTCCGATATTTCGGCGCAGTTGCATGCGCCATGGTATCGAGCGTAATAATAAAAGACTTAGACGGAGGGTAGACCGATTTGTCTGCCAATAACATCTACCCGCCTATAAATATTATACCATAATATGTTTAATTGTGTTAAAAAGTCTTTTTATTTTTTGAGCATGCACGAGGTGAGGGTCAACTAGTTGACCAAATAAATAGCGCATTCTATGCACCAGGGGGTGTGCTTCTGTGGTTAATACTCTCTTCAGTACTCATTATAGCTATGTTTATTTGTTTAAGAGGATACTTTAATTATCTTTATGTCCATATACGAACTGATAAACTTGTTTCGAAAAAGCATTAAATTTTTTATGACGTAATAAAATTGCAGCCGTCGCGTTAATGCTTCTCATATAGGGGTATAATAAAGCACAGCCGTTTTATTACGCTAACAAATCAGTTACTGAATATATTAATTACATTAGGGGCCTGACTCATAGATTTTGGATATGTTACGGATACCGAAAAATAATTTCATAGAAATTCTGTTCCATTTTTAGGGTTCCGTACATCAACAGAATACTTATAGGATCATTTTTAAATTTTGAGATATAAGCATTCACAATGCTATTTTTATACAATACTAAATAATATACTAGAAAAAATAGGACTCGCACCAGATCATGTTCTCGGACGGGAATCGAACCCGCGACCTTTGGATATCCGGTCCAATGCTCTGACCGCTGAGCTACCGATTCCCGTCCGAGAACATGATCTGGTGCGAGTCCTATTTTTTCTAGTATATTATTTAGTATTGTATAACTTATAGGATCACTTTGTTGCCCGTCTCTCTGTCTGTTAAGACCCTTTATCTCGGGAACTCATGGAGGTATCGAGTTGTTAAAACCATATACTCAGGTCCTCAGTCCCTTGTAGCTGAGAAAAAATCAAATATCTAAGTTATAATTATTATATTAACATCTAAGATACGGCCGTTTATGCCGTAGAACACACATATTTCGACAGTCTCAAGGGACGTCAATCAAAATTTATAGGGTTCCGTTTGACCTAAAATTATGAAAGGAGTATGAGTAATTTTCTATGAAGAGGTAAGTCATTTTTCCTTTGCGATTTTGCTTCCAATAAACTGTATCATCGCAAACATCTTATCCCAATAAACAAAAAAAAATTGAACAGTGTAAGTCTATCATGGGCACTTTTTGAGATATATAAGTCTAAAAAATAATAAGTGGTTCATTTTCTTATCTTCGCGATGTCGCTTCCAAAAATCTGTTTCATCTCAAGGATCTTATAACCAATAAGCAAAAACTATTCTGCAGTCTATTAGGGGCAGTGAGATATTTAAGATATTAAAATAACTTACTTTTTTTTAAAAACTGAGTCTTAATTTTTTAATGTCTTGACAAGTTCTTTTAAATATAATTAAAATTTGTGCACACCAACTTGGCAACAATTACAGTAAGATCTTTGAGATGAAACAGTTTTTTAGAAGCGACATCACCAAAAAAAGAAAATGTCCCACATATTATTTTTTTAACTTAAATATCTTAAAAACTGCCCATGGTAGAGTTACTTTGTTTTATAATGTTTTGCTCATCAAGAGTAAGATCTTTGCAATGAAAGAGTTTTTTAAAAGCGACATCGCAAAAAAATTACTCACTCTATTATTTATACCCCTCTTATATCGTCTTATACTACAAGTACCGGAAAAAATCTGAGAACTATATATTTGTAATTAAATCATAAAAAATATAGTCTTTATTTTGCTTTAAATTCCGTCATTTACCTATTACAAATCAACATATTTTTGCGGTCAAACGCGTAGCACACAAATAAGCCCCGCCCTAGCCTTATTTGGTACGGAACCCTCAATGTGCGAAGTCCGAATCGCACTTGGCCAGTTTTTTAAATTAATCCAGAAGATAAGTGATAATCTGGAATCCGTAAAACAGGCCTAGCTAGGTCTCTTGAAATCATTTTCGAATATACGGACACTGCCACAGTTCGTAAGGTGCTAATGATTTTGGTAGCCTTTTTTTTTGTTAAACAAAGTCTATCGTACAATCGAACTTTCGCACAGACGCTCAAAGCGCTTTCATAGTTCGTCAACTTTCGCTCCACACTCGTAGCACAAAACATCCAACCTGCGTTGTTCAGAAGCCAAATATTTGGTTTATCTATCGAAAAAAGGCGCATTTGTCAAAATTACAAATTTTCGCAATGGCTTCGCTCCGAAAAATGTATGGATTTGACGTTTTAAAATTCGATTGTTAATGAATCCTTATATCAATCCAATACATGTTTCGAAAGCGAAGCGATAACGAAAATTTGCAAATCTTACTTTGGCTAGGGGGTCAGGCCGTACCTATTCGAAAGCACTACCGTCATTTGTTTTGATAAAGTACCTTCTGAATATAGCATGACGTGGCCTGAGATCTCCTGTACGAAATGCCAATGTGTGCGTGCACGGAAAGCTGTGATTTGTACGAGCGGTTATTATATTTTGTGCTCGTCGCATCGGACACTTCTAATTAGCTTCAGAGGTACTTAATAGGAAGCAATGTAATCATCGAATGGAAAACCGTACTTTTGATCTCGTAATGGAGTTGGATGTTAATGGAGTATCTTGATATAGCTTTATTAAGTCTACTTACTTTATAATTAGTTGCATTTTTCCTACTCAACAAAATAAGAAACTTATTTGTTAATTATAGCATTCCCATAGTACTTCTGAAGAGATTCACCAGAAATCATAAAAAAGTCATAAAAAATATTAAAAAAACCTCAAGCATTTTACGTTTCAACATACCGGTCAATATGACAGATCGAGTAAACAAAATAAACCGATAGCAAGTGTACTTTTTAAGATCTCTGAAAACTTTAAAATTTGCCCGCGAGCATCCCGGGAGTAAGTACATACAACTTCACTGGTAAGACAGTATTTGGTAAGACAAATTATTTATTCTGTGGCAAAACTACTGGGAAACGCCGTAGGCAGAAGGCTAGGCTCTTCGCTCAATGAGACCATTCAAGTCTCATAAAAACAAATCAAAATAATAATAATTCAAATAGCATGTTACGGTAATACAAAATGGAACTTAATTTGAATGACTTGGCTAGGACCAAGTCATTTGCCTAGCCGTCCAATCAAATGCCGGGATGTCACGTAGGCCGCTAATTGAATGGCGCTGTTTAATTAAAAGGCTAGGCCACTAATTGAACGACTGATTAAGCTAGTTGCCAGCGCCATTACCATCTTATGTTAATTGAATGACCTTTCATTGGCCGTACCGGCTAACGCATCGAACTTCGGAAAGTCTACCGGGCTTCAAATTAAAACAGTTAAATCGAGCCCCAATCGGGCCAAAATGGCGAACCCCAATTCATGATGTCACACGACCAACGATATTAATTGATTATTTATTTTATACTATAAATAAATATTTATAAATGTTTGACAACATCACATACATTGCTCCGATTCCAATGTAAGTCGCTAAAGCACTTGTGTTATGGAAAATCAGAGACAACGGTGGTATTCACAGACACCCAGACCTGAGCCAACATAGAAAAGTTCGTTTTCTAAATTGACCCAACCGGGGATCGAACCCGGGACTCAGATATGGCGACACCTTGAAAACCGGTGTACAAGACCACGGAGGTCGATATCTTCTAAATAACTTTATTTATATTTATTTATTTATTTATAACTTCGGTGAATAGTACAATACGAAACTCCTTACTTCGATTTGTCCGTTTTAAGTTTAAGCTCGGCAGACCCGCCCAAGTTCGAAAAGTTAGCCGGTAGGGCCCCTGTTCATTAGAATAGCGCTTCCTCTCTTACGCCTTGCGACTTACGTCTTGTCACCTCAGTCACCTGTACGAAAACTATGTCGAATGCAATAAACTATTTGAGTATTTAATAAGTGTTGAGAGTTGAATTAAGTGCAAACAAACTTCTCGACGTGGCCGTGTGAAGTGGAAGTCACTTGACCTCAATCCGATTATACATATAGATCGGTGTTCTTGACATTTAGCGGATATATTCGACGACTTGAGTGGCGCAGTGGTCAACATGCCGGTCTACCACGCAAGAGGTCCCGAGTTCGATTCCCGGCCGGGCAGAAATTGAAATGATGAATTTTAATTTCTGTGTCGGGTCTGGGTGTTACTATGTATAATAAGTATATATTTAAAAGTAGTCAGTATCCGTCAAGCACGCATTCGGTTCGGACGCTTGCCACGATCGCTAAGAAAATCAGTGGTTCCCAAACTTTAATACTACTATTTTCGTTAAATTAGCTAATTTTATTAAAATGAAGTGTGCAGCCTGTGGTGATAATTTCAATGATGGAGTATTGTGCAAGGGTTGTAACAGACACCTGGGTTTTTGTTGCGCCAGTATCGCTGAAGTTGGTTATCGAAGACTAGGACGAGACCGTCAAGCTTCCTGGCGCTGTCCTCAATGTAAAGTGCAACCCACCACACCTTTGCGCTTGTCTGTTAATATCCCCGACAACAGCTCTCATTTAACGTCTGATGATGAAATCCATGTAACCAGTCCTTGTGAAGCCGGGGCAAGCACCAGCCCTTCAGGAACAGTCACACTTGAACTGCTATTTCAAGAATTACAGAGTATGAAGAAACTGCTTAGTAAGATACCTAACCTTGTTGTTGCCGTGGAATCGATTAGGGAGGAGCTCTCTGATCTTAAATCATCATGTGAGTTTAACAGTACAAGTATAGCGGAACTTGATACAAGGCTAACAAAGATTGAAGATGCTACGTCGGAATTTGGAAAGATGAGTGAACATCTCGACTCAACTTCGCACGAACTAGCGGCACTCAAACGAGAAAACACTGTAAGAGAGCAGTGGGTAAGGCTCAATAATGTCGAGATTAAAGGCGTTCCTGTGAAGAAAGATGAAAACCTCTTTTCAATTCTGGAAGAGTTGTCTAAAGTTACTAGTTACCCGTTCCCGAAGACTCAAGTAAATTACATCGCAAGAGTTCCCACTCACAACTCAAAAAATAAAAATATTGTTGTTAGCTTTATAAATAGATATATAAAGGAGGAGTTTGTGGCTGCGGCGCGGGCAAGGAAGTTGATCACGGCCTCGGACATCGGTGTCGGAGATTCTTCAATGAAAATATTTGTGAACGATCACCTAACTGCTGAGAATAAGAAATTATTGACTTCGGTGAAGACTATGGCTAAAGAAAAAAACTTTTCATACGTATGGGTAAAGTACTCCAAAATACACGTACGTAAAAACGATACCTCACCGGTTTTTATTATTTCTAAGGAATCGGATTTAAACCGAATTGTATAATTTACTTTCTAATATTATTTGTCTTTGAATTAATTTTTAACTGTGTTTACTTCACACGATGTTTACAAATTATTATTAAAAAAAGGTTGAGAATCTTAGCCTCAGCTGTTCGCTGCGACCGCTTCAATTGTCCGATGTTGCCCGAGTCATTAGTGTTGAATGGTGCGCCCTGCCTGCTCTCGCGCATTCATTGTAACGTTTGCTCTGCTACTTGCACCTTTGCATTACTGCTTTTTTGCTTACCTACCCGCTTTAACTGTTGTTTGTTAACTAGTTCTATTCATGCATTAACTTTTGCTTATCTATTGCGTTCGAGTGATTATATCTGTAATAGTTATTGTTCTTGCCTATTGCTTTGTATTTCATTGGAATATTCGTTATTAATCTATTTATTCAACCAAATAAATTGCTGTATTTTCTGTTTTTGTTATACTCGTTTTATCAATGGCTGATTTAAATAACCTCAGTATTTATTATCAAAATGCTCGGGGTCTGCGTTCGAAAACTAATATTTTTTACCGTAATGTATGTTCTGCTTCGTTTGACGTTATTGTTATCACTGAAACATGGCTTCTTGACAGTATTTTTGATGCCGAGTTGTTCGACAATCGCTATGTTGTTTTTCGTCGGGATAGGGACTACGCCGCTACTGGTTTAACTAGGGGGGGCGGTGTGCTGATTGCAGTGCGCCGTGACCTTCAAGTGATACCAAAGTTGAATTATTGTTCCACCGCGGAGGACTTATGGGTTACTATTAGCCTAAATAGTTCCAATACAAAGCGTCCCACTGATATATATTTATGTGCATTATATTTATGTAAGGAAAACCGTGGAATATCGTTTTCACAGCAATTGATTAATTTCTTGACATCCTTAAACAATGTTATCATGATTAATCCGAGCAATAAATACATTATAATTGGTGATTTTAACTTAAGTGATATTAAATGGGCGCTTAGTTCGAATGATGATATATCGTATGAGCCGAGCTGTTATAGTTCTCAGAACGAAACGCTACTGGTCGACGAAATTAATATACTGAATTTGCGTCAATATAACGGTAACTTGAATATGTATGGAAGGATTCTTGACTTAGTGTTTTCTAACATTACGATTAACGTAGTGGATTCTAGTAGTAATGCGTTAGTACCCATTGACAACCATCACGGTGCCCTCGTACTTAATATTCCTGACTTAAATTCAATACCTCTAAGTTCTGCACCAAGATCCAAACTTTTATTCGACCGAGGTGACTATAATGCAATAAATAATGAAATTGGTAAGATCGACTGGGAATCTGAGTTTTCAAAAAGAAACCTAGAGGATTCTGTGGATTTTTTCTACTCTACTTTAAATTCGCTTATACATACTTTTGTACCTACTAAATTAGTAACAAATTCTACATACCCGCCATGGTATACCGCACCGATTAAAAAGCTTCTTAAGGAAAAGCACAAATATTTGCGTAAATTTAAAATATACGGTAACCTTGCTGATCGACATTCCTTCAAAAAACTCAGGAACAGGTTTAAATCATTAGAAACTGCTAGCTATGATAGTCATATGCAATCTGTTGAAGCTTCAATCAAGGAAAATCCTAAACAATTTTGGGCACATATTAAATCCAAGTCTAACTCAACACAAATACCTTCTAGCCTTAAATACGAAACTTCTGAGTATGTCACCGGAGAGTCGATATGTAATGCTTTCTCAGATTTTTTCAAATCCTCATTTTTACATTGTGATAGTAATAGTAATTCTTTGCCTCTGGTGGCGGTCGTTCCTGAAGCGTCGCGTGTTAGTGCCTCAGATGTTGCTTTTATTACAGTATCGGAAGCTGATGTACGCAAGTTACTGGAAAGCTTGGACCCCTATAAATCAGCAGGCCCTGACAAAATTCCGGCTCGGTTTTTAATCAACTGTGCGCTGACGCTTTCGAAGCCGATCGCACTACTATTTAAACTTTCGTTGGCTCAGAGTTCAGTACCGGCTATCTGGAAGCGTGCCTTTATTACCCCAGTACACAAAAAAGGCTCCAAATCTGAGATCTCAAACTACAGGCCAATATCAAAACTATGTTTGATTGCTAAGATCCTTGAAAAATTAGTATACGGCCAAGTATATCCTGCTTTGGTACATAGTTTAAGTTATTCGCAGCATGGTTTCCTCAGAGGACGCTCTACGGTATCTAATTTAACTCTTTTAAACAACTTTGTTACTGCAGCGATGGACGAAGGGTGTCAGGTAGATGTAATCTATACAGATTACAGTAAAGCGTTTGATCGAATTCCGCACTCTATCCTCCTCAAGAAGTTAGAATTGGTCGGTATTCATGGAGACCTACTGCGCTGGTTTGAGTCTTATGTCAGCAACCGATGTCAAGCTGTGGTAATTAATAATTACGTCTCTAGCTGGGTTCCAATTCCAAGTGGCGTGCCGCAAGGGTCATTACTTGGACCTTTGCTTTTCATTATTTTCGTTAACGATATTGATATGTGCTTCCGTAATTCGAATCTTCTTTGCTTTGCAGACGACATGAAAATTTACGCTAAAATACAGACTATAAACGACGCTCTGTCACTGCAAAGTGACCTAGATCGACTTGAAACATACTGCAATGATCATAACTTAGAGCTTAACCCTATGAAATGCACAGTTATGACGTTCAGTCGGAAAACCAATCCAGTAACTTACAGTTATGCGTTATGTCAGCTTAGCTTAAAACGTATCTACTCTATGCGAGACCTCGGTGTGACGCATGACTGTAAGTTGCTGTTTGATGAGCACGTAAACCTTGTGATTTCTAAGGCCACTAAAGCTCTAGGATTTTTAATTCGAAATTGCAAAGATTTCAAAAATGCTAAAACCTTTAAAATTCTCTACTGTTCACTTGTACGAAGTCACTTGGAATATGGTTCTCAAATATGGAATCCAAGATACTCCATTTACATTAATAGACTTGAAAACATCCAAAAAAAGTTTATGAAGTATTTATGTTACCGCATTGGAATGCGGTACCATTCTAGTGAATATCTTCAACTATGTAGAAATCACCATCTTTTAACTCTGGAAAGTCGTAGGACCATAGCTGACATCACTTTTCTCTTAAAAATTGCCACTGGTGCTGTTGATTGTCCCGAGCTCCTATCTTTATTGAATCTGAATGTTCCAAGTAGGAATCTTCGTTATTTTAAACCAATTCACCTACCACTATCTAATACCAATTATAGGCGAAATTCTTTCTTACTTCGTGCAGGCAAATGTTTCAATGAGTTGTGCAGAAAACTTGATATTGATATGTTTAACACTAGTTGTGAAGCTGTAAGGCGTAATCTTGCATTTTTACTCTCTGAATATTGAAGTGGGCATGATATAATTATTAAATCTTTTTATTATAATATATTATTCAGATATTTAAGTTTCATGGATTAGTATCCATAATACTAGTGTGTTATTGGTCTCATCAAAATTTCTTTAGATAAGTATATTATTCTTAGTATAGCTCTTGGCGATCGATGTATTTGTGGCTCAAATGTGCATTTTTACTACCTTAATTTTTATTTGTGTGAATCTGTAAATGGTTTTTTGATGTATACTGAGATTGCTATAGTTAATATAATAACTGTTGATTCACCTGTGAATTTAAAAAAAAAAAAAAAAAAAAAAGTATATAAGTAGTATATCAGTTGTCTAGCACCCATATTACAAGCTTTGCTTAGTTTGGGGCTAGATGGCACTGTGTGGAATCGTCCAAACATTTATTATTATTATTAAAACGCATCCAGTGAATGCGGTTTTCACTGTCTCAACTCATCAATTTAACACTTTAATAGTTAATGGAAATGAATATATGCAAATTATTTTATTTATTTATTACATTGGTTGGTGTCTTTAGGTTAACTCCAAATAATAAGATACCAGTGGCGTAGCTACCTAGGGGCTAGCTAGGTAGCAGTGCCCCGGGGCACTCAAGCCCAGGGGGCCCTCGTATCCTTACCAGAGAATCTCGATTGAACTGAAGTTTTAAAATTTTTTCCCATAAAAAAAAAAATATGGCTGGTTGCAACCCGAATTTAATCATAGCAACTCAGTTGAGAGAAATTCAAAAGTCATACCTAGGGAATTTCCCTAAATTCTTTCTGTGGTTTGGTAGTGTTATCAATTTGACGGATAGCGATATGTGTTTTCATCGATGTGCAAGCCCAGGTGTCAAGTATTTAACCGATCATGATGAAATTTTGCAAACACGTTGTCAGGGGTTCAGAAAATAGTATGGATTATTATGGAAAATAGTACCTTTCATCTAGGAAAAAAGTATTGTTCCCGAAGGATATAAAATAACTGTCACGCAAACAAAGTGACGGGTTGCCGCTAGTATGTATAAATAAAAATGAATCGCCGATTTCGGCGTCGTTCTGAAGTACACACATTTGTATGTATGTATGTATATCAAAAGGCTGAACCAAATTAGATAATTA
Source organism: Catoptria pinella (assembly GCA_963556745.1). Taxonomy (NCBI): domain Eukaryota; kingdom Metazoa; phylum Arthropoda; class Insecta; order Lepidoptera; family Crambidae; genus Catoptria; species Catoptria pinella. Next base: position 10,447,561 of record OY750769.1, read on the forward strand.
ATTTTTTGATGTGTTTGTTATTATCAGGACAAGGTTTGTATAAAATATAATTTAAAAATAATGTACGGAAAGACGTAAAAAAAATATTTTTTTTTACCGACATTTTAAATCGCAATTTAACTGATAGATGGTGACATTACAAGGTACACCCGTGAGAAGCCGGGGCGGGCAGCTGTATCAAAATCGACAATTTCATATTTAAACCCCTGATAATTGGCACAGATTTTATTTCAACTCACCGATGTCAGCTAGCGAGACGTTCGCCCGGGGCGTGGAGAGGGGGGAGGGATGCAGCCTCAGCACCACTTCCGCTGGAGGACCGCCAGTCGCCCCGCTCCATTCTAAGAGACAGACACTATTGTGAGGTCGCCACTTGTCTTGAACTCTCTCTACAGAGCCACTACTATTACTTTAAAAAGGTTATATGAATTAAGGCATTTCATATTACAGTACACGCTGAGCCAGCGCAGTAAGTAAGTATATTACAGTAGGCGATGCTGATGGAGATGGGGACATAGAACAAAACGATTTCCTCCCTAGTAGAGAAAGACAAACGGAAAAATTAAAAGCTTATGGTTCGATAAGATTTAACCCACAATTTGGAAATCCAAAAAGTTCTAAGTTTATTTAAACTTCAATGTCACGAACAAGCTTCTGATCTAAGTCTAAGTTGGTCGTGATTAAAGCAAGGCAGTGCACGAAATCTACTCTTTCACTATCTCTTTAGAATACGGTTGATTATAGCATAGCTTTAATTGTCACTTTGCCAGAAATTTGACGAAATTTGGTACACTTTTATTCATCTCTGTAATACTGGATCATTTATTAAAAATCTACTCATTTATTGTGTTAGATCAATAAAAAAGCTATCCCTTTTGCATAAAAAAATCATATCACTGTCGTTAAAAATTACGAAATCTGACGATTACAAGTTTCTTTTTGTGTAATTCAGGATTTTTTACAGAGTTACCATGCCATTTTTCAATATTCTGTTCGGTTATTGTGTTTCTTTGTTTCTTTGTCAGTCTACAGTAATTTTTGTGAAGTAGAATTCTACATCAGTTCTTTTCTACATTGGAAGCTCAAAAATCAATCTTTTCATCAGATCGTGAACTGGCCTTGCTTTATAAATAACTCTACAGTTCCATTACTACAGACAACACCAATAACCTATCAATCTACTTTCTTTACCGCTCTCACCCGCAGAGATGCGCGACGAAGCTGCCTGCGGCTTGTTGGTAGATCCCTTATCAGTTACAACAGGAGCGTCTGTTACTGTTGTTACAGCATCTGTGGACAACAGCATTAAATTGAAATTGAAATTGAAAAATTATTTATTCAAATAAGCTCACATAATAAGCATTTTTAAATCGTCAATTCTTTTATCCTACCACCCATTATGACGTCTTTTAGATGACAAGAAAAATGAGCGCAAAAAACTTATCAGCTTTATTAGAAGGAACGATATTTACAAATATGTATATCGTTTCCAGACATTACATTCATACATGTTACAATTAACATAGTTTCTTAAATAAATAACATTATTTAATTAGCTCATTTCTACTGAATCAATTTACAGGTGTCAAGCTTAATTCAAAATTTAAGGTTCAGTCTAGGCTATTACAAAAAAAATATATATATATATCAATTCATACAATTCAATAAACGTTAAGACAAGTAGGCAGAAGCAGACCCATTCCCAGTGGCAGCACCCGTTCACGAGCATGACGCATGAACTAGACATCGCTTCGCTCTACCATATTAGAGGGAACGTAACGACCCGCCTCACGCGGCACCACCGCAGAAATGATTAAAGAGAGCATGACATACTTAGAAGTACATATTGAGAAGTTTAACCTGAATAGACCAAATAAAGGAGAAGATAAATGTCGTGTCGTATTAGGAGGTCGAGGAGGTGTAAATATTATCATCATCATCGTAACAGCTGCAGGAAGTAGGCCATTGGAAGAATCTTGACATAATCTCCACTAATACAAAGGAGCTTAATGTACTAAACCCATGTCTCCACGCTTGGTTGGAGATCGCAGTGTTGGGTAGCTATTCTACTATACTAGACACCATCACGCGACACTGCTTGAGACTTAACGAAGGATAAAAATAAAATAAATAGACGACCAGAGTGGTGCAGTAAACATGCCGGTCTATCACGCAAGAGGTCCTACGTTAAATTCCCGGCCGGGCAGAAATTGAAATGATGAAATTTAATTTATGTGACGGGTCTGGATATTACTATGTATAATAAGTATATGATATTAAAAGTATATCAGTTTGGGGCTAGATGGCGCTGTGTGATATTGTCCAAGCGTTTATTTATTTATTATTATTATTTAATATAGCCCAATAGCTTTTAAGCAAATTCTTCTACATACATTTTTAAATTAAACCTAAAAAAATTTGTGCAGAAAAATGGTCAGGAGTAATACCAATAAAATGAACCATAATTTTAATGTGCGTTATAAAAGAGTAGCGTTTGAAATCTTCATTTAAGTACCACAGAATACATATAAGTACTTACTATTTTCAATGACGCAAGATGCGGATGACCTAAAAGTAGATACGTTGCGGGTTTTGCATTAAAGTCGTTACTCATCGTTATTTGTGGCTGGCTAACTCTATCATCCATTCACATTCACATAGCTGTGCGATTTCCTTCCATTTGCGTTAGCACAAAAGAAAAATGAAATTCTGTTAACCCTGATCACAGGGTCAGATCTTCTGACAGGATACACGACATTGAAACTCGTACATTAATAAACTGGATCCTGCAAAATACCGGTATTTGCAAAAACGGGACGTTGTTGTGGGAGAGCAATCTCACAGCATAGTTGTATGAAAAGGAATCCGAAAACTGATATTTTGTTTTAAGATAAATAATATTAGAAAAAATCGACTCACCCGTAGCACCTCAGACGGGACTCGAACCCGCACCCTTGGGATTCCGGCCCAATAATGCACTGACCAATTATGCTACCGAGTCGCCAGTGGGAGCGGCGAAATTTTCTAGTACTTTTAACTTCTTCGCTGCAAGCCAGCGCAATTTCATCAATGTGAGGAAATACCCCCACATTCGAAAGAAACAGCTTTCCAGATGTATTGACAATCGATAAAGATGAAACAGCTATATAATTATTAAATTTAGATTTTTCGCATTCACAATGCTATTTTTATATTAAGATAAATAATATTAGAAAAAATACTAGAAAATACCGACTCACCCGTAGCACCTCAGATGGGACTCGAACCCGCACCCTTGGGATTCCGGCCCAATGCACTGACCAATTATGCTACCGAGTCGCCAGTGGGAGCGGCGAAAAATTTTCTAGTACTTTTAACTTCTTCGCTGCAAGCCAGCGCAATTTCATCAATGTGAGGAAATACATTGATATTTTGTTGTCATACAACATAAAAAAATCCACGGAATCTTCTGTGCGTGAGTCAAATTTGCACTGGTCCGGTTTTTTTATTGTCCAAAAAGAGGTTTTATAAATGATGACGTGTCGAATTCAGAGTGCAATGATAATCTAAGGAACTTTCGAGCCATTTACAGTGATTTATCTTCGCACATTCGAGACTCGGACTGAAAGGTCTTGTAACACGTAATCTTGGAAATTCAAGGCTGTGATTTGTGTGTACGATTGAGCTAAATTAGTGTACTATTGCAAACAGATTGTCGGAGATAGATATTATATTATTTTCATGAGATTGAACAACTATATTTTGGGTTGCCATACTGTCGCCGTATTTGACCATCGCTTCTCGTATTGCTTACGCGTCCCGTATTTTTTTTGATAATTTCAACATAATGCGAGCCCGAACTGGGCGCGAGTGGTATATAGTATATTAATGTTCCTAGTAAGTATTAGTTATTTATAATTATATAACTTGGAATAAAGACGTTGCTGACCTTAGTTTTTTTGAAGTCCCGTATTGGTCTCTGAATATTTATATTGCTTTTTTTAAGATCTAACTATCTACCGACAATATTTAGTATTTTTTTGAGTAATTGTGGACATCGTGGTATCGGTAGGTATATTGTGTACTCGTATTATAATCTGTGGGTAGCATGTAGGCAGAATGTAGATTTGCTCACAATTGGGACATGTCGCCAGATGAGTAAATGTCGCAGCGCACTGCAGTTTCAGGCTAGTATACCCGAGCGATACAATGCAAATCGTACAGATTATTGTTTACTCTGCGCTTCAATTAATAAATTAGTTTAAGTAAGTAACGATAAATGCTTGGATTCGTGTACATAGTGTGACTGTTCAGTAACCGTAGTACGAACAGCTATAGACAAAAATTACGAGCGTAGAAACATTCGATAGAGTAACTTTGTATGGGAAATTTGTACAGCGCCATCTATCGCCGAAAAGTGAAATTATATTTCCCATAGAGAATACTCTATCGAGTACTTCTACGCGGTTTTTTTTCTCGATAGTTGTTCGTGTTAAGTGAACTGGTTATTGCTCCTAAAGTAAATTGAAGGAATTGGTAAAATCTACTAGCCACATCCTAAAGATTCAACGTTACATTAAATTTGAAAATTCTCTGTCACCACTTCAGCTATTAACTACATTATACGACTTTTATACTACCAGACAGCTGATGAATGTCCCAAAGCGTTGCCCTCAAAATTTGGTGTGGAAATTCATACTCACTTGAGATTTTACGACGAAACTTTTAAGTCTATATTCTTGAAGGAAAATTAAAAACTTTCACTGTAATGTTTACGTTACGATGTTCGATTTTTTTCATAGATAAGTACTTCTTTGCTATGTTTTTCACATTTTACTTATTCAACGTTTTTATGTAGAGTTAGTGAGTTAGGTACTTAGTCAAGCTCTCTACTTTTTTATACTTTTTTCAGACAAATATTTCGGAAGTTTGGAGACAATTAATTGATAAATTGTTCGTTATTTTCGTCTTGAGCGGTATCAGTAGGTACAGCAGAAAATTAATCGAAAATTATAAACGTACACACATATACAGGGTTATTTGTAAAAAGCAGAACATCATAAACAACAACATCAAATTCAGCGTATTTTCCAAAAGCAGACAGAAAAACTACTTTCCATACAAATCTCTGGCCCAGCTCAATATATGTTAAGAACAGCCCACAGATTCCAACCATTCTGGCTAAGTTTTAATTGTCTCACTTTACATACGAGGACTCAGCTTCTAGGTGTTATGTTATTATTACCCTCCGGCCGTTTTCGCAACTGCGATTCGCAACCTGTTGCGAATTAAGAATTTTTATTCTTTGTTCGCAACCAGTTGTGAATCAAGAAATTTTTTCCTTAACCGCAACTAGTCATCCTGATTCGCAACCAGTTGCGAAAAAAGTTTTTAAGGTAGAGTGAACTTTATTTGTAGGATGGCAATAGTCAAACATGCATATTGCATCAATAGTTAGTATAACAAGTACTTAGATTTTAATTTCACATTGCAACATTTTTGAATTAAAATAAATAGAATTTATTCTGAAAACTCAAAGCAAAAATACCAAGTCCCTATTTAATAAACGTGACAATTTGTCACCTGTCATGACAATTTTATATCCTTTGCGTCAACCAATTTGAAAATAAAACAAACTACTCACAGCTACACCGCAGTGTAAACCAAATTGTCATGGTCACGTTATTAATAGGGCCCAGCTTGTTATAATTTACTTTTAAAAAAGTATGTAACTAGATCTTCATTATAATTTCTTACGTTGTTATAATTATGCTAAATAAATTAGAGCCTATCCTTTTGGGAGTCTGAAGCCAAGAAGGGTCGACTTATCTTACCAATTAAGTACTTAATTATTGTTAAAACAACATCTTTCTTACACCAACCCGTCTTAAAAGAAATACTAGCTTGATCGATCTACTTGGGTAGTAGTAAGTACATCAACATGGATATACTTACTACGACTGTTTCGTTACTACAAGAACTACTAGTTATTACAAGAACTAGTATAGTATACTACTAGTTACTACAAGAACTAGTATTTGTATAACTGAAAAGTAATGAACAGTGGATAAATTTTTCACCTTACCGGTTACTCCCATATGAATGTAGCGAAAAGGCCAAGCCACATATTTTGACAAGGTGTAGAGTTTGTGAAGTTAGGGCTTGTAGAGTCCCTAACTCTAAAAAGAGTTAGAAGCTTGGCTCTACAGGAGGTCTTATAACTTTTTGACAGTGCGAGCGCGGTCTCGTCTTGGCAACACTTTACATGAAAATGTTTTTGATGGGTTATTATACACTGGGGCCCAATAGTGCTAATTCTGAACGATAAAACCAAAATTGTTACGTTGTCATTTAGGTTTTATTTACCTAAAATCTTTAGTTTAGGTTTAGAATTCTCATTTAAATTGTTCAAGATCGGCATCCTAGGTTCCTTAGGCATAGCTTTCAACAATTTCAACCAAACTCAAGCGAGTATTTTTCTGTATACGAAACTGAAACGGTAATAATTTAGTTTTGGTTTTATCGTTAAAATAATAATAATAAATAATTATAATAATAAAAAATAATAATAATAATTTGTTTCTTAAAAACAAGTAATTTACAGTTATATTGACTTAATTAAACTAGGACTAACAATAAAATGCTTGGAAAATTTCACACAGCGCCATCTAGCCACAAACTAATGCGTGATAGACCGGCATATTGATCACTGCACCACTTAGGTCGTCAAAAACTAGCGTGATTGGGCCCTTGGTATTCTAATCAAAATAATTAAAAAAATGTCAAATACCTACGTCAAAATATGAACTGCAGCTTAAGCTTTAATGCAAGGATCAATTTAAAGTAACACCTTACATTTATATGATCAAGTAATTCGTAGTAGGTGAGTAGAAAAGAATTTTGAAAATTCATTCTCGTTCACCATTGAATTTCATAGCTAAATATTACATAGGTACGCCTGAATAAAATATTCCACGATGCGTTGTTCGCAAGTTTGTCCGTCGTCGGACGAATTCCTCACAAGAAGAAGAATTCTTAATAAAAAGTCCCCCGAGTATAATGTGACCTTCCAGACTAGGCACATTTGTGTCGCGAAGTTTTCGTCACGATTTTGTTATCAGTCTACAGCTGATGTTATGTTTCAGAGACTACATAGAGAATTAAAGGACATTGTTAAGTATTCGACTTAACTTGTGCATAAAAAAATAATTTCTGAATAATATCACTTTGTTAGGCAAAGCTCGCTAGTACTAAAAGCATTTGTAGTTATTTTTTCTGTTCCTACCTACCTGTATCTACTTACTTTAAACACAAAAAATAATAGTTAGACTCGCACCAGATCATAGTCACCAGTGACTCGGTAGCTCAGCGGTCAGAGCATTGGACTGGACTTCCAAAGGTTGCGGGTTCGATTTTCGTCCGAGAATAAGATCTGGTGTGAGTCGAATTTTTGATTTTTTCTAGTCACGAAAATCTTAAATTTAAAAATAACTATTTACAATAACAGTAGATGGTTTTTTTAAAATACAACATACTTACCTACTCTTTTATATTCAATATTACAACCATATCAGTGATTTTTTTGCAACTCTATAAAGAAAAAAAAAAGATAAAAGCAAACAACCTGAATAATGATTTCAAAAGGTTAACTACCACGGGCACGCCACGGGGCTTTATTTATCATCACTTTGAGTTTACTGAACAGTTTCGCCGAATGCCGAATCCTCCGGGGCAACCTCGTCGTTATTCATCGAATTAAAAAACGTCTGTTCCAACTGGCCGACTCCTCGTGGGACTTGTAATATTCTCGTAATATTATCACTTCAATAATTGCAACAACGGTAGGGGCTATAGTCTGTTTATCCTTACTTATCATATTTTGTAAACCGTTTTTGGCAATTATCACACGTGTTTTAAACTTAAATCGCTGTTAAAAAAATACGTTAACTAATTAAATTAAATTGACATTAAAAGGTAATTAAGGATATCTTTCATATACTATGTGTGGAAAACCATTTTGTTGTATTTTTTATAGTCAATAGACAAAAGTCAAAATTTCTTTATTCAAATAAACTTAATAATTAAGCACTTTTGAATCGTCTATATTTTCCTACCGCCCGTTCTAGACTTTTTTTAACTGACAAGAAGAGCAGGCGTAAGAAACTTATCAGCTTTAACATAAATAAGTAACGATATTTACATAAATGATTATATTTCAGTAAAGAGTTAAGTGAAGATTGTTTACCAAATGGGACAATAAGATTAAACAGACTACAGAAGAAAATATAAGGAAAATCATGGTTGGGATAATTCATTTCCTTATTGGTTCAGCAATGTTTAAAAATGTACTTGTTTCTTAGATTTCCACGCGTTCAATCAGGGTCAGTTCAGTAGTCTTCACGAAAAACAATAGAGTGCGTATCGAACACATATCCAACACAATGTATTCTATTTACAATTCGTCAGTTCAGATATTCTTTTAGATGTTACTTAAGGGCTGTCTCCGAATATTTGACGCTGGCTGTACCTATTCCTACCTCTGTATACCATAGAGAACATAAGTGTGATTCAAAACTTTATGCATCAACAGTTCCTTGTTTAACAACTCTGTACCGATAAACTATCTGAACAAGTCGCACCCCAAACAAAAGTTGTTTTCGCACTTTATCTTGGTGATAACGAGGTGAGTTTTCGTAGTAACTTTCACCGAGAACAGATGGGTTTGTTTGTTAATTAACGTGGCGAGTTGCTAGCGTCCGAGGCCAATTAATTAGCGGTTTAAAATTTTAAAAAACGCAATTGATTTCGATTCAAATTTTCATGAGTATGCAGAAATATGATTAATTATTAATCAGATTTTTACAAAACTTAAACTAAGAGTGCCAGTTACACAGACTCGATAAGTTCTAATCAAGAACTTTATAATTTTTATATTATCAAAATTCTTGGTTTTAATCAAATTATTTGAAAGATAATTTCACAGGAATTCTGTGCCATTTTTAAAACCAGAAGCGTGGTGCTAAAGATTTTCTCATTTCAATTCTCTTATCAGATTGGTCGTCCAATCGAACAATTCAATTTTAATACTTTTGTCTTTCCCTTATCGAAATAAGATTCAAAATTGCTTGTCACGTCGTTGAATGAACACCGGCTTTAGTTGACGTCACAATGTTATTTCAATACTTCTTAAATTAGAAATAATGCTCAAACAAGTGAAGGTCAATATGTTGAAGCTGAAGCCTAGTATAATCAGCGCGCGTTTAGATTGGGATGGGACCTTGTCAAAGTAAATAAAAAATGTCAGTTAAGCAGTCAAGTAGCGCTAGCAAAAAGTTCTGAACCTATTTAATAAAAAAGATTAAAAAAAGGAAAATGTTTTCCCCCTTTTTCCACTTATTATTAATTATTCACTAAAATAATCTCACAATAATATATAATTCTCGCATTTATAATAAAATTCGAGCAGAAATCCACGCGCACAGTTCTATACAACTAGCTGCAAAGCATCTACGCGAGTTTGCCGACGCTACGGCTGGTCGACGGACTGCGCGCGTCTCCGTTTCAAAAGGTATCATCTCATTCTCATCGCATCCATCCATCGCATCGAAACCATTCGTCGTAACTGAAGGTATTTGGGACTACAATGAATTTCTGTCAGATTTGTCAAGTTCTATTGTTTATGTAGGTTTCGTATTTTGGCGTCGATTCGGTGCTGCACGACTAGGGTTGCCAACTTTTTTTTACAAAATAAAAAATATATTAAGCTCGGAAAAGAAAAATAAACAGTATTTTAGCAAAATGAACAGTGTTAATTTTTTTTAATGTTTCGAAACGCCCAAAACGTAGTGTTCTACAGTAAAAAGTATAATATACACTTCTAAGACTTTCGCGCGTACAGTTCATTAGAAATAAAACACTTTTTACGGATTACAGCGCGTTAATTCAGGTGTTGTTTTAGAATTATTTAGTTTGTATTTATTGGTTTTTAGAAATCCCGACGTTTCGACACCTTTCCAGGGGCCGTGGTCACGGGAGGACTAAAGCAAAAAGGGCTGCTCATATTTTTATGAAATTACCCGCTCGAAACTTTATAAAAATGTACTCAAGTTTATTAAATTATTTTAGAGCTGCGTTCTGATTTTAATCATTATTACTGAATTAAATTGAATAAAGTTAATTAGAAAACGAGATCTAGCTACTGAATCTACTCCAGTTCACAAATTGGGAGGCCTTTGAGAGAATGAAGCTGGTCCCAAGCTGGTGGTACCACCAGCATGAGACCCCATAATTCATAATTCATTCCCCCTGGAATGGTGTCAAAACATCGGGATTTCTAAAAACCAATAAATACAAACTAAATATTTCTAAAACAACACCTGAATTAATAATACACGCGCTGTAATCCGTAAAAAGTGATTTATTTCTAAAAAGTATAATGTAGCGAAAAAGAGTATTTATTTGAAGGAGAAAGAGGCGCAGTTAAAAAAATCGTTATCAACAACACAGACTCGATTTGTATTTTCTGTTATCTAAATAAAGTTGGATTTGACTTGATCTATCACTCTGAAAGAAAATTACGGACAAATTTTCTCGCATGTTGAAAATGTAGAGACGAGAGAATATAAGTTGATTGAAGGAGCGAACTCTACTCGAAGCAATCACTCCAACCACAATTTATTCATGTGCAGGAGCAAACATTCAATGTTTGTTGGAAAGGGGTCAAGTTTGTATGTTTGTAAGATTATATCGATTGTGGAAAGGTAAAAATGCTAAAGCGCCACTTTGGCCATTATGAGTGATATACATATCATTGTATAGCGTTTTTTTTTCTGCGTTTATCTGTCTAGGTTTCAAAGCAATCGGAGCACTTTTTTGGCGCTTTAGCATTTCTAAAATTCAACGTTTTTCTCAAATCTACGCTGTCAATATGACTAAAGCGACGTATTTTTATTTTTGTAACAAATGTAGCATAAGAATTTTTATCCGGTCCACCTTTATTTCATTTGTACCACTTGAGCAATTTTCGTTTTTTCAAATTTGAAAAGTATTGGTGATTTAGTAATTTAAGCATTTTATAGACTACAATGGTTTGGCGCTTTAGCAAAACATCATTGGTTTATGAAGTAAGAACGGTTGGCGCTTAAGCAATTTTAGCAAAAACTGTACTTAGATCTCGTTGTGCTCTTAACTGTTCCTATACAAAAGACGTAATTAAAACAAAATTAGAAAGTTATATCATGTTTTCGGAAAAGACTAATCATTTAATTTCATAAATTTGATCACCAATAGAAAGAACGAATGAATGAAAACCGATATTCTCCTGAGAAGTGAAAATCAAATTAGATGAACTCCCGGGAAGAAACTAGTCTGAAATATTGAAGCACGTAAGTAATTTCATCAATACTGCTAGGTATAATCTGCGTGCGTTGAGAATGGGATGGAACCTTGTCAAACTGAGACGCGTTTGTTTGCTGGCCAGCCACAGGGATATCCAAAAACATAGTGTCACGCATCTGAGGTAAGGGAACTTTTGCTGCAGCAACTTGAAGTAAGATAAGAAGTAAACAATTAATTGATTAATTAATACTAAATAATATACTAGAAAAAATAGGACTCGCACCAGATCATGTTCTCGGACGGGAATCGAAAATTAACTATAAATTACTAAATTTTCAATTTACTTTGACAAGAGTTTCCATCCCATTCTCATCGCGCGTAGATTATACCCACTTTGTAGGTAGTTTACCTTACCTTGAACTGAATTTTATTATTACATTAAATTAAAATTAACCAGTTTATCTGTATCTGTAACCATTTTCAACTTTTCCTTCATATTAGTGTAATAAACGATCAGACTCTTTATGTATTAAAACTAACATATTTTCCACAGGTAGCATATTTTTAATCAAACTGTTGAGATATGAGTTTTATTCGCATATTGGAGAAGGTACACACGTAGTCAGATTCAATAAAGGTACCATTTATCTCGGCTACCTCTAGAATTCTGAAATTGTGAACTTAAAGTCTGTTATGAAAATGCTAGTCTGTATAAATGATTCAGTGGAGAAACCCTTGTAAATTCAACCAGGTTTGAATTATGAGAAAAGTTTTGACTTATTATTGATCATTATAAACCTCATTTTAATTTGACGCAGAGTGTATTAGTCTTCGATTGGTGGAAAATGACAGTATGAAGACGAAGATAAAGTACGCGTAGTCAGTAATTACCCCTTTTCTCTGGTTTTAAAACGGCCAAAAGTGGTATCCTTTGAAATAACAGACACCGGAAGAACATCAACCTAGATTTTTCTGAGATGTCCTAGAGCTGTTCAAAATACAAAGCTAGAAGTTCGCGTAATGTAGTTTATTAAATCCTCCGCGACAAATTATCATCCCAAAAAGAAAAACAAAACAATAGCTGATGTGATTGTTTTGTTTGTTTCACATATGACGTGTGATTGGTAGTTGGGTTGCTGTGCGTCCGCGGAACTGTGAGAGTGAGACCTAATAGTAATGTTTCTGAATACGAGTGCAAATGGTCAATGGTCTTAAAACGAGGATCAATTTCGAAAACACAAGAAATAGGTTACTTTCTTAAAAACGTGTTAAAACCAATGACTTCAATTACATAGACGAGCTGTTCAAAACTAAAATTGTGTCACAACCAACCTTCGCGGCTCATCAACTGTTTTTCTCGGTCGTTTGCAATAGACTAAAGGAGTTTCGGTGCATTTCGGTACATTTTGATATTTTCGTAATTAATTTTTGTATGAAACAGCTGATTTTTTTTTCGCGATTTCAAAGTTGGTCCCATAGTAAAAGTTGTTCAGTTTGATGGTCCCTATCTACCGTATTCGGCATTAGGGGTACTTTTGTAACACCTTGTATACATAGAAGTCTTTGGTTAAAATACCTAACTTGACCAAGGATGTGATACTCACCGATTTGTCGCCTTCTTCGAGGTATCCTGTGGCCTTTTGAAGATTGCGTAGCTCGTCGAGCTCGCTGCGCCTCCTTTCTTTTAACCCAGTGTCTTTCTGCTGATGCTGGAAAGAAAAACGAAGTTTTAAAAGTACGGTCTATCTTAAAAGTAGCTAAACCCTTTTGTAACCACATCGCGTCAATACCTCTATAGTAGCTAGGGTTGCAACTTTTAACAGTCGTTATACATGGTGCTTCGAAATAGCTTTATAAAGCCGAATATGGTGGATAGGGTACCATGCATACAACCCCAGAAAATTATTATAAACATTACCACTTTGTTTTCCGTTTTATGATAAACTGCATAGTGGCAACCCTAGACTGAAATTGTGTTTTACTTTTGTCTATTAATAATATTGATGATCGAAAACAATAGTCTATTAGCGTCTAGGGTTGTCACTTACACACACATTTTATATACAAATAAATAAAATTTTCAGCCAAGTGGTGGTTTTCAGGGTTCATGGTACCCTATCTACCGTATTCGGCTTAAGGATATGTCCAAACACTTTGTATAGTTGATGAAACAAACCTCTAATCTAAAGATCACCAACTTCGGTTGACGAATGTATACCAAAATCTGTAGAGAGTTAATGTTCGATTAATACCTAACTATAAATTCTTACCAAGACCAATATCGAATCGTTGATTAATGACGGTAAGTTCTTATTAAACATAACTGGCGCAAACAGATGGAAGTTATTGATTTCAGTTCAGCTTAAGTATTTTGCAGGGTAATGATAAAAAACAGAGAATATCAGCTATACATATAAACCTTAAAGTAGTTCAGTAGTACAAATGTAAATTCCTTTTTAGGGTTTCGTACCCAAAGGGTAAAACGGGTTTGTCTGTCCGTCTGTCACCAGGCTGTGAACCGTGATAGTTAGACAGTTGATCACAAATGATTTATTTCCGTTACTAAAAAACAAGAATAAATTAAATGTTTAAGGGGTTCCCATACAACAAACGTGATTTTACGGAACCCTTCGTGCGCGAGTCCGACTCGCACTTGACCAGTTTTTTCAATAGGCGATTACCGTTATATAAATAAAAAAAAATTCACGCAAAAGTCATTCAAACTTAAAAGTGGTCTGAACAAGCAAAAGTAACAAATTCAAGCAACAAAACATGATCTTACACTGTAATTCCAGAACTGGGATTAAGGTCTCAAGCACCTAAGTTACTTAATCTGTGTTCACATTAAGACAAACGTGCTAACATTAGCCTATGTTACCCTTGCCACAGTCTTGATGAAAAACTTAACTTCAAACGCTACACAAACTTAAGAAAAAAAAGGTTTAATAAAAAGAAAAACCGCCTTTAAAGACCCGAAAATAAAAACAAAAAGTGCTTGAAAATTAAATACTCCTTAAAGCAAGAAATAATATTCAAATCATTAGATACGCAATAAAGCACATCTATTGGAGTCAGCTCTTTTTTTTAATTTTAAAAGCACCACCCGAATGATATTTCGGGGTAATAAAACTTAAACTTTTTTAAAAATTATACATAAATAAGTAAGTTGTTGATCTAAACATTTTGATTAAAATGTAGCGAAATTCGCTAATTCGCGAATAAAAATCAGCTGTTTCATACATTTTGATATTTTCGATTTTAATTTTTGTATGAAACAGCTGATATTTTTTCGCGATTTCAGAGTTAGTCCCATAGTAAAAGTTGATCAGTTTGATGGTCCCTATCTACCATATTCGGCATTAGGGGTATTTTTGTAACATGTTGTATATACCTATCTAAACAAATAAGTCAGAATGTAATAAACTTCACCTTATAATTAAATAACGGCGTGTGTGCGCTCAACGCAAATTAAGGTTGAATTGTGTTCGCGATAAGGTCTATTGTGCAAAGACTAATGATTAATTTATGCGTCATGTCAGTAGTGTAGTGTAGAAATGGAAGTGTGATTTTAATAGCATTTACATCCAACCTCTGTTGAACAGGTACTTATTTATTTAAAGCAACATTCATGTTTTTGGGTAAAATGTGAAACGTCAGGGTTATTTTAGCTGGTAAGTAACAATTGACAAACATTTACAAACTACAAAACGAGATGTAGGTTTAAAGATAAACGATGTAAAACACAATGTAAATTATATTTACTTAAACCACACTTTGTTTGTTTATCAACGACTAACTTCGGCTAACGATTGATTATATTTACCTAATTGCTTTAAAAACACAGTTTAACAATTTTCTCTTCGAGAAAAGATAAATTATAAATGAAATTAAAAAAAACCTTTTAGTAACTTATAACGGCCTTTCCACAAAAGATTTTAAAACACCGTTTAAATGTGATGCTGTCTCTCACAAACAGCATTGTCAAAAAAGTGACAGCATCACATTTAAACAGTTTCTAAGTTAAATTTGTTAAACAGTGTTTTGTGGTAAGGCCGTTTATGTTTAACCTATTTAACCACCTGCACAATTGCTTAGTTTAGGACAAAATTATCGAATAGCTGCAATTAACACTGACAGATATCGTAATAGATAATTTCCTTTTTAGATTACCTTCTGTCATAAAGGTAGTAATTAAAGATATTAAACTTGGCATCTATTCAAATGCAAGAAAACATAGAACATTTTTTTTCGTACGTAAATCAAATCAAAATCTTGAATCCAAAAATTTCATTCCATATTTCAGATCCATTGATTTCCTCTGTGAAGCCTTCAGTTTCCATCAATGCATGTGCAGAAGGCAGACACACGACTGCATTTCAATAGCCGATTGCGCTACGTAAATGCATGCTGAGTTTGGCACAAAAGCTTTTAAAACTAGTATAGTTTCTTTGTCGAACGAGGAGGTAGGCTGTTTTAGAAGTATCGATCTTTTCAGTTTTGCTTTCGTATTTTTGGTACCTACTGAAATTCGACTGTACAACATTTTTTCGTATGTACATGTTTTGTAATCGGATACCTCTACTCATTAAAGTTAATTACCAATCGATAGGTATAACCTACTTTCGTTAATTAACATTAGTGAAATGGTTAGCATTCGTTTACGTGTCGTCGAAAACACAAAGAAGCCCGAGTTAACACATGTTTGGTCACCCAACCGATGACGGACTCTCGCGAAAGTTGCATAAACGCCGTAATTGTAAATATGCATTTTACCAGTGCTCTCATTTTATTTTAGAGCTTGCGACATTTAGGGCCTATTGCACAGGTTCTGGATAAGTCATCATCATCTCGTGCCATCTTCTTACTGAAGTTTGGCGACTTTGGCGCTCAGTAGACAATAGTTTTGGCGATCCCATGTAACATCTTATAACTGACTCTATTGAATGTAAACTTTGTTAATTATTGTAATGGAAAATGACGTCACTTTAAATGCCGACCTCATTTTTCAAATTTTGACGACTCTGTATGAAATGTACTGGGAGAAAAAAGCAGCCCTTGACGAGTTTCTTGCCGGTTCTTCTCGTTACAAGGTCTCCCGCTTAGGGTTTGCGAACCGACGGCGTAGCTTCTTTGACATTCACAAGTGCTTGTAACAGCCTAGACTGAATAAATGAGTTTTGAATTTTCATAGCCAAGTCCAGTCCACTGTTTGATGCCGTCCAGCCATTGTTTCTCAGACGTCCCGTACCTCTCTTTCCTGGAACTTTGCCTTCGAGGATTAACCGTAGGAACTCGTACACGGATCCTCTCTGCATGTGTCTTAAAAGGCGACCTTACCTCTCATGACTGTGGTCATCAGTTCTCTTTTGTAGTCGACTTTTTTTAGTACTTTGGCGAAAGATGTAACTAGTCTAAGGTATTTTAAGTAAAATTTACATCTCGAACTATAGCAAAATAACATTTACATAAACTACCTATCAATATAAATAAATATTAAATAAATAAATAAATATTTTACAAAATCACATACATTGCTCCTATTCCAAAGTAAATAGCTAAAGCACTTGTGTTATGGAAATCAGAGACAACGGTGGTATCACAAACACCGAGACCTGAGACAAATAGAAAATATAATTTTCTAGTTCCTACATTGACCCAGCCGGGGATCGAAACCGGGACCTCAAGAGATGGTGGCGCTTTGAAAACTGGCGTGCAAACCACTCGACCTCGAGGTCTTCAATATATTATACATAGTTACGTAGTAGAGGCCCAGCAAATAAAAATGACAGTGGTGCTAGTCACATTGGGACCCCTCCTTGCCCGTAGTACAGTTGGACGAGTTGCCCCCTAGCTCGCCACGGCGGCGGGGGCCTCGGGATTTTTCCACAGCCGCTTAATTTCCTCAGAGTCAGAAAGCTTTGTGAACTTAATTTGACGGCCGAGTGTTTCGCTATAACGTAACAATAAAACTAAATGAGACTTGCAATCTCTTTTCCTTTTTAACTTCTGAAAGAAATATTAAAGCGTGGACAGATGTTTTTTGTGATACTAGAATTAAATCTCAAGAAAATTTTGTAAAACCATTGTTTGTATTACTTTGTATAAAATTAAATTAATCATCACAAGGCTTTACTGCCGTACTGAGATGTCAATTAAGTTTAATACTTCATTAAGTATCTATTTATTTATTTTGTTGTATATTATCGTGTCGTCTTATACTATCACTATAGAAAAAAAAGAGATAGCACCAATTTTAATGAAGCATTAAACATAATTGACGTCTCTGAGTACGACAGTTAGACTTCTTTGTCGGTAGATTGATGGGTTGGAGTACACATAACGTACTTATTTGATGGAGGTACTTACATAAAGTGTAGTATTATGTAGTGCATGAGAGCTCAAAGACATCGGATGCGTTCCGGTCATGCGATCCGATCCGCAGATCGCTGCGATGTATGCGATGTATGGAGTTCTCTTATCCCTTTCACACTGGTTGCGTTTCGATCCCATAGAACGCAGTGGTCTGAGATCGGATCGCATGACCGGAACGTGTTTGAGCTATAAGGCCAATTTTAGCTTAAACTTTATTTAATAAAAAATGGAATTTCTACTTTACCCTATAAGCTACGTAACTCAAAAAACTTGAAATTGGCCATGTTGCATTAATATATGCAGGAAAAAAATGCGTAAACTTATTATAAAGGGTTTTACCATAGTGTTGGCGATCAAGCCAACCTCCTTTTTGGACCTTTATATGTTTTAATACTTTATTGTGTTAGCATAAGTAAAACAGTTGACGAAAATACGTCTATCACTTACACATAGAATAAAATAATATTGTATTTACACACGCCTACGTTGGGAACCCTGACCCTGTTGTTCCACCCTTCGTAACTCTATAGCCCGATAATGGAGGAACACAACACCACATACACTTTATTTTTCTGTGATGCTTCCTTAAACAGACACCTCAAAATCCTGTCCAAGTGCATCATGAGTTCATGGGCACCGAAACATAAATGATAAAGCGAAATGATACTGTCGAAATGGAGTTTATGGCGCCATTTTGTCGAGTTCGGTTAGGTGTTTATTTGAATTATTTTCATATTGATTCATAGTGGATATTGTGTCTTAAAATTGGTGCAGTTATATGGTACAAGTGTCTACGCAACTGAACAATATGTGGGATAATTGAAATAGGCGCGGTCTCGGTTGTTTGAAGCTGAGACTTTTATTGAAGTGGTGGCTTCCTCGGCAGAACTAACCGAGTAAACTATTTTGATATACTTGGTGCCAAATGCTCCAAGCAGCATTGGAATGCGATGCACCCACATTCTAATGAAAAATTAAACAATATCTACCACTGAACTATTTAACACTTGACACTGGCAAAAATTACTTCCAAGAGGAAAGTAGATTGCCATAACAAAAAAGAAGAAGAAGAATGATACTGTCAAAGTCCGTTGTGTTTTGTAATACGTCCGTAATGTAATCCGTTGTGTTTACCTACCCATTGAATGTAAACTTTGTTAATTATTGTAATGGAAAATGACGTCACTTTAAATACTGACCTCATTTTTCAAATTTTGACGACTCTGTATGAAATATACAGGGAAAAAAAGCAGCCCTTGACGAGTTTCTTGCCGGTTCTTCTCGTTACAAGGTCTCCCGCTTAGGGTTTGCGAACCGATGGCGTAGCTTCTTTGACATTCACAAGTGCTTTAAGCCTAGACTGAATAAATGAGTTTTGAATTTTGAATTTTAAATAAATGAAATGAGTACCTATTCGAACATTCAACCATCAAAGCCCGGAAAATGAGACACAATAGATATTCCATTGTTCCATAATAGCCGCATTCGACCACTCGGGCATTGACGAATTTAATTAATACTATTATTAGCAATTTATTTGTTTTCTCTGTGTGCAAATTATGTTTAACTAGCAGCCACCCGCGACTTCGTCTGCTTGGACAATTATTTTTCTATCCCTCGGGAAAAGATATTTTTTCTGAATGAATGGTGCGTAATGTTCTTTTTTATACTACCTGCTCGTCAATGGCATATTATGTGTCATGCAAACCTTTCCTAAAGTAAGTCATTTTTCCCATGGGGAATAATGTGATTTGAATTTGGAATGCAACCCTTGTAGTCGTGCTTGATCGATGTTGGTTCAAAAAAGTTTAGGTGCAATGAGATCTTATTCTGAGTTAGGCTGTATGTTATCATGAAAACTTTTTACGAAATTCATTTTCACCCGCGCACCAAGAAGGATTTATTTGAATGTCGAACTGACCACTACAGAATAGACGACAAAAACATAAACTCTAACCCAACTATAAATGTACCAAAGAATGTAACTTTGTCGTTGCACAATTGGTGTAATGTTTCTAACATAACTTTTAATTTTCAATAAATATTCTTAATTTTTCATATTTTATTATTCTAACTTTAAATAATTACTTAAGTACTTTCTTTATAACAGTCATTGGTTTCAATTGCCTCGCAGAAAGTATAAAAAGTAGAGTATGCATCGCGGGCTTAAATGTGTATTTGTCATGGGCGATCTTGAACACCTCGTACTCAGGATTCTAGCCTTAACTCCCTCGCTCCGCTCGGGAGTTAACCATAGAATCCCTCGTACTCGGGGTTCAATAATAGCGCCCGGGACACAATACACTACTTTAAGCCCTTATTGCATAATCTACTATTCTGTTCCCCGACAACGTGTAGTAATTGTATGCACTGATGATGATCGGTTGAGTAATGAAAACGTGAAAGCGCAACAAACAAACACAAGACATATGGCCGAATACTCAAACGATACTCAACTTTGTGGGGCGCTCAAACATCATGCTGTCTTTGTCGTATCTTTGACATTTAATGCGCCAGGACGATATTTGAGAGCCTCTCAAAGTTGAGTGACGTTTGAGTATTCGGCCATTAGTGTGTATGTACGATTTTAGTAGCGCCATGGTTTGTAGCAGAAATGCACCGTATGAGCTTTTTTGCTGCTACCTATATGCGCGCATTGACATATATGTAAGCATAAGTTGCATTTCTGTGACAAAAATATCGTGCCATAAAATTTGTGGTGCGCACAAGGTTAGACCTATCAGCCAGTTGGATTCAAGTCAGTCACGTCTAGGGTTGCTAAGCTTACCCAGGCTTTAGCCGGACATGTTTGGGTTTTTGACCTCTTATCCGGCCAAATTTTACTGCGTCTGGCCCGGCTTTTTGTGGCTGCCGTGCGAGTCGTAAGTCGAGCACAAGTAATCGTCACATCCGGCTTTTAAAATATATTATGTCTTTAAAAAAGCTATGATTAGTTATTAAAAAGGGTATATCCGGCTTTTAAAGTATTTTACTCTAGTCCGGTCAAATTAAGCGCCCAGTCCGGATTTTGTTTTTTTTGGACCTGGCAACCCTACGCCACGCCTACCCTCCGATAAAAACCTAATGGGTGCGTAATGGAAACCGAACCGACCGTAATTACAGAATGGTCTTACTGCCATCATACTAAATTCCTTTCCTTCAATTCATTTGGGTGTTTTCTTATTGTTGTCAATATCAGTACGAACACGACGAGAAATAGTTGGTGAAGTTCAACATAGCGTCGTCATTAATTAAATCCACAAGGTGTGTATAGGTATACACAAAGTGTGTATAGGCATACACAAAGTGTGTATAGGTATACACAAAGTGTGTATAGGTATACACACATTGTGGAGTGGTAATACCTAGTAGGTATTAGACTAAAAATATTTACTTACATTGTTAAATTAATCGTACATTTTATAATCCTCCTGTGATGAAATCACATTTGTACTAGAAGTAAAGTACATAACTTAATTCATCAACGCCCGAGCGGACGCAACCGGCCGGATAACAATGGAATATCTATTGTGTCTCATTTTCCGGGCGTTGAAGGGTTAATAGGTAATAGTATGAAAGTTAGTTTTGAATTGATGAGTAAAATAATAAATTGACCGAAAATATAATCATTACATAAGTAAAACCAAATTAAGAATTGTAATACTTAATTCAAACACTGTTTTTTTTATCTTCAACAATTCATAAGTTCATAATTATTCTATAACAGATTAATCTAATCTAATGAATCTGATCTATCTAAGAAAATAAAACCAAAACTTAAATGAAACAATGAAATAACATTAAAAAAAACATACTTGAGTGTAGATTTGAGTGTACAACAAAAGAGGAGATTCCGACATAGTATTTATTTGACGATTTTATTTTTATTTGACGACCTCCATGGTAGAGTGATTCGCACGCCGGTTTTTAAGGTGTCGCCATCTCTGAGGTCCCGGGTTCGATCCCCGGCTGGGTCAATTTGGAAAACGATCTTTTCTATATTGGCTTAGGTCTGGGTGTTTGTGTTTCCACCTTAGTCTCTGATTTCCACAAAACAAGTGCTTTAGCTACTTACTTTGGAATCGGAACAATGTATGTGATGTTGTCAAATATTTATTTTTAGTTATTTACTCGACTGCCCAAAAAAGGAGTGTATTGTTTTACGATTGATACCTACAAAGTTATCATACATAGATAACTTTGCGCTTTGCTTGTCTTCCTTTTCTGATTTTACCGCAACAAAATGTAAAACACGTCTGTATCGTCGAAGTTCGCATGAAAACTTAATTAATGTTGTTATTCAGCATATACTGAACTTCACTGATTTCATAAGGCAAACTTGTTCCTACTTTGAACAGACAGAACAGCTGAGTCTAATCAAGATATGCAAGCATTTAAGCAGCTCCAAATGTTGCAAGTAAAAACAGTTAGTAGTGAATAATAACTTATTAGTAGTGAAGTTGACTAAAAAAATAACTTCACTACTAATAAGTTATTATTATTTGAATAAAATATTATTATCCAAATAATTATAACTTATTTTTATTTGTATAAAAATATTCAAAAGCTGTTACTTTTTCACATGAATTGCATTTTTTTTGGTAGTTATTATTATTTACACTAATGACCTCCCATTACAAATTTATTCAAACTGGCGATTGAAGTAATCCGATCAAAACACTCAATTATTGGGGTTAAAGTATGAAATTGCCGTTTTGTATAGAGAATTTTAAAGAATTGTTTTTTTGCATGCTAACATTTTCTTAATTTATTTAACAACTATGAACGCTAATGTTTTAAAACTTACACTGCGCTACTGTTTAAACACTAAAATAACGTATACAACTTAGGTTACGCGAAAAAAATAAGTTTCAGCTGAGTTACAACGAAATAAGAGGTCATTTCTGCTAACAAAAAAAGGAGGTACTAATAATAAGGTACTGTTTTAAAGTTTAGAGAAAGAAAATCAGAAATATTTTTATTGCTGACAGGTAGTTGGCCGTCATGATCATAATTCGAAATAAACAACTGAAGCATGTTTAACAGATATGAGAGTTACTAAATTTTAGATTTTTCGCATTCACAATGCCAATTTTATATTAAGATAAATAATATTAGAAAAAATACTAAAAAAATCTTCTCACCCGTAGCACCTCAGACGGGACTCGAACCCGCCCAATGCACTGACCAATTATGCTACCGAGTCGCCAGTGGGAGCGGCGAAATATTCTAATACTTTTAACTTCTTCGCTGCAAGCCAGCGCAATTTCATCAATGTGAGGAAATACCCCCACTTTCGAAAGAAACATCTTTCCAGATGTTTTGACCATCGACAAAGATGAAACAGCTATATAATTATTATTTGGTTTTTGTTTAAACTAAGCTTAAGCTTTATGTCTCCTCCAATACACAACATAGGCATGGAACTGAACAGCAATTTCACATAATTGAGAATAACAATTTTATTTGGACCTAAATCAAGCTATCAGTAAGACCCGTCACTCGTAAGACAATATGGTAAAAAAGAGGTCCCAGATTAAAGTCCTGTCCCTTTGGGACGCCTATTCATTATTTTCTGGCAGTACAATTGAACATTAGGTATTTACCCCGTCTGATTTATTGAGATCTAGAGATAAAGTCAATGATGTACAATTGCAATGAGTTATGTTATAAAGCTACTATTCAATTACTTCAATTACATAGACGAGCTGTTCAAAACTAAAATTGTGTCACAACCAACCTTCGCGGCGCATCAACTGTTTCTATCGGTCGCTCGCAATAGACTAAAGGAGTTGCGGTGCATGCACCGTAACATAAGGCCAGTATATTCGAAATTATCGAAATTAACCTATTTTTGATTCAACGGTATTCTTTATATCATGGAAGTTGAGTCGTTGGTGCCGCCAGATTCGTACCATCCTTCCTTCGAAGTAGCACTGTCATTTCCGAGAGAAACATACTCAGCTCCTTCCGAAACTACGAAACTGGTGAGAAACGAACCAAATTGGGATTTTCGGAAAGCCAACTTATTCCAGCTGTATTCAAATATGTTAGAACTAGACTGGGTCGATGTTCTTAATCAACAGGATGTTAACCATGCAGTGGCTGTGCTGTATTCCAAAATTAATACTGCGCTTGAGCAGAGTGTACCCCGCCGTCGAAGTAGAGCATCATCATCTAACACTATGCATTACAATTACCCAGAATGGTTTAGTTCAGAACTGAAATACTACATTAGTCTTAAATATTTTCACCTCAAAATGTATAAATCTCGTAAACTAGAATTTAATAATGCACTATTTAAATATTACAGAAGTGTTGTCAAAAAGCTTCTTGATAGGGACTATTTCAATTATATTTACGCAATAGGAAAAAATATTGAACATGAGCCAAGAACATTCTGGTCATATGTTAGAAAAAAACGTAAGAATAAGCATAATCATTCAGAATATTTTTATGATAATGAGATTTTTTCAGGACAAGAGGCGGCTGATAAATTTGCTGACTTTTTTGCATCAGTTTTTCATCCCAAACCCCCACTTTTGGATCCTGGAGTGGCTGAACATAATGCAAACAACTGTGCTGACGCTAACAGGGTTTGTGTCGAGTCCATCTCGGCTCTAGACTTGCGGCGTGCTGTTAAACATCTTAAGCCATCCTCCGCCCCAGGTCCTGACGGTGTGCCCTCATTTCTAATTAAGGACTGTGCTCCTGCAATTGAGCTCCCTCTACTTCACATTTTTAATTTATCACTCCAAACAGCCACTTTTCCTAAATTATGGAAACTATCTAAAGTCACGCCCATCCCAAAGACTGATTCATCACAGGACATTACTAAACATTGCAGTGATGTCGGTGTTAAGTCGGCTGTTCGAAGCTATCATAAATTATTATATCATGTCCCAAATTAACTCCTATATCGTAGGTCCACAACACGGTTTTCGACATGCAAGATCCACAACGACTAATTTGGTAGCTTTTGTGGATGATATCGCCATAGAAATGGATAACGGTCGACAAGTAGACGTAGCCTATCTCGACTTTCAAAAGGCTTTTGATTTAGTGGATAATGATATATTGTTGCGTAAATTGTCGTGTATTGGCTTTACTCTGAAACTGCTGTCCTTTTTTGCAGACTATCTCAAAGACCGTAAACAATACGTTGACTTATTTGGATTTCGCTCTGCCGACTATTATACACGTTCTGGCGTAAGTCAGGGCAGTACGTTAGGGCCCACCCTCTTCTTGATAATGGTTAATGACCTTCCAGAAGTCGTTTCATCAGCAAAATGTTTAATGTTCGCTGACGATTTAAAATTGTCACTTTCCGTTACGAGTCCAGCCGATTGTACAGCGCTACAAAACGACATCAATGCTGTCGTAAAGTGGGCGGATGACAATAACATGTCCTTCAACTGCTCTAAATGTAAACTTATTACATTTACAAGATCACTTGACCCTATACATCACTCATATGAAATATCACAAGAAGCCGTTGAAAGAGTTTCTGAAATCCGTGACCTAGGGGTGATACTGGACGCCAAACTTAACTTTAACAATCATATAGTAACTCTTTGTAAACAGGCAAACAGAACTCTTGGTTTCATTATGCGCACTGCTTCCCAATTTCACGACCCTAAAATTGCAATATTACTCTATAATGCGTTTGTACGCAGTAAATTAGAATACTGTTCTATAATCTGGGATCCATCTACAGCCAAACATTCGCTACTTGTTGAAAAACTTCAAAAAAAGTTTGCTCGCTTCTTATACAAAAAGAAATTTGGTTATTACCCCTTTCTTTACCCCTCATTGTTTGTGGCTGGAATGGTGGGTGTAGAAACCCTGCAACTCAGAAGGAAGTTGCACCTCTTGGTTCATTACTGCTTACTTTTACGGAACAAAATTGACAATCCGGCTACTCTAGAACGTTTAGGGTTCTATGTTCCACAAAACTACATGCGTGGTGCTGTTTGGCGGCAACACCAATTGTTCGTTTCCCTGATATTGCGTACATGTTACGGTAATAACTGTCCCACAGCGCGCGCGATCAGTCTGATTAACTCGTTTTTAAAAAAGATTAAAGATGCTGATGTATTCACTGATAGCCTAGCTTGTCTTATTAATAAATTTGTATCATATTTGTCCTGACCATGTTAAAAAACTTTAAATACTTAATATGTTCATACGTTTGTTATATGTAAATAATGTCTATTGTATAAGTTGTTTAATTTTACTTTGCTTTGGTATGATTCTGTCATGTTTTCTAACTTGTTGGTGTTTTGGATTTCCTAGTCTGTAAGCCTGCATGTATGTTTATAAAAATAAATAAATAAATAAATAAAAATATACATTGTAGTTTCATAAACGATCTTGATTATACGGTTAAAAACACGATATTATATCACGGTATCTTCACTCGACTATAAAAATATGCACCGAAAATTTTAATTATTTTTATATTTTTTGGATAATACTTAAAGTTTATTAACCTCTTATTCACTTAAAGAAAGTAAGTAATGACTTAAAGAAGAATATTTAACGGTTACTTTTTCGAAAAGTAACTTTATGCTCAAAACAACGACAAAAACATTGAAAAAAATTAAAAAGTGAGGTTATTTTCATTTCTCTTCACACATAAAGAAAAAGACAGAGACAGATTTTTTCGAATATACATGTCTTTGCTACCATTAGGTTTCTATTGTGACATGCGTAGTGTGGATTGTCTTCAGCCTGTTTTCCAAAGACTTTCGTTAGATAAAATTAAGCTTTTAAATTTAACAATGGTCTTATTCTTCGTTTACAAAATCACAATAGGTTGTTTATAGTTATATATATTTTCAAAATACTTAAACGAAAACTGACATCCTCATTATGGTCATTCAAGCTGAAACCGAGATACGCGTCGACCTTTTGTGTCGCTGTCCTGAAAGAAAACTCCATTGAACAAAATGAAAGAAAATTACAGCGCTTGGTAAATTTATCACTCCAGCGAAAGGCTTTTTACAATAATATAAAAGTGATAGACGGCTTTTAAATAACTTTCAAGATATCGTTGAAGAAACTCTTACGGCTCTTTTTCAGTCAGTTTTATATAAAAAAACAGTCAAGAGCGAGTCGTACTCGCGCCACAGATTACTAAATAGTTTGCTCGCGCACCGAGTGTTCCGTACAATCATTCTGAAAAAGTTTACTATTTAGAGACATCTGTGGCCCTACCATGAGTTGATGCAAACTATTTACGCTACCGTAAACTATCGGATATCTCTCACAGTCAATGCGAGTGAAAGAGAGAAAGCGATAGTTTACGGTAACGTAAATAGTTTGCATCAACTGATGATAATTTACTTAGACTGGTATTGTTTGTGAATACGAATGTCACTTTTAAAGCGATTTAGCCTTTTTAGAGCGTTTTTGTTTACAATGCGAGGACTATGTAGGTGTATGGGAAATATGTAGGCAAAATTAATGTGTGTATAATATTTCGAGTGTTATTGTAAACAATTAAAGTCCCAATCCGAATACCGCGTCACAAACGATAACGCTTAAGTACGATGTGGGCCATTTCACAATCAAATTAATGTGTTTGTTTATGGCTATGTTGAATGCGGCTATTTGTTCAATTGAAAATGTTAAAATGTAGTACTGCGTGAATCATTTTGTTATTTAAAACCGAGAATTAAAAAAAAATGAATAACTTATTTAATGCTGCAGAGAATGGAATCACGATTGTGAAAGAAGGCAGTAATTTTATTGGCAGTATAGGAATTAATAATACATAAATTGTTTAAAAAACGATGAAAGAAAATTATTAAAAAAACAACCCAAAAACCTAGTCCATTGATACTGCCGAAACTAATGGCAAAAAATTATTGACTTATGTTTTCAAACGAACCTTAGAGAAAATGATCAATAAATAAGTATTTGATTGAATCATGCGTCACTTGGCGGAAGTCCCAAACCATTGTGAAAAAAGAAATATAATATGTAGCTCACTTCCGCAAAAAATATATGCAAGATGCACCGCCCGCCCGCCCACAAAAAAATGCAATTAATGCACACCATAAAATATCAATGCATATACATTTAGCGAGACAGCAACACACCTTGCATCTTCACCAATCAAGTATTAATTGAATTAATAATATTTGCATGCCAGTCTGGTAAAACAGGTTTGTACTCTCTAATGCTGTGACCATCTTTTTTTGCAATTATCATTATCATTATCGTTATCATAATCATTATCATTGAAGCACCTAGCTTACGAATCTTACGATGTTTTATTTACTAGTTCAGTGACTTGCAGTTTTTACTTTGTATTGTACAATCGAATAGATCGATCGGATAATCGAATCCTGCAATTTCGAACAACACAAAAATGTTTTTTAAGCAAACTGTTATAAACCATAATCCCACAACTCCAATATATTTCAAAACCCCTGGGAGTTATTCTAGGGTTGCCTAATAAAAAGTCCTTTTCACTCAATCCTAAAACATAACGACATAAGAAAATACCCCGTGTGAAAAGGACCCCATTGTGCAACGGGTTGTGAAATGTGGATTGCCTATAAAACCGAAGGGTACGAATAAACTGAAAATGAAAGTCAGAGAATGTTATGTAATAATTTACAATGGAAATATTAAAAAAAAGTAAAATTTAGTATGTGGATTTATACAGTGAATAAAAACTTACGACAAACACGAATTTTCAATTGTTTTTACTAATATAATCACGATTCTATAAAAAAACATTGCGAGTCTAAAGTTAACTAATAATACGGTGTTTTTTAATTGCCTTCTTTAAAAACAACAGTAGGTACTTATGTATAATTTTTATAACCTCTTAAAATAAAATGTAATAAAATAAGTTCATAGTAAGGACATCTAGTTCGGAGCATATATTTTTTTTATTATAAAAGCGTTCTATTTTAAAATTCCTTCACCCATTTCAGAGGCAACTTTGTCCACCATTTTGTGACTTGGCACGTTAGTTAGTTATATTGTGATATATCGAAACCAGTTAAAAGGGACAAGAAAAATCACCTGCTACGTGGGATGCACCTATCTCCACCAAAGATTCTCGGAACAAATTTACTGAATTTTTCTTAAGTTTTCTCATTTTGCACCAGCAATTTCAAATACTTGGCTTCGTTTTTTGGTCCCGACAAATGCTCTTGAAGGAACGGGCAAAATATAAAGGTAAAATATTGAGTGTCTGTGCTTTTGGCACATCATATTCTCTTAGTTTCAAGTGCAAATTGCACAAAAGTGAACATAATGATTTATTTATCTTAGTTACTGTCGCATTTAGATATATTGGAGATAGAAATTATTCAATTTGTAAAAGATCTATTTTGAAATAATTGTATTATAAATATAATTAAAAAAGTAAGTAGCCCTAAAAAATATTTGTTTTTTGTTTTACATTGAGAATTCTAATTGCAATGAACTGATACAAAGTCGCTATAGGCATTGCAGTTAATTTTTAGAGCCGGTAAAGCATCAAAAACTTACCATTTGTTTTAAATTTTAGCATGGTTCGTGGTTCAACGTTGATAACGCAAAAATTAAAATGTTTAAAAGACTTTTAAACTTATTATTTGTGATCTCAAACAAGCTTAAGTAATTAGCGCACTCCTCTGCATTATCTCTCAAGTTCAGATTGTTTAAAAGAAACTTGAAACGGATAAAGACGTTTTTAACATTTCTGTTTATTACGAAAACCGTGGCAATTCTTGGGAAAAATAATTATGACGTCTTTTTACTAAATTATTTTGTCTTTTTATTTTTGAATACTTACGTTTATTTTTATTAGCTTCAACCTTTTTTTTTGGCAACTTAATTTCACTAATTTGGATGCTATGTGAAAGGGTGACACAATTGGAATTATCTAGTTGTTTGAAAACAAAACTCTGACGCTTTATATAGAGTTTTACAAAACAAAACGCAATGCTGAACATGGAAGATAGGGACCATCAATCTGAACATTTTTTTTTTATGGGACCAACTCTGAAATTGCGAAAAAAAAACAGCTGTTTCATACATTTCGATATTTTTGTTATTAATTTTTGTATAAATCAGAGAGCTGGTTTCTTTTCGCGATTTCAGAGTTGGTCCCATAGTAAAAGTTGTTCAGTTTGATGGTCCCTATCTACCATATTCGGCATTGCGGGTTGTTTTGTAACACACTGTATAAATTCTAACGTCTTCCAGTGTCACAAAAACATACTCGTAATCCATAACTACATTACTATTTTAAAACTTATACGGACCTAGACAACTTTAATCTTTATTTCGTACTTAAACATTTTAACTAAAATGTTAGTGATCTTATATAAAAGTTTGTTTATGTAGTTTTATAATCGTAACCAATGGTATAGCTAATATTATAAAAGCGTAAGTTTGTTTCTTCATTTGGTTTTTTGTTTTCACGTCTTCTTAACCTAATACTCAACTGATTATAATAAAATTTTGCATACACGTCAGGGGTACAAAAAAGGGTTATAGAAATAAATAAATATAATTATTTGACCACATCACACACATTGCTCCGATTCCAAAGTAAGTAGCTAAAGCACTTGTGTAATGGAAATCAGAGACAACGGTGGTATCACAAACACCCAGACCTGAGCCAATATAGAAAAGTTCGTTTTCTAAATTGACCCAACCGGGGATCGGACCCGGGACCTCAGAGATGGCGACACCTTGAAAGCCGGTGTACAAAGCCACTCGACCACGGAGGTTGTCAGTACATGGGTTACTAGAAAAATAACTGTCCACGCAGACGAAGTTGCGGGCGACCGCTAGTTTAATAATATTCTCAGAAGACCTATTAAGACCTATTACAAAATATCTCCTTTACATAGAGGAGCATTAACAAATAGGCCACACTTTATTAGGCAAATAACTGGCTCGTACGTACCGCCATTAATAGTGGTCTGCGGAATTTGATAATAATGTTGACGACCTCCGTGGTCGAGTGGCTTTGTACACCGGTTTTCAAGGTGTCGCCATCTCTGAGGTCCCGGGTTCGATCCCCAGTTGGGTCAATTTAGAAAAACGAACTTTGCTATATTAACTCAGGTCTGGGTGTTTGTGATACCACCGTTGTGTATGATTTCCATAATACAAGTGCTTTAGCTACTTACTTTGGAATCGGAGCAATGCATGTGATGTTGTCAAATATTTAATGTTAGCCTACGCCTAGATATTTGAGGAGATCGGTGGCGCTGTGGCTTTGCGCTTGGCCTTGCGATTGCGGAGGTTAAGTAACTTTCGCAAGAGTCGGTCATGGAATGGGTGGCCAAATTTTTTTTATCTCCGTGCTTCGGAAGACATGTTAAGCCGTTCGTCCCGGCTGTATTAGCAGTCGTTAACACCCACCAATCCGCATTGGGCCTGCGTAGTGGGTTATTGCCCATCTTCCTTATCCACCCATAAGGAAGGCTTGTGCCCCTGCAGTGGGAACATTAAAAATGGCTGATGTATCATGATTGTAGCTATCATGACAAAGTGTCAAATAATTCAAAGAAGCATTTTTGCGTTCACGATGCTATGGAAGCCTAATGGAAGTAGGCAAAGTATTGCGATATTTCCATTTACATTTTGTAAAACAAAAAGCTCTTTATCGAGATCCATCAAATTAAATTTGCTGCTCATTAAATCGTGAATCCCCAGTGTATCAATCTGGGGCCGTACCGGCTAACGCATCAAACTTCGGAAAGTCTGCCGGGCTTCAAATTAAAACAGATAAATCGAGCCCCAATCGGGCCAAAATGGCGAACCCCAATTCATGATGTCACACGAACATCGATATTTTCTAAATAACTTCGGCGAATGGTACAATACGAAACTCCTTGCTTCGATTTATCTGTTTTAAGTTGAAGCTCGGCAGACCCGCCGAAGTTTGAAAAATTAGCCGGTAGGGCCCCTGATTGAGACACTGGGGATTCACGATTAAATGAGCAGCAATTTTTTTTTTTGCGCCAGCCTATGATTGCTCCGATTCCAAAGATTGTAGATAAAACACCTATGTTATTAATATTGGTGATTGCTACTGTAAATCTATGGGTGTAATGAAGCCTGAAATAGAGACATTTAAATTAAAATTTAATTCAATTAAAACAGCGACGGTACCAAAAACACCCAGACTTCAGACAATATTAGAAAAGTTCGTTTGGGCGAATTGCCAAAAGCTGTGATTCGCAGTGGCTACAGATTATGATAGATACTTTATATAATATAATTACGTCAATATTAACTTTTATTACCTACTTAAATATCGACTAAATGATCATGTCTTTTATCTTTTTGCTAACATATCGATCAAGATATTTAATACTGATAAAATTTGAGATAATTAACTGTGGAGAAAATTCATATCACGTGGTTCTATCGCTCGGTTTGTCTCTGCAGTTCAATGCATTTCGTGTCTACTTGCCATGAATTTTTGTGGCCGTATTTTTTAATATATGACAGTCACGTATCAGATTTATTGCTCGTAAAACGTTAAATTGCTTTCTTCGTACGAGAAATAAAATTTTACAAAATATCTGACAGAGATTTGAAGTATGTACATACATTCGATTACAAATTTATTTATTTTAACAGTTGTTAGTATGAATCTTGTCACTTCTTTACGTATTTAAATTACTTTCCGCCACCAAACAAATTACAGTGGGTTATGTTCGATCTCTGTAAATATTATTGATTAATCTACTTTTGTATACTTATCCCGGGTTCGATCCCCGGTTGGGTCAATTTAGAAAACGAACTTTTATATATTGGCTCAGGTCTGGGTGTTAGTGATACCACCGTTGTCTCTGATTTCCATAACGCAAGTGCTTTAGCTACTTACTTTGGAATCCGAGCAATGTATGTGATGTTGTCAAATATTTATTTATTTAAAATAATTATCTCAACACAATCCCTGCTATTTATTCTTGATAACAGAGTCTACTGATTGATTTTAAAACCATCATAAGTAAGATTTACATTTTCACCGTATGGTGTGGTGTCTGGCGCATAAGTTTAGCCGATGTAGTGCGTCCCCTGGGTGTTTATTTAAAATAATTATCTCAACACAATCTCTGCTATTTATTCTTGATAACAGAGTCTACTGATTGATTTTAAAACCATCATTAGTAAGATTTACATTTTCACCGTATGGTGTGGTGTCTAACGCATAAGTTTAGCTAATGTAGTGCGTCCCCTGGGTGGGGGTCTATTGTCGACACCCGCAATTAAAGTTTTGAATTCGAAACAAAGCTTTACGTGTTCTCAAGTTAACAGGCCTATTACATAAAAACTATTGCTATAAGCGGACGATGTTCGCCCCACTCCGTGATACTATTATCTCATCAGGAATAAGGTTCAATATCGAGCAAATTTAACGACGAATTGCGTCCGCTTATCTTAGTGGTGGTAAAAAGTATGTAAGTAGTATATCAGTTGTCTAGCACCCATATTACAAGCTTTGCTTAGTTTGGGGCTAGATGGCGCTGTGTGAAATCTTCCAAGCATTTATTTTATTTTATTTTTATTTTTTATCGCGATTCTTTTATACGTCTAACGAGAAAACCGAAAAATTTGTCGCTTCGAAAAATAGCTGTTTTGGCCGAAAAACTGACTTCGTGCAATAGATAGTAGATCCCCCAAGTGAGCGCACACGGTTTATCAGAGCTTTGTGTTGGGGTTGTGTGTTTGAATACCCTTTGTGATGGCTACCAGACCTACGTTGGCGGTTGGTGTTACGTTATTGCGACACTGGCGCTAAATGGAATAGAATTTGTGTAGAAACTGCACATTGTTTATTTTTATGAACTCTAACCAAGTGAATAGAAATTATACATGTATTATATCCGTGCCACAAATACAGACAATAATTAAGGCACGGTTGCAAAAAATATGGAGTATGAATTCATCGAAAAGAGATAATTTACATGTTTACTTACTCCCTACCATGTTTGAACACACTTCGTCGGTTTCTGCACCTTATCTCTACAGCCATACACAATCGGAAGAGAAATCGAAATATTTTTGGTATACCTACTGTAACAGTGACTGTCAGGGTTGCTACACACATATTCGGGCCGGCATTAATCGGCAAGCGGTAAAATCGAATATGTGTGGATGAATGTTCGGGAATCACTAGCCTCTCGGCTGTCGCACATTATCACTCGGCTTGGTAGTTGCAGGCCGGCATAGTAGTTGCTTCGGGTCGGCTTTTTCGTTCTACAAATACTGCCTAATCGAATGATGCGTCGACCCGAATAAACAACTCGATCGGCACAAGCCGAATGAAGTCGATAAAGTGCAGTAGTTGCTTTGTTGTTCGACAAATACTGCCGAACCGAAAATGCCGGTCCGAATATGTGTGTAGCAACCCTTAGTGACTATACCATGGGCAACAGCGTCAGCGTAAGGTTAAAATCGTTTGCGCGCCGCGCCGTCACAACATACGTTTAGTTCGTGCAGGGGCGATACGCGCGCACACGAATTTTGTTGCTAACTGGTTAAAGCGATTAGTGCCCTCACAGTAGCGCCCTCATTATATTAAATTTATTGCTCGCTAAGTACATAATGTATCGAAAATTCAAACGTACAGATTGAAGCTAAGGTTCTAAAGTTTATTTACAAACAATAACCTCAGTAAAATATAGTTCGTTGTAGCAGTAGTAGGCAAATGTGCCAAAAGTGACCACTTATTGCTCTTTTGTCTACTACTACTATAGCAAACTATATTTAACTGAGGGGTTTGTTTTTAAATAACTATAGAAACTTAGCTTCAATCTGTACGTGTGAATTTTCGATACATTATGTACTTAGCGAGCAAGGGCGCTACTGTGAGGGCACTAATCGTCTGTTGCCCATCGTACCTACCAACAATTCGTAAAAGTTTTAGGAACGGTTACCACGGATAAAGCTACGATCCGTCAATTTACGGGGCCAATATCACGGATTCCCTTTGAAAAGTCACCCTGTTTTAATTATTTCCGACATCGGATTTCGGCAAATTGGCAAAGTTCTTGTATATTCGTGTAGACAAATAGAACAAAATGTTTCTATTAATTAGGACTGTTACACTTGTCAATTTTACACCCGCACTGCGTTGAAATAGAGCTTTGTGATGGGTTCGTTTGTTTTATCTATTACATGTAATTACACGTAATAGGTAAAACAAAGACGTCTTAAAGAGTTAAGACTTTGTGCGTCCGAGGGCACTGTGAGACCTCATAGTTAAGTTTGTGGTGTTAGTAGTATTTTTGTCATATGTTGTATATGATAATTTAATAAAATCACCTTTCACCCGTATTCAAGAACAATACTCAAACGACCCTTGCCTATGTGAACTCACTGCGTATAAATAGAGCTATGTGATTGGTTTGGTGGTTACTCTCCGATGATCGCGGCAGGTGAGGCAACCACTGCGCGCTGTCTCGATGTCATGTTGAGCTCGTCGTGGCGATGTCAAGAGACGCACTGTAGGCAGCGCGGGCAGGGGCCGTACCGGCTAACGCATCAAACGGAAAGTCTGCCGGGCTTCAAATTAAAACAGATAAATCAAGCCCCAATCGGGCCTAAATGGCGAACCCCAATTCATGATGTCACACGAACATCGATATCTTCTAAATAGCTTCGGCGAATAGTACAATACGAAACTCCTTACTTCGATTTATCTGTTTTAAGTTGAAGCTCGGCAGACCCGCCGAAGTTCGAAAAGTTAGCCGGCAGGGCCCCTGGTGGGCGTTTGCCGCGCATCCCCCACGATTGACCTGTCACGACCGCTGAGAGTAACCACTATAAGTTTCTTTACACTATGAATTCGGTGCCGAAGATACCATTAATAAATTAAATTCGACGACCTCCGTAGTCGAGTGGCTTTGCACACCGGTTTTCAAGGTGTCGCCATCTCTGAGTTCCCGGGATCGATCCCCGGTTGGGTCAATTTAGAAAACCAACTTTTCTATATTGGCTCAGGTCTGGGTGTTTGTGATACCACCGTTGTCTCTGATTTCCATAACACAAGTGCTTTAGCTACTTACTTTGGAATCGGAGCAATGTATGTGATGTTGTCAAAGATTTATTTATTTATTTATTAAAAAAAAAAACTAAAGGATCATTCCCACAGCTCCGGCGCGGCGCCGGCACGGCACCGGCACGTCCGTCAACTTCACAGACGTGTGTGAACAAGCATTTCAGATCACCGGCGACTCGCCGGCGACTCGCCGGCGCCTCACCGGCATGACATGCAGGGTTGCCACTTTTTTGTTTTAATAAAGTATTGGTTGCTATAATAGGTAGAAAAAATATAATGTTTTAAATTTCCATGGTTATTGACATTATAAGAATAAACTATATCGGGATTTACACCATGTACCTGTTTATTTTTGAGACACCGATATTTCGGCGCAGTTGCATGCGCCATGGTCACGGAAGAACTGAATGAAATGAATCCAAAGTAAATAAAAAAGAAGGTAAGAAAACATTATCACAGAATACGTAAAAATAGTGGTGCAAGCGATTTTCGACCTTAGTGGCGTTTGGAATGCGGATGTTTTTTCCTATATTCTCATTCACTAAGTTTGAGGTTTCTATAAAAACAGTTAATTTGATAAATGTCATTAAGGTTGAAAATCGCTTGCACCCGTTTTTTAACTAGAGATCAGTAGACAAATGTATTCTGACCGTACAAGCGATTTTCGGCCTTATTGATCACATCACAATCACAGTTTTTATGAAACAGCAAAGTTAGTAAACGAGAATATTATGGGAAAAACAACCGAATTATCATACGTCCATAAGGTCGAAAATCACTTGCACCTATTTTTAGGTATTCTGTGATAACGTTTTACTACCCTCACTTTAAATTATCTTCTCACATTCTCTATTTCATTTTTCTAATTTGTATGAAGAGAAGATTTAAAATTTCCCCAAATACGATTGTTTTTATTTCGTTAGATAACGTTTTGTATGAAAGATACGTTTTGTATGAAAATAAGATTATTTTATCTCCAATAATAAAAAAAAACCTAAATTTCGTTAAAATCCTCCTATCTACCAACCCTGCTAGTCATGCCGGTGAGGCGCCGGACGTGCCGGTGCCGTGCCGTCGCCGTGCCGTCGCCGTGCCGGCCGGCACGGCACCGGCGCGGCGACGGCACGTCCGGCAAACAGGGTTGCCACTTTTTTTGTTTTAATAAAGTATTGGTTGCTATAATCGGTAGAGAAAAAGTACATTGTAGTATGAAAATAAAGTATTATTATATTTCAACTTTCAAAAACATGCTTTATACTGCTTTTGGTAATATTTTGGTAACTTTATTAGACTTTATCCACCTTTTCCACTAAGTTCAAGTAAAGATACTATTTTTTTAAATTTTCATTAGAATTATCATTAGACAATGTACTTGTACTATTATGTATTCTGTGATAGTGTTTTACTACCTTCACTTTTATTTACTTTGAATTCGACAAATTATATTAAATTATCTTCTCACATTCTCTATCACTTTGTATGAGGAGAAGATTTAAAATTTACCGAAATACGATTGTTTTTATTTCATTAGATAACGTTTTGTATGAAAGATACGTTTTGAATGAAAATAAGATTATTTTATCTCCAATAATAGAAAAATACCTAAATTTTGTTAAAATCCTCCTATCTACCAACCCTGCTAGTCATGCCGGTGAGGCGCCGGACGTGCCGGTGCCGTGCCGTCGCCGGGCCGTCGCCGGGCCGTCGCCGTGCCGGCCGGCACGTCACCGGCGCGGCGACGGCACGTCCGGCAAACAGGGTTGCCACTTTTTTGTTTTAATAAAGTATTGGTTGCTATAATCGGTAGAGAAAAAGTACATTGTAGTATGAAAATAAAGTATTATTTATTTATTTCATCTTTTAAAAACATGCTTTATATTGCTTATGGTAATATTTTGGTAACTTTATTAGACTTAATCCACCTTTTCCACTAAGTTCAAGTAAAGATACTATTTTTTTAAATTTTCACTATAATTGTCATTAGACAATGTACTTGTACTATTATTTATTCTGTAATAATGTTTTACTACCTTCACTATTATTTACTTTGAATTCGACAAATTATATTAAATTATCTTCTGACATTCTCTATGACTTTGTATGAGAAGAAGATTTAAAATTTACCCAAGTACGATTGTTTTTATTTCATTAGATAACGTTTTGTATGAAAGATACGTTTTGTATGAAAATAAGATTAATTTTTCTCCATAATAATAAAAAAAAATCTAAATTTCGTTAAAATCCTCCTATCTACCAACCCTGCTAGTCATGCCGGTGAGGCGCCGGACGTGCCGGTGCCGTGCCGTCGCCGGGCCGTCGCCGTGCCGGCCGGCACGTCACCGGCGCGGCGACGGCACGTCCGGCAAACAGGGTTGCCACTTTTTTGTTTTAATAAAGTATTGGTTGCTATAATCGATAGAGAAAAAATACAATGTAGTATGAAAATAAAGTATTATTATATTTCAACTTACAAAAACATGCTTTATACTGCTTTTGGTAATATTTTGGTAACTTTATTAGACTTAATTTACCTTTTCCACTAAGTTCAAGTAAAGATACTATTTTTTAGAATTTTCACTAGAATTATCATTAGACAATGTACTTGTACTATTATGTATTCTGTGATAGTGTTTTCCTACCTTCACTTTTATTTATTTTGGATTTGACAAATTATATGAAACGGAAATTATCTTCTGACATTCTCTATCAATTTGTATGAAGAGAAGATTAAAAATTTACCCAAATAAGCTTGTTTTTATTTCGTTAGATAACGTTTTGTATGAAAGATACGTTTTGTATGAAAATAAGTTTATTTTTTTCTCCAATAATTAAAAATGTTCCCAAAATTTCGAAAAAATCCCCTTATCTGCCAACCCTGCTAGCCATGCCGGTGAGGCGCCGGCGACGTGCCGTCCGGCACGGCGACGGCACGGCGACGGCCCGGCGACGGCCCGGCATGCCGTAGCAATACGCGTTTGATTTGCCGGTGACATGCCGGCGAGGTGACTGATGTGTGTGAACAGTGTAGTACAACTTGTATGTAACTATATTTTTGCCGTTGACTCGCCGGTGGCGCGCCGTTGCCGCGCCGGAGCTGTGTGAATGATCCTTAATACTTTCACAATGAGTGTTGTGCGCATGGCATGGCATTGCTGTATTGCGTTTAATCGGAAACTGAAATCCAGTGCACTGCATCAGTTTCATTTGACAATGCAAATACGAATCATGAGAGACTGAGGTATTTTTTAATTAACGCCTTTTTTAGATTAAGAGTCAGCTTTTAAAATATTACAAAAGAAACATTTGCAAATGTAAATATTTGTTTTAAATTGTATGTTTAATGGGTGCAAAATAGAGTAAGAATTTTAGTGGTTTATGGCGGTAATAAATAATGAATGCTTGCTTGGACAATTTCACACAGCCCCATCTAGCTCCAAACTAAGCAAAGCTTGTAATATAGGTGCTCGGCAACTAATATACCACTTATACAGGTGTTACAAAAATACCCCTAATGCCGGAAATGCCAATGAGTATTAATGAAATTGAAATAATGGGCACTGTTCTTTATTTATTAGCTATAATATTTACGGAGAAAAACAGTATCGAAGGTTTGCAAAAATATCGACAAGATTTTGAAAGATTCCCATCTCTGCCTGATCAGCTGTTCCGGCCTGTTCCGGTCATTGGCTTCCAAATCAAAGACTATTCGTTCTTCAGACTGGTTACATCTGTTGATATTTGTACCTACGTTTACAGTACAGTGACCTAAGTATTAAGCTAATTACGACATAAGCGTATTTAAAATAAAATAAATACCTGAGATATTACAGTAACGTAAATTACATAGTTACTGAATCAATTATTTCAAAAATGTAAAATTAATTTCTAAAAGACACGTAAGCATCATCATCAGTATTTAAATACCATGGATAAGTTAAGTAAATTACTAATTTTACCTAGAGAATTCTTGCTTTGATAGGTAATTTCAAGCAGGTACCAGAAGTCCTATCTGTTGTTGTTTAATCTTTGAAATCGTGTTTGAGACGCGCGCGCGCCGGGCTTGTCCGCGAACAAAAGTCGGCATCACACAAAGCCATCAAACGATTCCGCCGCGGCGCGCGCTATGGCACAGTTAAAAAAATGTCAGTAGTCTTAGTTGTTCCGATTAGCGTAAAATTCGTTAATAGTTTTTATGGTATTAAGATGTATGTAGGTACAATGCGAATAATTTAACTTTGTACAACAGAAGTGAACACCTTCAGAGCGCTTGCGAAACAAAGGGATGTATTTTAATCTGTTGAAATCTGTAGGATGGTAGGAGAAAAAATACTATCGGACCTTATGAAAAGAAATGTATGCAATTTCTACTGTTGTTATTGACGCAAAGACTAGTTGAGCAGTGTTGGAAAAATAACATGAATTTCAAAAAAAGATCATGAAAAATGAATTATTTTAAAAACCTGTAAGTAGGTAAATAGATTGATTAATTTTGAGGTAGATTGATTTAATTATGCTTGCGCCTTTTATGGAGAACTAGCTTGCCACCCGCGACTTCGTCGTGGTCAGGTCAGTTATTCCTTTTATTAGGTACCTAGGTAACTTGTGTGAAAAATAGGCCTACTGGACAAGCTTGTGCGGTGTGGTACGACGCACTGACCGACCGGTTGTTCGCGTGTTCGCTCGACGAACACGCGAACAACCGTGCCAGGCGCCGTGCGTACGGACTACGGTTAGTCGCTTTCCTGCCTTCAAGCAGTACTGTGTGCGTGTGTGTGATAAAAATGAAATCAAACGACATGGAAAAAAATGCTACAATTCAATTAATCAGACTCTATCGGAAAATCCTAAAATCAACTTAATTTTGCACCTTATCACAATAAGAAAAAAATACAGTACTGCCAACATAACGCCATATATACTATTCAATGAAACGCATTCTCCCCAGGTATCTATTTGTTTGTGTGTGGTGCTTTTGGTGTACCTATTTTGTTTGTTAACATTTGTTTTCGTTAAGTTTGATTAGTTGTTAATTTATTCTAAGTGTAATAAAACTATTATTAGTTATTTTAATCATGCCCGTACGTTCGCAGTGCTTGGGAATACGGGTACATAGTGATGTGTTATGGTTTAGTAGAAGCATGTGGCTATGCTTCTCTTGCCTTTATTGGCAAGAGACTGGTTTTTATTTAGCATATCATTTGAACGGCTCGAGATGAATGGAGTGCAGTTCGAGCTACATCTTTTGAGCATGTAATGTAAGTAATGTAATTCTTGGTTGAAATGAAACGATTTTTTTTGTCACACATACAAACTGTGGGCAGCGGTGGCGTTTCTATGAAGCGCGCGTAGTTTTATACTTTTAAATTGGTGCGGGTCAGTCCGTCCATCGCGCGTCGTCGGGGGTCTAGTACTGAAAATCGAAAGTTATTTCGTCGAAATCGATGGGCTATTTTACCGATGGGTCATTTCACCAAAAAGCCATTAGACGGAAAATTTACATCACCGATAGTACATTTCTTCGAACGCCATATTATCGAAAGGCAAATAAAATAGTCTCAATTAAAAAGTTTTATTTAATAATCATAAATTTTAAGTGACGCTAAATTACTTTTATAAAAATAAACCACTATTCGCATTATTAAGAAATAAAAAGTATTTAGTAGTTTAGTAGTCAACATCGATTTTCTTAGATTTTATTTCTCTTTCGATAATATGGCGTTCGAAGAAATGTACTATCGGTGATTTAAGTTTTTCGTCAAATTGATTTTCAGTGAAATGACCCAAAGGTGAAATAGCCCATCGCTGAAGTGAATTTTCGATGACATGTAACTTTCGTTGATCAGTCCTAGACCCGTCGTGGGTCCGCCTACATGTTCGCGAACAAATCGGTGCGCGCACAAAGTAGTATGAACAAGGTCATAGACCGGAAATAGAGATGTGGATTAACATTGTCGATATTTTTATTCACGATTAAAAATAGCTAATTTTAGACGAAATTAAAACTTAATA
Source organism: Catoptria pinella (assembly GCA_963556745.1). Lineage (NCBI taxonomy): Eukaryota > Metazoa > Arthropoda > Insecta > Lepidoptera > Crambidae > Catoptria > Catoptria pinella. The sequence continues at coordinate 10,489,295 of OY750769.1, forward strand.
TTAGGGATTTGAGAAATTTACAGAGGACTCTTTACATGATGTACTTCAACCACCTTTCGGGATTAGGGGTATTTTTGTAACACCTTGTATACTTTTTTAATATATATTTATTATACATAGTAACACCCAGACCCGTGGCAGAAATTGAAATGATCAATTTTAATTTCTGTGACACAAACATAATGTTTTCGTATTCTCGAGTTAGGACGGAATATTTTATTGAAACTTTTCACTCTAGTTAGGTAGGTACCTAATTTTTGTACCTAAAGGAGAAGTTTCAATCAAAGACTTCTATTTTGGTTTCAATAAAATATTCCATCCTAACTCGAGAATACGACAACATATGTTACTCCGATCCGTTATTTCATTATCCTACGAAATGTTAGCTCCTTTATGAAGGAAACCGATTGAAAAAGAACTGAGTTACGATTGAATTATGATATAGATTTTGCGAGAACTTTCAGATGAGCACAGATCACGTCACGCTTTTGGTAAATAATTTTTTCTACTAAAACTACTACTGAACTCCCTACTATCGGTTTGTAATCTCTAAATGTGAGATAAATAAATAAATGAATAAATTGCTTGGACAATTTCACACAGCGCCATCTAGCTCCAAACAAAGCAAAGCTTGTAATATGGGTGCTAGACAAAGCTGTCTTAACTGTCAGTTGAAGTAGCGTAACAATTAAATTAAGAAATCGATACTAGCTCAAAAAGAAAGAAAAACTAAAACCGATAATCTTCTACTCAATGCAAATCTCTAATTGGATTCATAGAAAAAGGAATGTTGTTCAAGAGTATAACATCATTAAAATAAAACTATATACTAATATTTGGTATTTCATCAACGAAAACAATACAAAACAAAAGAAATCTGTTTAGCAATTGTTTCGAAAAAAATACAGTCACAGTATTTTCACTTTGAATTTAGTTTCGTTTATCGAACCGTATTAAACTTCAACCAAACTTTATTGTAAATGTTATACAATACAATAGGAACAATAGAATTCAATTAATATAATTCGAAGTTACAGTTTGAAATTATTTTAACAAGATACCAAATCTGCAGTTGAAACGGCTGATGCCATTGTCTTTGAAACAATACTTGTCAAAGGCCATAAGTGACAAGTGAAACTTGTTTCGCAGTATCAACTGACTACAAGTGAAACTGTGAAAAAGACTAACAAACGTGCAAACAATCGATTTTCTTTTTTTATAAAAACAAAGGCTTTAACTTTTAATATGTACTTTTAAAAGTAGGTACCTTAAATATTTTAAATCACAGAAGTTATGAGGTCCTCTGTATGTGAGAAAAAACCACAAATTTCATAGGTAAGGTATCCCAGAATATCCACACACAACAATAATATTGAACAAATTAAATACTGACATAATCGGCAATACCGCATGTAAACACACATTATTATTGTGGGCACCTATGTGTGCGGGCTTTATTACAATTTGTCAATACTGATACAAAGCATCCAATATACAGAAAGAACTAATTTTCCACTTATCAACCCTTCGCAATCTGTCATAATCATTCGCTATCCTACAATGTGGAGTCGAGATTAAACAATTCATTTTTATATCGCTTGTTACGGACAGCTTCGATCAAGTGCAAATAGTGGAAAAAGTGATTAAAATGTGACTAGCAAAAAGACTGTTTAGTGGACACTAAGTGCGTTACTAGTGATAAAATCTGTGTTTGTGAATATCTCATGTAAGTACGCACTTTATAAGCAGTAGCTAGTTAAGACGATTAGTTTGTGTTTTTAATTTCTTTAAAGTTTATTAATATGTAATGTTCTATTTGGTTTTAAATTGAAGCTTATAAAAAGTGCTGTAAAATGAAGTATTTAACGTAGCTGTAAGTTTTATAGTTTATGAAATAATTAAGTTTTAGCTCAATTGGGTATTGTTTAGGTATTTAGGTATCCTAGAAAATAAATGATATTCAGGTGTGTCGTTTTTATTGACCTAAAAGGTAACGTTTCATGGTTTGAGGTAATGGGCTAGGTAATTTAGGTCTAGGAGGTGGTAGTCGCGACCTATGGATGAGTCTAGGTCAGACGCCAGCCTTTGTCCTAAAAGCCCTAAGGTTTTGACTTGGTATTTGGGTAAGATTTGTCAAAATAAAGGCCTCTTGTATAGGTCTCTGATAGTAAAATAAGGAACCTAATACCTAAACATCCTCGCGCGGCTGAGGCGGGGCTCTCTTTATGGTATTGCCGCTCATTCGACCCTACACCTTTATTATTACTGTTTGTGCGGGTAGGGTTGAATGAGTGAAAGAGAGGTAAGAAGTAAAATGTAAATACGATTTTTAGAATACCCAAGTTAAGTAAAGAATATTAGCTCACGCTATTAGTGCATAGTTGCCACCAGGCAAAATTACACTTAAGGACGTGCGGGCGTAGGAAAAGTTGTAAGCTCGCATCGTCCATTTCTTTGTTAGTAACCGACCACAATATATGGGCATTCAGTAAGCTGGTGTTTTTATTCTTCTCCGCTTGGCGAATACATACATCCTATGGTGAAGTTGAGGTTGCATCGTCAACATCGCTCTTAAAGTCTTATCACAACGTAACAAGGGTTATATTTTATTAAGTTTTGCAAATATCTCTTCAATTTGTTTAATTAATTTAACAATACGGCACTATGATACGGAAAACAGTTCGTTTTGATCTTCTTTTGTTTGCCTTTTGTGTACTAAAAAAAGAATATTTAAAATTATGTTAGAAAAATATTATTATACCTAAATTAATTATGAATAAATAAATATTAGACAACATCACAAACATTACTTTGATTCTAAAGTAAGTAGCTAAAGCACTTGTGTTATAAAATCAGAGACAACGCTGAAGCTACAAACACCCAGACCTAAGACAATATAGAAAAGTCAATCTAATTTGACACAGCCGGGGATTGATCGAACCCGGGACCTCAAAGATGGCGACACCTTGAAAACTGGTGTACGAGCCACTCGACCACGGAGGTCGTCAAATATCGTTTTAAGCAATAAAGGCTTACGACGATTAAGTTTTAGTTAAGTTAATTACATACTTAACTAAACTAATAACTTGAAATTGAATATTAGTTTAAAATAAATAATACATATTTTTGAATAAACTATTCCATGTCACACGGTAAGATTGTGATTGTAACAACATATTTTAATGTTTTATAATATTTTATTACACATTAAATATTCTATATGACCTGTTTACAGTAACTGCCTAAAATAAATGCTTCGAATTATCAATTTCACAGCTGAATGTACCTATCTCACGCCCCATGTATGTGCCTATTGGACCCTTTCGCTACTGTTAGAGCGAAGGCGAGAAATAATAAAATCTTTTTCACTTTAAACTGTTATTTATGTTAACACAAAGTCAACCCGTCAATATCACGGCGTAGCCTAGATAAATAATAATAATAGCCCAAATAGTCTGCATATGACGCTTAAGGCACACTACTTATCCATAAAACAAGTGACTTTTAGGTAGCTGTATGAAAATTTCACGAAAGCTTAAAATAAAATATATTCTACTGGGAAGGCCTTACTCAGCAATGGGCATCGTGCGACTTAAAACATAGTGATAATAACCACGGTGATAATATACCCTTTTATGTATCTGACATGACGATCTTATAATGATAAAGGTACAATAAAATTTATAATATTATTAAATGTCAGACAACATCACATACTTACATGATTGCTATAATTCCAAAGTAAGTAGCTAAGGCTAGAACCAAACATACCGGTTTCATTTCTTTGCTTCGCTGTTTTAGTTGAACAGGGGCTACCAGCTAACGCATCGAACTTCGGAAAGTCTGCCGTGCTTCAAATTAAAACAGATAAAATTCAAAGTTGAGATTTTTATTTTTCGTTGAGCAGCAATGTACGATTAACCACTCGATAATATCGCGGGTGCGCGCGGGTCCTTACAACAAAAGGGCACGACCTTCGACCGCGAGCAAATAACTGTTGTTGTACATTCATTGCGGGTTTATAATTTATTTATATTTTAATTACTTTTCTGTAAATGTAGGTTCTATGCAACTAAGACAGACTCAAAGTGATAGAAAAAAATAAAAAAAACTCAACTTTTCATGACTTTTGCGACGGAAAATTCCATTTCAGTGTAAATTAATAAGGAAAATAACATGAAAGATAACATGAATACGTGATTGCTCTCAGTACATTCTATGGTACATTACATCAGATAGACTTAGAATCATGAGTCGACTATGCCCTGAAAGTTTTCGCTAGGGTGTTACTAACACCCTGTATAGAATAACATGTTTTCTAAATTGACCCAACCGGGAATCGAAACCGGGACCTCAGAGATGGCGACACCTTGAAAACCGTTGTCAATCCACTTGATCACGGAGGTCGAAACAACAATAATCGCTACTATGTTTTCTCAGAAATCATTGCTTAGTCTATACTAAAATCACAGAATAGATATAAATAGTCGAAAATGCTGAACGATTTCATTCATTAATAATGTAAGAAGACCTATAACTTCAGTGGGTTTTTGTAGTAGCTTACTTACTTAGCTATACAATACATTATTGAATTGAACGAAGGCTATTGTTGATTATGAAATAGTTAGATTGGTATACAAAGTTGTTAAGTTACTTAATGTTCAGTCACGTATTATTTGAAGTTCACCTTTTTGAAATTAAAACAGGTTTTTTTAAATATTAAAATTAAAATTTGCTGTTCTGACAAATTGTCTTCAATGCCAATTTATCGATTCAGGAAAAAAAACCACTTGACATCAAGTTTGATGGAAGGTATACACTTATTATTTATCTATAAAGATAACACACATCCATCAAAAGATAAAGATAAATTAACGACTATAAACTTCTAAAATACTAGGATAGTATTTAATTCAGTTATGGCCCGTCCTCTGTATCCACCCATAAGCTCAAAATACATTATTGCCCAGCATTAAAAAATGGCGGATGTCACACACCGGTTTGCATCATATAAAGTTATTAAATTTTGATTTTTCGCATTCACAATGCTATTTTTATATTAAGATAAATAATATTAGAAAAAATATTAGAAAAAATACTAGAAAAAATCGACTCACCCGTAGCACCTCAGACGGGACTCGAACCCGCACCCTTGGGAATCCGGCCCAATGCACTGACCAATTATGCTACCGAGTCGCTAGTGGGAGCGGCGAAATTTTCTAGTACTTTTTACTTCTTCGCTGTAAGCCAGCGCAATTTCATCAATGTGAGGAAATACCCCCACATTCGAAAGAAACATCTTTCCAGATGTTTTGACAATCGATAAAGATGAAACAGCTATATAATTATTAAATTTAGATTTTTCGCATTCACAATGCTATTTTTATATTAAGATAAATAATATTAGAAAAAATACTAGAAAAAATCGACTCACCCGTAGCACCTCAGACTTTTTGCTACGGGTGAGTCGATTTTTTCTAGTATTTTTTCTAATATTATTTATCTTTATATAAAGTTCTTGGTTTGCACTAAACCACAGAATACATTTTCTAACTACAACTCCAATACTAATACAAAATTACGGTGTCATGAACTTAGCTGTGGAGTTTTTGGCGCCATTTTGTCGAGTTCGGTTTGGTGTCTATTTTAATTATTTTCAAATTGATTCATAGTGGATATTGTGTCTTAAAATTGGTGCAGTTATATGGTACAAGTGTCTACGCAACTGAACAATATGTGGGGTAATTGAAATAGGCGCGATCTTGGTTGTGTGAAGCTGAGACTTTTATTGAAACCACTTCAATCGGCTTCCTCGGCAGAACTAACCGAGTAAACTGTCTTGATATACTTGGTGCCAAATGCTCCAAGCAGCATTGGAATGCGATGCACCCGCATTCTAATGAAAAATTAAACAATATCTACCACTGAACTATTTAACACTTGACACTGGCAAAAATTACTTCCAAGAGGAAAGTAGATTGCCATAACAAAAAAGAAGAAGAAGAACTTAGCTGTCATGCGCCATCTTGATCGAGTTGTAGTTAGGAAAAGACTGCGGTGACAAAGTAGGTAGGTATAAACGGTATAGCGCTGAGTTCACGAATCAATTGTTAAGACGGTTATGTTATCGATTGGGCTGAATAAAACATACGTTTGCCTACCAGGCGAGTCCGTCACACAAAATTAAATTCAATTTTCCTTTGATCATTAATTTTCAAATAGGTAAGTAAGTAAAAAGTCGAATGGTATGGACTTTGATGTCAGTCTGCCGTAGTTACTATAAAGAAATATTTATTTTTAGTCTTATTGAAAAAGAAAAGTTGTTTGTAAGTGGTAATAGTGTAATTGGGAATAAGATCAACAATAAAATAGTCAAAGCCAAAAACAAATACCTCTTGGAAATCCCAAATCAAACAAATTGTCAAAATCGGCTAAGCACAATTCGGGTTTTTTAATGTATTAACTTTCAAATCCTACCATCCTTACTTTCCTACTAATATAATAAGTTTAGATTAGATGTTTGTTAGTCAATCACGCAAAACTGGCTAGATTTGGATAAAACTTGCTATACAGATAGTTCAAAGCCTAGATTAACAATGTAGGTAGGTATATTATTTTTTAGCTGGAGACCTTTCGACATTTTTGAATATTTTTCGAAATGGCAGATTGTTTTATCCAAAATTTTCAAATTTCTGAATCGACAAAAAATACCAAATAATATACTAGAAAAAATACGACTCGCACCAGATCATCGACAAAAAATACTATTATATTATCGAATCTGCTCCCAGAGAAATGCGACCTGTAGAAGAGAACAGACAGACATATGAAAGCATTTTTGCCCAAGCTGAAACGGAAAAGCTGCGCTCGCCCGGTCATAATTGATATAGTGCTAGTCGTACGCAAAAACAAACTGCCAGTCGATGTATATACTCAAGGTCAAAACAATTTTTTTTGAGCCGCAGTTCTTAAAAAAATCCCTTAGGAGAGAAGTTATGGTCTCATTTTTTTGTATGGGAAAAAACTTTTTTTGTTCTAAAACCTATCGTGTGTGAATCATACGTATCATTTGAGGTATATTTTACGAAAAAAAAATCAACCGTATCATATCTGGAAGAGCTCAAACTTGGTATGTTTTGAAAATGATTTTTGGTTTAATTTAAAACAAGTGGTAATAATACACTACAATGATGTGATATATTTTATCTACACTCGTATATTCCAAATATGATTTCAAAAAATATTTTATAAACATGTAATTTATTTTTTAAATTTTGAGATTTAAGCATTCACAATGCTATTTTATATAATACCAAATAATATACTAGAAAAAATACACTGCGTTTAGTGACTCGGTAGCTCAGCGGTCAGAGCATTGGACCGGATATCCAAAGGTCGCGGGTTCGATTCCCGTCCGAGAACATGATCTGGTGCGAGTCGTATTTTTTCTAGTATATTATTTGGTATTATGTAATTTATTTTCGTGGATAGGTAAAATAAGAAAAAAAACCATTACAGTTCAATCAATTGCATCATAAAATAACTTTTTCATTTTTATAGCACACTTTTACTTTTCAATTAATTGGCGCGTATGGGCTCATTGACAATGTGGAAAAATAGTGTTATTGGATGCATTTCAGCAGGCTAATCGCTTGGTCTTCGATTGCCTTAGAGTGGATCATCTCTCCACAAAATTCGCTGAAGTGTTTGATACTCGGGCTTCACTCAGATTTGCTTGTACATTTTAGTTATATCAGACACAAAAACATGAATCAGTTTCATAAACTACTATTTAGAACCGGCTCAGAAAGCCCTTTAATTGGATATCACACACGATAGGTTAGAACATTTTTTTTATACAAAAAAAGATGATACAATAACGCCTCTTTCTTTTGAGCCGAGTTTCTTTTAAGAATTGCGGCTCAAAAAATTACTTTGACCTCAAATACCTTCGCCATCAACGTCTCTTAAAAGGGGAACGATTGACACTAAGTGGCAAGATTTAGCACATTCGACAGGTGAGCATCGGTTGCGCAGGCGCATCGTATGTCGTTAAGCATTACGGAAGGGTTCAATAATTGCATAAATTATAGGACCCTTCCGTGTTATAGGTGTTCCATATATATTGTATTTAAGTATTACGTCCAGTGGTCGAGAAAGTTCTATCCGTAGTTATTGAAGCGTATTAATCTTATTAGCATTTAAAGAATTTGAGGGCATACGTCTGCCAAACGGCTACTCAGTTCATCGATTTGTGGTTTCCATTGATTTTGTGCTCGTACGCCACCCACTAATTGTAAGACTGTGGTAAAAGTGTGTACCCGGGTTTTAATTCTTTCTATATTTCTTTAATGTGTAAGGTTTTCGTGTCGTGTTGGCTGAGAAAAGTTAACGAGGCAATCACGCATTTCATTATTATTCTGTATCAAGAAATCGTGACAAATCGTTGTAAAACTGCTAAACTATAAAAAGCTGAAGGGAAGTAAATGTATTCTGAATTCACTATTTATATTCCTTTTTGGGTTTGATGGCTCCTATAACTTTTTACAACTTGGAAAAAAATATAATAATATTTTAGATATCTTTGTGAACACTTTAACACGGGCTTAGTTCGGATGAATTTAGATGGTAATCTATGTAAGTAATTTCAATGGAAGTGCTAAATTACTTACTGTATTTATTAAATTTAGATTTTTCGCATTCACAATGCTATTTTTATATTAAGTTAAATAATATTAGAAAAAATACTAGAAAATATCGACTCAACCGTAGCACCTCAGACGGGACTCGAACCCGCACCCTTGGGATTCCGGCCCAATGCACTGACCAATTATACTACCGAGTCGCTTATTATGCTATCTTAATACTTACTATATGTTTCAATTCACTATTGGTATTCTAACTTTATAATTAGTTATGTGATGTGTGTGTCTCTATTTTTTACCCGACTACGGTAAGCAAAAAGGAGGGTTATGATTTTTTTTATTAATTTAGTAAGTAACCATTTGTTTCAATGACTGAAATTTTTTAGTGCATTTTTTGCTAATTGTGTGCTAGCGAATTCTAGAATTGGAAAACAATATCATTCATAAAATAAAACTTATTAAAATATGACCATATAAAAATTCTGAGACGAAAAACATTTAACGACTTGCTCTGAGATAGTCGTTTAAAATCTTTTTCCAACTTTAGCAATATCTACGCTTAATAAAAACATCGTTAATTGGAAAAGTTCTTGTATTGCAAATTGCAACCCTTGGGTTCTTATCAAGATTGCTTAAAGTACAGTCAACAGCACGTCAAGCGATACAAAAGTGTTTTAATTTTTTCCTAAAAGCTTACTGCTATTCCATTAAAACATTATTGAATTGCTTTAGTATGAAGGATATTCAAATAGCAGTTACTTAATGTATGGGTAAAATATGCCTGAAATAAACTATTTTAATTTAATTTGTTCGAATGTCCCACGATCTACGTTAGTACGATACGATATATAAATCTAGATAAAAGTAAGATATCTATTCCTTCGTACATTGGCTTGCACTACTTAATGTAGGCTGAACGTCCTCACGCCTTCGTCTAATATTGATTACTCTTGAATAGGATATGTAACCATTCATTCATCGACATCTTAAAAAGTAGCTCTTAACCAAAGGCATTAAGACTCAAATCTGCAGATAGGCTACGAAAGGTCAGGCAGAGTTGTTTAATGTTACTGAACCAGACAGAAAATGACGTTGGAATGGAAAGCGTTCGATGACTGTTTCCGATTAGATTTTAATGTCCCTGTACATTTTTGTGTTCACCTATTGGCCCAAATTGAAACAGAGACGTAAGTTAAGTTCACTGTTTTCTCGTGGTCCCAGGATTTAGTAGTAGTTAAATGGGACCACGAGGGAGGACTGTTTCTCGTAGTCCCATTACTATTTACGTGGAAATTCCCTTCTGTATATATTATAATATATATATTTCCTATAAAACGTCAGAAGCGTCAGATTATAAATAAATAACAATGATATTATTAATACTTAACATTGCTGAACAATAAATATCGTGAATACCTAGGATTTCAGATATATTATATTGGATTATAAACAGTTCAAAACATTCTCGGGATACAAAGTTGTAAATGAAGAGATGACGAGTGACAGGAAAGAATGGAAGAGAAGGACGCACCGACCCCGTGTAAATTGAGATAGAGGATAGGAAAATAATGAAACATTAAACAACTATTTTGTTGCAAGGTTTAATAATGTAAATATACAATACCTAAACATAGCCACAACAATTAGTTGGTAAATGGCGAAGTTATAGCAAGCATGTATTATTATAGCAAGAAGTAGACACAAAAAATAGTGGAAAATCGGGAGGAGTAATCACAGCTGAAGTCCAATTTAGAACGGTTTGCCTTGCCAGTGTAATATCTGTCTTTGATTGTTGATAACAATTTAGATTTTCTAATGTTACTCTAATCTAATCTTATGACGACCTCCTCGGTCGAGTGGCTTTGCACACCGGTTTTCAAGGTGTCGCCATCTCTGAGGTCCCGGGTTCGATCCCCAATTTAGAAAACGAACTATTCTATATTGGCTCTGATCTGGGTGTTTGTGATGTTTGTGTGTGCTGGGTGCATTAGCTACTTACTGTGGAATCGGAGCAATGTATGTGATGTTGTCAAATATTTATATTTATATATTTAATGATAGTATAATGGCTGCTTACTGGCGCATTCGCCAGATCTATTATACCATTCTCTAAAGTTAGCGGCATAGTCACTGCGGCAGATTAAGTTGAAGTCTTTGTAATCTGTGACATTTTGCTTTGCCTAAAAGTTTCAAACTATCAAGTGAGCGTGTTTCTTGATATTTGTATAAAAATAATGTGGTGACCCATTTTCTTTGCAGCCCAGTGTATTTATAAAATTGCACTGATCTACGGACCCTTCGTGAAGCGGTCTCCATACAGAAGGCGACAAAACATTTCCCACTCTGTACCTTAACCTTCACCTAGCTAGAGTAATGATTTTTAGTATGTTGTTGTGATGCCTAAGAACTAGACTACAGTTTGATTTTTGAAATTTATCATAGATTTTGAAATATTTACAGCTTAGTGATTTCATATAATACAAAAAGCGAGTATTTTCAAATCCACAATGAATATTAAAAAATCAAAACGCACAGACTTAGTCCTTAAGCATTTCCACAACTTATCCATTAATGCATGTGGAACACCTTATCGCCATTTGTATGGAGATCGTTTGCTTCTCAGTCCTCATAAATTGATCTCACACTGTCTTGTATCACGCTGCATCATGCGTGACCGCAGATTTTACGCCGTAAAGTGCCAAGTTTGTGTAGAAATCACACATGGTTCTATCTAGCGCCATCTAGCCCCAAACTAAGCAAAACTTGTAATATAGGTGCTATAGTCCGGCAATCTCGTGCGCGACCGTCCCGCGGGGTGACAGACGGTGGCGGGGACGAGGTATCCAAGATGTCAGCGGGTAGCGGGTGGTGTAGCGGGGAAGAGGGGGAAGAGAAACTCGTGCATCTGCGCGTCAAATATTATTGCTACCTCGTCCCCGCCACCGTCTGTCACCCCGCGAGACGGTCGCGCACGAGATTGCCGGACTATAGACAACTGATATACTACTTATATACTTTTTAAATATATACTAATAAGTATACGGGTTTGGGTGTAAAAATTAATCATGTAAATTTCTGCCCGGCCGGGAATCGAACCCGGGACCTCTTGCGTGGTAGACGGGCATGTTGACCACTGCACCACTCAAGTCGTCAACGACGTACGTATTCACGACGCGTGATGCGTGGCAGTGTGTTATCCGTCCAATGCTGCAAGATAATCGCCAGAACTTTTAAAAGAGACGGAGTAAAATCTAAACTTACATTGAACTAAAATGATATTCGTGTTTCAATAATTGTATTTTTTTATTAATAAAAACGTATGTGACTTCTAAATGCCAGCGTATAATCACATTAAATAATGGCTGTTGTTGTGTTATCACGAGTCTGGCGGTAAAATTGACGATTCGTGTCAATATAGCTATTTGATGTATGTTGCTATGACTAATGACTGGGGGTCAGTTCAATGTTACAGTAATAATGACTATGGATCGATCGATCAATGTAAATGGATTAACATTGTTCCATAAGTTTGAGCACTTTTTTATCCACACTGGCCTTCATCTCTTGGGGGCCCAATCGCGCTATAATTTATTTTTATTTATTTTATTTTATTTTCTTTGGGGAGCTAACAGCATCATTTACAAGTTATCTCTAAAAATAAATACTTAAAGGCTAATTACAAGCTTCCACAGATAAAAGCTACGCAGTGCATAATACTTAGAAATATAAATAAATAAAAAAATAAAATAAAAATATTAATAATTTTCAACGATAAAATGATATATAAAATAAATAAAATAATCATAATTTTCAACGATAAAACTGAATACCCGTTTTAGTTTTGTTAAGATTGTTGAAAGCTATGCTTAGGGAGCCTAGGATACCAATCTTGGACAATTTAAATGAGAATTCTAAAGCTAATCCAAAGATTTTTGGGTAAATAAATTAATAATAAATATTTGACAACATCACATACATTGTAAGTAAAGTAAGTAGCTAAAGCACTTGTGTTATTAGAAATCAGAGACAATGGTGGTATCACAAACACCCAGGCCAATATAGAAAAGTTCGTTTTCTAAATTGACCTAACCGGGGATCGAACCCGGGACCTCAGAGATGGCGACACCTTGAAAACCGGTGTACAAAGCCACTCGACCACGGAGGTTGTGGGAACCTAAATGAAAACGTAACGGTTTTGGGTTTAGCCATTGGGCCCCTACCCTCGTCCGTAGCTACCACACCAGGATATCGACTGTCTAAAAAAAAAAGGATTTAGTGACAAATATCACGTTTGGTGGTCATACTACGGGGCCGATGTTTTGTTACAATAATTGTTACATCACATAGTGGTCGCCGTACGAGACCAATTTCGAGGGAAAACCGCAAATCAATGTAGCCGTTTGACAAACGTATATACTTCAGGTCATAACATTTTTTTGTGCCGCAGTTCTTACAAAAAAAAGACATCAAAACTTAAAGGAGTTTTTTTTAAGAACAGCGGCTCAAAATATTGTTTTGACCTCAGGTATACGTGTGCCAAACGGTTATCCAGTTTAATCTATATTTTTTTATTTGGTTAAAGGAAACAAACAGCATACATATATTACGCAAAAACTATAATTAATAACTATTACAAAAGCCAAAACAGTTTCCACAACAGATAACATTTCAATCAAGTGAACTCAAATAAAATATTGGGTACAAAAATATGTATGTAGGCAGGTTGAATTTAACCGAAAACTAAGGTTTTTTAACTAGTGCAGTTATACTACTTATATCAAAATTCAATCAAAAAGAAAGAAAAAATAACTTATTAGATATCAAAAGTCAAATTATATCGATTTGCGGTTTTTTTGCGTACGAGAAGCACTATGTTAGAAACGCATTTTCCCAAAATCTTCCACGTCTGAGCCAATCTTGCCTTTAACTGGCGAGACAGTGATTAAGGTGGTAGCCAGCAAGTACAATTTTATAAATAAACTAGCGACCTTACGTCGTCTACGTGAACAGCTGTCTTTCTACCCCTCAGGAACAGTATTTTTTGGATGAAAGGAACCTTATGACCTTTTCTGTACCTCTGACAACGTGTATTCAAAATTTAATGATTATCGGTTGAGTAGTTAGTTAGTAAAGCGTAATAAATAAACAAACATAATTACTTTCGAAGTCAATATTTTCAGCGCATCGAGAGAAAGGTGCTATTTTGTCTTTTGTAACTTTGATTGCCTCCAGAATCCGTGCTGAGATTGATTAACTCGTTCTAATAAGATACAGATTTATATTTATGAAAAGGTAAATAATATTTTAACCCCCTTACTAATAAAGATGGTATAGCAGATGAATAGTTACACAATGGTTACTCTCTGTCAAACTATTTAAGTTTGACATTAAAAAAAGGGACAAAACACTGTGTTACTAAACATCTGCTATACAATCTTTATAAGTAAGGTGGTTAGCTTGTGAGAGCAACAAAATAATTATTATTAGCATAAGGTTGTTAAAAAACATCAAAATAAGAGCAAATTCTTTAACTGCATTATCATCACTGGATGGTATATATATTTTATCATTACTTATAATAAAAAAAGTATACACCATCCAGTTCTATAATGTTACTAATAATTTATTAGTAACATTATAGCTTCAATTTAAAATTGTACCGGCAAGTTGAAAACTAAAAGATATGCTTAGCATTCAAACTAAAATAGGAGATGGTAACATTATATTACTGATTTTGGTGTATTCATTTTCTGTATGTATTTTTTGTGTGTCATATAAAATATATAACGCTGTAAAATAAATAAGTACAAGTAAGTAGTGTAATTTTATACTTGAAAAAAAAAATACTAATTTAATCGCTCAGCTAGGAATCGAACGGGCATCCCTAGCTATCTGGGCGAATGATCTAACCACTGAGATACTGAGATGAGACCAACTAAGATGTTACATAACATGAAGACAAACTTTTTTTTTTAATTCGACTGTATAGTTTAAAATTATTGCAACCCTGCTGTTATGCAAATTATTAACTAAGTATTGCACAAAACACTACAAAAAACTGAAGATTTACACCGATCAATGCTCAATACTTACTGATGGGATCATTTGTGATATCGTCTTCATACTTCAATATTTTCAACAGATCTACACTCATTTTAAATAAATAATTATCACGACATTATAATGTAAAACTGCGATAAATACACTGATAAAATTTTTAGAAGCCACGACACTATTTAATAAGTATGGAATATTTTTTATTGTTTTTATAAAGTTATTTTTTAATCACAGTTTCGAGTTTAAGTACGCGTCCCAATAGTATGGGTCGATGTAGCGTGTGGCTACGCCGGCCTACGACGTAGCACTGACTACAGCCGTAGTCGTAGCAAGGCACTCTATGCGCCGATTCATATACAGCCTTTTGCTACTGAGAGCAGCTGTGAGTCTGATAGATTTATAAATATAATTTTATCACAATAAAAACCATTTGCTAATTTATACGCTCAAGTTAAAAACAGGCCAGGCAACTCTCTGGTGATAAAAATATGTACCAAACATCTGAAATAAAAAAATAATTAAATAATTTCTTTCGTTAGTTACACTTTTACGTATTGTATTTTGAAAATCGTTCGGGTAGTTTAAGAGAAATTTTGATAAAAAGCAAAAATAATGTTAATTTAAAAATAGCATTGTGAATGCCGTAAATCTAAATTTAATAAAAAAACCGACTCTTTGGACCAAACAATTTTAGGACAGTAATACTAAATAATATACTAGAAAAAATAGGACTCGCACCAGATCATGTTCCCGTCCGAGAACATGATCTGGTGCGAGTCCTATTTTTTCTAGTATATTATTTAGTATTATATAAAAATAGCATTGTGAATGCTTAAATCTCAAAATTTAAAAAATTTTAGGACATTCTTTAAGACAGATTCGTTTTACGACAGACTCGCTTTACGGCAGATTCGGCTATACGGCAGAAGTAGAGTCAATTTGTAGTTCGGCCACGTTGAGGGTTGAGGCAGTCTATAGCCACAGAATTAATAATATGTAGTATATATTAATGACGTACAATAGCGCACGCTGTCGTGACGTCTCAGTCTAGATTATGGTCTCAGTATTATGGAGTAAGTATTATTTAAATTACCGAAAAAAATGGTGTCTTTGAAAAATAAGGTCTTGGTGTGATCTTTGTTTCAGATGACAGCTGTCAAACTTAAAACAGAAAAGTACTCATCTGTGCAGGTGCCTCTTTCATTGAATGATTATTATATGAAAAAATCCCCTACAGATAGAGGCAAAGTTGAAGTGGAGAGAGGGCGTAGTTTGGCCTCAGAACAATTCTTACATACATTTAAGGGGAATCCCTAAAATATCATATTAAATACTAGCTTCTGCCCGCGACTTTGTCCGCGTCAACAGTCGAAAAATGCCTAAGAAATCTGAGATAAAACTGAGACAAAAGTATCCTATTTTTTATCCCGTTTAAAAAGTATCTGTATGCCAAAGTTCATCCAAATCCATTCAGTCGTTTTTGCGTGATTGAGTAACATAAATTCAAACTTTCACATTTATAATATTATAGTAGGAAGCAAATATTTCTTTTCATTAGTTTTACTGAAGACTCCTGGGAAAATAAAATTGTTCAGTACTAATTATTAAAGTCACTTGTAAGGCCAAATAAGTTGAAACTCAATTAGAAAATAATCATATTCTTCGAACTTTTTAACTCACTGAAGATAGAAAATAATTTGCAATAAAACTTGCTATATTCTAAAAGCAATGAAGTGATGTCATCCGCCGTTCATAATGATAAGTGGTGATATCTATCCGTTTCGCGATAACTAGTCGACTTTGATAACCAAACAAAGAGCTATATTTATTTACACCACAGTATTGCCATATTAATATTTTAAAATTGATATTAGAAAAAATATTTCACTCTTCTGAATCTACTTGTCCATATTTACTCAGTTTTGAGATTATTGGTACATATAGTTTGTCCAAAATATTTAGGTATTTTATATTTCTTCCAGCAAATCCTTCGTGTAAACCCATTTTTTATCAATATTTGTTTTTAAATATACAGAAAAAGGCGGCCTTAATGTTATTACTTAGGACTTCGTCCCAGTAACATAATATGAATGTTAGGTAAGTCCAACTTCGAGAAAGAGATCTCTCGACGAATCCAACTCGGATGGGCAAAATTCGGGAAGCTTTGACAAATCTTCGCGCCCAACCAACTTGCCTCAGTGTCTCAAGACGAAAGTCTATGACCAGTGTGTGTTGCTAGTGATGACTTACGGCAGTAAAACGTGGTCGCTAACTATGAGTATCCTCAGAAGGCTCAAGGTCACCCAGCGTGCCTTGCTCGGCGTTTCCCTACGTGATGGAATCAGAATCAGGAAGAGGAAATCCGTAGGAAAACTAAAGTAACCGACATCGCTCGAAGGATTACTCAGCTGAAGTGGCAGTGGGCGGGACACCAAGCGGGAACAACCATAGAATTAGTACTAGCATAGAAACCGTGCCAAAATAAGAGTTCAAAACAACTATCTTACTCACATGACGTCAATAACGTTTGCTTATAAGAGTAAATGAAACTAATAATTACATTCGGTTCCTATTTTTTGTAGGTTGTCACAAGTTCTTGAATTTAAATGTCAATTGGATGTACTTTGGATGCACTATGATACGACCAGATTAACGTGCCCTTAGTGTTTGTTGCTGCAGTGTAATTAGGTGACAACTTAACCTGGTTGTGTTATAATGACTGAGTGTCTTTCGAGTGAATTTCATAGCTGCTCAGTAAAATTTAGATATTTTTAAAGTATTTTTGTAAGAAAACTTAAAGAAAGGTGTAGAAATGTTAGTGATATTTATGCGTTCCTTGTGACATTATGTGCTGTGTGATTAAGGGCTGTAAATCTCACACAGGAAGAAAAGAAAATAATCAATAGACGTCATCATTTAATCGGTGAGTTCATATCGTTTACGATGTTTTTATGTTATGTAAATAGCCTGAAACTATTATAATATACTAACAATTTGTGCAAATAGTCGTTTGTGTCCAGTTCTTTGCCGATTTTTTGCAAATATCAGAATATTTATTACAGGTTGTAGAGGTCATGTTTTTTCGCATAGTGATGTGCATTTCTATATCGATATTTGTTTTATTGTACTTTCTTACTTTATATTTGATGGGAACAAAAAGTAGAAAACCATCACATAGCTTGGCAAGTCTGGTACATCTTTCTTTTAAATAAATATTAATCACGTGGTTTACATTTGAAAACTGAAATTCAGTTTCAACAAAATGTCTTTATGTAGGTACTACTACAAGCTCATTTTTTATTTTAGGTGCCGTTATCCAACATAACACAAAAGTATAATACGTAGCCTGCGTACTGTCGACATGAAGCAATTATTTCTAGTTTGCAGCGACAACTAAAAAGAGTTGAAAAAGTTTCCCATCGAATGCCTTCAAATAATAAAGACTGTCATTTTTTACCTGTTCTTTTATTTCCTGGGCTAGCTTCCGCTTGCGACTTCGTCCGCATGGACATTCAAGAAGGTCCTTAGGTATATCTTTAACCAGGATCAAAAAAATCTTATTATCTAATTCAGGTTTTATAAACTATGTGTGTGCCTTTTATCCAAAATGAGTTAAGCCATTTTTGCGTGATTGAGTAAGAATTATATTAAGAAACAAACTTTCAATTTTATTATAATTAATAGTAGGATAGTCCTCTCGTATTATAGATGTTGTTCATTTGTACAAAAAGTAAATCATTTTAATGGGTAAGTACTTTTAGTATTGAAAAGCCATAACATTTTTTAAGTTTAAAGTTTTTTAATTTAAATTAGTTAAAGTTACTTATATCACTTATTCGGGAAAAATTATAGCATGTTTTTATAAAAGGCAATCTTGGTAGGTTAGGTACACACGACAGCACGTTAAATTAAACAGTTAACTGTGAAAACGGCTTTTATCAAGAAGGACATAAAGGTTGTCTCAAGGTCAACATGTACAGTCTGGTGCCGTCGTGTGTACCTATAGCTTTTTACACGATTAATACTAATACAATTTCAGAGCTTGAATTTTTTTTTATTTTATCGGTGCTTATTTATTACAAATCTTTATCAAAAACATATTTTTGAGGTTTCACATAGCAGAAATAGGTAACTACGATCGGCAACTCACGTACTTTACCACTTTGCAGAAAAATTCGTGTGTGCGCGTATATAAAAATTTGTGTGAAAGCTATTTTAACCTTAGGAGTGGTAAAGTGTTGTCGATAGTCCCTACTTAATGTCATAATTAATGAAAAATACAATTTTAATATGTACTTCACTTCTACATTATTTAGATTTTGTCGAAATAAAACGCCGACAAGCACGTCACTAGCGTAGGAAAAAAACTAGTGACAACCTACACAAATTAGGACAAGACAAAACGTCATACATCTCATTCTAACGCATAGAATATGTCGTAAGAAAATTAAGGATAAGTATATTGTCTTCACTTGCTATTTTAGCGCGGTTTCTATGCTAGTACTAATTCTATGGGAAAAACCGATGTCCGTTGGGGCCCAAAGGTTCTAGAATGGCGATCGCGCACCGGACCAAGCCGTGGGTAACCGGGTAGGCCCCCGACAAGGAGGACCGACGATCTGGTAAAGATCGTGGGACGCCGCTGAATGCGGGCAGCGCAGGACAGATCGTTGTGGAGGCCTATACCCAGCTGGGTGTCGTGCGGCTGATATGATGATCATTATTGTTATGAGGAGCTCAAAGGCGCAGTAGTTTAGTCGGTTGAACATGGCAACACCAAGAGTCGAAACCACAAAAAATACCTTTATTTATATCAACGCAACGAAAATGGTATAAATATAAGTCTGGATCTTTTGTTTAGCAGTTACAAGTGAACAACTGAACGGTGCAATATTTATAAAGAACTTTGTTACTACGCAATATTTTGCACTTGCAAAGATTGCGAATCTGTCATTAAAAATGTAAGTACGTACATCTTCAAATCTCTTCGTACATCTTAATTATTACTATTTATCACACGACTGCCTAAAAAAAGAGTCTATTGTGTTTAGGTTCATGTTATCTAAGTTTGTAAGTATGCGAGTTTCTTTTTCCACCATAACTTCTAAATACCTGAACAGCTTTGGATATAGGGGAAATCGTTAGAATCCTTACATCATCCCAAGATTCCCAAGTGACAATGGCTATAGATTTTTTGAAAAAAAAAGATAGTATAGCTGCCTGATAAAAGTTTTTTCTTCGATTATTTACATTATTTTACCGTTCTGTTATTAGTTATTTTTGAAGATTCACAGGTAATTAGAATTACAAAATAATACTTAAGGGGCTGACATGAACCAACTAGCGCCGCCAGTCGATTTTATTTTATTTATTCTAAATAAGCCCAATTTCTTAAAAAAGAAATCAGTCGTTTTGTTAATAACGTCTAATATTTATTGAATAACTTTACACAGTTTGAAAAGGCATTCAAACAGTTTAAAACGCGATTTTGTTTCAAGTGGCCACTGTTGGTTCAAACCCGTTTTGAAACTATTGCACGCATTTTGTAATGTTGTAACGTTATTCAATAAACATTAGACGTCATTCACAAGACTTTGACTGATTCCTTTTTTTAAGAAATTGGGCTTTTTTAGAATAAATAAAATAAAATCGACTGGCGGCGTTAGTTGGCTCATGTCAGCCTCTTAAGTAAATAAATAAAATATTAAACTTAACACATACTTAACCTCGCACAAATATAGGCTTATTAAGTAAGAAAAAAGTAATAATAATGGATGTATTAATAAGTGTACTTAGACTACACAAAGTAAGAAAATAGACCCTTTAAGACCCGGAAAATGAGACACAATAGATATTCCAATGTTATCCGGGCCGTTCGGGCGGTGATGAAATAATACAATAAAATTGTCTTGAATCTCAAACTCCAAAAAGTTGCTATTTGAAGAAAGACCCGTAAGACGACAGGAAAGTGACCTATCACAATACGTTATTGTTAATTATTAAGAGTCACAAACATATATACTATATATATTTTTTTTATTAAAAGTGGCGAACATATAATATATGGCTCTAACTTTTCCTTTAGGCGTTATATAAAAAATATATTTTTCCACTTACTTTTTTATACCCAATGATTTTGAAATCCAAATGATTTCAGATAGTAATAAATTCTTACTTACTGCCTTTGGTATCAAAGATGACGATAGCGATCCTACTTATCGCTTTCGATCGATCGGATCGCTAGTCTTATTCACGGTTCCTTTTAGACTAGCGTACCCTATATGAGCATACCCTATTAATTAGTTCTGCTTATTTTGGAAATTTCGGAAAAAGTGATTGGTGTGACTTGTAAATAAAAACTTTTTATTTAATTCTCAAACTTGTTCTCAAACGTAGTGTAAGTTAGCAAGTACAATAACAAGTACAACAAAAGTCAAAATTGCCGTCAAAATAACTAAGTCACAACTCGATAACAGTCAAAACTCATCTCGATCTGTGGATTTATAACTCCTGTAGAAAAAGTCAAAGCAATATGCATATTATTTATAATAGGCATTTATAAAAATATAATTACCTCTTTTGTATTGGGCCTGAGTGAAAATGTTTCCGATCACATTTCTCTTTTCAGATTTAAAGATGAGGATCCGAGGTTTCTCCGTGAATGTTGAATTGAATGAGCTGCATCCATATAAACTTAAAAATTGCGATGTAGTCATTGACGGGCAGAACTACTTTTACAATATATACCAACAGAGTGGTATGCCTTTCGAGTTCGGATGCGAAAGTAACAAGTATGCTCAATATTTGAGGGAGCGTCTAGCCATCTTTAAAAAGGCAAACGTAAAATGTTATTTCTTTTTCAAAGGAGGCGATTCCGATATTCAATATAACGCAATTTCTATGAAAGACGAAGACTCTTCTGATTCAGAAAGCGAAACAACAGAAGACACGCAACAACATATCGTACTACCGATATTCATGAAGGAGGTCTACATAGAAGTTCTCGATGAAATGAATTTCAACTATGTCATTTGCGAGTTTGAATGTAAAAAACAGTGCATTGCACTAGCACAAAAGTTAAATTGTCCAGTCCTTAGCTTTGATGTTGAATTCTGTTTTTCTGGAGTGCCATACATACCGACATTGACAATTCAAAGCACAGATAGCCTCAGATACGATGACACAACGTGCTCTATACATTGTTCTATATTTTTGTATAAAGATTTTGTGCATAAATATAAACTTAACAAAGAAAAAATAGCCACCTTCATTGTTTTAACTGATGAATTTAGATTACCGGAAAATTACTTCCAAAAATTTTATGGGTCTATTAATATAAAAACTTATGGTTTCCGAAGAAACCTTTATTTGTTGCGATGGCTGACAAGCAAATCAAACGAGACTATTGCATATATTTTACAGAAGTGCCTGCAGCCAGAAGAAATTGCCAATTTCACGACAGAGAAAAATAAAGTAATGGAATTCATTTGCCGTATGGAGACTCCCGAAATTCCTTTTGATTATCTGATGCAAGAAAACCGACTAGACTTTGACTCCGGTGACCCGTTGTGGTTTCAAAAGGGCGTCGCCTGTGGCTACGTGGCGTTACAGTACGTCAACATCTATCGCTGGAATACTGTATCAGGATCTTGGTGCATAGAAGACTCAGAGGCAGAAGATGCTATGTTTCTTTCTCTAGACATTATTACGTATGCATATAACCTTTTAACGAATTTCAAAAGATCTGAATTACAGTTCCACAATAACAAAGGTGAAGTAGTAAGCGTTAACGTTGCTGATGCGACCGCAATTCATAAACCATCGTATACAGCTGAACAGAGTCCATTTGAAAACGGATGGGCCCAGATAAGAACTTTGAGATTATTTGAACATTTTCTTGAAAATTCAATGACAGCTCACAATTTCAACAAATTAAAACATTTGCCTGAGGACGTCAAACTTTTGATAATTGCTTTGGTCTATTTTACACAAAAGAAATCTGTCGATACTACGGTCGTAGTGTGCAGTGTGCTTCTGTCGTACGTGATGTTAGGGGTAGTGGCTAATAAATGCAATATCAATTTTTCCTATGATGACGAATTAGTTCCAATGCCTATTTTAGAGCCCATCACCGACAAAGAACAAGTCACGGAGTTAGACAGCGATAAAGCTGTGGCTGCACTGACTCGACATTTTACAGTTTCAACGTCCGAATTGAATGCAATCTTAGACCACAAAATGCTTCACCCGTTAGTGGAGTTAAAGCATTGCCTGCATCAGCTGAACTTCTTGAACAAGCTGTGTGGCGCCCCCTACCGGCCCACGACGTACAGCCGCACCTACAACGGCACGTTTGTGTACAAAGTGGCGCACACCATTAACGCCCAATATTCTGGTAACGTCATTGACTTTGTTGAGAAACACCTGTCACCGGCACCAACTGTTTTGGCTTTTTTCAACGGTCTGAAAGAGGTTTTTGAAGAAGTAATGTACCAATGAGAAATTTCACTAACCATATTTGTGACCCCTTTGAGTCAAAAAGAGCCTAAATCGTTTAGTAAGCCGTATGAGTTGTTTTTTTTTACATATTTGTATATCTAGTAGTAATAATAATTGATACTGATAAATAATTTATTTTATATTTATAAAAACGGTTTTTACTTGCATTTGAATTACAATTGTTGCGATAGCTAAAATCTAAAATAATTATTAGAAAAGTCATATCACAATAGTTAGTTTAATATTGGTGTGTGAAAAAAGCCCCTGTTTTCCGCTTAAAAAGCTGGAAATCGTACCGTTAAAAGAATAATTGCTCTCTTATTCAGCATTCCTTGCATTCTGAAGTTATCCCTACATTAGCTTAATAGTATACGATGTGTAAGTACCTTATAAAAAAAATATTTACTTACATTTTACTGTATCATTTCATTGTAATTAGATATTTAGATTTCATTTGAAGCAAAAATTTCAATAAAGACCTTTAACATTTATAGCATCGAATATAGTTAAGATATAATACTGTGTGTTTACTGCAAAGGGTAAGTAATAGCTTACAGTTACAATAACTCATTGTTTGAACGAACGATATGCAAGATTTACGATTTCAAAGAATCATATATTTGTTCGCGACATCGACCGGAATCAATATTCATCATTAAATCATAAGCCGTTTGCCTCAAGTATTAAGACTGAGAATTCATTGCGATTTAAAACATTTTTGCTTTGGTGCGATATTTTATATGAACAATTTTTGGGCATAAATTGTACTGTGCTTGTTTTAATATCTGCAGAATAGTGTAATTAACTTTACATAGGTAATATTTTTGTTTATTCTAAGCTAGTTAAACTTAAATGTATACTTATTTAAATACCTTACTAATAATAATCATCCAAAACAAAAGAACAATGTAAAATTGATATTTTTTTTTCACAAAAATACAGTCGTTACAAAATTAACCAATTGTTGTAATTTTCTTATTTATACTGTCTAAAGAAGTTTTAATTTCCGTCCATTCTTCGTACAAAATCCTGAGTTTTAACTGTTAACCATAAATTTTCTATTGTTATTTTCATAATATAACCGATGCCGATAAATAAAAGTGCATCCTAACTAAGTCGATGACAAGCTACCTCGATAAAAACTCAGATTAGACGGCTTAACATGAGCTATTTTAGACCACAATTATTGGTCTGTGCGCAAAAAAAATCACCTACGGCCAAAATTAATAATCAATCCACAGATAAGGATAGGATAGGCTCGATCTATATTAATTGCTAGACAACAAAGCAACTGTCATACATTCTATATTAATATCAAATATGGGATTGCTTATTAATTTTGGCTGAAATGTCGCCTGAATGATCTCTTTTTAATAATGCGACCAATCTGGGAGTATTCTTTAAAATGAATTTTAAATAAATATTTTCCAAATCGGGCCATCAATAACGGAGTACTGAACATACAAACGAATTGATAAACTTTTTCTTTTTTTGAAGTCGGTAAAAGTATTCACAAATGGAACTTCAAACCTTTCCTCTTCTGAAGATTCAAAAGAAAATAACTTTTGACAACATCAATTTTACTAACACCCAGCTTTGGGGACTGTGGCATCTGTCTCATTTATGTAAGCAACGTTTCGCATCAGGCTTCTATATTAATTTTGCAAATATTAAATTTCTCGTCCCAGCACAATGTGGTGGACGCGAGCCTAAGCAAATGTTTACAGGAGGTAAAGCTTTCTCAGTAGAGGATATGATGCCTGTTGTGTGACCCAGAAGGTCGCTGCTTTAATAAAATTTATTTGGGCTTTGATATTTTTAACATGCCCGCTCTGTATCCGACTTGCCACATAGTACAATAAAGAAGTATTATAGGTAGTCTAAAGAAGTATATGTATATACTATAAACTTTGAATAGTCTTCAGATTTTTTATATAGAATCAGGCGTTACCTTGAGGAAACCCATTATAATGAATGCAAAAACAATATTTAGCAATAATTTCCACACCATAGATGGTAAAACATGCAAGAAGTCTGTGCACCAGTTGCTTCTATTTAATTGTTCGGGCAGGCGATGGACAGATTTCTTACATGTTTTACCATAAGGTTGTGTGGAAGTTATTGCTAAATAGCTAATGAAAAAATTCAGGACAAGTACATGCATTGAAGTTAAAAGGAAAACTATCACTGCTAGGTAGGATCAATTTACAAAATTAATATATATTGGAAAATTTTTCGTAGAACAAATTTCATTGAATAGTTAGGTATTAAGTATATTTAGTTTTAGGCGTTAGTTGTGTAAAACAGGAAGTAAATATAAGATTATAGCCATATGGTAATTGTATAAGGTAACCCTATACTATACTTGGCCAGTTTTTTTTTTTACTTTCCTGTAAAGACTATAATATACAAGGTGTTACAAAAGTACCCCTAATGCCGAATATGGTAGATAGGTACCATCAAACTGAATAACTTTTACTATGGGACCAACTTTGAAATCGCGAAAAAAAATCAGCTGTTTCATACCAAAATTAATTATGAAAATATCAAAATGTATGAAACAGCTGATTTTTTTTTCGCGATTTCTGAGTTGGTCCCATAGTAAAAGTTGTTCAGTATGATGGTCCCTATCTACCATATTCGGCATTAGGGGTACTTTTGTAACACCTTGTATAGTGTTCTTGGATAAGTGTAAATCGATTTTAATAGCCTGTAATAATAGCCAGGCCAATGAAGGTTCATTCTGTGTGGGTTGGGTCTTAGCCAAAATTAGTTTTCAAAGCACTCTTTAACTAGGAAAAACTCGTTAGTAGTTGAAACTGGGCAACTCTCTTTGTTTGCCTGTATTCTTAGCAAATACAAACAGTAATAAGGCCATTCTTTTCGCATTTTTTTCTGTAAATTTAAAACGGATTAAGTAGGTATACCAAATAGGTGCAGCTTGAACTGAACCAATCCTCGATTCAATGAAATGGCCAATTCAAAATTCAAAATTCAAAACTCATTTATTCAGTCTAGGCTGTTACAAGCACTTGTGAATGTCAAAGAAGCTACGCCATCGGTTCGCAAACCCTAAGCGGGAGACTTTGTAACGAGAAGAACCGGCAAGAAACTCGTCAAGGGCTGCTTTTTTCTCCCTGTATATTTCATACAGAGTCGTCAAAATTTGAACAATGAGGTCAGCATTTAAAGTGACATCATTTTCCATTACAATAAGTAACAAAGTTTACATTCAATGGGTAGGTAAAATAAATATCAACTAGTTGAGAAATCGCTGTCTACTACTCGATAACGCATAGCTAAGAAAATCATAATTGTATGATATGAAGAATTAGCCCAGGTGAATTAAGTCTACGACGGGGCTACATTAACTGGAAGTCACTTGACATACAAGTTAACATTAATTATTTAAAATTAATCTGATATAATGATTTTGCCACCATAATTATAGTTTTTAATTACAATATCATTTTAATAAACTGACTCACTTGTTCTCTTATAAAGTGTAGCCGTCATAAACTGAATGCAAGTGCAAAAGTTTATTCGACGCTGGCAAAGACCCTTCGTGTCAGCAATATATCACATTTGTTCCGGCGTCTGATTTAGGGTTGTCAACATGTCTGGCGAAATATAGTATTTTTCAAATTAAACTAGTATAAAATTTATAGTACACTTATAAAATATAATGTTTTTTGGAAAAAGCAAAATTCAAGTGGATAGCATTAGAGAATGCTTTTAAATCTTATTATCAAATAATACAAAGTTGCTTGAAATGTTTCTCACTGAAAAAATGTCTGTGAGTAAGTTGTCGATAACCAGCTTGCGCGTTTCTCGATACCGTATGTCAAAAGTGGGTTCGTGCTACCGATTTCCATACAAGTTGTAACTTTACTATTCGATCTCGATTCGAAGGTTTCTTGATACCTTATGTCAAAATGTTTCGTGCTTAGAAATCTTAGTTCCGTTTACGGACGTAGTGGCGCTGTACCAATTTCCATACAAAATTATGAGATTCTAAGGGTACAGAGCAATATTGTATGTGATGTTATTTAATATCTATTTATTATTATAATTTATTATATTGACATGGTTATTCGATACGTTGAAGTTGTACTTGCAGTACCTACTGTAATTTAGTACTTTTAGCACAAACATCTATCGAGAAAAAAAACGCACGTAAAATCATTTGATAGACTAATTTGTATGGGAAATCTGTACAGCGCCATCTACCGCCGAAAAGCGAAATTAAATTTTCCATAGAGAATTACTCTATCGAGTACTTTTACGTGTGTTTATCTTCTCGGTAGATGTTCATGCTACGGGTACAGAGTACACAATTCGATTCAGCGAAGTGCAAAGAGAGCAAATAAAGAGGAGCTGATAAAATTAATAGAAAAATGGAATGTACGGCGCTATGAATTATTCTAAATAAAATGGAGAAAAAATAATAAACAATGGTCTTTGATTTGCGTATAATATTTTTTCTTTTTTCTTTTATTCCCAGAATAATGGTTGTTTACTTCAAAAATTTCAATGAATTATTTTATTGGCTTATTTTTGTGTAGTGATAACATTCTCTTTGATGTCTTTCTATAAATGAACGTTTATCCTTCTTTTTCAAAGCTGTTTTAATTTTCTAATTAATTTTATTCAAGGGGTATTCTTATGATTCCATAAGTCTATATTATTTTGCACATTTTTAAGGTGTCAGAGAAGAAGCCAACTGTAAAATGAAATGTTCTTGAAATCTGCCGATTAATCTAACAACGTCCAAAGTCCATGTTGGTACCAAAGAGTGATAAATCACTCCGAAGTTTTTCTCCAGTGCCTACTTTGATAATTTTTTTCTTCTTTGTCAAATGCAATACGGGCGTTTTCTCTGAACATTCATCCTTCGGTTGCGGCCACGAAACCAGCGATAAAAACAGAGACGAATAAAAAAGTAAGAAAGAATCAAAAATGAAACGAATTTGTGAGAATATTTCCTGTTTATGTTATTATATTTAGTAATATGTTAGTGCAAAAGTAATAATCTTAAATAAAAATTGATATACAGAGAATATGAATTTAAGTATAGCATTGGACATCCAAAATCATTATCCACTTAAATATTTTGCTCTTGAGCTTCTCCTTAATGTGGCAATAGAGAATATGATAGAATAGCAAAAGTAAGGTCAGGTAAATTTTTATATTCAAAACACGCAATACACGTATTGCGTATAACAGTTTGTTGTTTTATACCGGCTGTTGAGAACAGACAAAAGTTCACCCTAACATCTTGAGATAAGATTGATTTTATCAAATGATTAGCTATTTTGGCATCGCTCTCTGATTAATTGGCTGCATCGCTTACCGCGACGCCTACGCCTGTGAGCCAGGCCCGTGTATTCCCAGAAGTTCCGTTGAAGTTGTCTCATAACGGGGCTTCTGGGATTTTTCTGCCCAGAGATTCTATTAATGGGACTAGTGAGCTTTTGATTCTCAGAAGTTCCTTGTAACGAACAAATCCAATACATTAATTTTTGACATTATCATCAGCGGTTCCTAGCCGCCACATTCAATATACATGTCACTCAAAATGAAATCTGTCAGAATCGTGTTGAATCATTTCAAGCAAACCCGGTTGTACTATTAGTTGTAAAAGTAACTGAACCTCTGGGAAGAAAAATCTCAAAAGCTCCGTCACGGTACAACATTAACGGGACTTCTGGGAATACACGGCCAGGCCCACCCGTTCCGTCTGTTTCGGCTTAACGCAGCCACGCCTTTTCTTTGTATGGACTGTGCCTTAGCATAATATAATCATCTAAAAAAAGGACTAAAAATATGAAACTAGAGACTGTTTTGAATACCAAAGCAAGAAAGAAGGTAGCTAATAAAAATAAGTATCTATACCTCTTTTGTTTAAAAATAAATAGTTTTCAAATTATACATGGCTGTATTAAATGTTACCTTATGTAATTGATAACTCATTTCATTCATCATTTAAAATTCAGAGAAAATCATATGGATTAATAAATTAAAGGCTTTTACGTCACTTACGATGAGTTAAATGTTAAAAAATACCAAAAATAAATAAAAATATCACTTTTTCTAGATAAAAAACCACTAATATTATTAAAACACGTGACTCACGTTTATCTTTATCCAAATAAATAATAAGCTGAAAAGAGCAAGTCACTAAATTCTGCCTCCAATCAGAAACATCTTCACTGTTCTACTTCCACTGAAATAAATAAATAATTTTTAAATTTGAGATTTTAGCATTCACAATACTATTTTTATACAATACCACAGAATTAGTTAAATAGTACTGACAATACTAAATAATAATTTAAAAAATGCCAGTAGTGACACGGTAGCTCAGCGGTAAGAGCATTGGACCGGACATCCAAAGGCCGCGGGTTCGATTCCGTCCGGGAATATGATCTGGTGCGAGTCGTATTTTTTTCTAGTATACAAGGTGTTACAAAAGTACCCCTAATGCCGAATATGGTATATAGGGACCATCAAACTGAACAACTTTTACTATGGGGCCAACTCTGAAATAGCGAAAAAAAAATCAGCTGTTTCATACATTTTGATATTTTCGATTTTAATTTTTGTATGAAACAGCTGATTTTTTTTTCGCGATTTCAGAGTTGGTCCCATAGTAAAAGTTGTTCAGTTTGATGGTCCCTATATACCATATCCGGCATTAGGGGTATTTTTGTAACACCTTGTATATTATTTTGTATTGTATAAAAATAGCATTATGAATGCTAAACTCTCAAATTTAAAAATTATATAGCTGTTTCATCTTAATAAATTGTCAAAATATCTAGAAAGATATTTCAATTGAATGTCGAGGTAATTCCTTAAATAGATGAAATAACGCTGGCTTGCAGCGTAAGAGGGGGATATACTAGAAGAAATTCGACGATGCACTAGTGAGTCGGTAGCTCAGTGGTCAAAGCATTGGACCGGAAATCCAAAGGTCGCGGGTTCGATTCCTGTCCGAGAATCTGGTGAGAGTCGTATTTTTTCTAAAATATTATTTAGAATTGTATATAAATAAATGATTGCTGCACTCCACGCTTCCTGCAGGAAAACTGAGGAAAGGGGATAAATCAAGTTGGCCTGGCTTTAATATTTCATCCGAAGTTGCCGCTAGTCAGTACGATAACAGCTCACTGAGAGCGAGAGTTTTATGAGATTAAAAAAATTTAACCTTTTTAGCATTTCACCACGCTATCTTATAAATACTAGAAAAAATCGACTAAATGATTTAATTTTTATAGTCTGCACACTAGCGCTGCCATTCGAAAAAAAATCATAGTGCTTAAATAAAGATGAAATTGTGAATTATCTCTCTGTAGTGCACTCCGTAGAAGCTTTGTGGTTCTTTTTATCTCTTAAACAATATTTTCCCGCCTGTCGTTTAGTTAAATGGAGTTTAATTGTCAAAAGTGGCCACTTTTCGCAAAAAAACTCCATTAAAGTAAACGACAGGCTAGAAAGTATTGTTTAAGCTATAATAAGTACCAAAAAGCTTCTTCGGAGTGCACTACAGAGAGATAATTCACAATTTTGTCTTTATTTAAGCACTATGATTTTTTTTCCAATGGCGGCGCTAGTGTGCAGACTACTTCCTCTTAAAAAGAAAATATTAATTGGACAAGATTAAATGATAAACTGTACGAGGAATTTTATTGCGAAAATCCCTCAGCGAACTTCCTAATTAAAAATTCAGGTATTGTATATTATAATGTTAGTAATTTCGTCACAATCGCGGTGTAATCGAGACGCCTCCAGACTGTTTAATGAACAGATAGAGGGCCTATTACAAATTAAGAATATATTTTTTTAAATTCACAACGGGCTAGCGCCTGGCCTTCACCTCACCTGATGTTAAGTGACGATAAGACCGAAGGTGGAAGCGCACTACACCCGGAATCCTCACCACTGAGGAACTGTCTGTCTTACCTCTAACTGCCGGAACACAACATTTTTTAAATTATTGTTATGGCGTCAGACTTATGTAAGATGGTTGTAGTGGTAGTGGACTTGAAACAAGCCCTACCACCAACCAAACCGAGTACAAATGTACCCCCCTCCCCCGGGACCCCTGCGTCTTACACGGGTGGGCAAACCACTAGACCACAGAGGTGGTTAAGAATCGCGATAATGAGATGATATTTGTCGTTTGATTTACTTGATTTTGAACCTTATGCAATAGCATAAGCATAACGTAATGATTACTATAGTGGGGTAACTCGGTCGTGTGACAGAGCAAAGAGGTGGGGTGGGGTGCGAGGCAAAGGGCGTCTTCCCACCACATCCTCGCAGACGAACCGTACCTAATCTTTCCCTATTGAAAGTGAGGTACAGCTCGCAAAAAAAAAACTTGACCCATATTTTAGTACCACGTGACTTGCGCAGTAGCAATTTTAGATACAAAAATGTTTAGTGCGCAAGCCTCATTGTCTTTGGCTGGGTTCAAGTTATAATGCGCGAGCTGTGCCGGTCCCGGGTTCGATCCCCGATTGGGTCAATTTAGAAAAACGAACTTTTCTATATTGGCTCAGGTCTGGGTGTTTATGATACCACCGATGTCTCTGATTTCCATAACACAAGTGCTTTAGCTACTTACTTTGGAATCGGAGCAATGTATGTGATGTTGTCAAATATTTATTTATTATTTATTTACACTGACTATATTAATAGTGTAGCAGAATACGAATCGTACGAATATCGTACGATTACGGCGATTCTTTTAAAGTAATCGGACCTCTGAATACTCCGCTAAACTTTGGATAAGACTTTGACTAACTACGTTAATTTAGTACCGGCAAAATTTGCACCAGACTGATGGAATGGACTGAGGCCAGACAGAACATATAATCTCCCTCTAATAGATAGAAAAGAGCCCAAAGATAAGACACTAAAAGAACCTACGAAGCAACACTCCGCTTCAGTGGAATCTCGCCCTTAACATTAGTTTTTTTATATAGATATTAGCTCAATGGAAAAGCTCCATTTAGTCAGCCCGTAGGTACTTTTAGCACGTTCTTTTACATAATTTATACATTGCGTGCTTGTTCCAAATTAAAAATATTTGTATTCACTCGGTGAATAAAATCACGTTTTATTTACTGTTATCGATGAGTTAAACGGACTTTTTCGAGTGGCGATAGTAAAAAATACTCATAGCATTTTTATAGCTTTTACTTGCAAAAAAATACACTTTGTCATACCATGAAAAGCTATAATATCATTATTAAGGGTGTTACAAAACAACCCCGCAATGCCGAATATGGTAGATAGGGACCATCAAACTGAACAACTTTTACTATGGGACCAACTCTGAAATCGCGAATAATAATCAGCTGTTTCATACATTTTGATATTTTCGATATTAATTTTTTGATGTTTAATTTGATGGTCCCTATCTACCACATTCAGCATTGCGGGTTGTTTTGTAACATCCTTTTTTTTTTTTTTTGTTAACATCCTGCATATATATTTTTTGTGTAAGTATTATGTAGTTTTGTAGTTTCTTTTTTAAAGTATAAAATTCGATTTTAAGATATACGTCTTCTAAGGTATTTTGAGATATAGGTAATATTTAGTATAAGTTAAGGGGCTGACATGAGCCAACTAGCGCTGCCTATTTATTTCATTTTATTTATTCTAATAAGCCCAATTTCTTAAAAAAGGAATCAGTCAAGGTCTTGTCGACGTTTCATGTTTATTGAATAACGTTACAACATTACAAAATGCGTGCAATAGTTTAAAAACGGATTTGAACCAACAGTGGCCACTTTTGACAAAATCGCGTTTTAAACTGTTTGAATGCCTTTTCAAACTGTATAAAGTTATTCAATAAATATTAGACGTCATTAACAAAACCTTGTTTGATTCCTTTTTTAAGAAATTGGGCTTATTTAGAATAAATAAAATAAAATCTATTGGCGACACTAGTTGGCTCATGTCAGCCCCTTAACAGCCCTATCTCTCAAAATCAAATTTTATACTTCCAAAAACATAATACAAAAAAAATATATTCATATTCATATTCATATTCTTTATTTGCGTTCTTGTTGTATACATGGTGTTTACAATATAAAGTTCCAAACAAGAACCCCATAGGGGTACTGCAAATTACTTACAAACTAGAAAACAATTTTAGATGTATCATTAATACTGGGCGGATTAAACAATAGTAAGTACCTAAATTAGTCTATCATTTTCAAATTCCTTAATATTATAATCATTACATTATCTCTTCATGGTATTACAAAATTTCAGGGTCTCTTAAACTTTTTCAATAAAGAGAAAAGTTAAATGAAGTGAAGATAACTACCTTTTTTCGCAAAATTAAAGGAAATGGAATGTTAACAAGTTGCTCTCGTTTATGAGAAAACAAAACAAAATGGAGAGGACAAGACATAAACGCCTTCATTTTTGAAATTTAACGGTCCTGCGTTGAAATTTCGTTCCGGGCATCTTTCAAGGAATTTACGAAAAGCAATTTGCATAAAGTTTTCATATCATACGTCTATATTTTTAACTGTTAAATGTTAAATGAAATGAGTTTTCTCGTTATGTGTGTGCCGCAACCATATCACAATGTTTTTGGTCTTGTATTAGCGATATTTTTTTAACCGACTTCAAAAAAAAGGAGGAGGTTCTATGTTCGTCTATTTGCTTTTTTTTAGCTGTCCGTTTTCCATTTTGCAATTTTAAGGTTAAAATTAAATAGACACATTTTTGAAAATCACAGACTTTATTGTACGAGTATATTAAGTAAAATTATAATATCACG
Organism: Catoptria pinella; assembly: GCA_963556745.1. Classification (NCBI taxonomy): domain Eukaryota; kingdom Metazoa; phylum Arthropoda; class Insecta; order Lepidoptera; family Crambidae; genus Catoptria; species Catoptria pinella. The sequence goes on from OY750769.1 coordinate 10,523,303, forward strand.
GCTTAAATATACCTGCGATATACATAATGCTACATCATACGAAAGCGCGATCAAAAAACACAAAATAAAGAACCTCAATAAATTTATCAGACGACATTCGTACCAACGACAACTGGGAAACAAGGTTCAAAATTAACTGGCTAACTGGCTGACATGAGCCAACTAACGCCGCCAGTCGATTTTATTTTATTTATTCTAAATAAGTCCAATTTCTTACAGAAGGAATCAGTCAAGGATTTGTTAATAACGTCTAAAATTTATTGAATAACTTTACACAGTTTGAAAAGGCATACAAACAGTTTAAGTAAATCGATCGAAGATCATAATCCAAATATCGCATTTATTTTGTAGTAGCCCTCTCATTCTAATTGACATCAGCCATTTTAATGTCCCCACTGCTGAGACACAGGCCTTTCTTATGGGTGGATAAGGAGGATGGGCCATAACCCACCACGCAGGCCCAAAGCGGATTGTTGGGTCTTAACGACTGCAAATGCAGCTGGGACCAACGGCTTTACATGCCTTCCGAATTACGGAGGAACTCGAGATAATAAATGTTTGGTCACCCATCCCATGACCGACTCTTGCGAAAGTTGCTTAACCTCCACTCCTCCTTAACCACTGCGCCACCCAGCTCCTCGTACGCTCTCATTCCAATTATACTTCATAAACTTGAAAAGAAGATCAACTTCCAATAACATTACGAACTTTCAATTAAATTCGATCAAACAGAATTGTTTTGGGAATTTGAGAAGTTTTCCAACTTGTTTTTGTTAAGAAGCTTTTCGGGTTTTTCGAATGTTCAAATTAGAATATTAAGTATTCCAATAATTTATTGCATAAACGATAGTTTAGTTAATAAGAAATATAAAAAGACATTGCTAAAACACTGTTAAGTATTATGCAACAAGGAAGTGTTGCTTGTAGTGTTATCACATACATAAGTGTTACATTTTATTTGATTGTTTAGTATTTGATTGGAATCGAATAACCCTGTAATTTCTAAAACACCAACAACCTCGCAGGAGTAGATCACTAACATCATAAACAACGATGTTCTATGACTTTTCCGAAAACTGATAAAAAAAATCATACGATTTTTCATAGGAAACTTGATCAGCTGTTCGGACATTTGTATAGAAAGTCGATTTATTTTTGTCTGTTTCGGAAAAGTCGTAGAACAAATGTTGTTGTTTATGATGTTAGTAATCTACTCCTGCGACGTTGTTGGTGTTTTACAAATAATCCTGTATAGTGAAACAAAAGAAAATGTTGAAGCGTACATGAACCAATCACTCTTACTTACCATTAATTAATATCCATTAAAATGGCCGCCGATTGCAAATGGCGTTGGATCGCTCTTTCATTATCTGAGGAAACTATTAAAGTTAAGGAAAGCAATTGCTGTTATTGCGTGAAATGTATTTCTGTACATAATACACAGACCTGATCCCCATAATTTTATGGGGACAGTTGGTTATGAGACGATTTTTTCTAGTATTTTTTCTAATATTATTTATCTTAAATAATGTTTGTTTTTTAATTATCTTAAGCTCTTAATTTAACGGCACAAATTCCGGTAACACATCTTTTTCATCAGCTTGAGTCCCCACACCTCTTTTTGTAGTTATTTCCCATCATTTTGTGCGGAAGTCCACAAGAACCGTGTTCGATATAAGAAAAGAATTCCTCGCGAAATTATGTCAAGGACTGGAGCGAGTCAATCCCGGACCCCAGTTTAAGAGATTGGCCCAAGGACTCTTAGGGATGCCGCACACTTAGAACTGTGCAAACACTGAACATATTCGGCGACCGCCGTGGTCGAGTGGCTTTGTACACTGGTTTTCAAAGTGTCGCCATCTCTGAGGTCCCGGGTTCGATCCCCGGTTGGGTCAATTTAGAAAACGAACTTTTCTATATTGTCTCAGATCTGGGTGTTTGTGATACCACCGTTGTCTCTTGATTTCCATAACACAAGTGCTTTAGCTACTTACTTTGGAATCGGAGCAATGTATGTGATGTTGTCAAATATTTATTTATTTATTTATTTATATAACCTACTGCGTCCCAAATAAACGGAGCAGTAGAATTAGTTTAATGTTGAACCTTCGTCCTCTAACATGCTTATCTTATATCATCCCTCCGCATTATATCACATGACTCAATTTCAGTATTCTTATATTGTTTAAAAAACCTACTAAATTTTCTTCTTTTCAAAAAGATCATTTTATTGGTTAATATCCACGGCATATATTACAATGCGATTAAATTAAGAGCGCTTAGTTTGCACACTAGCGCTGCAGATGGAAAAAACATAGTGCTTAAATAATGACGAAATTGTGAATTTTCTCTCTGTAGTGTACTCTGAAGAAGCTTTGTGGTACTTTTTATAGCTTAAGCAATATCTTCCAGCCTCTCGTTTAGTTCAATGGAGTTTTATTGTTAAAAGTGGCTACTTTTCGCAAAAAAAGCTCCATTAAACTAAAAGTCAGGCTAGCAAAATATTGTTTGTTTGTTAAAAAAGCTCAAAAAATTTTCATATATTCAACGAAAATTCACCTTTTAAAAAAAGGGTGTAAAAATGTAAACAAAGCTTGCATCCACCCTAAGGGCCGCTGTCGACGCAATCCTGAAAGCTATGTCTTGTCCTATTCTCAACTGAACGCCCGCCAACTTATTACGACTTTTTGGGAAATTCGCTTACCAACTTGGCCTTTCTTGTTCCAAAGGTTTTTCGCAGATCGCGGTATATTAAAAGCAATTTACACAAATATCAGTAAATAACACATTTATCAGATGTTGTCACTAAATGGTCAAAAGTGTTTACATTATTATTGAACTCAACTTTACTCTACCTACTGGAACAAAAGTGTATTAAACCGTTGAAATCATCTCAAAACAAACTTGTTTCTTCACTGGAAAAACGTAAGTGTTAATGATAAATAAAATACTGTTGAAAATAACCCTGCCCAACATGTTTGTCAAAATAGCACCTGCAAAGTTTGTTGCTAAAACAAATACGTCAACTTGGCTGCCTCTACTTGTTAATTATTAACCGTTACAATAGGTTAAAAATAACTTGCTTGTAGCTTACTTAGTAACAACAGAATAAAGTAGGCTGCATTAAACCATGCTAATTTGTTATTGCCCAGGAACATTTAACAATAGCCACACGTCTACTCTATGACAAGTTTACTTTTAGATTTCTAATTATACATATAGTATGCATACTAGCGCCGCCATTGGAAAAAAATAGTGCTTTAATAAAGACAAAATTGTGATTTATCTCTCTGTAGTGCACTCCGAAGAAACTTTGTGGTACTATTTCTAGTCTGTCATTTAGTTTAATGGAGTTTTTTGCTCAAAGTGGCAACTTTTCGCCCAAAAAAAACTCCATTAAACTAAATGACAGGCTAGAAAATATTGTTAAAGCAATAAAAAATACAAAACTTCTTCGGAGTGCACTACAGAAAGATAATTCACAATTTCGTGTTTATTTGAGCACTACATTTTGTGTTCAGACTATGCGCTCCTAGGTCTTAGTTAAAATTAACCGATATGATTGTAACCAAGCGAAAAAGGTACTTTGCTAAAATAATATATTTTCAGTATACTTCAGGCAATTTTATATCTTTGTCGAGATATAAATAATTTGTGTATAAAAATGGCGCTATTATTTATATCTTCTATTATTATTATAATTTATATCTTTATATATTCTGACACTATAAACAGGCCAGAAAAGAAATACAAATCACCACAAAGACATAAGTTTTTATTCGTTATTAGTAATAAGACTGAAGGTTTAATCCCATTCTAAATGAGTACAAAATCTTGTTCAAAGAAATTCCCTCTCTTTGAGTTGAAAATTCAACTCAAGGAGAGAAAATTTCAACTTGAAATGTTGTCATTGAGAATATATCGCGTCACCCACTGTGGAAATACAATCAGTTATCCAGATCCTCATGGAATTGCCCCAACGCGAACATCTCGCGACCTTCAAGAGTTGCTTGTTCAAATCTTTTGTTAATGAGGTCTCCTGTACTGTGGTATAAGGACCAAGCATACAGCGGTTAGTTCTGAAGCACAAAAACGCTATCTACACATTCCAATGCAAGTACTAAAGTTCACTAACTTTAGTTTCAGCACTAATTATGAGTAGGTTATAACCTACCTAATGTTGTACTTACTATGAAGGACTTAGACCTTGTCCAGAAAAGGCGAATTCGCCGCGATTTGACACGTGATTTTGGTTACACTGCTGTTAATATTGCACACGTTACTGACGTCGCTGGTCCTAAACGAACACTGTATAGCGAAACGCGTCTAATACGCGCGTAGCTCTGGACAGGGTGTAACTATGTAGGACTCTAGAGAGATAAATCTAATATCCCTTTGATATTGATCGACAAAGTCACATTATAGTTTATAGTTAATTCATCAACGCCCGAGTGGTCGCATGCGGCCGGATAACAATGGAATATCTATTGTGTCTCATTCTCCGAGCGTTGAAGGGTTAATGACGGTTACGGATTAATTACGACCGGACGGTTAATGACGACCTCCGTGGTCGAGTGGCTTTGTACATCGGTTTTCAAGGTGTTGCCATCTCTGAGGTCCCGGGTTCGATCCCCGGCTGGGTCAATTTAGAAAACGAACTTTTCTATATTGGCTCAGGTTTGGGTGTTTGTGATACCACCGTTGTCTATGATTTTCATAACACAAGTGTATTAGCTATTTACTTTGGAATCGGAGCAATGTATGTGATGTTGTCAAATGTTAAATATTATATAGTTTGAGCTTAGTGAGTGTAAGAGAAAGTACCCTAAATATTGATTGTGGCATATTTTACTGAAAGGAATCATTCCTTTATTCTTTTTAAAATATGTAAATTTGCTTAAAAATTAAGAAGATTAAATAGGTACAACCATTTTTTTATATAAACTACCAATTATTATCTTTCTTGGTTCTTTAATTTAACATACTATGTTTTTAAAAGAAATTGACACTTATTATTGACCCTATTGATTGGTATCATAAAAGTACAGGATGCTATTTTTCGTATTTTAGGCCGTTCGATTCCCGGCTGAGACAAGCGATTTATCAAAACAAATTGAATGCATTTTTGCTTATTTTTGAAAATAAAAAAAATGTTTCCTTTTAGTAAAATTTTCATCAATATTTAGGGTACCTTCGCTCCAACTACCGTCGTTTTTAACCGACTTCATAAAAAGAGGAGGTTCTCAGTTCGTCGGAATGTTTGTTTTTTTTCCACCCCGTTTTAATGCGGCAATGTGTAGCATTTCAACCCCCTGTGTTTGACTGCGTGGTTTTAGTCACGTCGTCGTTGGTCCAGTGGTGACATGCGTTCACTTTTTTTTAACTATCTTACTAATAACCTACATAGGTTATTGGGACGATGAACCCGAACAAACACAAAGAGTCTAATGAATCTAAAAAGATATTTATATGTTTTTTTGGGATAATAAGTACTTGAGAATATGAATAAAGAAATAAGTACTTATAATTAATCAAGCCATTACAATTCTTAGTTGATTCATTATTCGTTTATAATACCAAAACAAAAACTACAAAAAAAGTGATGGATGACATAAACTCTAATGAATTATTTATTTCTATTTATTCTTTTATAATTTAACGAAATAATAATTAATCATCTTTTTTTGTTCTTGTATAAATGCTCTTAAATTATTAAAAATTTATAGTTAGTACGAACCTCCTCCTGTTTTGAAGTCGGCTAAATTTGTTTGTTTTTCAGTAATACGTTTTACAATTTTCGTAAGTAGAAATAAAAATTAAACAGATTTACAATAATGCCATAAGTTACCCAAACTTCAACACCTGAACAATATTTTTAAGTTTCCTTAAGTAAATCAGAAAATTTCTGTTTTCCGTTCACGTATACAAGACGGCACCTCAGACTATACATGTTGACATTGAGATCGCCTTTATGCCCTACGCAATAAATGCTGTTTTCGCAGTTTAACTGTATAACCTGACGTGCTGTCGTGTGTACATTATTGATATTTCCTACAATAAATCTCCGGCCATACAATATTCAGTGGAGCAGAGTTACCACAGGTGTTAATGATGCTTTAGAATAGGGCCAGAGCGACGTTTCTGTTTACTTCTAGAACTTTGACTTTATTTTCTGTGGTTCGATATTATCAAGACGACTTCCGTGGTCGAGTGGATTTGTACACCGGTTTTCAAGGTGTCGCCATCTCTGAGGTCCCCGGTTCGATCCCCGGTTGGGTCAATTTAGAAAACGAACTTTTCTATATTGGCTCAGGTCTGGGTGTTTGTGATACCACCGTTGTCTTTGATTTCCATAACACAAGTGCTTTAGCTACTTACTTTGGAATCGGAGCAATGTATGTGATGTTGTCAAATATTTATTTATCATTGCAAAATATAGAGGTGAGACAACCTAACAATTTGGTATGATCTGGACAATCAAACAATTCCCGTTATACAATTTGCCAATTGCGTCCTTGAGGACGTTCATTGGACGTAAACAAAGATTGGGAGCAAAGTTCAACTACTAGGGATGTACTAAGGGGCACCTTAACATGTCGATGATTTAGACAAAGTTTTTGTAAACTTTTTTTACGAAAAGTTGACTTTAAAGTGCAGCACTTAAAAGATGAACTTTGTGTCTTATTTAATTTTAGTAACATGTGCCTGTTATTCAAAACTTAGCAAAGTTAAAATATAAACGAAACAACAAGATACAGATAAGTATAAAATAACTGTGAACTGTATCCCATTTCTCCGTATCTTATTCTAAAGAGAAATAAAGACGAAATTGTGCATTATCTCCGAAGAAGCTTTGTGGTACTTTTATCGTTTTAACAATAATTTCTAGCCCATTGTTTAGTTTAATGGAGTTTTATTGCTAAAAGTGGCCACTTTTCTTGGCGACCCTAGTGTGCAGACCATGCGCTCTAATGTTCAGTCTAGCTAATTCAATAACCTTTAAGATTTTTTATGCCACAATTAGTCAATAAAATCAGCATGTGTTCAAAAGCTAAAAGTCGTAATTAAATATTTATTAACATAAAATATTCACTTAGTAAATGAAGTACACATGATAAATTATAGAGAGTGTTTAATATTTTTCTAAATTTATTACTGCATTGTTCTGGTGAAATCCCTGAACTGTAATGAATTAGAAATCTGACCTTGACTATGTAGAGCTATTGTTAGTAAATGTTTTCATTACACAAATCACTTTCAAGAACTAGGTGGTCGTGAAATCTGAGCTGTCACAATGCTGAAAAGATGATAAATATTACTTTTTATCGATAACAAGAAGTTTTGAGACATCCCTAGTTCAACACGTTGATACTATACAAGCCGGTTACTTAAATGAATGTATTATCGTGTGGAGCTTGAACGCGACTACACATCGAGTGTTGTTAATAAAAAAGTCAAAAACAAAATCGCAACGAAGTATTATGACTGTGGTTTAGTGACAGTGAGAGTGTTATTCTTTTGTTTGTTTTTAAAAACTTTCACGGATTTGGCGTTTTAACATGGCGAAATCAACTATTCTGCTCCGGCAATCACTGTAAGTTTTTATCTTAAAGTTATTTTTAAACCCCGAGTGCATTGACTTAGAAAGTGCAATTTGAATTACTTACTTACGTGAGAATTCGCAAAGTAAAGACATCAAGTGATAGCTTAAAATGTAACTATTATAATTGAATACGTAACATCAGAAAAAATATTATATTTTTAGTAAGAAAAACTTGTATCAAATTTAATACGTACCGAAAATATTTTGTCATTTTGAATTTGTTTTAGTAGTTATCTGCTATTTTCGTACAAACTGATATTTAAGAATATGAATAAGCCGCACGGTGTTTATTTTTTATTTTTGGCGCTTATGTCATGGAAACAAAACAACGCAAACCAACCAAAATAAGATTATAGTAGACATAGAAAAAGCTGTTTATGTATGTGTGTAAAAATATACAATAACATTACCGAACGAAATAAACATAATTCGATTCAAAACACACCTACTTAAATGGCTACCAACACACACTTTTTAAGATATAAAATATTTGTTTAAACTAAGCATTATCTTTTTATTTTAATATTAATGTTGAATATTAATTATCTGTCAAATGTAGTAATAATAATTATTGTCCATGTATTAGTTTATAATAAATATTATTACATGCCATATTATTGGCTAAACATGTGTGGCTACTTACTATTAATTAAATCACCATAATTTTATACCATGTTTACAAACAAATAAATATTTTGTATTGTATTGTAGTATAACTAATACAAACTATTATTTAATAACAGTCATGTTGATTCGTCATCAATACAAAGTTTAAACTAAAAATAATTGTGACACTATAAACTAAACGAAGTTTCAACTTATAAAAGACAACATTAAAAAAACTTACAATCGGTCGCAAAAAAATAAAGGATTTTGATTTTCTATAGACGATTATCAAGACATCAAGATTGAAGGCAAACAACACGCTGGAAGAAGGAAAAAACTGGCCAAGTGCGTGTCTGGCCACGCGCAGTAGGGTTCCGTAGTTACCTTATACAATTACATATATAAACTTATATTTACTAAGATAAATAATATTAGAAATATACTAGAAAAAATCGACTCACCCGAAGCACCTCAGACGGGACTCGAACCCGCACCCTTGTGATTTAAATTTACTTCCTGTTTTACACAACTAACGCCTAAAACTAAGCATACTTAATACCTAACTATTCAATGAAATTTATTCTGCGAAAACTTTTCCAATATGAATTAATTTTGTAAGTTGATCGACTAATACTCGTTAACTTGTAAAACCTTCCTAGCAGTGATAATTTTCTTTTTAACTTCAATATATGAGGGTTCCTTGTTGACTTGACTACGGAACCCTCAAAATGGTGATTGCGATAAATCCGAAAATGTAGCCAATGTCGAACAAGTGTTTCGCTTGGCGCAGGACAGTAATGGAGAGGCATTTGAAGAAAAAAACGGGAAAAATTAACAGTTAATAATAATATGATTTTTAGTAGAGACGCTCGTGTATTTTTTACTACGTATAAATATGCACACATCATTGCTTTTTATAAATAAATAAAAAAATATAAATATTTGACAACATCACATACATTGCTCCGATTCCAAAGTAAGTAGCTAAAGCACTTGTGTTATGGAAATCAGAGACAACGGTGGTATCACAAACACCCAGACCTGAGCCAATATAGAAAAGTTCGTTTTTCTAAATTGACCCAACCGGGAATTGAACCCGGGACCTCAGAGATGGCGACACCTTGAAAACCGGTGTACAAAGCCACTCGACCACGGAGGTCGTCTGAACCAAAACCTGAGGTTTTGGTTAAAACAATAATCAAACATGATATGATATTCAGGTTTTCCGTTTATTCGTTAACCTTTACATTTCACAAATAGGTACACTTCATTCAGCCTCATCATATTTTTATTTTTTTAAACAAAGAAAAAAATGATCTATAATCCTTCGAACGTACATTCATAGGACCAACCGGTTTAAAACTTTGACATATTACTATACACATCACTATGATAAATTCTACACACTTACTTACAGATAGTAAGGGTATTCTTTTGTGTTTGAAAAGAAGACGCAATGGATAGGTACGCGATGGAGTTATACCGTATTCAACACCTACACAATTCATAGCATCAAAGTCTGCGCAGTAATTTTTTAGCCTTGAACTTAGTACCTACGTGGACGTATCAACTTCGCATATAAATCATCCCGACCACATTCCAACTGCGCATACATACCATTGTCACAACCATCGACTGGAGCCGAAACAAAAAGGACCTTAAGTTCATTGTCTGAAAACGCATAATTGATTGCAGTAATTATTGCAACGTAGAGTCACATAATTAGTATAGTACGTAGAGTATAAAAAAATATGTGAGTAGAATTTATTTATTTATTTATTTATTTATACTTTATTGTACACACAAATTAACAAAAAGAAAATCACAAATACAGAATTCACGATGTCCAGAATCAGGAGATAGTAACGAAATTGAAATACTTACTTATATGAAAGATTAAAAAACAGAAACTTTAAGTTAAATTGACTATAAAAAAGTGAACCTATAAGGGTTCCGTTTTTTTTCAATTTAAGGTACGGAACCCTAAAAAACAAACAGAAATATCTGTATAATTGAAGTTTCATGCGACAATGAAAACAACATAGCTAATAAATTATCTTCTTTGCTCAAAATAAGTACAAATTACTTATAACTATTCTGTGGTAACTCTTATCACCTATTCAGAAGGAATCGATATCACATTGGTTCCCTGATGACCAGAATAAGAATTCGTTTTTAACTCATATGTCTAACCCCTAACCATTTTAATAACTAGTTTAAAAATAACTGAGCGATAACCGGTTTTAAGAAATTGCAGTCCACGCCGTCCACGCTCCTGGCAAAATGAAGAGTTCGAATTTACAATTGGTCAAGTGGTGGACGCATACTATAACTATAACTAATATAAAGCGCTCCAGGTTTCTTGTTTCTGAGCTCTTATGTATTTATTGCTCTCGTCTGTACGAGTTCAATGGGGGTAAATTAAAACTGAGCACAAAAAGAATTGCGAAATTATTTCACCCTTTTAGATATAAACATAGCAATATGTTTTAAATATCTATGCCGCTGTTTCCATAACAGGCTAGGAGCATTGATTCATCGCGACATTTCATACAAAGTTTCATTAAAATCGGTTCATTCATTTTGAAAAATAAGGACTTGAAAGTTTGTATGAAATGCCGTGACGAATCGACGAGCACTTTTTTGTCCCGAATATTACACTACTTAATTTTTTTTTCCTTTCAATGTACGATAATTAAAAAAACCAAAACTTACTCATTGGATTGGTACAGCTTTTTAAGTCCCAAAATATTTTCCTAATATTTTGCCACTTGTTGACGGCCTGAAACAATCAAGAAACTAAAATCAAATAACTTTGTACTACCAATGATCATTTAACATTCAAATAGAAAATGACGACCTCCGTGGTCGAGTGGCTTTGTACACCGGTTTTCAAGGTCGTCATCTCTGAGGTCCCGGGTTCGATCCCCGGTTGGGGCAATTTAGAAAACTATTTTTTCTATATTGGCTCAGGTCCGGGTGTTTGTGATACCACCGTTGTCTCTGATTTCCATAACACAAGTGCTTTAGCTACTTACTTTGGAATCGTAGCAATGTATGTGATGTTGTCAAATACTTATTTATTTATTATTTATTTATAGCTATTAGCAATAAGTACTGATGTTATACAATACACATGTATAACACTAAGAAAACAATGAGCAATGATGAATCGTGTGGACTTTACACCCACATCATCCGCTCTGCCACTCAGCAATTAATTTAAGAACTAGAGCGGGTCGGAACGTTTATTCATAGCACATTATTCAGAATGATCATTTGATGTTTATTTCTTCTAATCAATTGATAGTGATGCTTACAAAGTAGTATTATTCATGGAGATGATTGTAGGAAAACGGATTAAACATCATCATTATTAGTTTTCAAGTTTCCCAAAATTTGGTGAAATAAAAGCCTACAACTGACCAGCACACACATTTTAATCTCATCTGAGAAAATGTTATGGTAGTTCTCAGTAAAGCTTACATTTATTAGTGTAAGCACATATTCAATTCAAATTCAAAATTCAAAACTCATCTTTTCAGTCTAGGCTGTTACAAGCACTTGTGAATGTCAAAGAAGCTACGCCATCGGTTCGCAAACCCTAAGCGGGAGACCTTGTAACGAGAAGAGCCGGCAAGAAACTCGTCAAGGGCTGCTTTTTTCTCCCTGTGCATTTCATACAGAGTCGTCAAATTTGAAAAATGAAAACTGAGATACAATAGATTAATAATAGATGGTCATAATAATGTTAATTATATTTCATACGTATATCCTGAAACTATTGTTTCAAATCCTTAATGTTGGCCATTCTTAAAATCCGATTGTATGTAACTACTTAAGTACTTATGTAAAATTCCATCCACAGTTAACAAACATCCAGTAAGATCTTTGACAAATAAATATAGCCGTAAGCCACGTACAACGAGTTGGCTGTATTAGAAAAACATCTACAGCATAATTTATTTTAATTAGATAAATTATTTTATTTTATTTATATAGATTAAATTGACAAAAGACAGTAATCCGCTGCAACTTCACTCGAGAATGTATGGCAAAGACTAAATTTTACTGATTAAAACACTACGTTTTGTAAACGCTCTAAAGTTAGCCACCTCAGTTGTACATTATAAAATAATTTAAGACAAAACAAACGAAATCATTAAAAATTAACAGAAATAATCTAAGAAGGTTTGCAACACTGGGAGTTAAAATGAAGTTTTATTATTTTTTCTGCAGGTTGCCGAGTCGCCGACACATAACCTCGTCGTCACCAAGGAGGTCTTCTACCTCCCCTCAGCGGATGAAGCCTGATGCTGCAGCTCTAGCAGCTTCTCTGAAGCCCTTCTCGGATATACCAGGCCCTCTTGCTTTGCCTATGCTACGCCACTCTACCCATGTACTACCCAGAATAGGTAAGTTAAGACAGAGTAACTATTAGGGAATTTGTAAATGGTTCTTCATAAATTGAGATAACTGATAGCAATCAAATTATAAAGAATTTGTTTGGTTTTGAAATCGGTGTTATACAACATGTTACAAAAATACCCCTAATGCCGAATATGGTAGATAGGGACCATCAAACTGATCAACTTTTACTATAGGACCAACTCCGAAATCGCGAAAAAAAATCAGCTGTTAATACATTTTGATATTTTCGTAATTAATTTTTGTATGAAACAGCTGATTTTTTTTGAGATTTTAGAGTTGGTCCCATAGTAAAAGTTGTTCAGTTCAATATTCGGCATTAGGGATATTTTTGTAACACGTTGTATAGTGTGCGAAACTTCATCTGTTGCTGTTACAAATTTATTATGAAAGTCATTCGAATATCTGAAATAGAATCTGTATGAAAACTGTCTTATATCTTGGTTTCGGTATTTACAAAAAAGTTAAGGATTATTAATTCTATGTTTTACCATTCTTTTTAAATCTGACTAATAAATTGAAACTACAGTATCGTATGACGACATCGCAGCCAAATCACAATGACCTCAGTGTGTCCGAGTTAAAAAACACGGTATCTAACTGCCTAAAAACATACTATGTAGGTACACATACCACATATACGGAAACGTAATTTGATTTTTTTATCCGCTTCTTTTGTTTCGCAACCTCGTTTCAAACCGGCAGGTAAAAACCTTCAATCAAAGTAATAAAAACAAAAATGATTCATAGCGGCCATACTCGTCGTTCGAATTTAATAGTGCAATTTGAGCATAATTAAATCTTCTTGTGATGTTATTCGGATTAAAACAGTTTGTCTAGGTTTCTATGAAATAAAAATTCCAAAATACTAACCCAATCCAAAATAAATTATAAAACTGTAAATCGCATTCATTTTTAATTACCGGAAAACTCTTCGATCATGATTGAATGAAAAAGTGATAAAACAGGCATTAAAGTATCGTAATTAATGATTTTTCTGAAAACAAACATTATGTGCATCTGAACTGAGGGCCTATTTTTTAAAACATTGTGAATCAAATTGAGATTCATAGGTGATCCAGTAAAAAAGACTTGGAGCAAAGGTTAAAAAATTCACAAATTATTGCTTGTTGTGTACAGCAATCTTTTTCATGTTATCAATTGATTTTTTATTTTTTTATTTCACATGTCATACATTATTATTTTACAACTCAATGGTTTTTAATATGAATGGGTACCCCTATTGTTTTAGTATGGATAAAAGTATTTAAAGTATTAAATAAAAGTATTATCTCTTTTTCTATAATTCAAGGGAAATCGGTTTTAAATTTTTAATTTCATATTTATGCCGCCTTCTTCGGAATTGGTGACCACTGAAAATCAGCGTCATGATGCTCCTCTAGGGTGCCGTGGCATAATGCTGAGTGGGAGCCTTTTTAGCACATGTACCTATATTAAGTTAGTTTTAAAAAACATGTTAATTTTATTGTGTGCTAAATAAAATTATTTTCTTTCTTTCTTCTTCTTTCTTTCAATCAAGCCTTACACATAGTCATACCCTGTTTTTTTCTTTAGTAGAATCTATCATTACTCCGGTTAAAAACTACGTTTAAAATCGAACAGGAAACACAGAATAGGCTATTAATTCGAAACTGGATACACCACTTTCGGAGTGAATCGCAGGAGTCGCAGTTTGCTTGAATTTTACGAGGCTCTGTAATGCCGACCTGCGTTTATCGCGATATGGTTGCGATAAAATGGAAGTGGAATTGGCTGGGATAAAAATATCCCCCGCAGGAACGGAAATGACTTGAAGCGAAGTCGTAACAGTCGTATAAGCTGGTTAAACAGATTTCTTAGAAGAGTTATGACGTTTAAAACATTTAACTGCCGAGCCACTTAAAGTGGAATCAACAAAATTATAAAATGTTAGTTGCCAATATTTGTGCGGATATTCTTTTATAAATGAACAATTTGGGGAATTCATCTCCGATCGTATTTGACCTGCCATGGCAACGCTCGTTTTGAACTGTTTTGATATATAACTTTCAGAATTGATACCTATTCTAATAATTATTCTAAGGGGCTGACATGAGCCAACTAGCGCTGCCGGTCGATTTTATTTTATTTATTCTAAATAAGCCCAACTTCTTAAAAAGGAATCAGTCAAGGTTTTGTTAATAACGTCTAATATTTATTTAATAACTTTACACAGTTTGAAAAGGCATTCAAACAGTTTAAAACGCGATTTTGTTAAAAAAGGCCACTGTTGGTTCAAACCCGTTTTTAAACTATTGTACGCATTTTGTAATGTTGTAAAATTATTCAATAAACATTAGACGTCATTTGCAAGACCTTGACTGATTCCTTTTTTTTAAGAAATTGGGCTTATTTAGAATAAATAAAATAAAATCGACTGGCGGCGCTAGTTGGCTCATGTCAGCCCCTTAAGTCAAAATCAAATTAAATGTTATCATAAATAGGTATATCAGTGCCGGTTCACCACTAGCGATTTTAAAACGAGTAAACTGGTACGCGTACGTGATCTTAAGCGTGCCACATACCACCTAGGTCAAATCGACTGCCTACAAAGACGTTTTTATCAGTTATTGATTACTAAGTTACATCAAAATCTCCTTAGACATATAACCACGATAATAATATAAATCCTCATAATATCATGATCCCCCATAAAACGCCACCAACTGAGCTAGGCATTAATTTTTATGGCGAGCCGTAACCATCGATATGACTTTTATATTAACGGTCCGTTTGACACCAACATTGTAGTTGACTTTAATAATTAGTAACCATTACTTTATGATGACCATATTTTTTTTAATTACTACTTGTTTAATCATTCATTATTTTGGTAGTCCAAATGTTAAAATATAATAATTGACATCTGTATAGATGTTCTATTTCACGAAGACGGTTCGGCTATGAATTTTGTTAGGCGTGCACATGCACATTGGTGTGCGTCTGCACATGCGTAGGGTTACCAGGTCCAAAAACACAAAAGCCGGACTCGGCGCTTAATTTGGCCGGACATTTTACCCTAAAAGCCTGACAATATTTATTACCGCCTTGCAAACAACGGTCAGTCAGCGGGGTAGTCGTGTCGTGGCATTACTTGCGACTCGTGCGGCAGCCACACAAAAAGCCGGACAGGCCGGACGCAGTCAAATTTGGCCGTACAAGAGGTCAAAAAGCCAAACATATCCGGCTAAATACGGACAACTGGCAACCCTACACATGCGTATGCGTATTACGCACACTAAAATAATGTGCATATGCACGCGTAACAATATTCATAGCCGAACCGTCTTCGTGAGATAGAACAACTATAACAGACTAGTAACATGAAAAATATAGGGTCATGAGTAATAAAAAAAATGTATTTACCCAAATATTTTTTTCTACCAGGCAACTTCCACCACACCGTAGGGTTGGGTCTACTCGAAGGTCTTCGCGATCGGTATGGAGACCTGGTGCGACTCGCGAAGGGTTCCAGGACCAGACCGGTGCTATACGTGTTTGACCCTGATATGATGCAGGAGGTGAGTTCTAAGATGTGGTAGATTAAGCGGTCAACAATTCATCACAACTTAACCCCCAGACAGGTGTTAGCGATATGCTTCGAGCCACAATCATTTAATGAATACCTGACAATCAAGGAGCTCGGTGTCGCAGTGGTTTAGCGCCTGGCCCTGTGATTGCGGAAGTTAAGCAACTTTCGCAAGAATTGGGTGAAAAACATTATCATCTCGAGTTCTTCCATACTTCGGAAGGCACGTTAACTGTTGGTCCTGGCTGCATTTGCAATCATTAACACCCGCCAATCCGAATTGGGCCTGCGTGGTGGATTATGGCTCATCCTCCTTAACCATCCATAAGAAAGGTCTGTGCCCAGTGGGGACATTAAAAATGGCTGATGTCGAAAGCAATTTCATATTTGCGAAAAATACTTTATTATACACTTTTGGAATTGGAAGCTTGGCGTACGCGACAGGTCGACGCATTTATGCTGTGGCATTCAAATCTTAGGTAAGTATTATACGGATGGAAACATATACTCCAGTAATATTCTGGCTTATTGTGAGTAATGGCAACGGAAATCATTTTATTTTTTGTATTTACACAACATAAATTATTTAAATTGGGTAGTTCTAGAGTAAGCAACTGGTGAAACCAGCTCAAATAACAATTTATTCATGCAACAGTTTGAATATAGAAAGTAGTTCCTTACAGCATATTGTTATGAATTCGTAAGTAGAACTAGTTACACCTCTAACCACTTTCCAATCTACTGTCGCTCAAGTTTGCTTTCGGCACTTAAATCTTATAATGATCTACTTGCAATAAACTGCGGAGAAAATATAGTATAGTGTGTAGAAGACAAGATATAGTCAAAGAATTAAAAAAAATCAAGAGACTGAAATAATTGTGAAATTTTATAAATAAATAAAGTAAATCTTAAATTATATTATAAATGCGTATGGATGACTCGACATTTTGTGTGGGAGTATGAATTTTTTCGGTTTTTTTTTAAGGCGAAAGTTGTTCAATTTTATCAACTCTGCCACCTCCCTTTGCCTTACACCCTGTATAAGCCATTAGTTGGAAAAAAGTTAGTATTTATCACATAAACATAACATACAAACACATTATCCAGATAAATAATATTAGAAAAAATACTAGATAAAATCGACTCACCCGTAGCACCTCAGACGGGACACGAACCCGCACCCTTGGGATTCCGGCCCAATGCACTGACCAATTATGCTACCGAGTCGCTAGTACCGAGTCGGAGCAGCGAAATTTTCTAGTACCTACTTTTAACTTCTTCGCTGCAAGCCAGCGCAATTTCATCAATGTGAGGAAATACCCCCAAATTCGAAAGAAACATTTCCAGATGTTTTGACAGCAATCGATAAAGATAAAACAGCTATATAATTATTAAATTTAGATTTTTCGCATTCACAATGCTATTTTTATATTAAGATAAATAATATTAGAAAAAATACTAGAAAAAATCGACTCACCGAGCACCTCAGACGGGAAAACGGGCTACGGGTGAGTCGATTTTTTCTAGTATTTTGAAAATAGCATTGTGAATGCGAAAAATCTAAATTTAATAACATTATCCAGAAATAATTTAGACAAATCCACAATAAGCTTCCTCCTTTCTCTTTAAAAATAATAACTGTACAATACAATACGCAAATATTGAAAGTAACTTAATTTAAATATTTCAGAACAAATAATTCTGAGCTTCTTATCTATTATTTATTTATAGGTCACTCGTATTCAAGTTATACAGTGTCAAAATAAATGGACCAAGATAACATGTAAATGGCCATGTTTACAAAGTTATTGCCATTTTGCGTTCGTTTACATTAGTTTTAACAGAAGTTCTGACTTTATGAGTAAAACTTTCACAAGAAACTTTACGAATCTTTTGTTATACTTACTTGTTTAATAATTGTTCTATATAAAAAACTTGGACAACATAAGTAACCTATAAATGACATGCACATATTTCTAAAACGTATTTTAGGTAAACTATGGCTGCCATGGTAGATACTTAAAAAATCTAATTATTCTCTAAAGATCTAATATTTATTACATAATGATCAAATTATTTCTACAAAAGATTTAGCTTTTGTAGAAATAATTTGAAAGCAGAATAAGATTCAAGTAAGAATATTTTAATACAATTAAGTCTTACAAAGGTTTTTTTCTAACGTTAACCAGACAAAGCATGCGCAACGTCAATCTGTCTAAACAACATCCATTATGATATTACATATTTTAATATGAAATAATGTTCAGCCACTGCAAAGCATATTGTTCTTTAACTTAGTGTTCAATGTATTCAGTTGTTCTTTGTTGAAATCGGAGAGTTGAAATTATATTGATTTTATTGAATTTTGCGTCAAAGCAAACCGTTAGAATCATAAAATTGCCTTTTAGAATTGTAAATATTGTTCGCGTTCACGTATCAAAAAGGGTGAATATAAATGATTTCTTCGTTAAGTTGCATTGTCATTAAAAAAAGTAACTTAACAATTTGCTACTGTTGCAATGTAAACACAACAGTCAACTCAACATCCTTTCTGATTGATAATGATGTACTATAGCCCAGCCATAATAACCCACAACTCTCAAAAAACATCAAAAAATATAATATAATATTTCTATTGTGTTTGCTAACCGACGATCAAACATCGCTCGATACAATACGACAGATTTTTTTTATCAAACTTTACTGACATTCTTTAGTGACTGTACCGAAAGCCAATTGTAGCAATGTGTATCTACTGATCAGTACGCTGTGCAAACCGGCTGCTTACAAATTCACAAAAAAAACTAGACATACTGCTAAAGGAATTGTGGCAAATGTCTGCTGCGCAATGTCATTGCGTCATCGGTGCGTCTAGTAGTTTTAAGCTTTGATTTAAAATTCATAGCATTTTTTTATGTATTGAGGGCAAGTGTACACAGACTTCTATGTTTTCAGTTTTGATCTGTTTGACTTGTGACACAGTTTTGTATATTAACTTGGATATTCTTATTGTGATTACCCCTAGCGCAACCATTTCGCTTTTCGAAGGTAGATGGCACTGTACAGATTTTCCAAACACAAGCACTCTATCGAATTTCTTTACACATGTTTTTTTCTCGATAAATGTTCAAGCATTAAAAAAAACAAGTAAGAAAATAACTGCTAAATCGCTTTTAAAATATAAAAGTTTAAGTGCTTTAATTTGAAGGTAACACAGAAAAGAACATGGTTTCGCTTCTAGCTTTAAATACACTTCCTGTTCAACTTGGGTATCTGTTTTTTCGTGTAGAAACTTCGCGAATTAATTTAGTGTTTGATCATTGTACTTGTGTTGTTATGTATTCTTTGCCATTGTTATACGTATTCACTTATGCTAAACTTCATCGAAAATGATAAACATTTTTAAACATGAGTAGTAGCAATACACAACTGATACCTTTTTATCAAGAGGACTTTGTGTAGTATATTCTTGGTGACAAAGAAACAATTTATTTGAGTTTTGATTAAAATTTAGAATTAATTCTTTGATGATAAGAAGTATATATTTTTAACAAGATTATAGCAATAACCCTAAATCACATTGATATTAATATCGTTTAAATAGCCCTTGCTCACTCAGCTCTACATTTTTTTAATTTATGGTTATGATTAAAAATATCTAGTTATATTACTAAAAATACAATAAGTACCTACATAATATTAGTAAACATCATTGCGTTGCGCTCTAACTAGTTAAACCGGTAAGAATGCGCAGTAAAATTAACTTTTGCGTAGATGTCTTAAATTATTTTTATACACCAAGTTCTAAAAACTATAAGTAACGATAACGGTGATATTCAAACTAAGTAAGTATTCCTATGATTCAATAATTATTTTATTTTGTTACAATGATATAGTTATATATATAAGATAAGTTTACCTTTTTAAATTGCAATTTCTCTTAAACAATAGAAGTAAGAAATTTGAAAGAAAAAAAGATTTTTCAAGTAGGTTATCGATTGTGAAGTTATTATTAAAAAAATATCTTTAAGTCCCTTTAAAATTATTAAATTTTGAGATTTTAACATTCACAATGCTATTTTTATATAATACCTTCTATAGTATCTTTTAGTCCTTTTTATTTCGAAAATACATCTTGTGTATTTCAAAGTTATTACAATTTTAAAAGTGTGGTACTAAGTGTTGAAGGCCAGTGTATTTACCGTTTATGCTAATCAAAGATCTCAAAATATCTATCTAGAGCACTCTTTTAATGTGATGTGGTTAATGTAATTATTATCTTAATCGTTAACAATAAAAGTTTATTTCCCAACCAAAAACATAAGACAAATATTTTTTTACCTTCAATCCCGAAATAATCCCAAGATCCCGGGATTGATAGAGTATAATCCTGAAATCCCGGGATTAGAAATAAGGGCCGGGATCTAATTCCCTACCTGTACTCCAGCAGTAGTGGGAACAATAAAAATGGCAGATGTGCACTAAGGCTGAGAGCCACACATTGTCATTTAATAATCATTCAATGTAGTTCTAAATTGATTAATAGCTGTCTATCGAGAACTCTCATGCTTACAAGCTACAAGGTCTATTACGTGATGCGTAGTAAAACAACCGGTATTATCAACTTCATAATTCCTATATAACTTAATATAAAGCTGCAGCGAATATACTGGGAGTTATCCATCTCAGTGGATTAAAACGATCGCGTATTTTTTTTTTACTGTTTTTACTTAGCTGTTCCTTTGGGGACTTCCTACTTTTTTTGTTTCTAAACCACCCCAGCACTATAGCAAACAAAACAAAACAAATAATTATTCCAATCGGTCAAGCCGTTTTTGAGTTTTAGCCAAATTAACGCACAGCAATTCATTTTTAGGGTTCCGTACCAAAATGGTAAAAAGGAGCACATTTGGTGCGACTCAATCTGTCTGTCTGTCACAGCTGGATATCTCGAGAACTACTAATGCCATCTAAAATGCCGTCTACTAATGCCGTCGTTTTAGATGACGTTTGCCCAACTATTTTGCAAATAAGAGAGAAATATTTTTTTTTCAACAGGGTCTGAATGGAGGTATAAAATTCGAAGTGAGGCAACTAGGACATATGGGGTATCATATGAAAGAGCGCTTCTTGCACATTCTCAAATATTATCATTTTAGAATTTTAATGAAAAATGTAAAAAAATACCGGTCCCCTCCCCCTCCCCCCTTCCTTACTACGGAAGTTTGCATAGAGAATAATCTGAAATTAATTAATGTGCTATAAGTTTATGTAAAGATTACAAGAAAAATAAAACGATGTTTCTAAATAGTAAACTTTATCAGCATGATGGTACGGAACTCTCGGTGCACGAGTCCGACTCGCGCTTGGCCGTTTTTTTTTTCTTTGTTTCATATTGCTATTTTAGCCTTAAGTTTAAATCATGTCTATAATGCCAGTCTAATTTGAGGTGAGCGCTAATAACTGTAACACACTCTTATGACTACAACAGTTGTTAACGCTAATAATTATGTTTTTGTATACATGTCATGATTTAAAATAAAATGTATTATTTATTTATTATCATAGTAAGTTTTTTAAACGTATCGTGAGTCGTGAGTAATTAAATATCTTCATTGCATTTAATAATACATTCACGACATTGCTTAAATAAACGTGTCAAGCATACATAAGCTGCCATAATGTTTTATATAATATAATTCTTAAAAAAAGAAACACTTAATAAACGTCAAACTACCTACTTGACATTTTATCTTAAAGGTCAACTTTTATTGCAATGTTATCAAAAATATTACCGTTAAAACAAAAATACTGTTAATAGCTTAATATAGATAAACCATTTTATGATAGTGATGGCATAGTAATCCCAAATCAAATGAGTTCCCATAAACATTTTGCATTATCTACTTTTCGATACTTAATGCAAATAAAGTTAATCATACAATTGTTATTTATTTCACATTTGTTGCAGCCATTTTTATCATGCATAACATATTATAAAAAAACGGTCAAGAGCGAGTCGGACTCACGCACCGAGGGCTCCGTACCATCGTTCTGAAAAAGTTTACTATTAAGACATCGTTTTATATTTCCTGTAATCGTTACATAAACTTGTATCACATAAAATAATTTCAGATTGTTCTCTATGCAAACTTCGGAGATAAGGGGGAACGGATTTTTTTTACATTTTTCATCAAAAGTCGAAAACTATGCGGCCTGAAAAACAAACAAAAAATGTTTGAGAATGTGCAAGCAGCACTCTTCATATGATATCCCATATGCCCTAATAGCCTCACTTCGAATTTTTAAGATACCCTTTCAGTCCCTGTTGCAAAAAATAATAATTATTTTCTTATTTGCAAAATAGTTGAGCAAACGTCATCTAAAACTATTCCAAATTTCAAGTAAAGAGCATTAGTAGTTCTGGATATATCAAGCTGTGATAGACAGATAGACAGACAGACTGAGTCGCACCATAAGGGTTCCTTTTTACTATTTTGGTACGGAACCCTAAAAACGCAAATCCAACTCACTATCTGTCAGTCTAAGTACTATTGACAACAATTCCACTTTACCACTCCTAAGGTTAAAATTGCTTACACTCCGCGCCGTCACTATCATACGTTTACTTCGTGCAGGGGCGATACGCGCGCACACGATTTTTTCTGCAAAGTAGTAAAGCACGTGAGTTGCTGATCATACCATAATCTTGCCAAAATGCATGGATCTAGCCATAGACTTATTTATACTAGCGTCTAACTCGCCAATCAATATACTTCAATAAAAAAACAATTGATAACTACATTTTAAAACAAGTTGGTAAACAAAAGAAGCGGGATAAATGTTGTATGAACCATTATCTATCAGTGACGCACGTGTCTCGTTTATAAAAAAAATCATATTAAAACATTGTCTATTTAAAATGGCTTTATTTATTTTACCGCAGAGAACATTGATAAAAAATTCGATACTAAAGAGGCCACAGAGTTTAAATTCCTTTCCAATGGTTAGTTCCAATAATGCGTTTTACCTATATGACTTACACCCGTTTGCACTAAAATTAAGAATCGCCTAAGTCTTTTCCTAACTGCAACTTGACCAAGATAAATAGGCGCATGAAAGCTGCATGACAGTTAATGACACCGTTTTAATTTGGTCAAGTTTTAGTTAGGAAAAGACTTAGGCGATTCTTAAGTTTTGTGCAAACGTGCATTAATGTTGATACACCTGTTAAATGTAATAAAACTAATATATAATAAATATTTGACAACATCACATACATTGCTTCGATTCCAAAGTAAGTAGCTAAAGCACTTGTGTTATGGAAATCAGAGACATCGGTGGTATCACAAACACCCAGACTTGAGCCAATATAGGAAAGTTCGTTTTTCTAAACTGACTCAACCGGGGATCGAACCCGGGACCTCAGAGATGGCGACACCATGAAAACCGGTGTACTAAGCCACTCGACCACGGAGGTCGTCAAAATTATACAGATAACATGTACATTTGTCTCATTGACATTATTATCTGTTGAGCATTTGAGTAAATACTAGTGGCGAAGGCTCTGTACAAGCCGATTCCCATCGCCTTTCCTTTTAGAAATCCCACCCGCTAGCAATCGCAGATCCTAGAATTTTTGTAGAAACAGCTTACCTTGGCCATAATTTCACTCCTCGCCACTGCTTACTGTTTTTTTTCGGTTATGTCTTCGGCAACATGGGAGAATTTTGTGTGTCTTTGTTTAGTGTTTTTTTTATCATATCTGTGTTGCAAAGGTATTTTCGCAGTGTTCAGACTTTCTTTAGTTTAAATAAGTATACAAAATGACATATCTTTTTCACAGGTTTATGAGAGCGGAGTGACTGATCCGCCTAAATGGGACCGCTCCCCCCTCAACCAACACAGGAAGGCGCACAGCTCCGATTGTCCTTTTCAAGGGTGAGAATCATTTTTATTAGGTCTATGTAATGCATGTTACCTGTAAAATTGACGATTTTTTCTCACAAATAATGAACCTCATCACTTCTATGACTTGAAATATTCATCAATTGCTTGATGACCTTCATAGACAACTATTAATAATAATAAAAAAATCCTATTATTGTTTTCTGAACGTTAAAAAAATAACTAAGTAAATAAAAGTAAAAAATTGCTTTATTCAAATAAAATTAGTAATTAAGCACTTTTGAATCGTCTATATTTTTCTACCATCCGTTCCTGACTTGAAACAGAAAGACAGAACTTGAAAGTGACTTCTTTTCTTTAACAGAAATGACCAATTTATTTGTTGTAACTTAGCCAATACTTATTATTTTTTCGCTTAACACAGATGACATGAGTTAAGTGTTTATGCAATCATTTATTATTTGTAGAGATGTAGTTTTGTGACATTAGCGTTCACGGTTGTTAAATAAGTAAAATGAGAAAATGTTAGTAGCTCCAATCTGGTACGTGTGAATTTTCGGTACATTATGTACTTAGCGAGCAATTAATTTAATTATGATGAGGGCGCAACTGTGAAGGCACTAATCGCCTTAAGACGCCGGCAAACAGTGAGCTTCCCATACAAACGTAATACCAAAATGATTTGCGATTTGAGCATAATTAACTCTTCATGTGATGTTATTCGGATTAAGACAGTATTACAGGTTTACATTAAATAAAAATTCCAAAATACTAACCCCATTCGAAATGAATGATACAAAACTGTATATCGCATTAATTTTTATTTGGTTGAGTATATTGGATTTTCTATTTAATGGAAACCTAGACAAATACTGTCTTAATCCGAATAACATCACAAGAAGAGTTAATTATGCTCAAATTGCAAATCATTTTGGTATTACGTTTGTATGGGAAGCTCACTGTTCACCGGCGTCTTAAGTATCAAGAGTGAGTGTTGAAAATGAAAATAAATTGAAAATTCTTTGTTTGATAGGGACGAGAGCAAAGCAGTGTGGGTGGCCATCAGGGCCCTGCTGCAGGACAGCACGCTGCTGCAGCGCTACCACCAGGCAGCGGACGACATTGCCGCTGACCTCACCAGGAGGTAGGCTTGCCATCACTTAAATTACGGAACCTGGACGAAAATTTAAAAACCCCGGACATTTGAGTGAAATAAAGTATTTTGCCCGGACGGACTTGAAAAAAAATACATTAAAATAAAAACCCTTTCCCCTAACACAAATAGTGTACGGGTTTTACCCGGACACTACAAACGGACAGTGCAAACGGTTTTCGCTATTGAAAACTATCGGACATACTGCTCATAGTCAATGCGAAATATGCGAATGAAAGAGAAAAAACCGGACAAGTGAGAGTTGGACTCGCCTACTAAGGGTTCCGTACTAACTCGATGATTGATTACATACTTTTTGTGATTTAATTACAAAAAGTCGATCAAGCATCTGTTTTAACAAACCAAACGTGATAAAATATATAATTTGCCAATATAGTAAATTAGTCGCGGTAAATAAAGTATTAAAAAAAATTGCTTTAAACGGGTGAATTTTTAAAGCGAATAAAGTAACGAGTTGTAAAATTTTTAATTAAAAAAACGCACTTCACTGAGATTCTCATACATATTCAAAAGTTTTTAATGAATTCTTCCGCGCTCCGCTAGGAAATTAACTGCAAACGCTCGCGGCGTTCATATGAAATGTATTTATTTAACCCTGTTTAACCTCTCGTAAGGAAAAGAACATTGTGAAGATGAATTGTTCTCATTATTGTTACTCAAATGTACAGACCATTTTGTAATAAAAAAACGAACGTTGGCAGGCAATAATAAATATAACTATTTAATTGAACAAAAAAAAACCTTTTCAAAATATGAGCACTAAGTTTAGTACATCATTGCAACACTGTTTAATAATGAAAAACATTTTAGTAACTTTGCCCTTTATATTACTATCCTCAGGTTAGGAGAACTCCGTCATGCAGAGAACGCTTTAAATGAAGAGTTGGCGACGGAGGTGTACCGCTGGGCACTGGAGACCATTGGGATGGTGATCTTCGGCATCAGGCTTGGCTGTCTTGACGGTGCAGTTCATGTACCCAATGCTAAAAATAAGTATGTCATATTATTATACAGGTGTTATAAAAAAGACAAAATATAGAACTCAAGATACTCTGTAGAAAATAATTAGAACAAGCGCCAACGATATAAAATAATTATAATAGCTCTCAAGACGAAATGTAACTTATCTTTTTGTCTATTTTCTTATCCGAAATTAACGTATCACAGCATTGCTTTACCAAACCACTCTTTCCGAGCAGTTCTTACTTGAAGAACTATGAACATTCTGATGTTCTTTTTAATTTTATAGGCTTCTCGAGAGACTATTACTGCTGTTATTAGTTGTTTGTTAGTTCTAAGATTGTATACCCTAGTTAGTTTCAAGTTTAACTACTAACGCAAATAATGAAAGAATGTTATTTTACGTTTGGTATTCAGAAGTAAGAATCTGCCAAGTGCAGAACCATCAATACTGTCAGAATGTTTATATCTTTCAATCTAACCTTGAGAATCCCACAGATTTGTGGAATGCTTTTTATATGCTCAGCTGTAATTTGTCGTAACAAAGCATTACCTCACCCAGGACTCCAGAAAAGACATCGCTAGACGACGACACCCCTGACCGCTGTTCCCTTACTAAACGAAGCCTGGAGGATCTCAACCCTGCCGAGAGACTGATCAGATGCTCTCGGGAAATCGCTGATAGCAACTATCTGGTCCGCAGTGAGGCCACCTTGCGAACAGACTCGCAAACCTTCAACGATGCTCTGAAAGCTATTGACACTCATTACAGGTAAAAAACTAACATCACCTTGCTTTTTATTTCCTCCATTGAAAGTCTATAATGCAATGATAGTCGGCCAAAGGATTATTTCATTGACAGTAAACCTTCAGTTCTGACGAGAGGGTCACATAAGTGTACAAACTATGTGATCTCCTGGCTCCAAGAAAGAACTTACAACCGTTTAAATTAGGTGTACATGCGTTACCTAGGTACTATAGCATATCGATTGCCGTGCGTCTATCTATACCAACCGACAAACCACTCTGGTTTAACGGTTGGAGGTGTTGCAGTGTCGTATAGAGCAAGAAATTCGCGAACATAACATTTCATTATCACATTTAGGATTTAATGAGTCATTATTTATATTCTTTCTTTCTTCTTTGTCCAAAGTTTGACCGAACATTTCCTGAAAGAAGCACTAACCGCCCTGAACTCTGGAGAGCTGAAACCTGAACAAGCATTGCTGGACCGCCTCCGTCCACTCAATGGGAGGATTTTGCCTTTGGCAGCTGATCTTCTCCTAGCTGGCATGGAACCTGTAAGTTTTAATGGAATATTTCCTTAAAAGAAGACTGTTATTATTTTGAGGAATTATGCATTTTTTCCTTTGATTCAGCTGGCTCACACCGCTCTCAGTATGTTCTACCACCTCTCCCTGCACCCTGCTCAGCAACAAAGAGCCCACGATCAAGTGATATGGGCTTCAGAGTCAAGAAAGGCTGGTCTGGACAATCCTGAGTTGCCGTACATAGCTGCTTGTGCTAAGGAAGCGTTGAGGATGCACCCAGCGACTGGTGGTGTGGTCAGGAGGAGCAGGGAAGAACTCGAAGTAGGGGGATATGAGATTCCTGCTGGGGTGTGTATCTGTAGCATAAGATTTTATTCCACTACTTTTTCCGCGCAATTAATATTGTACACATTCATGATAAATTACAGCTTTCATTCGTAGGGCCTCTAAGCTAAGCCGCGGACGGAAGGACCTCTACTAGACCTATGTAGCATCTAACTGGTTATAATTGATTTGTAACAAGCATCCCTATTTCAAAATTTGTATCATAGGTTGATCCAAGGTCTCAAAAGAATTTTGTTGACGATTTTTTGTCATTTAGACATATACTATACTATGATGAATATCTATGAATGGTAAATTTTAACTTACCAAAATCTCTAACTACTTCACTACAAAATACCCATTTTTCAAATGCTAAATCAAATATTTTCCTCATTCACAGGTGGACATAGTCCTCGCGCACGGCATCACCAGCAAATCGGAAAAGCAGTGGGGTAGATCGAAAGCTTTCATTCCTGAACGCTGGTGCCAGCACCAAGGCTGGGAGCCTTTAAAGGCTTCCAAAGTCCATCAGATGGCGTCCCTACCGTTTGGCGAGTCCTGCCCAGCAACTGGTTTTATTAGCAAAATGCTGGGGTCTTTATCCTCAAGAGTATTGGAGCAATATAGGTTGGAGTGGCATGGACCCCTGCCGAAGATCACCACGACTGGTGTTAATAAGCTCCAGGGCCCGTATTATTTTGTACTGCAGAATGCTGCGTAAACTGGCTGTGATATAAGTAGTGTGAGTCAGAGATAAATGGACTTGGTATACTTGGTTTGAGAAGTATTTCATCTTTTTAGTACTTTGTCGCACAAACTAAAAGGGCTGTTCAGCAAGTTGCAACCCTACTAGATGAACCATGTACTTGGCGCGACACGGTGCTTAATGGTTTAGCTACTTCTGAAGTCAATTGCAAAACTTAATGTAGGAAAGGATTAGGAATCACAACGAGTACTTTGTTTTTGATGCCAGTGTATCCGGTTCATTTTATTTTAAACGTATTGTTTTGAATACATTTTTTCATTATGTATCCCA
Organism: Catoptria pinella; assembly: GCA_963556745.1. NCBI lineage: Eukaryota > Metazoa > Arthropoda > Insecta > Lepidoptera > Crambidae > Catoptria > Catoptria pinella. The sequence continues at coordinate 10,552,181 of OY750769.1, forward strand.
ACTTCCTAATAGCAAGTGTAAGGTATTTTTAACCAAATTTAAAAAAGGAGGAGGTTATCAAGTAGAGGGTATTTTATCATTTTATAATTTTCAAGTAAGTTCTAACTTCTTTTATAATTCCATTGTTATTCTTTATAAAGATTACCTGTGACTTAACTTTTTTACATAACTGGAATCCATATTTAAAATTCAACTACTTTGGAAAGTGAATCAAAATCTAGTCCTTATTCGTAAATTTTTTGGCGATACTGAAATTATTTTATAAGAAAATGAGAACTTAGTTATTAAAAGACAATGCCACGAAATCAAAGAAAAAAAACCCAGAGTCGATTAATATAATTTATGTATGGTGAAAAAGACCAGATATAGTATGTCCCAAATATGCAATTAGATTTCGCCTAAACAATCCCCAACATTAAAAAAATAAATAAAAATTAAATATTTTGCGTAAATATTATTTCAATGGTGATGAATTAATAATATTTTATTGCATGATGTTGATAGGCTAACAATCTGTAAAAAAATAACAACTAGTATTTAACAATCGTATTTAGAAATAAAACACTTTATACGGATTACAGCGAGTATATTATTAATTCAGGTGTTATTTTAGAATTATTTTTGTTTGGAATTTTTCTAATTCCCGACGTTTCGACACCTTTCCAAGGGCCGTCCTTCCGTGACCACGGCTAATAAATCCAAACAAAATAATCCTAAAATAACACCTTTTAATAGTGTTTCGTATATATTATTATTATTATTCTTTATTTATTTATATTGTTAGCTTATCATCATCATGCAATCATAATATTCATAATATTCACCGTTGAAATACCCAAAATATTCACGTAACGTTGTAACAAAACTACTTACATGTTAAACGCAAACGCACTATACTTGTATGTTCTAATAGTACCCCGCGTTCTCGCAACTTTTTTTAAATGTTGGGGATTGTTTAAGCGAAATCAAATTGCATATTTGGGACATACTATGTCTGGTCTACCTCACCATACATAAATTATTTTAATCGACTCTGGGTTTTTTTGTGGCATCCTCCTTTAAGGTTATTTTGTAACTGTATACATATTTAACTTGTTTATTAAAAATGACTGTGCTAAAATATAAGTGTTTTATTTCTTAGTAGCTTCCATATCTTATGACACTTACGTACATAATAATCGGTGAGATCTTTTCATATAGGTAATTAATAAATAAGCTTTCAACTATAGAATGTAAGTTTCACTTATAATAGGTACCTAGGTAAGTTAACCGGGAGTCAAAAGTTTTCGATTTGTTTATTGACAAACTGAAAGTCATACACCTATCATTGATATTCGAGTGATTTGGGACGCAGAACAATAGATGTTTTCATTCCATTAAGTATTTCAATACATTTATCAATCAGCATCCCATTAGGAGCAAGCAATCAATCTCGGTTATCGAAGGAAAACATTTCGTTTTACATTATTTGCTAAACAAACTAAATTACCCGACCTACTCCCATTCCTCTGTTTGTCGGTAATGGAAAAGAAAGTTTTATTTGGTTGTATTTGTTTCCGAGAAGATAATTGTGTTTTTATAGGTAATCGTTTAAACAATTAGTATAAAATATGTCAAATCGCTTACGATTATTCAAAACTAAAAAGGCTCATGGTTATCCCAACTTACGTTATACGAGTTCAAACGTTCTCCTGCTATCAGTTAATAACAATAATTCAAGAAATCTGTCTCAATCAAACTAAAGCGTGGCGTTTTTTTCTGGCAAATTGAACTGAGTATTATTGAGAATCCCTCTTGAAGAACCTCATTTGCATGTTACAGGAAGACCAAAAGATGTGATACAAACTAGGACATAATATCGTCGTGTACTTTTCAGGCTTTTGTTGATTAGCATAATAAAAACAGATTGGTCAATATAAGCTGCTCAGCTCGTTTAAAAATACAACTTTACTGTTCTAATAGCAGCTATTTTATGACGGGAACTAACTACATCTTTAAGAATTACTTAAATGGTTATTTTATACTGTAGTAACCTGAAATTGAGGAGTCCTACTTCCGATTTCAAATGCAATTTTAAGATTTACTCAAGAATTTCACACGAAGCACAGCGGCAGCAGCTTTTTAGAGAACACAATGCTTTTGATTCAATGCTTTCCAGCAGCGACTGCAATGTACTATACATTATGTTGACCTCTTTTCTGACATAAAAACTCTTTGCTAAGATTTAAAAAAGTACCGCTCGTTTTAGACGGAGCATCTCGATAAACCGTGCGTTTTTCATTACAATAACGCACAAGTACGTAATGAGATACAATACAATATTGAAATTGGTGTCATAAGAGACCCTTTACGAGCAAATATGTTATAAAATTAAAAACAACCCGGCTAACTCATGGGCACCCTACCGCGAGCATTAACCAAGTTAGCGGGTATTTACAAACCACTCGCTTCGCTCACAGAGATAGGTACCTACATTAATATCTCAACGTCACCACGCCAGCCAGGAGCACTTGACACATCTCTGAAATTGCTCCTTGGCGAATTCATACCCTAATTTTGTTTCCGTGTAGGTAGCGGGAAATATTCAAATTGATAGATAAGAAAAAAATTGGTATCTCTAAAAAATATAGGAAGTAACTTTACATTGAAGATAAGATAGTCAACAGTCAAAATATCTTTATTCAAATAAACTTAATAATTAAGCACTTTTGAATCGTCTATATTTTCCTACCACCCGTTCCAGACTCTTTTAACTGACAAGAAGAACAGGCGCAAGAAACTTATCAGCTTTAACAGAAATAAGTAACGATATTTACAAACTTAAATATATCGTAACCAAATACAGTACAACAGAATTATTAACAACAAAGTACTCATGTGTTACATATTGTTACATAATTTCCACGCATTTCGGTCTATTAGATAATCGTCTACTTTATAATAACCTAAAGGTTAACCATAAGCGTCTCTTGAACATGGTTTTTAAATTCATGCAAATTAAGATCAATCACTTGTTATGGAATTTTATTAAAAAGGCTATGCCTTTCCCCAAAAATGAACCTTTAGTTTTTGCAAGCCTAAATCTTGGAACGGCAAGTTTATCTTTATTTCTTGTTTTAAACTGGTGATTATCGCTGTTCTTTTAGCTATAGCTATATATAACTCCTTACCTAATTATTTTCTATCTAGTTAACTAAAGTGGGAGAGATCTGGTGCCAGGTAGAATAAGTCACCAGGCTCCTTGCCTTTTTTAAACTTAAGTAACGGCCTGACTATATGAAGACAGGGGCGACCGACTGGCGGGCATCAAAACGAGTAAATTCTTAATGACGCCAATCACGATTAGGTTTGAGTCGTTCGTGAATGAATCTTTCAATTGGACTAGTTCTACTTCTTGTAATATTTAAAGGCTCAATTTAAAGTGAGCGGAAAAGTGTCGCGACCGCATAGCGACACTTGCGCCGCACACTTCAAATTGAACCTTTTAGTCACAACATTACCGTTCAATTTGGAGCGTAGCGGAACGTGTGGTTGCGGTCTGCAGAATGTCCCGGAATTCCACCTTAACGGTAATTACCATGCCTTCGCGTATCCAGTCCATAACACGTAAATCAGATTCAGAAAAAAAATTTTTGTAGATTAAATTGTTTCGTACATTCTCGCAATAAGCTTTGATCTGCACAAATTAAACTATGCAGGTCCCAAAATAAAAACAAAAAATACCTAGCCTTACGTAACGTAACCAAGCATAAACAACCAGTTTATTCAACTAAGTAGGTAACTAAACTTATAAGTATTCAGGTTGCCTTACTTGTTTTGTTTTATTTTAGTTTCACGTCCTAATAGAGATAAAATTTTGTTCTAAAACTTATATAGTAATCCCTAAACGTAACCGGCAGGCTAATCACTCCATTTTATTATTTTTTATTTTGAATACGCACGAGTTCGCGAATCGCTGTATAATAATAATAATGTATTTATTTTCAAGTAACAAGACTCAGATAATGTAATCATCGCAAGCTTTAATTTTCGTTAGTCTGATGAAAGTGGCAATTAATTCAGAGATTAGTAGTCAGTCATAAGTAGGCATAACCCTCTCATTAGCATTTAGTATTTCATAATCATCATACCACCGTAGCGTGTACCGTACGTAGCTAAGAAAGAATACGTCGTAGCACATCGTACGTAGTTCTCGTAGCGAATCTACGAAGCGTAGCTTAGCTACATCACAAAACTCCAACTCAGCTCTTTCACTATATTACGCTAGTGTCTAATCTTTTTACTACAAAAAGTGAACAGATTTGCTGGCGTGTTTTGCCGTAACGCTTTGGTGTGAACAAACCTAACATCACCTAATGTGTCCTGAGATGAAAGGGTCCCGCTACAATGGGTAATGCGACCCATCTAGCGTCAATCCGATGCCCGTGACGTCATTTATCACACTTCTCTTTAGATAGTGACTGGCACCTTGTGAAAGCTGTCTCCCCAGAAAGCGCTGAGCCAGCGGCGCGATGTATTTCATACGAATTGAAATGGTCAGATTCACTCTATTCAAAGTGATGATATTGAATACTTGGGAAATATTATTTTCTTTTTTTTCGTATTTTTTTTTAAGGATGAATTTTCTAGGGAGCTGCAACGTTGAATGTTGCGGTCCCCTCTTGGCGAGCCCCGCACATACCCTCCTCTCGCTCACCTGCGGGAGGGGAAGCGCGTAAAGGCGTTTTTCTTCGGCATTTTTCTAAGAATGGACCGAGCGCTTCCACTATAAACACCAACACTCAACAATGGCCTGTGCTGTCAAAGCAAATTGAACTTTATTTCGTAGGTAGAGCAGCAGGAAATCCATAGTCGGTACAAAATAATTGACTATTTGCGAATTTGAATTTTGTCACTCCTGTTTCGAAACAGTGTTTTAAACTTTGTTAATTGACTAGTGGAAACGCTCGGTCATATGTGGTGTGCCATGTTCATCTAAGTTTGCTTTGCGTAAGAATCTACTTAAAAAAATAACAAAACACCTAGTACACTACACCAGTCTTCAGTTAATCAATATCATGTAGGTTACCTAAAGACTTTTTTTAAATTTAATGGTCAACTCAACAAAAGTTTTTTTCTATCCACGTTACCTATATGGTCTGTGTAGATACCAAACAATGTTGTTTTTATTGTTGAAACACTAAAACATTTTTTATATTAAAAAGTTTTAGTATTTTAACAAAAATAACTTGCCGTGGAAATGCCGGAAGTTTTTAATGACAAGCTTGCAATTTCGTTAAACTTTATAATGAGAATTTTAAGAGTTGTGCAACGTAAGTTAAATCGGGGCACAACTTAGTAGACTTACCTACTTATTTAAAAATACTTAATTCTTATATTTTAATAAAAGATTATTATTATTACCTACTTACCTAAGTAGGTGTAGGTGTATTTAGCATAATAATGAAGTCTATTGATCAACTTGAAATCATATTCATAATTTTTTTATTAGGTATTAACTAGTAGGTACCTACCTACCTACCTACTGTATCAAAAAATAGAGATTTATTTTGTGAACTAAATAAAATATTCAAAGATTTTGAATAGGTAAATTAAAATAAGTTAAGATTGATGAATATTCATCCTTTTGGGAGTTATGCTCCAAATTCTATTAAGAGATTAAATTAAAAGCAGAGAGATTCCTTTGAAATACACACCTTGACTAACTTATACCTTGTTTTAAAGGAAACTGAAATGTACCTAGTCGAGAATTTGGATCTTTGGCTGTAGTATGCATCATAGTCACAAGTTCAAGTAGTTACTTATTCGCACACTCATGGGCGGACGCAGCAGGGTGAAAGGGGTGCACTTGTACCCCCCGTCAGGAATTTCTACATAGGATTTTTTATTATTAAGTTACTGTTTGAATAAAAACTGAAGGCGTCTAGGTTGCTGTTCAAATGTGTTCATCATCTTGTCAACAAATTCAGTATCTCTTTATTTTATATTAGCTAATAGTTTTACCCCCTCACTAATAAAGATTTTATCAATCAATCAATCAAATAATTTATTGCTAAACCATAATGTTTACAAAGATGTTACATAATAAAAGACCATTATTATGGACCCTGTTGGGGACGCAAATTTGGGCTAGAAGAGAGGGGGCGGGCGTTTAACTAAGATAGGATAGTAGGTACTTTTATAATTGGTTTTAATTTGCATTATGGATATTATATTATTATTTTGTAGACCCTATGTATGAATTGTCTATACAATATTCATTAATGCTGTAATAGCATTTACTAATCAGTAGCTGTTTTAATTTACTGGTAAAGATGGTATCATTGGTTTCGTTTTTTATTATGTCAGGTAATTTGTTGTATATTTTTATAGAAGAACTGAAGGTACTTGAAGATGTTAGTTTTAATCGGGCATTTGGCAAAACTAATTTATTTTTATGACGTAGCGTGTACTTGCATGGTAAATCTTCGCGTTTTGTATAAAATTGTTTGTTTTTTCTAACAAATTTACAAATCTCCAAAATATATAAGCTGGGTAGGGTTAATATTTTATATTTTAAAAAGTATGGCCTGCAGCTATCAGTCTGTTCTATATTTGCAATTATGCGGATTAGCTTTTTTTGGAGAATGAATAATGATGCTGCGTCTGTGCTGTTGCCCCACAGAATGATACCGTAGCTCAGCCAGGCGTGTGCGTATGCATAGTATGTATGATTATTAACGCTCATGATTTATAGCAGATGTATAAGTTACACAGTGGTGACTCTCTGTCAAACTATTTAAGTTTGTCATTAAAAAGAAAGGGACAAAACACTGTGTAATTTATACATCTGCTATACAATCTTTATTAGTAAGGGGGATAATTGTGTAGACGCAGAGGCACCTCCCTGAAAAATAATGACTACCTGAAGAATATAGTGTCACAATTTTTGAGGTTCCGAGTTCGATCCGTGGGTATGTCAATTTATAAAAGTGGCTGCGTTAATCTTCATTGTTTCTGGTCTGAGTGTTTGTATTTGTAATACCTCTTTGGTTCAGACAAGTGCTATGTAACACTTGTCTTGTTTCAATACTAAGTTAATCTATAAATGATGAAGTAGTCGCTCGCAAGCACATTACATAGGTACTTACTTATATGTAGGCAGGTACTTAATACTCTTGAGCTTTTTCAAACTTCTAAGTTAAGCGTTAGTTTTTAAACTAATATACGTAATAAGATAAGTTCTCTCTTGGGGTAAAACTTATAACTACCGGGTACCTACTTAATAGTAAAGTATGATTATTAACGCTCATGATTTAAGCCCACTTAAATAAAAGTGACGCGTATTTCTCCTTAATTCACTGAGGGCCCTTCACGCGTGTAAGCTTAATGAGAATGCTTCCCAAAGCTCGTTAGGATACAAGTGAAATTTTAATTACCACAATTGTGGGGGCTCCGAATAATGTACTTACCTACTGAAAATGTTCATCTTGGAGTGCTTGTTCATACGAGCGGTGATAGGCCTATTATTTGAGAGAGATTAAGAATTTAGAAGTACTTACGTACTACTTCCGTGAACAGCGTCAAATATGTATAATAGAGACAGCCAATACGAAACATTGAAATTCGAAAGTGATCAATAATAACGTTCATTGCTTACGTTTGCGCGTAGTGAATGTTTTATCCTACAAGTTTCAAAGCAACATAAAAACTGAATCAGTAAAAAAGTTAGAATAGAATAGAATAGAATAAACATTTATTGACACACATATATACAGAAAATAAAAAACACAAAAAAAACAACAAAGGCACTGAATAAAGGAGAAAAACAATAATATAATTTTAAATAATACCTACTTAAGAACTAAAAAGAGAACAATAAAAAAATATAATTAAAATAATCGCATGGTAGGCCAATAAAAAACCCTGTGTCAGTATTTGTGCCTCTGTGTCAGTCTTAGCTGGGCAGAAAATACACAGAGGCGCTGTTTTTCTGACAGGGTCAAGTTGTACAGTAAGCAGCACGTCAGGATATACAAAGCTGTCAAAAATCTGCAACTTAATTTGAACCTTAAAATCACCTCATTTAAGTATAAAATTGATTGAATATGAGTACCCTGTCGTGGAAGCCCAGCGTGCCGTTCACTGTACTTAAGTACTTTTGTTGACTAGCTTCCGCCCGCAACTTATCCGCGTAGAATTCCACTTCCAGTACGAATTTTGATACCTTTGTTAGCAGACGCTTTAAGTCGTAATAACTTGAGTCGTTAAGCAACTTTTGCGGGGTCGATTATGGATTGGGTGACCAAAAACTTTAATATTCTTAGCCATCGTGCCAATGCCCCAGCAGTGAGGACTGAGGGCATTATAAAAGCTGGTGATGATTATGCTAAATGTAGCGACTTATTATTTGATTAAGTGAAAAGGTTTAAGTATATTTCCCAAAACACATTTGACAAACCAAGTAAAATCCTTAGTCAAAGGTTCAATCATAACACCAAACGGTTGGTCTGTAAAATGGCTGCCGGTGGGATTTCGCTAAATTCCCGCCAAAAGCTGACGGCATTTTCTCTTCCCACAGGTCCTTTTACGGTCTGCAAATAAGAACGAGCTAAAACTTTCTCTCCAACATATTTCGAGCGCTGGGAAACTCGGATTGAGCGATTTCCTCCATGAATTATTTACGTGTGAACGTTATGATTTTACGGAGATTTGGAGATGTAAAAGTATTTACTGCCTACTTTTATTTATCTAGGGACAAGTAAAATTCATAAAAATACGAAATCCTTGAACGTAAACAGGGTTCGTTTATGTAGGAATAAAGTTAAGAGGAAACACCACGGTCGAGAGAATTTAAAAATTCCTATAGAAAAGTTGACAAAGTCAACGTTTCGTACGAACATTTAACAAAAGCTGTAAGTACCTATTGATGTGACAAAGTACCTACCTACCTACTGTTCAGTTAATTCTGAGGCCGAATGTATACCTACTGGCATAGTTTCATGAATCCTAAGATTTGGTTTTACAGTTTATCATGTAAGCAATAAATTCAGTTTGTAAGATGGAATCCCGAACCGATACCCTGTGGGATGCTTGAACATAACCGGAATAAAACAGATGATTGCGGTCGCGCGAATCGCTTGCCGTCTTCCCGATAGGATGTTTGATAAGGTGCGTCCCCGGGGACGAACGAATACCCTAACGGTAATAACTAGAAGCCCTTATCCACACTCACATTTATGTTCCTTGTCAGTATGCAATCGAATTCAACATAATTCCCGAACCGTTGGGAGTACCTAGTGGGTAGGTACTTGGAATGACACTATAGCGACGACGAATGACGTTCCAGCGAAAATCATTTACGATTTTATGAAACCAAAGGCATAAGTTGAAAAGGTAAAACCTGTGTTTTAGTATTACCCTTTGTTGAGAAATTGGAGTACCAACCAACCACTGGTGGTGGGATTTAGTGGTGAGATGGTCCGGAAGGTTTCAACTGGCCTTTGAGTTTAATTACTATAGCAAATTGTTTTCGCAAGAACGTTCATTGCTAATGTTATTCGATTTCATGTGCTTCGCTTCAATAGGTCTTTCAATTCAAAATAAATTCCAATCTGTAAATCTCTTTTTTTTTGGTTTGGTATGTTGGATTTTTATTTAATAGAACCCTAGACAAATACTGTCTTAATCCGAATAACATCACTAGAAGCGTTAATATGCTCAAATTGCAAATCATAGCACGTAATCTCAGAATAAATCAAAAGTCAGAATATTTTGAACAAAGAAAAACTACAAACACCAGAGCGAATCTCCGTGGCGCGTCAGTACATTCATACCAAGGCAAAAATGCTCCCAAGAGTCTTATAACTCCAATACTTTATTCATCCCGCTGCCGGCTTGCGCGCCAACAAAACTGTTTGACCTTTCAAGATGGCTTCATAAGTAGTACAGTCGGGAACGAAATCCGCTGAATTACGTATCATACCAACTTTTTTGACAGATTCTTCAAAGAAACATAAAAAACTACATACAAAGAACTAACATAGCACTAAAGAGGTATGAGTAATTTTCTTTTCTTCTAAAAAAATTGTTTTATCGCTAAGATCTTATCCTAACAAACAAATAAATATTCACCTTAAGTCCATCATGGGCAGTTTTTGAAATATTGAAGTTAAAGAAAATAATACGTGGGTCTTTTTTTGGCGATGTCGCTCCCAATAAACTGTTTCATCTCAAAGATCTTATCTTTAACAGTGCAAGTCCATCATGGACCGTTTTTGAGATACTTATTTAAGTTTATAAGTTTGAGGACAGTGGGGACATAAAAAATTGCTGATGGTCATGTTTAAAATATTATCAAAATAATTTCGATAGCTCCACGCGTTCCCGAGATAAAAGGTGTTAACAGACGAACAACGAAGTGATCCTTTAAGGGTTCCGTTTTTCCTTTTGAGGTACGGAACCCTAAAATCAGGTTTCAATTAAAACAAACGAGTGATTATAGCATGTATATTTTCATTTAATATAAAAATTATAGATACTAACTATATATATGTACAAATAAGTAAATGGCAAACAAGATCCAACGATAAGAAATAATACATTTTATAATGTAACATACCACAATATGTCGCCTTTAAAATTTCTGTTGGCAATTTTTTAAACAATAATACTGTCTACCGAGTAAGTTAATTTTACATAAGATTTAGTTTAGACAAGCCCTAAGAAATACGCTGTGGCACATTATTATAAATATATTTAGAGAGTGGTAAGATTGCGCCAGATATAAAGATTTTCGACCTTACCATAAAAGATTTTAGAACCATTGACTTATTATACTCCCAAATAAGTCTGTTTAAAACACTGTTTAATTTAGACAGTTTAAATGTGAGGCCATCTCTTTCAAATTATATTGTCAAAAAAGTGACAGCATCACATCACATTTAAAGTGTCTAAGTTGAACACTAGTTGAACAGTATTTTAAAATCTTTAGTGGTAGGGCCGCTAAGTTTTTTTATTATAACTTTGTATCATAAGTTCAAAATTTCACCGATATTCGACGTTAAGTCTACACACGCTCAAAATCTTTTCAGATTTAGTCACTTGGTAATAATGAATTTTGGTTGACAAATAACAATATATTTGTATTTATTTGATATTCGGTACGACACGTCTGTCAGGCGAGTCTAAACTAAAAATCAATTTAGATTCTATTCGATCCGGAAAGCATAATACCCTGTAAGACGCGTTGTTTTCGAATGCGTCATTTTATTAAGGATTTATTCATTCAATTTTTATGCACACTTAACCATGTTGCATACTTTTTGAACTAATTATTAAAAGGTATATCATATTTACATGATGTTCTGAATTAGCACAACTGACCTCTGATTACGTAACTCTGTTGCTAACAATTCTCGATTGAAATCGATTGAATCTTCTGTTTGATTTCTTAGCAAAGTATAATAAAAATATTTAATTAGTTGTAAACGATTTCAATCGGGGTCTATATTAGAATCTATAATTGAAAATGCCTATGCTGAAAACACCCAAAAATTAAATCACTTGATAATTAAAATCCATAATTTTAAAATGTATATATTTAAAAATAATATCTTTATTAATGTCAATTATCCACAACGATTAAAAAACATATAATTTTAATACTCACAGAAGTTGAAAACCCAAACTCTAAATATAAATAATGTGAATACTCATAAGTTCATAACAGTAAATCAAAATGGTATATTTGCTGGACAATACGTAACAGGATATAGTTATATTCCTAGGGATATAGCTATGCACCGTAATATAGTTACCTTACTAATCTAGTGAAATAAATTTAAAGAGATAAATTTACAAAAACGTCGTTTCTGGCGCATCGCCAGCGACTGCTTTTTTGTTTTTGATCGAAGTTCTAACCTAACCATTAGGTCAGTTCATTAAACTGATTAAAACTTTTTTATCCCTCCTTCCCCCTGCTTTTGGGCCTTCACGCTCATTTTCACCATTAACCATTATTTCAGATTAATTCATATCTATTTAACTAAAATCTTTTTACGCTAAGTATTTTAAAAAAAAAAATTGTAATAATGGTTTTTCATGTTATGGATTTTAAAGTTATAGTTTTTATAATTATTGATTTTAAAATTATGGGTTTAATGTTATGTCAAGTTTGTTACGTAATCGGGGGGTAGATTCAAAATCACTTACTAAAAATAAGTGCTTTTTACAACTTCCCATTATTTTGCTTTTAATTTTTTTGTTAGTAAGTATACTATTTATCACATGCAACACAATTAAATGCCCACTTTTGGCAGAGCACAAAATGCTTCCAAATTAGAGATAGATGTTGGTTATCACAGCCTAGATGCACATTTTAGAGGATACAAAAAGCCGCGAGCTTTTCAAGACTTCAAATTAACATCTGATGACCAAATAAGACTATTATTATAAAATATAGTCAAATGATTCGCAGATACCTAATAGGCAAATAAAATCGAACAATGAATTTACTGCCAACTTCAGTCGACAGACACAACACATAGATATATAAATCGGTCAGATAATCAGATCTAAAACATTTCCGTCTCTAATCTTGATATTACAATTGCACATAACACAATACCTGCCATTACTACGAAGATAGGCTCAAATAATATCTTTAATGTACTTAATTGAAACCTAAAGACGCTTTAAACCACGTACAAATTAATAATGAAATTAAATGCGGTACCTACAAAGAGATTGTACACTTTTATAATTACAAAAACCGCAACACAGTGCCATTACAAAACGTATTTGATATGTACAAAGAGATTATTACTAATTCTACACTCTAATGTACCCTTAACTAAACTATTTTACATAGAAACATAGTAACTTGTCTTTTTACAACACAATCGCCGCATGTTCTAAATCTTAGAACATTCACTTAAGTATATTTTACACATGCGTCACTTTTAATTATTGCCATCGAGAAATAAGTAGTTAGATTACGCCATGATACAATAATATACTGCGCTAGGTATAGCACTCCGAGACAGAGGATGTGACGTATGCACTCTACACAAGATTACGTCATTTCCACTATTGGTATTTCAATACCAAAAGTTATTTTCAAATAACTTTCATTCATCTTTAACAGTAGGCGTATATGAATTCACGCTTACTATATTCAATAGCGACTGTAGTTGATATTTGTATGCCAACTTTTAGTTAAGTGTAGTTATCGCTAGAGGCGCTGTATCAAATTGCATACAAAATTGATTACTACAGGCGCTATCAAGTATGATATACGTAACAAAGCCATCATAATACAGGCACTGAACTGTTTCGTTTGCTAAGAGAAACAAATCACAACTAAAATGCACTATAATAATTTTGTAATGAGTTGACAGAAAAAATCCTTCATTCTTTGCTTATTAATTTATAGTCACTATTACACTATCAACTGTATAGTGACGTAAGCTAGTGTTACTCTCGGAATGCCAGACCTTATTTTCTTAAACCATGGATTACGCGATGTTTATAGAAAGACAATTTAAAAATTAAGGCTCTAACGTAAGGCTGTCGGTGAGACATCTATCAAACAAAGCTCCATCTATTTGTATTCGTGTCATATTCTTTTCTACATGTGTCCGCATGCGATGAAGGCCAATTTGAACCAATATATCAAAAGCCAATTACTCCTAAACAGGCTCCCATCTTTTATTTTACACTATTCACAATATGGTACATACAAACGTTTCGATCCAGATGTCACTTTCTTACACACCAGTTCCACAAAATGATATCTTATACTTTATATTGCTTCGATATTCGATTAACTTGTGATCTAATTGATCTAAATATAACTAGCGGATTCTAAACCATCTTACTTTGATACGACTTTGGAATTTGCAACATTTACTCTCGATTTAGTCATACAACCATATAATTTCCTGCATTTAATGTAATCAGAACAAAATTAACCCATAACCGATTTAAATTGACATCGACATTCATCGATTCAGCCTACTCAGTAAAAACTACTCACGTATAACGGAACTTAAAACGTAGATACATTTTGTTCTAATACAAGGTTGATATAACATTCGAATGAGTTCTTCTCTATCACACTAAACTACTATTATACAGGGTGTTTGTTGATAGCCTTATAAAGCCGAATATGATAGATAGGGTACCATGCATACAACCCTGAAATATTATTATAAAACCTAAAAACTACTTCTTACAAAAAAAAAATCTTAATATGATATACTGCATTTATGGCAACCCTGGACTGAAATTTAGTTTATTTTTGTCCATTAATGGGATGATTATCGAATATAATAATCTGTTTGGGTCTACGGTTGTCATTTTGCATTTTTCCATACAAATAAAAAAACAAAATTTCTCAGCTATGTGGCGTGGCGGTTTTCAGGTATTAATTTTCTAAGGTTGTATGAATGGTACCCTATCTACCATATTCGGCTTTATAAGGCTTTTGCCAAACATCCTGTATACTTCAATGCACTAAAATGTAGTAAGATATCACTGTGCCAAAGTAATAGTGGTTGCAATTTCGACTTTATTTTGACATGAATAACGTTTAAAACTTTAGTAATTAGTAGTTTCTATTTGATTGCAATGAACCATGTGTTTTATGAAATTAACGCACAAACCGCAAATATCAGCTGTTTCACGAAAAATTCAAAATCTAGTTACTCAAAAACATGCAAGTATATTCTGCAATTTATTTGTTCCCTGAAAAATTATTTACTGTCTAAAAAGGGGTGAAGTCTAGATTATAGATGTTAATCACACTGTACGTATACGTGTAGTGTAGTGTTTATTAATAGTTATTATTTAGTTTTTAATAGGTATGTGTTTGTAGTTTAGTCGAGCTGCTGTACTTGAACCACAGAAGTGGGGGGAGGGATAGAGATCTCATACTTGACGAGTCCTGGGCCACGTCCAGTCGATAGAATCAACCCTCCAACTTCTTTCACGTCACCGCTGCAACAAGGAAATTGTTAACTTTAACTTTATATACTTACACAATGGATATGTGAAGGTTCTTTCGTCATGCAAGGGTGGGATAATATGATAAGTGATAACAGACAGGACCGATGGAAAACTACCAAGTCTGTCATAATATTGCGCAAAAACTTAAATGTTCTATATAGGTAATCAGAAACCCAAAAACTGATACCAAATCAATGCAATCTAGCTGTCGAGTCAGGATGCGTTTTTACTGAAGCGGATCGGTGCTACTGAGATTTCGAGCACTCAATTCATACATCGTTAAGCACCGCTCCGCTCAACACCACCTCAATGAAAACGCACCTTTAGTATTCGAATTTTTTTTTTACAATTTTCGTCTCACTATGTCTGCATTAAAAATTAGGACTCAAACTGTATTATCTGCGCGCGATGAGAATGGGATGGAACCTTGTCAAAGTAAAACGAAAATTGACGAATTAGTTAATTTTAATTTAAATAATCAACTAATCGTTGACTTGTTATCCCACTTGAAGTTGCAGAGGCTAAAGTTACATCACCTCGGAATCGGATGCGTGACACCGTGTTTTTGGATATCTGTGTATCTCGACGACTTCCTTGGTCGAGTGGCTTTGTACACCAGTTTTCAAGGTGTCGCCATCTCCGAGGTCCCGGGTTCGATCCCCGGTTGGGTCAATTTAGAAAACGAACTTTTCTATATCGGCTCAGGTCTGGGTGTCTGTGATACCACCGTCGTCTCCGATTTCCATAACACAAGTGCTTTAAGCTAGTTACTTTGGATTTGGAGCAACGTATGTGACGTCGTCAAATAAAGAATATTTATGTTAGGTACCCTGCGTGCCTCGCGTGCTTGTGGTGCAGCTGCTTGGCGTCGTGCGGCCGGATGATGTGCAGCTGCGAGCCCGCCACCAGCCGCCGCACGCCGCCCACCGCGCCCACCGCGCCCACCACGATCTGGTTGCCGATCACCTGCCCGGACCGGTTCGTTACCTACCGAACGAAACATCCATAAAATACATCTATATACAAGTGTCCATCATATCATACAAGTGTCCATCACTTACTAAAACTTTGCTAGGCGACGAAGCTTCAGTGGCTCCGTAATATGCAGACGGACCTTTCTTTTAAGTCTCAGAACGAAATAGCATTTTTTCACGCTCTATCTACTTCTATCACTGAGGATCGTCATTTACTAGAGCGAAAATGCTATCGCGCGCGATGAAGTCGCCGACACGCTTTCTTTCTCGCTCTAGCGAGAAACGGAAGACGGTAGAGCGTGGAAAAATGCCGTTCCGTGCTCATAAGTGGGGTTCGACCCGAAGTTTCATTATAAGAGATCCCATTCATTTACTGAGAGCGCTTTCACTTATAGGCGTTTTAATCGCGGCGTCAGCCGTGCGTCTGTCATATCCATACATATGACAGACACGCGGCTAACGCGTCACAGGCGCACGGTTTACGCCGCGACAAAACGCCTATAATGTGAAAACGCTAAGCATAGGCTCTTGGAACCGATCATAAAGCGTTAACCAACCTCACATTTTTCGAATGGCTTATGGCCGAATACTCAAACGATACTCAACTTTGAGGGGCGCTCAAACATCATGCTGTCTTCGTCGTATCTTTGACATTTAATGCGCCAAGACGATGTTTGAGCACTTCTCAAAGTTGAGTGACGTTTGAGTATTCGGCCATTACACACCGCTTTTCACGGTGGTGTCGCCATCTCTGAGGTTCTGGGTTCGATCCCCCACCGAATCAATAAAGAAAAACCAACATTTATATGTCCTCTTGGTTTTAGCTATCTCGGTTAAATAACTACCAATTCTAACCACTTAAATAGCAGATTTTCCATAAAATTACCTTCCTAAACATTTTAATAACAACTCCGATACTATCGATTTTAATAACATACCAATTGTATATGCGTCGGCTGTTCATGTGACTGATGGTCTATCTCGATGGTGTTTTGATGTTGTTGATGTTGTTGTTGCTGTTGTTGTTGTTGTTGTTGTTGTTGTTGTTGCTGCTGTTGTTGTTGTTGTTGCTGCTGCTGCTGCTGCTGTTGTTGTTGTTGTTGTTGTTGTTGCTGTTGTTGTTGTTGGACCTGTTGTTGGACTTGTTGTGCGGCTTGTTGCGCCGCTTGTTGCGCCTGTTGTTGCGCTTGTTGCTGTGCTTGTTGGTTAGCTTGTTGTTGCTATAATTATTTAATAATTTATTAGAGATAGACATTAAAACGCCCCTAATGAATACTTTTTAATATGTAATACAACTATGTATTAATGTTCTGTAATAACTATATGCATAGTTATTACAGAACATTTCTAAAAATAATCAATAATAAATAAATAAATAACGACCTCCGTGGTCGAGTGGCTTTGTACACCGGTTTTCAAGGTGTCGCCATTTCTGAGGTCCCGGGTTCGATCCGTGGTTGGGTCAATTTAGAAAACGAACTTTTCTATATTGGCTCAGGTCTGGGTGTTTGTAATACCACCGTTGTCTCTGATTTCCATAACAAAAGTGCTTTAGCTACTTACTTTAGAATCGGAACAATGTATGTGATGTTGTCAAATTTATTTATTTATTATTTTAGATAGGTATCCTTTTTCATGTTATTTATTTTTACCTGACTACGGCGAAGCAAAAAGGAGCGTTATGATTTTGATCAATATTTATGTTATGTATATGTTCATCTGTTCCATCATAACTTCTAAACTACTTATCATAATTTGACAAACGAGGTATCGTTAGAAGCCTCTTTGAGTGTCGTCCGCTGGTTATAGCCTATGTGACGCTACATTAAATTGTATATGACGCCATCTAGAGGACTTAAAGTCGTGAACCAAAAATATATATATTTCCTAATGATCTTAAGCTTTCGCCCGATTTACAACCCCAAAAGTTTGAAAACTAAAACCCAACTACGGAAAAATCGCGCTTTAAAAAGTAATAAACAAGATATTAATATTCATAAATTAATATTCTAGTAATATATTCAGTAAAAAGGATAACCGTAGTCGCATGTCACTTTGCTCTAGACACGAACGACTACAGGATGTAGGTGGCTTGCGACCACGGTTATCCTTTTTATTGAATTTTGGACTTGAATATTTTCTTGTTTCTTACTTTTTAGAGCTCGATTTTTCCGTAGTTGAATTTTTAATGTACTATTTGTACCTATTACAAAAAATAATACTTGATAGATGATTTTGCTGACTTGATATTATAAACTAACTCTGTAGTGAAAAATAGTGAACTATGCATTTAATTCACAAGTATAAATGAATTAAACAACTATTGTAAAAAAGACAAAAAAACACATTTTCGATTTCTCACATTTCTGGGCGGAAGATCCATGTGCTGTCTCTGATGCAGCATGAGGTGATTTTTCTGGAAGAACGCTTTACCACATTGGGCACACACGTGCGTCCTAAGAGTACAGCTGCCTTCTGGATGTCTGTTGACAAATAATCGACTCTAATCACATATGCATAAGAGTGCAATTCAATTACAACACAACAATTCAGGTCAGTGCATTGGCCCGTAATCTCAAGTGTGCAGATTCGAATCTCGTCTGAGGTGCTACGGGTGTGTAATTTTTTTCTAGTATTTTTTCAAGTGTTCCGAATAGGTTAACATAATTATTTAACTCACTAAAAATAAAGAACAACTCAGTTTTCAATCATTGTAAAGCAATCAAAGTTAAAAAACTATAAAATAATTTTAATGCCTTGGTTAGGTAATAAAATTCCTTAGTTAGATTCAAATTGTTACCTTCTATGATGCGCCAAAAGACCGTGTTTGGCAGCAAAGCCTTTGCCACAGTCTACGCAAAAATGTATCTTTGGCCGTGGAGGAGTTATATGGTGATTCTGCAAAATATTAGAAACATTATTAGTCTGTAAGTCGATTTCAATCACTAAGATCTTACGTATTTACGATTATCTTTATTTCTTTGAATGTAAAATTCGTGCAAAAAAGTTCAATCTTATTTTCCAATTAATAAGGGACATTATTGAACTCTCACGGACAAAAAGTCAGTCGACTACGTACGCTGTAATAGTGAAGATGTGTCACTTACCGTCGCTATAACTTGTGTATGTACAACATTACTGGGGTTTGATGAGATAATTTGAATAGGTTGATCTGAAATAGGAGATAGCATTGTATTCATTAAAGTTTTCAAGTTAGTT
This sequence comes from Catoptria pinella, assembly GCA_963556745.1. Taxonomy (NCBI): domain Eukaryota; kingdom Metazoa; phylum Arthropoda; class Insecta; order Lepidoptera; family Crambidae; genus Catoptria; species Catoptria pinella. Next base: position 10,571,362 of record OY750769.1, read on the forward strand.
ATAAAAGTGATAAAATAATAAAATCATTTATTCATAAATTCATTTTGGTTCGTAGTTATAACAATGGGTTAATCAGTTTAAAAAACTAGGTTAGTGTGCATAAATAACTTATTTGAAATGTTCAGTGACGTCTAGTGGAATAAAAGGAATGATAGCAGGAAAGCATATAATATTAAATAAAATGCATACGTAAATTCAATTTCAAGAGCAATTATTGTCGCACTCACGAGACGCCAATTAATTTTAATGTTTATTATGTGTCGTGTCCTCTTTTACTATTTTTATGGAAAACAAAAGAGATAGCACAAATTTTTAATGAAGCATTAAAATCGATCGACGTTTCTGAGTATTGCTGTTAGTGTATTGATACAAATATGCCCACGAAGATTACTAAAAGTCATTCGCAATACATAAATTCTTTTAGTCTTCTATCCTTACTAATATTATAAATGCGAAAGTCCGTTTGTTTGTTTGTTACGCCTTCATGTCTTAACTACTGAACCGATCATCATGAAATTTTGCATAAACGTTGTCAGGGGTAAAGAGAAGGACATAGGGTACCTTTCATCCCGAAAAAAAATATTGTTCCCGAGGGATATCAAAAAAACTTTCCACGAAGACGAAGTCGCGGGCGGTCGCTAGTTTGATATAATCGAACACAAGTGTACTGCTATTAGGTGTAAGACCCTGTTCAGATGAACGCGCGATTGAGACGCGTTTCGTTATACATTATTCGCTTGAGCACAGTTGTGTCGGTAACTTGTGCAATATTAACTGTAGTGTAACCAAAATCGCGCGTTAGTCGCCGTTATCTGAACAGGCTCTAAGTATACAACATGTTACTCAAATCGTGAAAAAAATATCAGCTGTTTCACACAAAAATTCAATTCGAAAATATCAAAATGTATGAAACAGCTGATTTTTTTTTCGCGATTTGAGAGTTGGTCCCGTAGTAAAAGTTGTTCAGTTTGATGGTCCCTATATACCATATTCGGCATTAGGGGTACTTTTGTAACACCTTGTATACCATATTCGGCATTAGGGGTATTTTTGTAAGATGTTGTATAAATGTGGTGTGTGTAGTGTAGTGTAGTGTAGTGTATACTGACTGTGCGCGGCGTTGTGCGCGGCGACCAGGCCGGGCTGCAGCGCGGCGGTGAGCGCGCACAGGTCGGTCACGCACGTGCGGTCCCCCGCGTGCAGCCGCACGTGCAGCGACAGGGCCTCCTGCCCCCATACCACACAACTCAATAACCACAATCCCCCTTACTAATCAACATTGTATAGCATAGCAGATGTATAGTTACAGTGTAAGGGGACAAATTCCCTTTCTTTTTGGTTTAGTTTTTATTGTGTGAAAGATATTTTTAATGTTAAACTTAAATAGTTTGACAGAGAGTAAAACTATACATCTGCTACACAATCTTTATTATTAAGGGGGAATATATCCACGAGCATGGAATATATAATCCGCGCGCGATGAGAATGGGATGATACCTTTTGGAACAGAAAAGCGCACGATCCGTCGGCCAGCCGTAGCGTCGTAAACTCGCGTTGATACTCGCATAATACTAGTTGTGTAGAACTGTGCGCGTGGATGTTTTATTTTAAATGCGAGATTTATATATTATTGTGTGATCATATAATAATAAGTGGAAAAAGGTGGACAACTTTTTACTTTTTTATAAGCATTGATTGTATCGTCTTTAACAATTTCCAATAACTTTTAAACATAAAATAAATCTTGAACCTCAAGTTACACAAGTTTGTACCTTAAACGTTTGTTTGCAATTGTAAAGTAACAAGTCTACTCAACTCAGAAACCTAAGCTACAGCTTAACATTTCATCATTTTAAATTTTGTCATCTAATTTTATCGCTATTGCAGCGTATAAACTGGTGAAATGTACGGCTAACCACACGCAATATTATTGGCAAAAATTTGCATATTGATAAAATTATTGTGTGTTTGCGGGCGGTATTGACGATTATGTCAGTATTAAATCATATTGTACAATATTATTGCGTGTGTGCAAGACTAAAGATGCAATGTGATATTGTTCAACTCACCTTAGTGTTGAAACAAGAACCACATTCGGGACATGCGTATCCAGGGGTCGTTTTTTCAGAAACTATTTGACCATCAGCCCCGATGACCTAAAACAAAGCAACATTAGATTAGTTAAATAATATACATATCGTTTTCTGAATAGCTAATTAGAATAGCTGATGAGAGTCGAGCTAATAGTGATATCTTCATTTAATAATAATAACTACGAATTAAAAGATAATCAACTACAATCAAAAATGTTGTTTCAAATTCGGAATATACTAATTTTGAACTATTTAATTTTTATATCTATTTATGCTCACCTGTACTATTTGCGGCTTGAAGTCATCCTGTTTGCAACATAAAAATCACATATGAATATCAATCGGCATCAGCCGTTTTATAATCCCCACTGCTGGGGCACAGGTCTTCCTTATGAGTGGATAAGGAGAATGGACCATAACCCACCACGCAGGCCCAATGCGGATTGGTGGTTGTTAACGACTGCTAATGCAGCCGGGATCAACGGCTTAACGGGCCTTCTGAAGCACGGAGGAGCTCGAGATATTAAATTTTTGGTCACCCATCCCAAGACCGTGAACCTTGTGAAAGTTTCTTAACTTCAACAATCGCAGGCCAATGCGCTAACCCACTGCGCCATCAAGCTCCTAATTAATTTTCTCATGAATTGTTTAAAATAAAACGAAAATTAAGTTATAAACTTCGTCATTAATAAAGTCACTTAATTCATCAACGCCCGAGCGGACGCATGCGGATAACAATGGAATATCTATTGTGTCTCATTTTAAAGTTGAAGGGTTAAGGATGTGAATTGGAGGAATCAGATAAGGTCAATGTTAATTTAAATAGTAACGATCGTTTGGAACTTACAGAGCTCACCTGAATGATTTGCGGTTTGAAATCGTCCTGTTTGATGACTGTTGTCTGTTGTTGTTGGACTTGTTGTTGCTGTTGTTGTTGTTGTTGCTGCTGTTGTTGCTGTTGTTGTTGCTGCTGTTGTTGTTGTTGCTGTTGTGTTTGTTGTGGCTGTGTCGTCATGAGACAATGCCTGTTAATTTTGCAATGCTCTTGCAACTCTGCTTTGCACTTAAACGCCTCGCCGCATTCTAAGCAAGCGACAACGCCTTCTCCGGTGTGTATTCTATAACAAAATGTACTTTTATAACGAAATACTTTGATTGCTTTAAATGGACGAATAACATTTAACTGCATACAATATGTCGCGGATAGAATATAAAATGACGCGAACACAATCTTGATATTTTCATAGTGTAATCTTTTCCTATATAAGGTAGCTCCTTTGTCTCGGCGATGAATGCAGCCAAATGCTACAGTACCGCAAGTTCTGCCCCACTAGCATGAGCAAAGGAACACGATATACAGTGGTGGCCAGATAATTAAGGACACCTATAAATTTTCATAAAAATTAGGTATTTTGAAGCCTTGGATCTTCGCCAATGATTGACCTAGCTGTGATCTGATGATGGCCATTCAGGGATGGAATGGAGGAGATTCAGATTGCTGTACACACCCAACTGATCTGATCAACATTCTAAGAGATATAAGGATCAGAGTTTTCAGTTTCAGGATTTCCATCTTTTCCATGCTCGGCCGTGCGACCAAGATAGAAATACTCACTTCATGTGCGCCACGAGCGTCCGTTTCTGCAGGAACTCCTTGCCGCACACTGGGCATGCATGCGGCACTTTCCCATGCACGCGGCCGTGGTTCACGAGCTGGAACTTGCGCGCGAACGCCGCGCCGCACTCGGAACACACGAACGGTGATAAGGATCCGTGGAAACGGCTGTGCATCACCAGGTGATCCTACAAAACAGGTTTTATGTAAGTATTTGGAACAAAAAACTTATGAATTTGAAAACTTGAAGCATTTATTAAAATCTACAACAGGAGACCTTATACTCATAGGAATCAAGCAAGAAAAGAATTTCTTCAAGAGAATTGTTGGTTTTTTCTAATTATTTTATTTCATACAAAAACTTGATTATTGATATCTGTTGCCGAGCTGGCCTCTTTTTACTAGTTTATGGTTTTTTACTTTTAACTCATATTTTTGAATTCTGTACTTTTTATACTATAACATATTTTCCTTTTGTTTTGTACTCTGTGTTTTTTCAAGTTATGTTCATCAGTTTAAAATTATTAAAACTACCTTTAAACCCACTTTTCATTATTTAGAAACCCATTTTAGCTCAGTTTCAATATCAACGCATAGATACTAGTAAAATGGTGATATCAACGCATAGGACCGCTTGCCCGCGCGGTAATCGCTGTGACAACGTGGTGTGCACCTACAACAATATACATTGCGCGCTGTGGACGAGCCACTAGCCTTCTGCGCGAAGCTCTCGCCGCAGTCGTTGCACAAGTGGTACTCGCTGTGTAGAGGTGTAGGCACCTACAACGATGTACACTGCGCGCTGTGGACGAGCCACTCACCTTCTGCGCGAAGCTCTCGCCGCAGTCGTTGCACACGTAGGGCCGCTCGCCCGCGTGGTACTTGCTGTGCGTGACGAGGTGCCGCTTGAGCGGGAACCCGCGTCCGCACTCGCCGCACACGTACGGACGCTCGCGACTGTGCACCTATTAAAATATAATGGAAATATCTAAGCAAAATTAAACACAATTTAAGCCAAATAAATAAAATGAAAAAATTCTCTCACTCCCTAATTATGAAATCAGGTGGTGTAATAACTGATAGGATCTAAATTGATCCAATCTAGGATGGTTCAAGCTGCAAGCAGCTTTATCAATGTCGCGATTATGTATTGTGTTTACGAGAACGAATATGTGACACTGACACCTCTTTAAAGTGTTTAAAAAAATGACAATAAAAGCAATAATACCAATTTATAAAGAACCTTAAAATAATACAATTTCCTCAATCTTACAAAAAGTTTCTATACGAAATAAGTCATAATTAAGAATTAGCAAAGAGAAAACTTACCCTCGAGTGCGTAACGAGGTGGTGTTTGAGCGTGAACGCCATCTTGCACTCGTGACAGCGGTAAGGGCGCTCCGCGGAATGCAGCAGCAAGTGCGTGTTGAGGCAGTGCTTCCGAGCGAACGCTTTGCCGCAGTGCGCGCAAACGTGAGGCCTCTCACCTATGGAAGATGCGAGTTTTAAAGCCGAGTCTCCAGCCAGCCTGGTACTCCACGACTATTGTCGTAGAGCATTTGGTCGACATTTCTCTCGCGTTTTAGAGGGATTTCTGTCCCTACCACCCTTGTAAAATCAAATTTACAAAACTTCTCTTGAAAGGTTGCAATTTGACGTTTAAGAAATCAATGGTTAGTGAAAACGTATGTTAATCCTATATTATATTTTTCGATAGTGAAGAATTACAATTGTGACTGTTTTGGCTGCTTATACTGCACGGCTCTACCGCGCAACTATATTGATATGAAGTTAATGTAAATGTTGACATTTAAAGTCCCTATTTTCATTTATGTTTTTTGTACGCAACTGAAAAATATATGGAATCATTGAAATAGGCGCGATCTCGGTCGTGTGCAGCTGAGACTTTTATTGTAGTGGTGACTACCTCGGCAGAACTTACCGAGTAAACTGACTCGATATACTTGGTGCCAAATGCTCCAAGAAACATTGGAATGCGATGCACCCGCATTCTAATGCAAACCAATATCATTGAACCCTATACAACACCTGAAACTGGCAAAAGTATTCCCAGAAGAGGAGTGAATTGCGAAAACAAAATAAAAAGAAGAACAGTTTTAACATAGCTAGGTTGAACTGAAAACTTGACAAACAAAAACTCATGATTCTTGAGGATAAAAAAATTCACTACACTATAGTACCACAGTTTTACAATCTATGGATCTATGGATAGTATACTATTGGTAAACACCTTTGATGATGGACGACACCGCCGCATGCCGCCGCCGGCCATGAAGGTACTTACACTATCAGTCGCAAATGTGCAAGGGTTGTCAAAAACGAAAAAGAAAATAAATGTGATTATTATGTAATCATTTATTTGCATGTACCTATGTACCTAATTACATTTACATGTGTTGCACTGCCCGATGTTTACATGACACTTTATTTCTATATGTTTTCAGCTTTGTAATATTTAATTAAGTGTGTAATGTCTTTTGCATTTGGATGAACAATCTTAACATAAAAGTTTGAGGGATAAATAAGAATGGTTGTAATTTAAATACTGTTTCCAACAAATGAACGAAAATTCTACTAAAATGGTTTTCTAGTTTATACTTAATTACATGACAGTAGTCAATAAAATCAGCTGGAGGTAACTGTAGCTCGCCAAAAGAATCACGCGAAGTAGGTACGTAGGTATTATGTTCGAGTGCGCAAACTAAGCGCGTTTGGGGGCTGCGACCCACGTCGCCCAACCCCCCCGCGAGATCCCCTCCGTTGCTCTGCGCAAGTACATCAGTTTCCCAACTGTATGGATTGTAAAACTGTGATACAATACAAGCATGCCATGCTTACCAGTATGAACCCTAGCATGTGTAGTGAGGTGATGCTTCAGCAAGAAAGATTTGCCACATTCCTCGCAAGAGTAGGGCCGTTCCTTCACGACAGCAGGCGGTGCCGTAGTCATCACTGTGTTGCTGTTCAACATCTCAGTCTGCGAGTACACCGTCTGATGAAAAATGTAAATTAAAGTATATAAATGAAAGTAGAAGTGCCACAGAGTAAGTACAGATTTAGATCATTATTTTGATATTTCAATTACAAGTCATGGAATACTAAATCTCCTTATTGTAATTAGCTAGCAAATTAAATAAATATTTTTTATAAAGGCTTTAAGGTTTTAACTTTTAATCCATAAAATGCGAGGCAGCAACATGAGGCCAGACAACAATGAAATATCTATTGTATCTCATTTTACCGTACCTGACGGGTTAATATGGTTGGTTGAAAGAATTGTAAATCTCTGTTTTAAGGCTTTGAAAGACTAAGGAAATAACAAAAACAAAAGTACATTGTAAAAATGAAAATTCAAAACTTAGATTACATATTAATCAGACTGAACTATTAAAGCAAACTATAATATATGTATGTACCTTACCCAATTTATTATATAATTATAACATTGATTCGTAAAGTTCAAACAGTTCAAATTAATATACTTGATGAGTAATTTCATATAAACTCTGTTCTATTGTTAAATTAAACCAGAAGTAGTGCATAATCAAAGACTTTTAAACAATTAAAACTGACCCAAATGTTGTTTAAAATTTAAATGTTGCTTAAGAGGATGAATCCCAGTGCTTAGTAAAACCTAAATAGGTTTATATAGCACTGTTAAATGTAAGAAAACATTGTTCTAACTTTTGTATATTTCACAATCAAAAAGTAAGTTCTGAGTAGTTTACTTGAAAGATGATTTGACAGTTGTGATATGAAAAATATGTCAAATCATTTGTCAAGTAAGCTACTCAGAACTTATTTTTACATTGTGAAACAGGCCCTAAGAGTTTTTAATAATAATAAAACTTCTAAAATGCAAGAATCATTAGTCAGTTCATTACACTCAAAATACCTGTTCTTTGCTAAAGATCTCAAGAAATGTGCTTACTTTTGGTGAGCTATTTGCTGTTCCAGGCTCCTGCTTAGCATGTAACAAATGATGTTGATGCACAGTTGTAGTCTGAATGTTATCTTGTTGGGTCTGCTGTGTAGGCCCCTCATTGAGTGTTTTGATACCTCCATTCAACAATGTATGGTTCAACTGGGAAGTATCAATGACAGGTGTGGCAATTCCCTGAGCCTGAAGAGCCCGCTTCATCAGAATCTCATTACATTCTTCAGCAGTTAGCTGGATGGGGCCCAATGGGGTCATAAATGGTTTTGCTGTTAAGTTGGCAGTAGCTGAAAGAAAAGTAAAATTATTTGATGAATTCCAATAAATCTTTATTGCCAAAACAAAACTGTGCTCTAAAGTTCATATAAACCAAATTGAAAGAATCCAGAAAAAATGTAGACACTTAACTACAGAACTGGCCATACTCATTTTAATTATGTAGCCTCCCTCAAATACCATAAGGTTAAATCTTTGAAAGTACATTGTGATTGTGTGGACGTTGTTTTGATCTACAAAATATTTCATAATGTTCTTGATACCCCCACATTGTTACAAGATATTTTTTTTAGAATTCTTGTAGACAACCTAGTAGAACATTTACTGCAGGAGCTCTTTCAATTAGTATGATATGATTTTTAAATGGTCTTTTGTCATTACAACCTTTTGTTTTACTAAGGAAACCATAGGTCTAGAATGTAAACCTAAACTAACATTATTTTTTTTGTGAGACCATTTGATTCTTAACAAAATAAATAAATAAAACTGGAAACTCCATATATGTATACAGCAAATTAATTATTTGTATAGAAGATAAAAATTTTGAATATATCACAACACAGGATTTTTCATTGAAACAAACATTGTAGTTTGAGTTAAAAAAGCTAAATGCTCACCAAATCAGGTGAGCAAATCACCAAAGTGAGTTATAAAGTACAGCTAAATACAACAGCAACAAAATTGTGACAATGAGTGTCTAGACACTTACTGTGTATCGTAGCAGTCTGATTTTGCTGAGACACTCTGTTAACAGTGTGTGTTGGTGTGAGTGCTTCATTCAACATAAACACAGCTCTTCTCGCTGTAGGATTTCCAGTAGTAACAACACGGGTGACTTGTGCAGCGGTATTAGACACTGCAACCACAGTGCCAACTTTTTCTTGCACTTGAGGTGTTTTATGGGACATTACAGTTAGAGTGGTCTCTGGTGACACCTAAAATATTTTTGGAAATTTAATAATGACTTATTGCCAAGCATGATAGTCTTTAGCGACAATATGGCTGGAGTATTTACCATAATTTATTATAACTAAACCGTTTAATATTAGAAAGAGACTTTAAATAACATCAAAATTTACGGTACTTACAATACAATGACAAAAGATTAGTAGTGTTGACTGATACCTAATTATATTCTAATAAGAAATTTGCATTTTTAACCAATGATGAAAAGGGCCAAAAGTTATGCTAGCTATGCTAATTGCAAGTAGGTATGCATTTGCCAAATGAATACTGTTACACTACCATTATCTGCTGATTTTGATAACATCAAATATTATTTTAACTCTTACCGTATTTCCTGAGGTGTAACTCAAGCTGCTCGGTGTTTCCACCTCACCCTTAGTAAGATCCGCGTTACTCGTGAACCCCCATGAATAACCAAAGCCAGAGACATTGTTAGGAGTTGGCATACACATTGTCACCGTCCAAATTTTATTTCACATGAAAATAAAAACAAACCCACTAACACAAATTCACTATTTGATGGTAAACAGTCCTCGTGACAGTTTTAACATTATGATCATGTATGTACGCTTTCACAACCACTAACGCAAGACAACGCACCCATCAATCAAATTGCCGACTACACCATTCTTGCGTTACGTCTTGGTTATTAATACAACAACCAATATCAAGGATTCATCAAAAACTATTTTTATTGTACAAACACCTGTAAATTAATATAATCAAGTATATTTAAAAGGCGGCATAAGACAACGACGCTATGAAAGACATTGGCACACACCACACGTAATCCAAAGGAAATTTCGCACTGAAACATATAAATAACACTTTAGTGCCACTCATATCGTCATTTTAGTGTATTTGTGTTTATAAATCTTTAAAACCTTTACAATATTCGCCGCAATAACGAAAACAATAATTTTATCGCACACACAAAAAACCGAACGCCATTTTATTGTTTATGGATTTTTTTTTATTTTTGGTCACCAACCAAAGAGTATGAATGTATACTTAGAGAATATATACAAACGCAGCACAGATAGTCGGCCATGCATACAGCCTTGAGCCTACACAAAGCCCTCCATACAGAGGCACGAGCCCAATATCGGCTTCAGAGAGTGCTTCAGGCATCGTGGTGGTTGAACATGAAAATCTACAAATGAAACACTGCTCTGATACTTTATCAAAACAAAACGCCGATTATTTGTAATGACTAAGGTTCCCGAGATTTCTCAGCCTCGGTCTCGCTCTCGGCGATTCTCAGCCAAACATTTTGTTTCGGCCTCGTTCTCAACTAAAAGTACCGAGAATCTCTGCCTATTGGTACCTAATTACGTAGGCTTGACATTACACTCTTGCGATTTCATCTTGCACTTTCCTCTTTGCTTAAGTTGCTGACAATGCGCTTACGCATATCTCACTGTAGTCCTCAAGATCACAAAATATACTCTATTCTGAGTGTGACATAGACCAAGAAGGGAATGTAAGTGAAAGATGCATACGGTAAGCTCATACACATGCCAGTAGTTGGCATGCGTCATTTGTTTTACACCCGTTGAAAATCATCCCTTATGGCTTCGTCCGGCACGAACTGGCACGAACCACGGTGTGCGTTCCGTCGTTTTGGTGTAGTTGTTTGGTTAAAGTTCGTTTGAGTTGCAACCAAGCCACGGAACGATCGAGTTGTTTTTATAACCTAAAAGAACTTTAGATGTCACAAAGTACAAAGTTTTCGTTTTCTATTTTGGAATACGGATAATTTAAACATTCCTATAAACAAAATCAAATAAAATCTGTTTTTTGAGGAGCAACCATGAACTTTTAGACACAAAAACATCAAAATACAAAATAATGTCAAATGACATTGACTTGATGACAAAACTTAAACGTCAGAGCGTTTTTCAACGACCGATTTAGGTGGTTGTTTGGTTGCTGCACACTGGGCCACGGAACGGATGAAACTACGCTCTGATGGCGCTCAGAGTAAAATTTCACCAAGCCACGGAATGGTTAGAGAGTAAAAGCGCGCTCGAGTGCACTCGAGCGAAGCGACGGAACGCACCTCCGAGCGCGCTCGATCGTTCCGTGGCTTGGTTGCAACTCAAACGAGTTAAAATTTAACCAAACAACTACACCCAAAACGACAGAACGCACTCCATCATGCCGTGCCTGCCTGTCACTGTCAGGTCAGTGTCATTGTCATCTTGATTCTTGTCTTGTCACTCACGTACCTACACTAGTCTAGTTCTTGACATCTATCTTGTTTCTTTCTGCTTTTTCTCCAAATCCAAGAAAGAATAGGGTTAATTTTCCTAAGGTTAATTTAGTCAAGAAAGATAGTAAACAGATAAGCGCGATAAAGTGATAAAACAAGTTTTTTCCAATATTAATTATGAATTCAATGTCTATGGAAAAAGATGAGCCCTCATCTTTGTTGTCGTTTTCGACAAACCACCCTCTCGAACAGTTTGTATTATTAGCAAAAGGTGCGAAAGGATTTGCATGTGCAGAGCTCATTAAGCAAGTGCTAGAAGCTCCAGGAGTTCATGTATTCGGAGAGCTTTTAGAAATGCCAAACATAAAAGAGGTTAGAAATTCATAGAGCCTATTTACCCTTCTTAAACACGTATCTTACTTTAAAATTTCCTTTTATATACAAATTACTAAATACGGGTATAGTTCGGCCATGTCGATGTTATTTGCAATAATATTGCATCAGTCTGCTGTTATAATAAAGTTATGTTTTGTTAAAGAATTTGTTATGTTGTTTACCACTACTTATGTGACTTTTCAGCTGGAATCTGGTCCTTATGCTACTCATTTCCAGACACTAAACTTATTTGCGTATGGTACATATAAAGATTACTTTGAAAACAAGTCTGATTACTTGGAACTCACCCCAGTACAGTGTAAGAAGCTACAACACTTGACGATTGCAACTCTAGCAACTCAAGAAAAATGTATCCCATATAGTGTATTACTCAAAGAATTAGATATAAAGAATGTGAGGGACTTAGAAGATCTAATCATAGAAGCTATTTATGCAGGTAATTTATTATTCACATAAATTCAGTTATTGTTATCAGATTTTTAAGCGAACTACTCCGTAGGTCTTGTGGCTGACATTTATGAACACTCAAAGGATAAAGCAACTCTTTATAACCCCAAATTATCAAAATATGAATTCTAACTACAGATCTCTAAGACATAAGAATGTTTAGGACTCTAGGCCAAATAGTCCTTTCTAAAATCTCAGACGGAGTTTGTTAAGAATGAAATAATGCTAAAGTATTCTTTTACTCACAATAACTTTTTCAGATATTATTCATGGCAAGTTGGACCAGGAATGCAAAAGAGTAGAGGTAGACGTAGCGCTGGGTCGTGACGCCAGACTAGAAGATGCATCCTCCATAGCTGATGTACTGGCTGATTGGTGCAACGCTTGTGAAGCTGTGCTGAGCTCTGTGGACCGCCACATCCAACGAGCCAACCAAAACAAGCAGAGAGCTATAAGACATCATCAGGGCATAGAACAGGAGGTTTGGCTAATGTTCTGTTTTATAAAAATGAAATAATGGTAATTCTCAAATTGTGTTGGTAACAAATATGCTGGTATTTTAACTGACCCAAATTCTTTAACCTTTTGAAATTATTCCACTTGTATAACAATTTAGTGAACTTTTCTTGAATGTTATTTATTACACTTAGTTCCAATGTTCCATAAAAGCTTAGAGGTGTAGATTTAAAGAAGTTGACCACAACTTTAATGTTATGATTAAGTTTGTTGTATCTACACCCATGCTTTAAAAACTCTATAAAAGATTATGAAATTCAGTACAACATTATAACACTTGTTTGGATGATATAATGATGGAGGCGGGCATGGGCGCGGGGGCGCGACCAGCCACTCGTTTGGATATTACGGCTACATATGACACTGGTTGTTTTAATGTTGGCTATAAGCTACTAAAACCTTTTAAAGAGGATTAATATCATGGGTGTAGATAAAGTCTTATATGCAACTGTACATAATTAGGTATTAAATAAAACACTTATGTGATTCCCTCATTATACTACAGTTGCATAAATAACTTTTAAATGTCAATGCAAAGAATAAAATAAAATACCCCTAATGCCGAATATGGTATATAGGGACCATCAAACTGATCAACTTTTACTATGGGACCAACTCTGAAATCGCGGAAAAAAAATCAGCTGTTTCATAAAAAAATTTAAATCGAAAATATCAAAATGTATGAAACAGCTGATTTTTTTTTCGCAATTTGAGAGTTGGTCCCATAGTAAAAGTTGTTTAGTTTGATCCCTATCAACCATATTCGGCATTAGGGTCTATGTTATGTCTACTATATATTTTATTAATAACCTATTAATATAATTGTATGACTTTAATTACCTTTATTTGTCTGCTAACAGATAGTGTACATAAAGAAAACATTGAAGACTCAGTTGGAAAATGAAGATTCTGCTGCTGGAGGCGGTGCTGAAACCCACTCAGCGCCAAAGAAGAATTCTGGCAAGGGGAAAACTCCTCGCACAACCGCCAAATTCTGGCAAAAGAATACATAACTATAATTTTGTACATAATACCATACCAATAAGTTTGATGTGAGTCACTTTAAGTAATTGACGGTTTGTTTGTAAACATTATTTCTGTAAGTTGGCTGGAGTATACAAAGCTCACACAGATAAAGATTGGGATTGGAAATGGCGTCTCGTAGGTATAATGCTCGGTCAAAGTAAATCGAAATTTTAATTTAAATAAACAACTAATTGTTTACTTGTTATCTTACTTGAAGTTGCATAAAGCAAAAATTCCCTCACCTCGGATGCGTGACACCGTGTTTTTGGATATCCCTGTAGCTGGCCGCCGGCGTACCGTGCGCGTCTCAGTTTGACAAGGTTCCATCCCATTCTCATCGCGCGCGGATTATACTAATTCACTTCTCGCTCGTACGCTATATCCCCACAACTATATGGCTATCTTACTCATTCATTGTGGTAAGTACGATGAGCTGCCATTTCTAAACCCATTTTATAGCTGCACGGGTTGTACTATAGTTACAAAACTCATCTAAGTTTATTGGCTGCTATGAAAATAGATAATATTGAGTTTTGATTTGGTCATGGTTCAAATAATGGAAAAGCACTGGAATAGTATGTATTGTGTAGGAATGTGTTTTTCATCAAAATGACAGTAACTTTGTCTATAAACAGTAAAAGTTGCAAGAAAGCTTTCCAAAACTGTTATTTCTTCAGTAAAGTACTTGCATAGTGAGTAACTCACATCAAATTTTTGGTCAATATATTATTTGTAATTTGTGATAATAATAAAAATATGAATGTACCTACTGCTCAAGTTTTTCTACTTATTTCATCTCTCTATAAAAAACTACGTAGAAACTATCATCTAACACTATAGTATAATTATTACGTACCTATTTGACATTTAAAAGAGTTGACTGTATCATACAATAAAGTCACCTACTAGGTATACTACCTATATTACTTTGATAAATTATCAAATTAGGGGTGTTTATTGCACCGTGTCGTTTCCGATTTCCGCAATAACACGCTTTTTTAGCAACTTCTTTGGGATGGTGATGTTGTCTAATTTATTTATTATTCTATACATAAGACGGAAACTTCAGGCAGTATATTTTGATATTTACAATATTATTATTGAACCAAGATCGAACAACACTGATTATGTGTAAAATAAAACAGCAATACAATATTCTCATTCTACTCGCGGTAGCAAACATTTAATCTACAACTTTGTTATTTTAAAACTATAGGCGTTATGTTTCCCATCTTTGATTGATCAGGATCGGGCTTATTATTTTTGTGCCTTGTGTTTGGAGAAATAAATACTCAACTCAAATCACAAACGTGATCTAAACTTTTTAATATGTTTTTCCACCACAGCAACCCTAGCTCATACGTCAAATGAGCGAGTGAGGTACAAAATTGGGTTTTCCCACGCGACTGACTGAGATCGCGAACCAACACGAATGTATCACGAGGAGTTCCGACGAGCGACACTCGTGCCGAGCGCAGCGTTGCCAGAATGTTACAAAAGTAACATTTTACGTTACTTTTGACCCTCTCATGTTACCTCCATGTTACACGACTCAATATGTTACTTTGTGTTACTTTTTAGATTTTCCAGCAAACAAAAAAATATCGTGAAACGGAACGCATCCAAGAATTTTTTTTTGTTCGTCATCTTGGCGCACTTGATTTTGTGAACTACTGAATGCCACATATTCATTCACTCGCCTGTCAATTTTCCACCCCGCTTGCTTAAGCATACGCAAGTGAGTCGAGTGGTGACTAGCAGCGAATGATTTCAAACGATTTTAAAATTTTAAATGCATTAACTTAATCATTAGGTACAAGTTGATGGTAATGATTTTTTGACCAAACCGTCATCACCGCAAGGCCCGGGGCTCTATCAGCTAAAAACATTGAAGTTCATGTTAACTATGTTTTGACAGATGTATGTAATACATTGCTACTTCGTTTTGGCACAAATAAAAACTTACCAAAGAAAAATAGCAATGTATCACATACATCTGTCAAAACACAGTTAACATGAACTTCAATGTTTTTAGCCGATACCGCCGCCGGAGCGCGCGGCGCGCTACGCACGCCGCGACTAGGCTTTTACACGAATGGGTACAAAAATATTATAGCCATTTTTCAAACACAACCCACCTATGTAAATTGTAATCTATAAAACTAAGTAAAGGTTTTTTAAAACTAATACTGATTAGTTTACTAGTGGATAGTACTGGATAGGGGCCCACATCTGGCATTTTTTAGCATCGCCAGTCGATTATTCGATCAACAATTATTACGATGTTTTCGATGTTTACAAATGGGACAGGAAACTTATTTTAGTTTTTGTGTAATAAAATGCCATATTATAGTATTGTGTGGTTTTCCAAGGTAGGTAATGTTACTTTTCTCTTGAAAATGTTACTTTTTGAGCTATCTCATGTTATATTTGACTATCTGCCACTGGCAACACTGGCCGAGCGAGTCATGTCTGTTTTGTTGACGCAGAAGCGCAGCAAATAGAGTGCGCAGGCAGGCAGTGCAACGATTATCAGGTTCGCAGGCCAGTAAAAGTGATGTAAATAACACATAAATCGCAAAACAGTAAACAGAGACATCGCCCCGTTGTACAAAACGCATTTAGATTGCAAAAGGACTGTTAGCCGCAGTGTGATCGTTCACAAAACCATAGCAACGGATCAGTGAAACTACGACACAAGTGACGGCCGCGTCCTTTAATGCGATGAATCTGTGATAACTGATCAAAATAAATAAACTTTCCCGTTGATTGTAGAGACTTTGTTCCCTGGAGTGCCACATCTCGAAGGCCTACGTGTATTGGATGATCAGAAAGGCAAGTACTATTTGCCCTTTGTCAGGTCGTCTTCACTTTAGATCGCTAAGTATGGATTCACGGTCAGCGCTGTTTACGCAAATAGCTACATAACTAAACATAGTTGTACAATAAATAGATATTACACATAAATAACTGTTTCAGTAACAAGAGTCTAGACAAGTTAAATCCTCGAGTTTAGGAGGGGTCTCTATAATACGTAAAAAGGTTCATATCTCTTATGTATTATGTAGGTACCTATCTATTAACACATAGAAAGTGTATAGCGGAATATATATAACTAGTAGGTAAGCTAATTTATTTATTGTCTGACTAGCTAGAGACTGCAAATCGATTAAACACTTAAGCGGTGCGTGCAGTAGCTAAGCTAGTTAAAAATAATATTATTGTTCGCTTCGCTCGCTGTTGTGGCTGCTAATGCCACAGTTGACGACACAGTGGGTTGGGTTTGGGTTGATGTTCTTTGTTGTTCACCCAGTCAGCTGTTCGGGGTCGAGACAGATGGGGGGAGGGGGGAGGCGAGACTGGTTGTGCGCGCGCCTTGCATTATTATGTCGCATTCGTTTTATTCTCCTTATGTTATGTTGCTTTGTGCAACTCTGTAGGGGTACGTTTTCTAAAGTTCGATGGTGATAATAGTAAATTTGTCGTGTGCCAGCCATGTGTCGACGCTATCCCCTTGCTATGATAATTGATTGCAATCACAACGCAAGATTGGGTTAAATAAAAGCTACCAAGATACCTAAAATTTTAAAGTTACCTGATAGATAACTGATATTTTTTAGTCATTTCGCTTTATTTCCATAATTTCTTAAATGATACCTATACCATACCTAGGTATTTAGCTTCGAACTGCGAGGATTCTTGATTCTTCGTAGTTCGATCAATTCCAGTCAATCGAATTACAAGGAAATTTAGGTTCTTTCTTATGGTTCGATCGATCCCCTCCGTCGCCGTATATAATATTCTCATAACTTCATAACAAGACATTATATTCTTCGAACTACGAGGATTTCTAATTCTTTGTAGGTAGTTCGGTGAATTTCAGTTAATCGACCCAGGATCTGATGATGCAGCTGCTACACTGTAATATAAAACAAACGAAACTGTAATAATTGAAAACGGTTTCCACAGTAGGTACCGTTTTGACGTTTGCTCGATTCCAACTCGATCTCGATATTCTCGATCGCGTCGGGAGTAACCCCCCAGGACCTAGGTATATTTAGCAGGTATACCTCCGTGTGGATCCAATGAGCATTTTGACTTATCGGACCTGTGCGGAGGAGAGTCCTGAACTCGCCGGGCTGGCCCCCGCCAGGCCTGGAAGTCTATAAAGTACCTCAGCGTAAAAAAGAAGGACCTAGGTATCTGGGCACCGAGACGTTTTGCGAACAGGACCTTATGAACCGCTAAACGAATCGAAACACAAAGAATCTGTTCCGCGTGGTTTGATCGCTCGAACTACTCGGACGGGAATCGAACCCGCGACCTTTAGAAGTCCGGTCCAATGCTAGTCCGAGTCGAGGTAGATACTTATATTATTAAATGTGAAAGTTCCTTTGAAACTTGGAATTTAAATGCGAGTAAGTAAGTACCATTACAAAACTGTAACATTACTTATGGCTGCGTTGCGTACTGTAAATGGTTTACGGCCCATTTTGTGAACGCATGGCGCGTCACAATGCAACTACTTATTGCTTGCAGCTAACTGGGTTACGACTGAATACAATGTTAATCCCGTATTACGGCCATAACTGAAGAGGAAGTGGCCAAGGATGCCAAATGAGTTAGCATTATGTAGGTACTTTATAGAAATCCCACTGTTTGTGTCATTTACGAGATTTTATTATTGTCGAGCTTTTCTGAATTAAATGTTAAGAAGAAGTAATTGTATATGTATGTAGTAAATTTCGAGGAGTCTTCCGCAAGTAGGTACCTAATGCATCCTTTGATTTACTATTACATTACATGCAAGCATCCATTAAAACAATTAAGATATTTTTCAAATTATCAAGATGCAAAATTTCTACTCACTTTTCTTGTGCTAAAAAAAGCTAAAGCTAAAGCAAAATTAGCAAAAGATATAGATGTGCTAATAAAATAATTTTCAATTTTTAAACAAGAACAAAATGTTTAATAAGTAGGTAAGTACTTAGGTACAGCTCGCGCAAATTAACTTGTTTTTTATTTTGCGCGAATTTATGTACCTACTGCAAATTTCTACTGCGCAAGCCTCATTGTCTATGGTTTAGTTCAAGTTATTTTACTTACTTTAAATGCTCTATTTTCGAGAGTGAGCTCTCAAAGACTGCAAGCTTTTGTTTGTTGCTTATCTTATCCTGGGAGGCTGAGCTTGAAGTGCGTGTCAGCCCTAACGAGACACTTGGCAGGCCTAATGGTTCACACACACAGCACGTCACGAAGGGCTCGTCGCACTATGCGCCGAAGCCGGATATGTGCACAAATGTCTCGGCTCAGTTGTTCCACATTGTGACGTTTGTGGAATAGATTGTGCTAAGATAATTACTTAGGGGTGTGGTTAGCAAAATATTCGTATTTTGGTGAACAGAAAAATCTATTCGATCATCCAAAATGGTTACTTGGTCAGCAACTTTTGGCTAGCAAATATTTCTAAATCAATCGGCAAATTAATGTCGTGGACTGCTCTAAATTTATTTAAGCTGCAATCAGTGACCTGCGTTTATAAGTTTTTGATGAGCAATTCAGTGACCCACGTTTAATGAAATTTTGGTGAGTCATTCAGTTTTCATTCTAGGGTATAAGATGGCTGGCCGTTTTGGTTGGGACTGGGATAAAGAATGTTAAGCAACTATGAAAAAAGGTCGGGTTTGGGATGGGTGACCGTTTGGGGCTTCAATAACGACTGGTATGGGGTATGGTGTATGTGGTACATATATACTATACCCCATACTCCATTAAGCCGGTCCGCAACAATCAATTTTACGCCAGCCAAGTAATGTGGTGCGAAAGACCACAGAACTTCGAGCACACCACACAATTTTCACTCGCGCTCATGTGCACCAAGATCAAGTTGCTTTTCAACGCTTGGGCGGCATTCTTCAAAGCAGGTAGAAAGTAACCTTTTGCGGTGCAGTCAACTGCTTGCGGTTACCTCGGTTGGCAGCCGTCGGCTTGCGTACAGTCGGCGTCAAACATGAAACAATCAAAACCTGGGAGAAACCGCACTTTTTCTAATGAAAACCTACGAAAATAAAATGTTTGTAAACAAACCGCCCATATTTCATCTAAAAATTCATTGAAACTCATCGTACAAGAGGAACAATTATAAAAAATGTTTATTATGTTGTTTACGAACCTACGTTCCGTCCGTAAGCTGGATAGATGTAGAATGGAAAAGACTTTTAAAAATGTATCCCCTGTACTGTACTACAACATTCAAAGCGATCGTTTATATTGTTACAAACAAACGGCCTTACCACAAAAGATTTTAAAACACTGTTCAACAAGTGTTTAACTAAGACACTGTTTAAATGTGACGCTGTCACTTTTTTGACAGCATTGTTTGAAAGAGACGGCATCACATTTGAACGGGTTGTTCCGTATTCATCCCATGACGATTCATCCCAATTCTTCACTCATCCCAAATTGGTATTCCTTACTCAACCCATTACATTATTTTAATATATTTTCTTAATTCAACCCAATTGCATTCCTTACTCATCCCAAATAAATTTATCACTAAAAAGTATGGATAGCAGTACAATGATTAATATTTTATCAGAAAATTATATAGGAATACAATAAATTGAACTAAGTAATACTAAGTACTTATGTACTCATTAGAAATTAAATATGCATGTTTTGTATGTACCATGTGTATTATGTCTGGGTGTTATCTATGTACCTATATATTAAGTATTTATTTACCAAAAAGTAAGTATATAAGAATATATTTATCCACTATCTAGATTACATAACACAGTTTTTTAATGAAAACCACTTATCAGCTAGATAATTGATGTGATTGTAAAAAAAAATTATTTTTAATAATATTATTTGTGTTTATTTTACCTTTTTTATTTTTGAAAATATGTTTTTTTTTAATATAACAACAATAAAGCAAAAATGAACTGAGTTTAAAATATTTCTAATAAGTGATAATATTTTTATTCAGACCGTACACATAAATCTTAAATTTTTGGGTGGCTTTACGTAATGGGTTGAGTTAGGAATACTTTTGGGATGAATAAGGAATTTAAAATGATATTATTGTTGTGGGTTGAGTAAGGAACAAAACTGGGTTGAGTAAGGAAAAAATAATAAGTGGGATTTGACGTCATGGGATGAATACGGAACAACTCATTTGAACAGTGTCTAAATTTAACAGTGTTTTAAAATCTTTTGTGGTAAGGCCGTATGTGTTCTAATAAACCGACTTCAAAAAAAGGAGGAGGTTCTATGTTCGTCTGTTTAAATATATTTTTTATGTATGTGTACACAGATTACTCGAAAACGGCTGGACCGATTGAAATGATTCAAACGTTACTTCATCGGGTTTGTTCCCAAGTTGGTCCTATTTTTTGAAAATTATAAACCGGTTCAGTAGTTTTTGAGTAATCTTGAAAAAACTGTATTTTTTTAGGTAACCATTGCACGAGTTTTTACGGATGTTCAGACATAACTTCTTTGTTTATGAACCGATTTAGATGATTCTTGTTCTGTTAGAAAGGGGATACCTTAAGGGTATTCTCATTTTAATTGCATTGGCATTGGACTTTGGACTTCGAAGATACACAAGAGAACTCTTCATAATCAAATAGGATATTATATATTACATTACGGTAGATTTCTCATCAGCCATTTTTATTGCTGGTGCTGGGATACAAGCCTTACTTATGGGTTAATGAATGGGATGGGCCATAACCCACCGCGCGGGCCCAATGCGGATTAGTGGGTGTTAATGAGTGCAAATGCAGCTGTGACCAACGGCTTAACGTGCCTTCTGAAGCACGGAGGAGCTTTTTTAACTTTATATGCATATTTATGATCTATGTATTTGATTGAACACATTCGTTGTTCCGACATATTGACTGTCTCTCTATACCTATCTCTCTATAATAATATGGATATATTATATTTGACTCTGACTGTACATTCATTAATAGGGAGGGGTGCAACGAACCGACAGACACAATGACACTTGCACTCGTGCTTCTTTGTGCGGTTGTGGCGTCCCTATCACAATAGAGGACGTGTTTTTTTATTCTATTGACGCCGGCTCGTGCGTGACATACTATTTATATTAGTTCTTTATAGAAAGCTTAAAAAGAATTTTCAAAGAAAATCCATCCAGAATTAATGCTTGTAGTTGTAGTTTTGAACTTACTTTCTCTCATCAGTGACGGTGTTTAGGGCTCTTCAGCCTATAGCGATGCCCAGAAAAATCCCCCTCGATGGGGGTCGATTGACTTTCTCCGGCGCGCATCCCGCAGTGACGTCACACCCCAGATCTGGGTCAAATGAGTGTCCCATATTTGGGGCATGCTTGCACCGCCACTAAACTGCATTTTGGCGGGTAGGCAATCGATGTTGAACTCTGGGCTGACTCGAATCGTAAAACTGTAAACATTTAAGAGTTTTAGTATTACTTACTAAAATAAGGTGACATACATTCTAAAACGGTTTTAGGATAAATTAATAAAAATTGGTTGTTACTAAAAACCTTTGGGAACAAATAAGGGTGACTTCCCTGAATTATTCAGAAAAGTTGAACTAGAAAACAGAGTATATCTTGCTTCTTAGAAAGTATTAATACTCTTGGTCATAGGACGCTTATTTATATGGAACCCATATTTTAATGGATTTTTTCAGTGTTGACCTAATCGTAATGGAACTCGTAGATTTATCCTGAAACAATAACTTTCATAATGTTAGCCAGCTCAGTTTATTATCTCTAAGTATTTTGACAACGTTCCAACTCGTGTACCTACCCTAAATTCCGCAAGGGAAGTATAATGAAAAGCTTTTATACCATAGAATTTCCTTTTATCCCGTAGCAAATAATGTGTGGAATTATTCCAAATTCTGGTAAAGTTTTATTTTATTTGGGACGAAAAAAATTAAACATAATGAATTATTAAAAAAGCCGTGTTGAAATATCGTAAATGAAAAAGTGCAATAACCTAAAGGATTCACAACAAAGATCAGTTCAATATGAATGGGTTAAAATGAAGTTGCTGAGTAACTCCCAACCAAACAATGATATGCTCGTGGAAAACTGAAGACTCTTTCAGTTTTCCACGAGCATATAGAAGATATACGGTTTTTTTCTCGCTAGTAAGTAGCCGATGTCAAGCTATAATAAGTTTTTTGCACCTGACAAAACAATTATTTAGGTTAACGCACCGAAAATGCGTTAATTATTTCGCCCACAATGGGGACGGTTACTTATAGCAGTCATAACAGTGTAATTAACCGAAATTAATTGCCTCACAGAGGATTTGTCTAAGAGAAAAAACCCGTTATAGGATGTTGCCCTCCGAAAAAGAGACAAAAAGTTGATAAAAATACTCATCACTATTAGAGCTGTCTTTGTAAACACAATACCACATAGTAAGGAGTCTGATACTTAGGTCACGCATAATACCTAATTGAACTTACTTCATAAATGCAAATATGGGATATTCATGTAGGTCCCTAATCATACCCCTTTCTCTTGCGCCTCCATCTTTTGCTGTAATTGTGTTGTGTTCCTTTGAAGTTAATTAAAACAGCGACATTAATCTTATAATGTGTTTGATTTTATGGCCATAACCCATCAATCACATTGCAAAATCACGCTATTTGTTAAATAACTTTCTGTGCTTCATCAAAAAAATATATGTGAACAAATAATTTGGGGATTTTACGTAAATTTTCACTTAATTTAACCGACTTAAAAGAGGAGGTTATCAATATCAAGTCGACGGTATATTTTTTTTTATTTTTTTATGTATGTTTTAACATAACTTCACCAGTTGTTAACCGATTTCAATTATTCTTTTTTATCTGAAAGAACATTGTTCTAGTTCAAACTGAGTTATTCTTAGTAGCTTCTCTTGTAACTTTCGTGTTATCAATAATAAAAATGTAAACATGCAAATTCATATCTTAAATAAATATATTTTCCTAAATTCTTTAATAATTATTATGGTCGTATTAAGAACATTCAGGCAAACTTATGTGCAATAATAAAACTTAGTTATCCTACAGTTTCCATTCTAAAGATTTCCTATAGAACCTTTTGTGCAATTACGTAACATTGCAGTATTTCATTGTCCTTGCATTAAGACAGCATTATGGCAAATAATGACACTAGCTATTGTAGTAGGTATTTAACTAGCGAAGTCTATCACTCACAGCTCACAGTAGAATTAAAAATATCGTGAAGTTTGATCTCGTAAATCTCGTAGAGCTAAGTTATTCGAACTCAAATACTATCGAATAGGTACTTAAAGATACTGATGTCAAATAATTAGCAATTAATACTAAACAATAAATTGTTTTCTTTGATATCTTTTAGGCACCTGCCTAATCCTAACAGAATACATAACTGAATCCAAACTCAACCAACATGATTTTCAATTTGAGCATAATTAACGCTTCTAGTGATGTTATTCGGATTAAGACAGTATTTGTCTAGGTTTCTATTAAATAAAAAATCCAAAATACTAAACCAAATAAAAATTAATGCGATTTATAGTTTTGTATGAAAAAATCTTATTGACATTTATTTCGAATTGGGTAAGTATTTTGAACTTTTTATTTAATAGAAACTTAGACAAATACTGTCTTATGCTCAAATTGCAAATCATTTTGGTATTACGTTTGTATGAAAGCTCTCAGTTCGCCGGACTCAATGGGCGAATAATAGAACAATTAACTAAATCATGATGTTTTTACCCAATTTGAAACAGTTGTATAATTAATCAATTGAAAAGAATTAAACCGTCATTATAACGAAAAAAAAACAGAATTGCCATGTGACCACAAACTTGTCGTTACATGAGCAACAAGAAAACCTATCGTTTCCACCAGACTTTTATCTATATTTTATTCACAGATCGTTTGCCCTACTAATTTCTGTCAATCGCCTACCTAGTGAGGGTAGAAGGCAATCAATTATTGATAGCTACTAGTGGAAAATGGCTAATCAATCGGCAATTGGAAATAGGCGGTACTATGTAGAAATATTTTTTTTTGTTACTGACCTGTTGTTCGCAGCATTTACATTAGAAATAAATATTTTGAGTAAAGAACGCTCGTATTGCAGCAGTAGTTATTAGCATTCTCGGCGTTTAGTGACTCGGTAGCTCAGTGGTGAGAGTATTGTACTGGACTTCCAAAGGTCGCGGGTTCGATTCCCGTCCGAGAATATGAATAGCGAGTCGATTTTTTTCTAGTATATTATTTAGTATTGTATGAGCTTTAATGTTGTGGAACTAACTAAGTATCACATTTCTACCTTACCACACACGCTCATGTTTTATTTTTAACCGACTTCAAAAAAAGGAGGAGGTTCTTTCAAAGTTGATTTTGAATCGTTTATAGTTTTCGTTTAGAATTTTCTCTTCACTTTCAGATTAATTTTCAATGGTAATGCTACTAAAATACTATAATCTGATTTTGTTAAAAAAATATCTAAACATTATTCTACTTTCACATAGGTAGGTACTTAAAACTTATTCTACTTTAATTATGTAAAATCGATCAAAACAATTAAATAAATTCAATTCTGCACTGTAACTCACATTATGTGTAGACAATGTCTTAAAAGAGCTATGCTTGTGTAGCATAATAGCAAAGCAATCCTTTATTCCCAGTCACGTAGCTCGGTTCAACGCCCTCTCGTAGCCAGCAAAAGAAAATAAAAACTTCGCCCGTAGAATTCGCAAGCATTTCCGCTGATATGAACCAAGAACGGATGCCCTGTTTAAGTTGCCTAAAATCTGAATTTCAATGTCTCTAGCTCCTATACAAGTAGGTGCCCAAGCTAATCGAAAATCAGAAACGAAAATTACAGAATTTTCAGGATTACCTAAAAACTACTGAACTGATTATTGAAAATTTTCAATAAATTAGACCAACTGGGAACAAACTCGTTGTCCGTTGTAATAACGTTTAATCGGTTCGGCCGTCTTCGAATAATCGGTGTACCTACGTACCCTAGGTACACACGACAGCACGTCAAGTTATACAGTTAAACTATGAAAACAGCTTTTATTACGTAGGGTATAAAGGCGGTCTCAAGGTCAACATGTATAGTCGGAGGTGCCACCGTGTGTAAATAAAACAATAATATACGCGACGAATTTGATAACATCGTTCTTTTTTAGAAGTCGGTTAAAAAGGTTATCTTGTATTTTTATTTACTGATGCTCACACTGACAACGAATAATATGGGAAAACAGTTCCAATAATCGACTGCTTGTTGCTTAGCTTTACTGAAACATGAGTCATTAATTTCCGTACATTACTGCTTTATTGTGAGACTTGTAGAAAACGTAGAAAACAGATTTCATTGGTAAAGCCTCTTTTTATAAATATTCATGAAGCGAAATACATTTTCCTGAGTTTCTTTTTTCACATATTATAGGTTTAGGTTTATTAGGTTTATTGGCAGCTGTGCCTACGCGTCGGCGATGGTCACTTCCACTTCTACACCCGGCTCAATGTTTATGCAGGTGATCTGAGATAGTGAAGCACACTATCTCAGATGGAGAGTGCAGATCGATCACTCTCTTGTTGATCCTCATCTGGAAGCGGTCCCAGGTCTTGGAACCTTTCACCACAAGGGGTCTTACGGGTGATGATGCGAAGGATCTTGGTTGGCATGCGTACTAGGCCCTTCACGCGGAGTTTCTGCTTCTTAGCTCCGTTGATGAGGTCAGCGCACACCTTCTCCAGCGATCTGACATTTCGGGATGTCAGCGTGATTCTGATGCGATGGATGGGCGAGATCTTAGCCTGGGGCTTCTCGATGTCTTCTCTCTGACCGTCTACGGCGGTGGCTGCCATTTTGTTGCGATTTCCCGGTCGAGATAAACAATTTTAATTATTAAAATTGCTCAGCGCTGAACCTGAGAAAAACTTCGTTGACAAATTCACTGACAGAGAGGTACCATATCGCGTACGATCATGCTTACGTAAATATAAAGAGAAAGAAGAGAAAGTATCGTGTGTGTAAAAATTTGTGTGTGAGAATTTCCAACAAATGTTAAAGAAAATCATGGCTTTTACTCGCTAACTAGCATTTTCAATATTGGAAGTATTAGAGCAGGTTGTTTTAGCTACAATTATGACAGCAAGACTAAAGCGCCTCTAGTCTTTACAGTTTTTATGACTTCGCAGTAACTATCAAGTTTTCGAGTCTTCTTCTTGTCTGTCATACGGTAAGGAGTTAGGCTGGCCCCAGATCTACCGGTTTAATTTCTTTAACATCGAACTTCGGAAAGTCTGCCGGGCTTCAACTTAAAACAGATAAATCAAAGTAAGAAGTTTCGTATTGTAGTTATTTAGGCCCGATTGGGGCTCGATTTATCTGTTTTAATTTGAAGCCCGGCAGACTGTAGCCCCTGGGGCCCTAACGGCTAACTTTTCGAATTTCGGCGGGTCTGCCGAGCTTCAACTTAAAACAGATAAACCGAAGTAAGGACTTACGTATTGTACTATTCGCCGAAGTTATTTAGAAGATATCGATGTTCGTGTGACATCATGAATTGAGGTTCGCCATTTTGGCCCGATTGGGGCTCTATTTATCTGTTTTAATTTGAAGCCCGGCAGACTTTTCGGAGTTCGATGCGTTAGCCGGTACGGCCCCTGTTCAACTAAACCAGCAAAGCTAAGAAATGAAACCGGTAGGTCTGGGGCCAGCTTAAGAGACACGTGCCGTGCGATCTGCTGCAAAACAATATGTTTACCAATGACACGTCCCCATTTTCACACTCATAATGTGTAACACAAAAAATATAGCACAACAGCACCGGCTAAGGTCATTTGGGTTGACTTAAACATGTGTCATTTCATATCCGGACATTGTCTTTTTGTCTACGATGTAAAATTGTACATACGAAAGTATGTTAAAAATTCAGGACGCCTTTACGATGCATGCCGTTGTTGTATGTGCGTCTATTGCACCGACGTATTATTTTCCATAAATTTGTCTATGACCTAATAATGAAAAAATAAAATTTTATTAAGAATCTGGTATTCCCAGATGTGACTACCGTAAACTTTGAAAATCCCTTAGTATTAAGATAAATAATATAAGAAAAAATCGACTCACCCGTAGCACCTCAGACGGGACTGCTACGGGTGAGTCGATTTTTTCTAGTATTTTTTTTATATTATTTATCAAAATATAAAAAAATAGCATTGTGAATGCGAAAAATCTAAATTTAATAATCCCTTAGTACTAGAAAGCTGTAATTTGGCATGAATATTTATATTAATTACGCCAAAAAAGTGGTAGAATAAAATCTTAAAATATTTTTAGTGTACCTCCGCTACATGTTTTTAATTTTGTTAGAGTCAAGTGTCCCCCCCTCCCCCCCCTCGCCCCCCTTTACCAGGTAAACGGTCGCTTTTGGATACGTGAAAAAATTCAGGACAGTATTACATCAAATTAATTTAAAAGGAAAACTATTGACGAGTAATAGTCGATCAACGGAAAAGATTTCGTTGGAATTTTCTTATTAAACAGATAAGTTTATACTTAGTTATATTCGTTAGTAGTGTAAAACGAGGAGTAAATATATGTTTATAGCCATATTGTATGGTATGAGGATATTACTACGGAACCACTGCGCGTGGCCCGACACACACATGGCCTTTTGTTTTTGTGGTTTGTCTATCGTTCTACATACATATTATATATGTAGAACGATAGATATATACTCTCTGTGTTTCTAGAGCTTTGTTCTTTAACACTATTAGGCAGTAAACATTTTTGTTCATTGAGCCTAGGTACTTAATTAAATTGAAATTGTATCTTTCTTAAAAGAAATAAAAATAAACTTTAATTCTACACAAAAACATTATCATTTTCTCTAAGCCTCACATTCAATCCACTATACTTATGTATTCTTATTCTTACTGTTATTAAATAAATTATTAAGTAAGTAGGTACACACGACAGCACGTCAGGTTATATAGTTAAACTGCGAAAACAGCTTTTAATACGTAGGGCATAAAGGCGGTCTTAAGGTCAACATGTATTGTCTGAGTTGCCGTAGTGTACTTAAATTGTTACAAAAAGAAGTAACTATGTATTCTGATATGTATTATTCACGAAACGGTATTCATCGTCAGCATGAATATACGGAAGCGAGTTTTCGAGTCGACATACTGGTGCCAACATTTAATTTTGTTCAACTGAAGATATTTGTGGTTAGATGTTTACATTTGGCAACTATTCTTATAAATTACTTGTATGTTAGTTATATGTCCTACTATTAGATGTTAATTGTTCAATCACGCAAAAACGGCTGAACGGATTTGGTTGAAATTTGGCACACAGGTAGTTTATAGCATGGAGTGAAACATAGGATACTTTTTATCAAAGGATTTTCTGAACGTCCACGCGGACGAAGTCGCGGGCAGAAGCTAGTTTGAAATAGTAGGTACCGAGATAGGTAAAGGATAGCTAGGATCTACTTTCAAAGACTGTTAAATAGGTTCTCTGAGTGCTACTTACTTATGGTTACCCTACATGAACCATAAACGAAATTATGATATTTTTAGAACCACGCACACGGACACTTGGTGAACACTAGCATGTGAAATAACGACAGAAATAAAGAAATAACGGAATTCATGCATTGTAAAGCCGTGGTCGTCGCAAACGTTGTAATGTCAAATTTACGATCACGACACGAAAATTCGTTATTGGAAAGGTGCTGTTGAGTAAGCCCGCAGGGACATGAATTTTTTTTTTTTTATAAAAAAAAAAAAAAAAAAAAAAGGGGCATGAGTTTGATCTTCCTAAAGACGTTAATTTTTAATATAGTGTAGTGATTTCATGAAAAGAGCTACAGCACCACCTTAAATGTTTTTTTAAAAGTTATAATGCGGTGCTATTATTATACCGATGTGATGTGTGTAATTATATCTAAACACCAGTTAGTGATAGCTCAATATTTCTTAAAAGTTTGTCTCAAAGTTATCCCCTAAGGAAAAAACAACTTTTTGAAATGCTTTTTGTTGAAATTTTCAATTTTGAACACGTTCTGAAGGTTTCTATTAGAATCACCTACCCTACACGTACATTAGTTTGTTGTTAATAAACCTACATTTACACGTGCCAATTATTATGTGCTAAATATCTCACTTACATAATTTACCTTGTAACTTAAGGGCCTTGTAACATGAGCCAACTAGCGCCGCCAGTCGATTTTATTTTATTTATTCTAAATAAGCCAAATTTCTTAAAAAAGGAATCAGTCAAGGTTTTGTTAATAACGTCTAATGTTTATTGAATAACTTTACACAGTTTGAAAAGGCATTCAAACAGTTTAAAACGCGATTTTGTTAAAAGTGGCCACTGTTGGTTCAAACCCGTTTTTAAACTATTGCACGCATTTTGTAATGTTGTAACGTTATTCAATAAACACTAGACATCATTCACAAGACCTTGACTGATTCTTTTTTTAAGAAATTGGACTTATTTAGAATAAATAAAATAAAATCGACTGGCGGTGCTAGTTGGCTCATGTCAGCCCCTTAATAATAAGTATCATAACGAAGTCATTTACATACTCTTTCAGTATCATTTCTATAAACATTAACACTCACTCGTGACTGGCTGATATAGAACATGGTATGAAACATTTTGCTAAAATAGAACCATGTTTTTACGGATCATTTCGTTTTCTCACAACCTTTCATGACTTCGCAGATCTAAGAAACCACAAATTACAGTAGAATTCCCGCTAAAATTTTGTGGTTTTGTATTGCTTTTGTTGAATGTTGTTTTTGCCTTAGTATCACAGTTTCAGTTTATTTGGTAGAGTATACGTACGTAAAGGTAACATATGAAAAGGGCTGACAGAAAAAAAGGATAGCTGTATAGCCATTCAGTCGTACCTTCGTATTAACTGGTGAAATCAAAATGACGTTTTTAGTCACTATGTAACTTTGTTGCAATCAACTCTGACAGAAAGCGCAGTTACATTGCTGCTTTAGTAAGAACCAATGTGACAACTATCTTACTGAAAGCAGCAATGTAACTGCGGTTTCAATCGATTTCAATCGAGAATTGTTAGCAAAAGATTTACGTTGGGAAAAGATATGTTTTTTTACCCGACTGCAAGGAAAGAGTTATGTTTTCGCGCTTAGCTTGTATGCATGTAATATTCTTTATTACCTTATGTCTTTACATACATAAACATAGACATAAATAAAATAAATTGAATTAAATTGCCTTTAATATTTGATCTTGTTTCCATCTTTTCAGTTGACTTGACTTTTGATGCAGGCGGGTTTTTTTTTAACATCAACATATCGATCACTCATTTCAATAATCTTTAAGATATACTTAGGCTTACTAAAGATTTCTCTGGTAAATCAACTGATTCATAGTAAACTTACTCAGACGATAGGAAGCCAGCTCTGCACAACTGAGAAATAGTTAAACTCTAAGTTAGAAAGAAATAGTTAAAGATAGATGATAGGAACTACTGAGAAACAGTTAAACTCTAAATTGAGTAGTAAAATCGTCACTACGAATTAACTGCTGTTGTCAAGTCTTCATCATATTAAAGACAGCAATTTACTATTATAGTAAATCCTATGGTCGTATGTTTACGACCGAGTCCGGATTTGAACCGGCTGTGTTGCAAGAGGAAGGGAAAAGATTGCATGACCCAGTTTCTGTATCAAATGGAAGAGTGTAGCAAAGCAACATATTTTACATGTTGCGAAGTCAAGTAATAGAATTTAGAATAATCTTATGTTTACTTCTCAATGTTAACTTTGACAGAGCATTGTTTATGGTTTATCGAAACGGTCAATCGTTGAAAAAAAAATACTTACTTACATGGGGTTCATTTCACTTTTCTTTCAATGAAAATTAATTTGTTGTTGAAAGATTTGTATGGTAATGTGAGTGATGATGAATGCTGGTGATCTACCTGCTGATTCTGTAACCAAACTCGAACCTCACTTCACTGCGCGGAAATTTTAAATCATAAATGAGAAAATAATAGGTGATTTTTTTAATCACAAAAGATTTCAGATAGCTACGGTAGCTACCTAAAACCTTTTGCAATCGCTAAAGTAGCTTATATTCAGTTAATTTTTAATAGCTTTCCGCGAAGTGAAGTGAGGTTCAAAGTAAGATGCGAGTTTGGTTACAGAATCGACAGACTGTACCCTACGAACATCTATTGAGAAAATAACGCGCGTAAGAAAATTCGATACAGTAATTTTATTAGGAAATTTGTACAGCGCCATTTACCGCCGCAAGCGAAATGAGATTTCCGATAGACAAAATATCTTCTATCGAGTACTTTTACGTGCGTTTTTTTCTCGGTGATGTTCGTGCTAGGGTTACTGTACCCCTACTTAACACGAACAGCTTTTCGGCGAAAGATGGCGCTGTACAAATTTCCCATTCAAAATTTCTCAATCGAACGATTTTACGCGCGTTTTTTTTTTCGATAGCTGTTCGTGCTAAGTGTACGACGAGTGTACGTGAGCGTACCATACCGCACGCGCTTGGTGTTGCTAGTTATTTCATACTTTTTGGTGAATTAAATCTTTTGCGTGGGTATTTTCTTATGGTTTTCCGTTAGTCTTGTATTATTTACCATTTGGATGCAAATTTTTGTAGCAAAGATTTTCTCGTTCTTTCTTTTCCAACATCTTTCAAAATTTTTTTTCTTTAACCTATCAAAGCCCGGAAAATGAGACACAATAGATATTCTATTGTTGTCCGGACGCATCCGGCCGCTCGGACGTTGATGAATTAAACAGTAATTATGTCTTTTACCTATGTACCATCGACAACACTTCCGCTTTACAACTAAGGTTAAAATTGCTTGCACTCTGCGCTGTCACTATCATACGTTTAGTTCGTGCAGGGGCGATACGCGCGCATACGATTTTTTCTGCAAAGTGGTAAAGCACGTGAGTTACCGATCGTACTCGTACCTACTGCTGGACAAGCACATTTGCAATCCTCGTCGTCGTCTGTTTCTGTAACGTTTGCCTTCTAAAGCAAAAATCACAATATTACTAATAGTAAAAAGGCTACAGGATCCCTTTACCTTAGAAAACTTTACATATTTATCACCGTTACGAAAAACAAAAACAAAAATAGATTTCTTACCCACACAGAATATGAATTCACCTTCGTTCATGTAATTCGAATATTAATATTCCGAGCGTCTAGCTGTCTCTCGTCTCGTCACGTCATAAGCTCGATGTTATTTTTCGCTAACATTTTGCCACAAGTCGAGAATAAAGAACTGGAAAATGTGGCCCCTATATAAAATCGGCTGACATTTTCACGGGGCCATGTTTAATTCAACATAAGAGGCTGATATGGTGCTTGATGGAGGTTGGCTTCGCACATCACATTACAGAAATACTGTTTTTGTTTAAAAGATACTGAAATAAAAAATACCGGAAATAAATTAAAATTTTATTTCTGACGACCTCCGTGGTCGAGTGACTTTGTACACCGGCTTTCCCCGGTTGGGTCAATTTAGAAAACGAACTTTTCTATATTGGCTCAGGTCTGGGTGTTTGTGATACCACCGTTGTCTCTGATTTCCATAACACCAGTTCCATAACACAAGTGCTTTGGCTACTTACTTTGGAATCGGAGCAATGTATGTAATGTTGTCAAATATTTATTATTATTATATTTGTTTATTTATTTAAATTTTTGCTTTTGCTTTGACATTATATCACTTTTGATACCTACCTAACACCAGCCTCAGTATAAAGTTCGTTGTAGCAGTAGGCAAAATCAGCAAAAATTGCCACTTAAAACACTTTTGCCTATTACTACAACAACGAACTATATTTTACAGAGGTTCTTGTTTGTAAATTAACTATAGAACTTTAACTTCAATCTGTACATGTGAATTTTCAATACATTATGTACTTGGCGAGCAATAAATTTAATTAAGATGAAGGCGCCACTTTGAGGGCTATAGGACCCTTAAATATTGCCAATGACTTCGATTTCACCCTGTATATGAAGAAGTTGCAGGTTGCCAAGTTATATTCAGTTAACTTAATACTGAATTACACGATTAATGTGTAATTCAATATCGTGTATTAGGTGGCATAGATTTTCGTTTGGAGACGTAAATTAAGGTTTCAGAAGCCTGATAAACGGTCTCGATAAGTTTTAACTTGAAACTCAACCATAAACGTATAAGAATTAAGAAAAGTTGATTTTATTTTTAGGAATAGTACATTACAATTTACATTACAGCCGAGAACGGGAAGTACAAAGCTTGATTTACGCTTTTCTCGAGAAATGCGTAAAAATAAATTTTTCTGTAAGTAACAATGTAATATTTAAATTGGTTCGTGTGACCAGTCATGCAGCCATAATGTTTCGTAAAAATAGCGCTAGCTGATGAGTTCTATCGTTTTGAATTTGGACTAGGTAGGTACTTGATCTGGAAGTAAGTAGATCTTCCATTTGGCCTTCATTCTACCTCCATTCCGACCATACTACATTTACCTACAAGTATTATTAAGAGGAAACACCACGGTCAAGAGAATTGATAAACTCTTATAGAAAGTTGACAAAATCAACGTTTCGTAGTCCCCAGTTTCCTCTTTCAAAACTAGACCAATTTAAATACGTTTTACATAAAAAATAAAGAAAGGAACACAGCCAAATGGCTGTGTTCCTATGTTTTGCTTTTTTATATAATCTCGTCAAATTTGATTGCTGGATGTCTAAACAATAGCATTTTTTTTTTTAGGTTTTTGGAGATTAATATCTCTTTTAATAATGATTTTATGAAAAAAAAGAAAACATAAGAACACAGCCAATTCATTCCTTTAAATTTTAATGAAAAAATATTTAAAACGGCCTAGTTTTGGAGGAGGAAACAGGGGACTACCAAACGATAATTTTGTCAACTTACCATAGGATTTTTTCAATTCTCTCGACCGTGGTGTTTCCTTCTTAATTTAGTTTCATAACCTTATCAAAACTTTGCCTCACTGTTCTGTTTACTACATATGTTTACTGCGCGATAACATACAGTCTGCCTGTACCACTATGATAAAACAACACGTGTAGATGTTTATAAACAATTAGTTTAACATTATAATACAAAAGTTAAATACACATGAATACACGTCGGTCAATATTTAACCATGTGTTGTATACGATACTTGCAAATAGCTCCGTGTTTTCATATGAAATATCTACTACATGGAGCATTGTTTTCCTGAAGTAGATAAACTCAATAGGTAGTTGTATAGAAAACGTTATTCTGAAAACACTTTGAAATATTGTTTTAAATGCCTCTTAAAGTAGCTGGAGATGAGAGAGAGAGAGAGAGACCGGTAGTAGGAAAATATAGACGATTCAAAAGCGCTTAATTATTAAGTTTATTTGAATAAATATATTATTATTTTGACTATGATTTTAATGGACTTTGTTGGCAACGCATAGTTTGCATCATTACATATCTACATTGGTATTAAATAAAATCGTTTCTTTGTTGTAAGTTCTTAAAAATATGATATACCTACATGCTATGTATATTATTTTTTAATCGCACAAAATGTACGATTAAAACTTAATGTATGATAGCGGAAATATTGACCCCTTTAGCGCATATAGATAACGATAATTTTCTAAGGCCGGGTTTCCACCGAAGCGGAGAAAAGAGATGTCTCATTTTCCGACTTTAAAAAAAGGAGGAGGTTATCAAGTCGACGGTATGTTTTATTTTTATTTTTTTAATGTATGCTTTAACATAACTTCACCAGTTGTAAACCGATTTCAATTATTCTTCAGCTTACCATCGCACGAGTTTTTACGGATTTTCAGGTATAACTTCTTTGTTTATGAACCGATTCCGATTTTTATTATTTTCTTTGAAAGGGTATACCTGAAGAGTGGTCACATTTTAATTCTATTGGTATTGGACCTTGGACTTCGAAGATACACAAGGGAACTCCTCAAAGTCAAATAGGATATGTTAGTGATTGTGATATTGGTAGGTTTATGACAATCCAAAACAAACCGAGCTGTGGTCTGCGATGTTTTGGACTAGACTTGGACTACGAAGTACGAAGGCACAACGGAACTTCTTAAAAACAAACAGCGTGACTTTTGGAAATTAAGTTATGGGCGTTGTACATACCATAGAAAATATTATATGAAGTTAAAAAATATTTACACGCTTACATACCTACCACAAAAAAGCTTTTTTTTTAAAGAAAAACCTTCTTCAATAAACCTAAAATAAAAACAAAAACAACTTAAAAATGAAATTCCTCTAAAAAGCAAGAAATAATATTTAAATTATTAGTTACGCATATCAATATTATTAAAACACGTCTATTGAAGTCGGGTGGGGCGGGAGGACAACTTCTTTTCTTTTTCTAATTCTAAAATTTGATTTTGAAGCTGTTTTTGTTTTTAGGTTTTTTTCTATGAAATATTTCTAGATTATTTCCACGCTTAGCTCGCGCGCGGCACAAGATTCTAAAGAAAAATGAGACATCTCCTCTCCTCTCCGCTTTAGTGGAAACCGGGCCTAAAATATTATTTGTTCACATTAAAAAGGAATATCATCTGCTGCTTGTATTCTTCACGTATTTATATGTCAGTCTAGTTACAATTAGGAAAATTGCGCATAAACGCTGCCAGACGCCTTCAGTAGGTACCTATTAAACAATTACTTATATGAGTAAATGCCGTAAACAGCCAATAAATGTAACTGCTACGCTACCTACGCTATTTTATGCCTTATTTTACATAAATACTTACAAAATATTACAAGTATCAACAACAACAAAAAACGGTCAAGAGCGAGTCGGACTCCGAGGGTTCCGTAGCATCAATCTAAAGAGTTTACTATTTAGAGACATCGTTTTATTTTTCCTGTAATCTTTACATAAACTTCTATCACATAAAATAGTTTCAGATTTTTGTCTATGCAAACTTCGGAGATAAGGGGGGGGGGGGGGGGGAGAATTCTTTTTTATTAAAAAATAAGGGTTCCTTTCTACGGAACCATTTTTTTGTATGCCGAAGGAAACGCCTTTACGCGCTTCCTCCCTTGCAGGTGAGCAGGGAGGCGGTATGTGGTACTCGCCAGGGGACCGCAACATTCAACGTTGCGGCTCCCTCCACGACTGCATGCCGTGATCCCACCCAGCAAGTTGCTTGATGGGATCTCGGGAGGAGGGATTTGGTACGGAACCCTAACAAACAATTGTTTGTTTGTTTTTGGTAGTAGGCAATTGCCTACTTGCAATAAAAAAGTACTTTCATAATAATTAGGTAGGTCTGTATAATAAACGTGAATACTTTTTTTCATACGTTTTATTTGTACTTAGGTTTGTTCAAGACTGTAAAAGATTTCCAAGAATGATCTTTTGAAGTCGTTGACTTTCATTGAAAGGTTTGCCTAAAGTCATGAACTGTAAACATTAATTTAACCAGAATCGTTGGTAATATTCAGCTCGTTGGCAATCGTTGCCCTCTCACGTCGATGGCAGCGCTCCCGCGGTATTTATAGTATTTGTGACGCATATTGCAACTCGGAAATCACCGTACTCTGAGTACATCACATCGAACGGGAATCGCATTGAAAACAACAAGATTTGAAAGGCTTTTGAGTTAAGATTTTAAAGTCAGAACTAAAATTGTAACTCTAAATCAACATCAATTTGTACTCATAGCATTAAAAGTAACTTCTCCACATTTTGAAAACTTACACAGAGCACAGAAGCCTGAGTGTTAGTGGTTAAGATTAGTGGGACCACGAGTAGCAGTGGGACAAAATGGGTGGGACCACGAGCCAAAATCAAGCTTTCAAATGTCCAAACCTTTGAGCTGGAATTGAATTCTAAATCTAATTTTCAAAGGTAATTAGACTTATCATCATACTAAGTAGACTTATAATAATTAATATATATGTATGAATAGACTATCATCATACTAAATATCATAAATCATAATCGCTTGCAGTTCTTTGATAAATTAAAAACACTCATGCTTCGGGCCTCACAAACTTAAAAAGTCTACCAACTCGCGTGTTTGCGAGTGATCACGATCGAGATTCCAGATGATAAACGGCCATTATCGGCGTAGTTCGGCGTAGCTCTTTGTCTCACAACTTTATAAGTTGCGCTGTTGACCATTAATTTAAGATGACTATGACACAACCGTTTTGCTCCTGACAGCGTTATCATGATCTTGAATGTCGGTTTGAGCACTTTTTACGCAATACGTGATACGAATAGATATCTTTATTGTCTTCGTAGAGCGGACGCTACCAGGGACATATGACCACGAGCGTTTGAACGAGGCGCAGACCAAATCACGCTCAGGATCACTCAAACCGACGCTAAGCGGTTTTTGTTCTGCGTCGATCT
This sequence comes from Catoptria pinella, assembly GCA_963556745.1. Classification (NCBI taxonomy): domain Eukaryota; kingdom Metazoa; phylum Arthropoda; class Insecta; order Lepidoptera; family Crambidae; genus Catoptria; species Catoptria pinella. The sequence goes on from OY750769.1 coordinate 10,609,314, forward strand.
ACAGTAATCTGACGCATACAGGCCGTCGATCCTGCATGCAGCTATACTATAACGACCTTATACGTCCATTGCCGTTCAGCTTAAATGAGCCAAGATTTACAGTCCTTTGTCAATTACCACGATTGCTCTGCTCGCGCAGCTTACAAAGAATTATTACTTAAATCTGACTGGAATAGTTTTATTATTCCAACTCTGACACGCTGCTGAAAGTAGGGCACAGTTATTTGTAGCAGTTACCATTTCGGGTGCCAGTTGCAGGGTGTGTTACAAGACGAGTGTGCATGAAGCTAGCAGTTGCTGAAAATATTTGGAACGGGCACTGCTTTGCGGCTATCGTTTATTCAAATGAGGGACACGGATTACAAGGCTGACGAGAGGCATCATCTTGACTTGACGATAACAGGAAGGCGCTAGAGACAGGCGCCTGTGACCTAGGGCGCGAGGTCAACACGGGTCATGTTCCAGCCTTAACTAGGTCACAGGTTATTGCTTCGCCGAGCGCCAATGAGAACCAAAATAAACCTTTCTGATTTATGAGACTACCGATGTAGCTTTCGAGTTCTGTTGCAAATATGCATAGCGGATTATGACAACTAAACATTGTTCTTCGAATATTGTTTAGTGCTCTTTCGAGCGTGACAAGAAATAATGTTAAGTGTTTGTAGTCAGTTGCGTTGGGGCACCAGGAATTCATGATCGATAAAGATAACTCTGGTTTTGTGTTGCCGCCAGTTTCGTAAGATGCAGGTGAAACGGAGGGCAGCAGGTCGCTCGGGGCGGGGGCGTGTCCGCTTCAGAATATAGGTCGCGGCTTTTCGCCTTTCTTTTACGGCGGAAGCGTGTCTGACTTCATTGTATATGGCTCTTTCATCTCTTTCATTTAACTCAAGCACGCGCATAGAAGGGCTATAATAATAGATTATGAATACATACAATACCTAGCGACAAGCGACGCCATTTGCCGAGTCATGGCTGCTAATCAAGGCAATTGAAACTTGATACGAAAATAGCACGCTCACGTTATTCGATTCGAGGTAATGTAACTGACTTGTGTAGGTAGCTACTTAATGTAAATAAAATTATTCGTTTTGGAGTACCTATTACTTATAATTATGAAAAGACTAATTTGTTCACCTCTGTTTATTTCCGATAACGAGTTACGAGTAGATAGTTATTTATTTGGTTGATTACATTTTAGCATGATTCCAAATGAAGTTTTGGATGTTTTTCGCTCCCCTGATAGTGATATTTATAGTTTTTCTTTTACCTCCTGAACAATATTGATATTCACTTGATTTCATTGAAATTCTCTGTCGCTTCAGTACTAAAGGCTCTGTAAGTATTGATCGCAGAATGCTCTCCGCAAAATATGTTACGTCCATCCAATCACATTTGACAGACAATCCGTTGACAGCCATTTCGGAATTGCGAGCCATTGGTTCAAGGAAATGTGATTGGTCCGAACTCCGAAGTTATTTACAACTTTCATAGTAACGATTTCAACGATTCCGTTTGTTTGCCGCAATTATAAGGTTAGTTCGTTGACTTATGATGATTTAAAATAATATTGAAAAACGTAAAGATGACGAGTTATAGTGATATCTGGAAGAAAAATCCATGCTGCCCCAGCCCAAAATAAATTGGGTTAAGGGTAGGTCTTGGGCAGGTGGATAAATTAACTTGCTTTAAAAAAACAAATCAAATACGACCACCCTTTAGGCACGTTAGGTCCTATCACCGGAATGTCCAGTCGGTTCGTTATTGCAATTCATGATTCAGATTTCACATTCTAAAGCTTAGTGTCATCTCAATAGAGATGTAACCTCAAAATGAAAGAGGGTCCGTTCACCTCTGCGAAGTTCATTAAAAAAAATCAATTAACGGCTGACCCTAATGACAATCTAAGGGCAGTTAGTGCTGCCAGCGTAATTCAATATTTTTAGACAGACCCTGCTTTTTTCTTTTGTGTAAAGGGTGAATTAATTTAGCTCTGACTTAACGGGAATATAATGTTCTTAATAATTGGAAGAGGTGCTTATGTAAAGTGCATATTGGCGAGTTAAAACGGTGATTCCATACTTAAACCCCTAATATATTTTCAATTAAGTATTAGAATAATTTATAAAGAAAAATACCCTACATAAGAAATATTTTCAATCATAAGAATATTTTATAAAGAATAATTCCCTACATAAAATCAGTTTGGTTTTTCTAATGGCAAAAGTACTGCTGATGCTGGAATTGCACTTTTGAAGCACATCTTTGACGCTTGGGAGGTAAAACAAGATGTAATTGGCATTTTTTGTGACCTTTCTTTATGTAAGGAAAATAAGGAAAATTTAAAGTTTGTTTGAATAAAGAGTTTTTCAATTTCAATACTCAATTTTAATATCAATTTAATAATCGTGGAATACGTGGATCGAAATTCAGATTATTTGAGTTTTGTTGAGTAAATAAAGTGTTTATGTAAAACTAGAATAATTTGAAGTTAGATAAGTAAAGAAAGTTAGTAAAGCGTGATTTACAATTAAAATGTTTACAATCCTTGTTCGCATTTTGACATTTTTTGTAACAATAGTTAAAGTAAACAAACTCTTTTTTGTTTGAGACAAGAACGGAGCAAATAAGTACATTGATTTTATTACATTCAAGATTTTCAATCCTTTTTTCTTGTTGCAAAAATAGCTGGATACCTTACTTCGCTAGAAGTTAAGTAAGTCCCGTTTTACCGTCCCGAAGTATTAATGCCACTGAATGTTTTTCGTTTTATTTCTCTGGCTTTAGTTTAATTTACGACCGCATTTCGACTGTGGTTTACTAAGTAGTACTTATTTCAAATTTAAACGTTGTAGATGTAGCATTTTACGATTGCTATTAAAATGTAGATACTCTGTAAAACTTCGTTCACATTGATCAGCATGTAACGAGTCAAGCTAACATATGGCAGACACGTTCTAATGGCAATTTCAAAGAGCATACGGGTTGTTGGTACCACCACAGCAGAACCCTAGATTTTGATTTTTAGTTGAGCAGCAATGTACGCGTAACAACTCGATAACTCGACTTTACCGCGAGCAAAAATAGCTGTTGTTGTACATACATTGCGGGTTTATAAAATTTTGATATTTTAATTAGGTACTTTTTTGTAAATTTCGATTCTAAAAAAACACTCAACTTTAGATAGACTTAGAATCATGAGTCGACTATGCCTTGAAAGTTTTCGCTAGGGTGCTACTAACACCCTGTATGTATGTATGTACCGCACCATATTTTTGGCAATTTACACATAAATCAAGAACTAATCAAGCTAAAGTGTGTGGTGCTACGTCAACGGTTTACTTGCTTATTTCATCAGTATTATTTTAGATAAAAACTAATATTTAAGTGGTATTGAGCCAATTTATATCATTTTGTCGGCTACCCGCACGCAATCGTAAAAATCGCTAAACCTTCCTAAAAAAAACCTAAAAGCAAGAAATAATATTCAAATTAATAGTTACGTTTATCAATATTAATAAAACACGTCTAATGAAGTCGGGTGGGGCTTTAAGAATTAGAAAAAGAAAAGATGGTCCTCCCGCCCCACCCGACTTCAATAGACGTCTTTTATTAATATTGATAAACGTAACTATTAATTTGAATATTATTTCTTGCTTTTTAGAGGTATTTCATTTTGAAGCTGTTTTTGTTAAAAAAGGAGCAGTTATCAACTCCTCCTTTTTTTGAAGTCGGTTAATAAAGGTGAATCTGGTCAGTCAACGTACTTAACATAACATAACATAATTACTAACTAACTACATATTAAACTTTTGTAAGTAATTTTATTAATGCTTTTTTAGTAATTCGAGGATGACGTTTTTCGGCTTTAATTTCATGCAGTAATTTAAGTAGTTTTAAGCTGTTTTCAACATCTTAAACCCAAACCAACACCAACACCCAAATATCTTAAATAAATGAACAGTTTTAACAGCGTGGCCCGACACGCACTTGGCCTTTTTGTATGATCTTTCTGCAACCCGCAGGCAGGAGACATGACGAATCGAGACAACCCGTTGCCCCTGCCCGTAAAATGAATTTAGTGTAAGTTTTGTGATAAACAACGTTAATTACTTTTCCCAACCTATACCTACTTAAAAAACATATCTACAGGTTTCTTGACTCGACGCCTTGATATGAGTAGCTTTAGTATGTCATGCTCACTTTAAACATTTCTGCGGTAGTATCGTGTGAGGCGGGTCGTTAAGTTCCCTCAGTTGAGCGAAACGATGGCTGGTTCATGCGTCATGCTCGTGAACGGGTTATTAATATCGTATTTTCTGATAAAGCTGATAAGTATTTTGCGCCCATTTTTCTTGTCAGCTAAAAGACGTCATAATGGGTGGTAGAGTAAAAGAATTGACGATTTAAAAATGCTTATTATGTGAGCTTATTTGAATAAAGGATTTTTCAATTTCAATTTCAACGAGTATCTACATTATTGTCATAATGTCTTAAAAAGTTGTTTTTATTTTTCAAGAAAATGTAAAATATTCATAAGAACTAAACTCAACAGTCGTTTTTATTGTCAGTACTGTCAGCAGTATTGTCAGTACCACAAACATCAATCGAGAAAAAACGCGCGTAAAAGTACTCGATAGAGTAATTTTCTATAGAAAATCTCATTTAGCTTTTTGGCGGTAGATGGCGCTGTAAGAATTTCCCATACAAAATCACTCTATTGATTGTTTTTACGCGCGTTATTTTATTCGATAGCTGTTCGTGCTACTGATGTTGATTTAGCTTGTGTGCAGACTGAGCGTTTATGTTCAATGCACAAAATCGTTGACCTCTGCTTGCTTACATTACAATTGATGTGCCGAAGTATTTTTGTTAATGAGGTTTTTTATTAATTCAAAACGGCTATTACATAGAATAAGTACAAAAATCATTTATCTCATAATCATAATAATCATAATCGCGCGTGAAAGAGACTTCATCATACTTAATTAAATCAATACGCTAGAACGGACTGTTTCGCTTGTCGTACACGCGACAGCACGTCAGGTTATACAGTTGAACTGCGAAAACAACTTTTATTACGTAGAGCATAAAGGCGGTCTCAAATTCAACATGTATAGTCTGAGGTTCCGTCGTGTGTACCTACATAAAACAGTTTCATAGACAAATATAGTTTTGGCAGAAAGTCCCCTATAAGTCGAGAAAAAATATAGATAGCATCCTTTTTCGAAGCAAATTAGGCTTAGATTAAAACAAAAAAAAAATTTAGGGCATTTACGGCACTTCTGGACCCCCTGAAGCTTTGTTTCATTTTACAACATAAAACGATGTTACTTTTATTTACATAATATAAATAGTTGTACTATACTATGTCGCGTGATTTCCTGTGACCTGACCAAGTTAAGTGCTGTACTTAAAAAATAATATTGTATAATAAAGTTGTTTTCCACTTTTGCGCACTTCAGTGACGCACTTAGGTATTCGAATAATGTAGGAAATTGTATTGAATACAATCAATCAATCAGTGAGTTTACGGAGTCAAGGGCATGCAGTATGTTATTGTTTTTTACTTTTTTCCTGCTACTGCGTATTTATTGTTTGTCGATATGGTTTTTCTTCGAAATTAAAATTTATCTACCAACCAAATACCTAGTTTCAACTGAATAAAGCAATCCTTGTGTAGATAAACACTAACAAATTTTCTTACAAATTGCTAAAGTCTAATGATTAGCGAAAACGAATTCATGACGTCATCATTACAATCAGTAAAGTCTGTGGTCAGCATCAAAGATACTCTGTAAGTAAAGTTCTAGATTCACGTGATTAATTATTTTGTCATCTTGCTAATTATTACAAAAGGAATTACCACATACCCAGCGTAAAAAAACGGGAAAAGGAATGGAATAATATACAAAAGATTTAACTATAAGCAGGCCAGTGACACTCGCCGCATTAGGTATGAAGCTATAAGCACGAGCAGGGTTGCCAGGTTCAAAAACACAAAAGCCGGACTAGCCGGACATTTTACCCTAAAATCGAGATATACCTTTTTATAGCTAATCATAGCTTTTTCTAAGCACATATGTCCGTGTTCCAAAAGCCGGACAATATTTATTACCGTCTTGCAAACAGCGGACAGTCAGCGGGGTAGTCATGTCGTGGCATTACTTGCGCCCGCACAGAAAGTCTAACAAAAGCCGGACAGGCCGGACGCAGTCAAATTTGGCCGGACAAGAGGTCAAAAAGCCAAATATGTCCGGCTTAATCCGGACACCCGGCAACCCTAAGCACGAGGCGGGCTCGACTGGTCGGGCCAATGCAGTATTTATTTGAATAATCTTGCGGAGTGTCCTTCTGTACTTGTACTATTAGGTATTCTGTGCAGCAGGTACACGAAAGGTGTTGTTTGCTCAAGCAGCAATCTATTTAATTAGTCTGCCATTCGGAAAGTTAATATCCCCAGAGAGAAGGAAAAGCAGCGTTTTTCTTTAGGGTTGACAAGTTCAGTTGTTCCAGCATGATCGCTATTAAGTGTTGACTCATTGTTTCTAAGAGAAAATTCAGTTTCATGGACTGAATACATCCTTAAACAGGATGGTGACTAAAAGTAGCCCTGTATTTGATCTTGTTTGCCGGGATCATGCGAATATTCAGCCAAACGTAACATACTACACTGTCGCACCCCTGTTTGTTTGGTTTCAGTAAATAAATGATCGCGTGTTCTCTCCCATGATAGTGTACAAAGCAATTTCAACCTAATATCCTAATAAATAAACACAAAATGAGTAGATGTTGGCTACTAGTTTTTCGCGAAAGCTATTTGTTTTTACAATCTGTACCAGTTGAGTTGATGTTGAATCGTACATAAAATAAAGACTATCAGAAACAAATTCCTACGTCTTACTTTCGTTCGTTTATCTTTTGACATGAAAATTATAATATAACATGCATTCTTAATAAAATTATCCCATAATTTCCATTTATCAATCTCATGTTTAAAATTACGTTTTCTAACATAGTCATTTGTTTTTTTGGCCATAATAAAAAATGCTTTCAATCTCAGAATACAGACCAAACTAGAACACACGTAGGTACAGTGAGATCTGAGAACTCAAGCACAGACTAGGCAAGTCAGAGAACTATTGCTTGTTTATCCAAAAAATAAAACCACCTGCACACAGGAGGTTAGCGAGGAAGAAAACGTCAAAACTACTCCGAAATAGAGTAGTTTCATACAAGTACAACTTGCTTCACTTTTAGGGCCATACGCGAGTTCTGGTTTGTTCTGTTATTCTGAGCTTTCGATCAAACATTGTGAAAAAGTAGCGTCACTTTACTAATGAAGTATTTTTTTCCTCACAGGTATAAATGAAAAGAAACACCTCCGAGTTGATGGGAGCAAGCAGATCGGATAACAATCCTATGGAATCAAAGGCTGCTGCTTCATAGCAGAGGTAAAGATAATTTAATTATTTAACCCTTTTTAAGGTTCCGTACCAAAATGGTAAAAAAGAACCCTTATGGTGCAACTCAGTCTGACTGTGTGTCACGAGATATCTCGAGGATATCTCGAGAACTACTAATGCTATCATCTTGAAATTTTGAATAATTTTTGATGACGTTTGCCCAAGTATTTTGCTTCCAAAGGTCGCGCGTTCGATTCTCGCCTGAGACAATCTTGGTGACAAGTCGAATTTGTTCTAGTATATTATTTAGTATTGTATAAAAATAGCATTGTGAATGTTAAAATCTCAAAACTTACTCCATTATTGTTTTCCAAAATGTTTGCGTAACGAACACAATTAATGTCTTCTGCGTTACAAGTTATATTTAGTAAGTTTGTCTACCCCTTCACAAGTTTTAACTAATACAAACGACCTTTAATGATCTAGTAATCCCAAAAGAGTTACGTTACTTAGCTGATAATTAATTGGTTGAACAGGAATCTTGGTATCGTTATTTTCCTGGACAAGCATGCTACACCTTAGACCACATCCTGTTTACCAAGCAAGTCCCGTCAAATGCCTGCCCAGTTACCAATAAAAAAAGTCAAAAGGAATTACCCTAGGCAGTGTTGGGCAAAATGTAATCTAACTACTAATTCCTACATGGATTACATTTTGTAGTTAGGTATCAATATAAAAGATTTTATTAAATAATCGTAAAAAGTAGTTAAAACATTTCGATTACTTCCTAACTACAGTTAGTAGTTGCAATCACGATTACTTTCATGATTACTTTTTGTTAACTACCTACTAAATAAAGAGTTGTTTACGGAATCACCTAGTAAAATATCGAACAATCAATCAACATACGAGTAGAAACAATTTTTACGTCTCTACTTATGTAAACAAAATATTCTTAAAACTAAAGTAATCAGTAACTACTTTGCTGTATGTCTGTATGTTATTGCTGTAGTCAGATTAAAGATTACTTTAGGAAATCTGATTATTTATAGATGTAATCATTGCTACTTGTAGTTTACTATTTGTAGTCGTAGTTAGAAATCGGATTACAAAAAGTAGTTTATCAAGCCCAACACTGACCCTTAAGTTGTGGACAAAAAAAAAACTTTTTTTTACTTTAAAGTAGTCTATAAAAATCAGACAAAATTAACTCTTTGCCGCTTGAAATAATAAAATTATACTGCAAAAACATAGCATCACAAAGCAATGGTTTTTTATCATTTTGTGTCTAAATTTTTTCGTAGCTTCTACGAATTATATTCGTAGCGCGTAACGCTTTTTGGTTCGTAATTTAAAGTAAGTAGGTAAAATATGTAGTATGTGTTGTTGTTTTTAATGAATGTTTGTCCTAAACGTATCATGATAATGATGTTTAAAAAAACGATTTTGTTAATGCAAACATTAAGCTAATGTTCTTTTTACTTCGTTTCATATATTATTCCTAAGTGTATGATAAAATTATAGTTTTACTTTGTAAACCTATGAAAGCCAATAATGATGTGTTTAGCTATTAAATAAAATAGCAATACACTTTGCATTGAAAAATCTCAGAATATTATTCGAGCAACGAACTATTAGGTATTCTAGTTGTATTTAGATTTGCTTATCAAATCTTATAGCTAAGTTGTATCTGGCGATGGTGGTATCAAATAAAGGAGTATTAGGGGGTTCTAAATTTAAATTCTAATATTTTAGATGTAGAAAATTCATATGCCATCTTTCATTATTTTTCATTATATTATCTTTAATGTATAGCGTAACAGAAAATTATAGAAAGGTAAAAGAAACCCGGGCGCCCCTTCGCGTGGCCTGCCGCCCGCCCAAGCTCGACGAGAGCAACGATGTTAGCTCGAGAGCGGTTTTTCCCACGTCCATCGCGCGGAATTGCAAACATGTTGTTTATCTGTCAGAAATGTAAAAAAAAATTGTTGTAGCGTTCGTACTCAAATATGAGGATGGGCGATGTAGTTTCTAAATTGCGCGAATATGGCGTGTTTCGCCGCTATCTGTACGCTCAACGTTCCAGCTGAAATATATGAGCTATTAAACTGCACAGCGATCGTGTATCCAGACAGACAACAAAAGGTTGGGGCCTACCATGACCTCTGTGGAAGTGTTATTGCAGTTCTGTAGTGATAAGACGCAGCCATAATACCATTATGTATTTAATTTCGCTATTTTGTGGCTCTATAGCCACGAAATAGCGAGCGTAAAAAGAGATGTCCCAAAATGTATGGAGTCTGGGCCGCGTCCATGTACAGTATAAAATAACTTAGACACGAATAACAGTTTCTTACCATCCAATTGCTATAAAATAGCTTTGTTTTTAGGAAGGAACAATATAGTTCGAATGCAAACAACAAAAAAACATCATGGCGGAAGATGTCATTTTGATGTTTTATGCCTGTTACTGTCCATCAGTTCACTAACTGTGTGATCTGTGGTCAGTTTTGATATTTCGATTTTTGCAAAACTCAACTCTAAAGACAACAAAGCCTCAGAAGAATTCTTCTGAGCGAAAAATAACATAACGGAACCACAGACTAAACTCATTTACAGTGACAGTGTTTTTACTAACGTAGTTTGCCATCTTTGACGCCTAATTTCGAGTAAAAAATATGGGTTTGTTTTTATTATAACCACATAATCGTGGATTAGATAAAATTACTCAATTAAATTAATTGCATTTTTCTCAGAATCAATAATATTTTATCTATATTTTGAGATGGTGTACACATAGACGTGGCCCGGTTCGTGACATCTCCTTTAACTTTTCATCTTTACGATAAAAAAAGCTAGATGGATATCAGAAATATAAAAAAACATCAGAGATTAAAACTGAACTAAAAATTCTGTAATATAAACTGCGAGCTATTTTATGCCAACTCTCGGAAAGCAAGTATTTTAAAATCCTTTAGGATATAATTATCATAATATATGTAGCTACAGCAAGCTTGGAGCAACGCTGATTTATGTTTTCGCGGCACTCTTTTGCAATAATCTCTATGTTCGCGGGAAAATTAAGAATTAGGTAACTCTCAATCTTTAGGTTAGCTGCTGGTATAATGACTTACATTTGCAATGATTTAAGGTGATTCGAGATATAACAAAAACGCTCGGGAGAAGTAAATTGAAAATTATGAGCTGGGAACACCGAGTCGCCGAGTCTAGTGAAGCTTAAATTTTAATTTATGATTCGGCTTAATTGCCCTCGAATCCGTTGCTCTGGCTACACTGAATGCTGAATTATTTACATTGAAACGGTGTTGAACCTGATTTCAGGTGCGATATCAGGATTTATTCGGAAAATGTCAGGAAAATATGGACTTTTCAAATGAATACTGGACGTTTTATTTTTTCTATTTTTGAATTCGATGTTTTAATCAGACTAAGTTATTCTGTGATCAGACTTAATTATTGTCGTCTATTGGATTTGATGTAAAGTACTTAGTGGCTTATTGAACTGAGCTCAGATAACGTTAATTACTAATATACTTAAAGAACTTAATTAGGTTGTTGTTCAAACTAAGTTGGGGTATAGTAAAATTCAAAGTGTATAAAATCAGTAAGGACCCTGAAAAGTTACTAATCAACTATCATTTTTAGAATAGCTGGACGACGTCTTTACACTTGTTAACAAAATTTAAATTATGCACGTCAGAGATGATCAGACGTTTCCCGTCTGCTCCGGAGGCAACTCTCATCGAACGGTCTGGAAGGCAGACACCAGACGCGAAAGCCAGACAACAAAGGCGTGCACCTAAACAGTGACTCACGAGCGAACCCTATTTGACTGCCATACTGGTGGCTTACAAAAATACAAGTACTGGTTCAAAATTGGCCATTTGTTTATAGGGTCTTGTATTTTTTATTAACATAAACATGACATGCATTGAATTGAATACTTAACTTACGTATACCCATTTAGAAAAACGCCCTTTCAAAGGACTCGAACACGGGACGTTAGCAAAGCAGGAAGGGCTGTGTTGCACAAAACGGCAGCAAGGAATAGTGACTACCCGTTTATGTGTCAAGATCAACACTATCATCGTCATAAGCCATTCAATTAATCCCAGTGCTTTGCTGGACCACAGCCCAGGCCTTCCCTGTGGTTCTTCCTATTGGTTGAAACAATTTAATGAGACACTTACGAGGACTAACTGCCGTACTCAGAGACGTCAATTGAGTTTAATTCTTCATTAAATTTGGTGCTATCTCTTTCTTTTCCATAGTGATAGTATAAGACGACACGATACTTAATGAAGCATTAAACAGTACGGTAGTGAAAGTACTTACTTAATTGCAAATAAATAAAATCAAATGTCTATAAAAACAGACAGACAGACGGACAACAAAGTGATCCTATAAGGGTTCCGTTTTTTCCTTTTGAGGTACGGAACCCTAAAAATGATAAGCTACTAAAGCCAGTAAAATTATGTTAATACTAATTTATAGAATATAAGTATATCAATTTGTCTTCGTCATCAATGAACCAAATGTTTGTTTCTTAAGACGCCGACGAACAGTGAGCTTCCCATATAAACGTAATACCAAAATAATTTGCAATTTGAGCATAATTAACTCTTCTTGTGATGTTATTCGGATTTAGACAGTATTTGTCTTGGTTTCTATTAAATAAAAAATCCAAAATACTAAACCAAATCAAAATTAATATGATTTACAGTTTTGTATGAAAAAAAATGGCATTTGTTTTGAATTGGGTTAGTATTTTGGAATTTTTATTTAATAGAAACCTAGACAAATACTGTCTTAATCCGAATAACATCACAAGATAAGTTAATTATGCTCAAATTGCAAATCATTTTGGTATTACGTTTGTATGGGAAGCTCACTGTCGTCGGCATCTTAATCGCCTGTCGCTTTTAAGATCAAAGCGGTTGTCTTAACATAACAGGTTGTCACTTTTTAGATCAAAGGTCATTTAATACTTCGAAGTGAAGTCTACCCATCTTGTTGACTGAATGTCAATTTGATTTTTAAGGAAAATTATTGGGCCCGATAGGTCCCGTTTACTCAAGTAGATAAATAAGTTACCGCTAGAGTACGGAATACGTTAATGTGCGCATTAGCATGAACTAGGTAATCTGCTAAATTACCGGGTTCGAGCCATTAGAGTGCGAAAATTTTACTAAAGTAGTAGATTGCACTTTACATAGTTAATCTCCATATTAACGGTTACTACACCGTTAAATCGCAGTAGACAGTGAGCGAAATGGCCAAGGCTTCACTATTGATAGTAAAGGAGAAGCGGCACTCGCCATAGAAAAAATGCCTAACTTGTATACAATTGAATTTGGTCTTAAAATAAAGCCAATAATATTTGCTACATTGATCAAGTTCTGTCTTATTTTTAGCGCATGTAGAAAAAAGTTATTTAATTATGAATATTTTTTGATATGGAAACACTACAGAAATAACGAGTCATTGAAAAAACGTTCTATTATCCACATTCAATTTTCAAAGGGCAGAAAGTCACTATGGAATGTAAAAGCTTGGCTGCATAACCTATAATTATTTTCCTTTTTTTCGAAATTAAGAAAACGAAATGTCAATTTGACTTCTTATTATTTGGCATTAACATTTTATTTGGTTGACAGATTAGAAAATTTAAAAAGTATACAACTTAAGCATAAAAGGCCAGGTCTCCTTTTACAAAAACGTCGTTTCTGACGCTTCGGTTGCCGGCACGCTCTCGCGTTTTCGGTCGCAGTTCTAACCTTACCTAACCTAATGAACTCGTTAAAGGATCATTCCCACAGCTCCGGCGCGGCGCCGGCGCGGCACCGGCACGTCCGTCAACTTCACAGACGTGTGTGAACAAGCATTTCAGATCACCGGCGACGCGCCGGCGCCTCACCGGCATGACAAGCAGGGTTGTCACTTTTTTGTTTTAATAAATTGTTGGTTGCTATAATAGGTAGAAAAAATATAATGTTTTAAATTTCCATGGTTATTGACATTATTAGAATAAACAATATCGGGATTTACACCATGTACCTGTTTATTTTTGAGACACCGATATTTCGGCGCAGTTGCATGCGCCATGGTCACGGAAGAACTGAATGAAATCAATCCAAAGTAAATAAAAAAGAAGGTAAGAAAACATTATCACAGAATTCGTAAAAATAGTGGTGCAAGCGATTTTCGACCTTAGTGACGTTTGGAATGCGGATGTTTTTTTCCTATATTCTCATTCACTAACTTTGAGGTTTCTCTAAAAACAGTTAATTTGATAAATGTCATTAAGGTTGAAAATCGCTTGCACCCGTTTTTTAACTAGAGATCAGTAGACAAATGTATTCTGACCGTACAAGCGATTTTCGGCCTTATTGACATTAATCAAAATCACAGTTTTTATGAAACAGCAAAGTTAGTAAACGAGAATATTATGGGAAAAAACAACCGAATTTTCATACGTCCATAAGGTCGAAAATCACTTGCATCTATTTTTAGGTATTCTGTGATAACGTTTTACTACCTTCACTTTAAATTATCTTCTCACATTCTCTATTTAATTTCTCTAATTTGTATGAAGAGAAGATTTAAAATTTCCCCAAATACGATTGCTTTTATTTCGTTAGATAACGTTTTGTATGAAAGATACGTTTTGTATGAAAATAAGATTATTTTATCTCCAATAATAAAAAAAAACCTAAATTTCGTTAAAATCCTCCTATCTACCAACCCTGCTAGTCATGCCGGTGAGGCGCCGGACGTGCCGGTGCCGTGCCGTCGCCGGGCCGTCGCCGTGCCGTCGCCGTGCCGGCCGGCAAGTCACCGGCGCGGCGACGGCACGTCCGGCAAACAGGGTTGCCACTTTTTTGTTTTGATAAAGTATTGGTTGCTATAATCGGTAGAGAAAAAGTACATTGTAGTATAAAAATAAAGTATTATTATATTTCAACTTTCAAAAACATGCTTTATACTGCTTTTGGTAATATTTTGGTAACTTTATTAGACTTAATCCACCTTTTCCACTAAGTTCAAGTAAAGATACTATTTTTTAAAATTTTCACTAGAATTATCATTAGACAATGTACTTGTACTATTATGTATTCTGTAATAATGTTTTACTACCTTCACTTTTATTTACTTTGAATTCGACAAATTATATTAAATTATCTTCTCACATTCTCTATCACTTTGTATGAGGAGAAGATTTAAAATTTACCGAAATACGATTGTTTTTATTTCATTAGATAACGTTTTGTATGAAAGATACGTTTTGAATGAAAATAAGATTATTTTATCTCCAATAATAAAAAAAAACCTAAATTTCGTTAAAATCCTCCTATCTACCAACCCTGCTAGTCATGCCGGTGAGACGCCGGACGTGCCGGTGCCGTGCCGTCGCCGGGCCGTCGCCGTGCCGTCGCCGTGCCGGCCGGCAAGTCACCGGCGCGGCGACGGCACGTCCGGCAAACAGGGTTGCCACTTTTTTGTTTTGATAAAGTATTGGTTGCTATAATCGGTAGATAAAAAGTACATTGTAGTATGAAAATAAAGTATTATTATATTTCAACTTTCGAAAACATGCTTTATACTGCT
Source organism: Catoptria pinella (assembly GCA_963556745.1). Taxonomy (NCBI): domain Eukaryota; kingdom Metazoa; phylum Arthropoda; class Insecta; order Lepidoptera; family Crambidae; genus Catoptria; species Catoptria pinella. The sequence goes on from OY750769.1 coordinate 10,624,346, forward strand.
TTTGGTAATATTTTGGTAACTTTATTAGACTTAATCTACCTTTTCCACTAAGTTCAAGTAAAGATACTATTTTTTTAAATTTTCACTAGAATTATCATTACACAATGTACTTGTACTATTATGTATTCTGTAATAATGTTTTACTACCTTCACTTTTATTTATTTTGAATTCGACAAATTATATTAAATTATCTTCTCACATTCTCTATCACTTTGTATGAGGAGAAGATTTAAAATTTACCGAAATACGATTGTTTTTATTTCATTAGATAACGTTTTGTATGAAAGATACGTTTTGAATGAAAATAAGATTATTTTATCTCCAATAATAAAAAAAACCTAAATTTCGTTAAAATCCTCCTATCTACCAACCCTGCTAGTCATGCCGGTGAGGCGCCGGACGTGCCGGTGCCGTGCCGTCGCCGGGCCGTCGCCGTGCCGGCCGGCAAGTCACCGGCGCGGCGACGGCACGTCCGGCAAACAGGGTTGCCACTTTTTTGTTTTGATAAAGTATTGGTTGCTATAATCGGTAGAGAAAAAGTACATTGTAGTATAAAAATAAAGTATTATTATATTTCAACTTTCAAAAACATGCTTTATACTGCTTTTGGTAATATTTTGGTAACTTTATTAGACTTAATCCACCTTTTCCACTAAGTTCAAGTAAAGATACTATTTTTTAAAATTTTCACTAGAATTATCATTAGACAATGTACTTGTACTATTATGTATTCTGTGATAGTATTTTCCTACCTTCACTTTTATTTATTTTGGATTTGACAAATTATATGAAACGGAAATTATCTTCTGACATTCTCTATCAATTTGTATGAAGAGAAGATTAAAAATTTTCCCAAATAAGATTGTTTTTATTTCGTTAGATAACGTTTTGTATGAAAGATACGTTTTGTATGAAAATAAGTTTATTTTTTTCTCCAATAATTAAAAATGTTCCCAAAATTTCGAAAAAATCCCCTTATCTGCCAACCCTGCTAGTCATGCCGGTGAGGCGCCGGACGTGCCGGTGCCGTGCCGTCGCCGGGCCGTCGCCGTGCCGGCCGGCATGCCGTAGCAATACGCGTTTGATTTGCCGGTGACATGCCGGCGAGGTGACTGATGTGTGTGAACAGTGTAGTACAACTTGTATGTAACTATATTTTTGCCGTTGACTCGCCGGTGGCGCGCCGTTGCCGCGCCGGAGCTGTGTGAATGATCCTTAAGACTTTCAGGCTGAGTTCTCCCCCGTCCCCCGCATTTGTAAAAACTGAATATTTTTTTCCACTTTAACGGACTTGACCAGTTAATCTGCACTCTAACTGATCTACGCACTTTAGCTACACGCATTGCCGGCTGCACATCCGGTATAACCTAGGTATTCTAAGTACTTTAACTAGGTATTCTATACAATAATTGTATAGAATACCTAGGTAAATCATTCATTTGTCTGACACTTTTTGAGAATGACTTTTATTATATTTGGTTAATATTTTGACTGACTGATACCTGTTAACTTAGGATTGAAAAATCAGCCGAAAAATACTAACGAAATATGTTAATAGTCAAACTACACGCAAGAGAAATTTCATTTTATTTGTTGAAAGTATAGATTAGTTCTCAATGCCAAGGTTAACTAGACTTTAATGAGTTCATTTACTTAAATCATGCTTAAACCAGCATTACGTAAATCACATAACGATTTCATACATTACTTAACTAACTTAATTTGGAAACAGTTGATAAATAAATTAGAAATACTCTATTGTAGTAACTAGCAAATCAGCATTTATAACATTACAATAATTACTAAATTGAGATTATTTTTTGTATTTAATCCACAGAATACATAAAAGTGCTAAACGTTTTATATATGTTATGGCGCGTTTCCTGCTCGTGTTTTTTTTTTCAAACATTACACAAAAACATAAAACAAAAACATTTGTTTTCATACACAAACCGTCTCCTAAAAATAATAATACAAACTAAATAAAGGGCATCTCCCGAATTAAATTAAAAAAAAAGCACAGTCATTTTATTCCACTCCATCACAATAATTAATTATATTTTAGCAAGCTTGCACTAGCACTTTTAGGTTAGAAAAATTTGCCACAATTAAAGAAAAGTTGTGCGCGTTCGGTAGTCGTCAAGAAATGAAACAAACCCTTCCTCTCTACCCCGCACGGGGAATGTTTTCCGTCGGCCGCGGAAAACAAAAACATTGTGTGTGCATACAAAAATGTGTATAGCCACGCCCCAATGTTTTGATGTTTTTGTGTATTGTTTCGAAAAAACTGTCGCAGGAGACGCGACTTTAAATAGTCAAACGCCGAAGCTCCGACGCTCCTAGGTTTGACTAGTGAAACCGCACTCAGGTTTGACAAGAAGGCTTAGTCAAAGTCCAAAACCAATAGCGTGTCAGCCTTTGACTAACCCTTAAATCTACTTAATTTGCACCTTATTATAACGCAATAAGATTACAATGACTAATGAGTGATGAAACGCACTTTAGCGTCGTTAGTGGCAAAACAGTCATATCAGCGGTCACCTCGCTGAATTCGTATCTGTCAGTGTACGGTGCGTCGTAAATGATTATGTTGTCTCGCCCCTATGATTAAGATTTTAGTACTTGCTGGTATCGATTCTTCGTACTTACTAACGACACATATAGTTAAAAGATTAATAAATTAAAGCGTTTGTTGACAAATATATCACGTTTCTGAACGCATCGAATGTCTGTCATGCATGTCATTCATCCCGCGCATTTTGTTGTCATTCGTTTTTTATGTCATTTGAAAGAGGCAACGATATTCTAGCGCGATCCTAAATAAGTGCAAAAAAACATTTTTTTTTTTTCGATTAGAACAGTCACAATGAAAAGAAAAGTTTGAGTAAACTACGCACACGCAGCACACTTATAATGACAGGTTGGCACTCAAGGGCGCAAGGTCGTCGCCTTATTGAGTGAAGTAATGCACTCTGAGTATGAGTAGATATTTATCTCATCAAGTGTGAATCACAGATTAGATAGAGATCCCCGTGCTGGACATTCAAGGTCTCCTTTGTTCTAAGTTAGTTTTATTCTATAAGAAGGTTAAAGAAATCAAACAAGCAATCATAAACAATCTTTATATCTTTTCTTTTACATTTTTTTGGCTAATAGTCAAATATTAGTAAGTTTGTCTACAGTCAATAAAAAGGTATCTCAAAAAGTTTTTCAAGTTATATTCAACGTTATGAGTTGTCGAACGTAAAATAAACAAAACCGCATTAAAAGCGGTCCATTCGTTTGGGAGCTAAGGACAGACAGACAGAGACACATACTCGTCAAACTTATAACAACCCTCTTTTTGCGTCGGGGTTACAAAATCGTTTTCTCAGAATTCAGATTAAATACTATAAGTTTTTTTTTTGATAAAACTACCTAATAATTTATTTTTAACAAAAAAAACTCTTAGTTTAATTTCCAAAAGTGTTTTAACAAAGCAAACTAGGTACTAGTTAATTTAAATATAAATTGTATAGAGATTAAACAATCCCAAGTGGATTTGCGATCAGTTCTCATTAGGTGATTTGTCGGTAGGTATTTCTGGGATGCGTTAACCTAAATAAATGAATGGAACACTGGAGAATATCAAGACACGTAGTTTGTTATAATCGAAATACTTTATCCCGTTGCGTTTAGTGCTGATTTCGTCTGCTAGTGCATAATTTGACGCAGTTCTCGTGTGCACTCGAATTAGCATTGGATAGGTACTTAGGTACCTATACGGTAAAACATAAATAACTTGCCCACTTATTTGCACGTTCGTAACGATCACACGCAAACGATTTGAAGTCCTAAAAACAAACAAGAGTTTTTTTTAATATTGTTGTTTAGAAGACAATCAGCATTTTATTTTATAACTTTCGAATTTAAAATAATGCAATCTGAAAAATAAAGTTGTCATTACAATTAAGTAGATTCCTTCCTTGCTCATGCATTTCCCGGGTCAGCATAATACTTAATGAGGTTCTTTTTCAGTTTTCTTACAGAAGTCGCTGAACAGTTTAGTACCACGTCGCACTCATTAACGCACTTTTATAATACTTGGATCTATAGAACATGCGTTACAAAATACTAATAAATAGGCCGAACGACAACTGACGTACCGTAAAACCACAATATAATGCTAATTTCTATTATCACTACATTTAAGGAAAGGGGTTTTCGCTACTCTTCTTATTTAGGCGCAATCGATCGACCATCAGCCATTTTTAATGTCCTCACTGCTGGGGCACAGGCCTTCCTTATGGGTGAATAAGAGAGAAAGGCCATAACCCACCACGCGGGCCCAATGCGGATTGGTAGGTGTTCCGAAACACGGAAGAACTTGAGATAATACATTTTTGGTCACCCATCCCAAGACCGACCCTTGCGAAAGTTGCTTAACCTCCGCAATCGCTGGGCATTAATCACATCTATAATGTGATATTTATTATCCAATATTCTACTAACAAAATGCATCAAAAAGTGTACAACATTTCGAAGTCCAAAGTTTAATCAAGTGTCATATTTTTAATTACACCTGTACAAATAGAGTGTATCGGTTATTCGTTACTCAATATCGGTGTCAGGGCAATTTGTTAACGCATAGTGTTGTTAATACTAAGTAGTAGGTAGTATTATATACTATCTGTGATACTAAGTGTATTTGTGTTCGATTTGAGTAAAGGTTTCAAGGCCTATGAGAAAAGTTAAGTTTACTTCTTATTGTATTTATGCTTGTTCTTGTTGAAGGTATTTATATCTTCATAAGTATTAAAAGAAGAAGGTGCAAATTAAAGAATAGTAATTACTTTACTTACTGCTATTTGAAAATATGAATGTAAAATCATCATTTCATGAATGCCAAAGTGATTAAAACGCTTGTTTTCGAAATCATACAACCTCATCAACCAATATTACTCGTAATAGTTAGATTTTTCTATAATGACCGGTCTGGGTGTCGATCCGACAACTTCGCAGATGAACCGAAGAAAGCACGAAAAATTTTTTCTCGTTAATATTTTTTATTTACATTTTTATCAGTTTTATAATAACCAAGTTGTACCAGTGATAGGTAGGTATACCAGCCCCCCTAGTATGACCAACTTAACACGTTATGATATAGCGATTTATCACGTTTAACTGTCAAAAGACAATGGATTTTGACAGTTGGGCGTGGATAAAACGCTATATCATGCGATATACAATGTGTTACAAAAGTACCCCTAATGCCGAATATGGTCGATAGAGACCATCAAACTGAACAACGTTTACTATGGGACCAACTCTAAAATCGCGAAAAAAAATCAGCTGTTTCATACAAAGAATAAAATCGAAAATATCAAAATGTATGAAACAGCTGATTTTTTTTTCGCGATTTCAGAGTTGGTCCCATAGTAAAAATTGTTCAGTTTGATGGTCCCTATCTACCACATTCGGCATTAGGGGTACTTTTGTAACACGTTGTATATCGTATATCGCCGTTCATGCTAGGGGGGCAGTTACATAGTTATTTTAAAAGTTGCATTATCAAATGTTTTTACATTTGTATCACACATGATTGCAGCGTGATGTGTGGTAGTGGTAGTGCGATGCTCCTACCTACAACTTAAAATTAAAAGACCATGATACTAAACATGTTATCGTACGCAACACTCTAAGTTCCAAGAACTTTACCTACGTTTGTACTATTATGTACTCCGTGCCTACGTACAATTTGCTAAGTACATATTATGTTTTTCTCGAACATAAATGGTCGGGCGTAGGCGTAGTCCACGCTAGAGACAGTAATAGTACGGTACACGACTATTCATTACTCTAATGGCTAGTATGGTATGATAAACATCCTTATGTTTGTCATACCATACTATACTATCGGTATCGGGAGCGACGAACCGAAGATTTCACGCTGTGGCAACGAAGTTTTTCAATTGAACTCGTGTTTCCCATTGATCTTTCATTTCCCTTCCCATTGACTCGGTTGATTTAAATGACTGACGAAACAATCCTACTAATGTTATAAATAAAATATGTGAAAGTTAATAATGTTTAGATGTTTGTTGCTCCATCACACAAAAACGCATAAACGGATTTGAATAAAATTGGCACACAAATAATTTGTATGTAATCTGAATTAACACATATGCCCGTTTGCACAAAACTTAGAATCGCCTAAGTCTTTTCCTAACTACAAGTTGATAAAATTAACACAGTGTCATTAACTTAACTGTCATGCAGCTTTCATGCGCCTATTTATCTTGGTCGAGTTGTAGTTAGGAAAAGACTTAGGCGATTCTTAAGTTTAGTGCAAACGGTTGATAGACTTTTTATACCGATAAACTGTTCCCCAGGAACTCCATAATAATATACGCGAGCAGAAAATCGTCTTCTATAAATCCCAACGAACCTCTTACCTCTTAAAAAAATCAAAAGTTTCCTCTATATAAAATTCAGGTGCGTCATAGAAAACTTGTTTGCAATACCGTCACCTCGTGACGTCGATTACCGCAACTTTAATTGTTTGATAAATAATACTCTGATAAATAATAAACAAGTACTTTATTTTGTAATACTAAATACAGAACCTTCTCCGACGCTGTCTAAAGAACAACTCCCCCCGTCTCATTGGACTCTCGCTAGCCCACGTTGGAATATTGCATAGGCACACAGTTTAAGTTATAAAAATCATGACATTCGGCCATCCGTCGTGGTGCAACCTCCTGGGTGCGCAATAACTAAAGTCACTTGATCAACTATGATCTACCCAACTTACATTACTATTAGCTGACATTCAGTTAACAATACTATGAATATGGTTCAATTACACTAATGTTCAACTATGATACAATACTATGAATATGGTTCAATTACACTAATGTTCAACTATGATCTACTCAACTTACACTACTATAGCTAACATTCAGCTAAAAATCAAATTAATTACACAAAACATAAGAACGAAACAAATTAGCATCTTTTACATTCAGCTAAAAATCAAATTAATTACACAAAACATAAGAACGAAACAAATTAGCATCTTTTTTTTATTTTTATTTTTTATTTTTTTATTTTTTTTTACATATTATTTAAGAATACTTATAAAAATCATGACATTCGCAAGTGATTAAGGTTTAGATTTTGAAGACTGTTGTTGCTGCAAAATTGACAAAGGCAGACTATCCTCTTCATCACTACTGGAACTGTCACTCGACTTATCCGTGTTATTATCAAGGATCCAGGGTCTCATTCGATCTGCTGCAACAACAGTCTCAAACGACTTCCGTTTTTTATCAAATCCGGATACATTACAAATTTTGTACCTATCGTTACCTAGAGCTTTTACAATTTTATATGGCCCAATAAATTTAGATAAGAGTTTAGTGCTATTACCTTTGTTATAAAAATTTGTTCTAGTTATTTTTATTAGATCTCCTTCTTTGTAAACAGCAGCAGGGGCTCTCCCGGAATCATATCGTTCTTTTTGTTTTTCCTGATTAGCTTTAATATTGGAACTAACACCATGTCTTATCGACTCTAAATTCTCTAAAGATACGTCTGTACAAACGTCGAGTTTGTTAGCCAAACTATCGCGAAGTCTATAACCAAAAAGAGCCTCCGATGCGGTTTTATGAGTTGTGTTATTAATCGTGTTGTTGACGCCCCACTGAATCTGACCCAGCCAAGTGTCCCAGTCACGATCTTCCTCGCCAGAATTATATTTCATTAGGGCGTGTAATATGGTTTGATTGAAGCGCTCAGCCTGTCCGTTTGCCCTAGGACATGCGACCGCGTTCAATACATGTTTAATTCCATGCGAATCACAAAATTTTTGGAATGCGCCTGAAGTAAAAGACGTGCCTCGATCGGATATGATACGAGACGGCAAACCAAAGTTGTAAAATATAGACTCAAGAACTTTTATCGTGGTTTTGGTTTTCGTGTCCTTAACAGCTTTTACAAAAAGATACTTAGTAAAACCATCCACAATGGTCAAAATGTAGGTATTTCCTTTTTTACTTTTCGTAAAAGGACCAAGATGGTCGATATGTATGGTATGGAAGGGAATATCTACCTTCTGAATGGGATATAAATGTCCTGATTTTCTGTTTTCAGAACTATCCTTATTATAAGCACAATTAATACATGACCTAACGTATTTCTTTACAAATTTTCTTAATTTGGGGAACCAGTACTGAGCCTGAATCCTCTCGATAGTCTTAGTTTCACCCAAATGCCCAATGTCATCGTGATTAGATCGACAAACCTGAAAGCGAGCACTACGAGGGACCACAAGACAATGTTTGTCAGCTACTTTTCTATAAACCCTTTGGTTTTTAACGATGAAATTTTTCTTTATATTTTTTGATTCCTCGTCACTCTCAGGTCTCAAAACTTTCATTATTCTTACTAGATCCGGGTCCGTCAACTGTAAGGTCAATAGCCAGTCTTCTGTGCTAATGTTATAGACAGTCGGTAAAAGGTCATCAAAAGTATCTGTCAGTCTGGTGTTACGACTCAAAGCGTCAACGTGCGCCATTTGAGCTCCGGGTATATACTCAATTTCAAAACTAATCTCACTTATCTGTAACCACCATCTAGCGATGCGTGGAATGAGGTCACGTTTGGTAAGTGTCGTCCTAATAGCATGACAATCAGTGACAACTTTGAAATTGGTGCCTAACAGATATACCCTAAATTTCCTTAAAGAACAAACTATAGCGAGGGTCTCCAACTCATACGAGTGCAAGTGTCGTTCTTCAGGGGTAGTTTGCCTACTGAAATAGGCTACTGGTTTTAGCACACGCGGGTTTTCCTGCCATTGCAGCAAAATGCCCCCTACACCTTGAGCACTCGCGTCTGTGTGGAGTTCAGTTTCCAGCTTCGAATTATAAAGTGCAAGAATAGGACGTTCAACCAGCTTATTTTTAAGTGTATTGAACGCTTGGGATTGTGCTTCCGTCCAATTAAATACAACATCCTTCTTCAACAAACTTGTAAGAGGTCGCGCAATCTCTCCGAAACCCTTCACAAATTTACGGAAATAACCTGCCAAGCCTAAAAACTGTCGAGTTTCATGAACTGTCTTGGGTACCGGAAACTCTTTGACAGCCAAAATTTTATCTTCGTTTGGTCTTATGCCTTGAGACGAGATTTCATAGCCTAGATAATTAATCACGTTATCGAAAAATCGACATTTTGAAAGCTTCAGGGTAAGTCTGTATTCACGCATTAATTTAAGAACCTCCTCGAGCCTAGCGAACCCTTGTTCTAAGTCTTCCGATGGTACAAGAATGTCGTCCAAATAAGCAAGGGCAGAATCAAAGCGCTTGGAACCTAGCATTCTGTTAATAAGTTTCTGAAACGTGGCCGGTGCATTTGCAAGGCCAAACGGCATTCTTTTGAATTCATAGTGGCCGTCCGGTGTTACAAATCCAGTAAATCGGCGACTTTCCTGCGCCATGGGGACCTGGTAATAGCCAGAAGCAAGATCTAGGGATGTAAAATACTTATTACCACTAAGATTGCTCAATTGGTCTTCTATAAGGGGAAGAGGAAAGCAGTCCTTATTAGTTTTACTGTTTAACGCCCTAAAATCTATACAAAGACGTTGTTCACCCGTCTTTTTCTTAACCATCAAAATAGGACTGGCAAAATTAGAATCGGATTCTTGAATAATATCATTTTGCAAAAGTTCGTTTATAATTAATCTCACCTGCTCTCTTTCAGAGTGTGACAGACGATAAGGGCGATATACAACCGGTCTATCGTCATTTAGTTCTATAGTCATTTCAACGTCTTTTGCAAGTCCTATTTCACTAAGGTTCATTGCGAAACAGTCACGGTATGATTGTAATAATGTATATAACCTATCTATATCCTTATTACTAACATTTTTGCCAACATTTATTTCTGACCGTTGAAGTGGCTCCATAGTAGACACATCTCTATTAATATGACTAACAGTTTGAATCTTTTTCTCTAAGCAAGGCATTGCACGAGCTAACAATGTTTTAGGTGATAATAACAGTGATTCGGACCTCAAGTTTGTAATCACAAGGTAGCCTTGACCCTGATCGATGTGATAGGTACCCTGATGTCCAGACGGGGGCAAGGATTGTTGAAGTCCCGGACCCTAGCGGTGAGAAGGCGAACGCCATAGCGGAGAAGCTCCACGTAGCGCTCGCAGGAGTGGCCCGAGTAGGACGGCCAGAGAAGACTGCTGACCTGCTGATTGCAGGCCTCGATGAAACCGTCCGAAAGGAGGAGGTGTTGAGCGCTATGGCGGAAAAGGCTGAGTGTAACCCTCAGTCGATCCGGGCCCAGGACATCAAGATTAGCTCAGAAGGCAGAGGGCGCATGCTGCTGCGTTGTCCGGTGGTAGTGGCAAAGGCGATAGCGAAGGGTGGGAAGCTCACGGTCGGATGGTACACCGCTAGGGTCAAGGTGCTGGCCCCCTTACCGCTGAGGTGTTACAAATGTATGGGGGTGGGGCACACCAAACCACGGTGCCCCACGGAAGTCGACAGAAGCATGCTATGCTTCAGGTGCGGGCAGCCAGGGCATGTAGCAGCCGGGTGCAGAGCCGAGCCAAAGTGTGCCCTCTGTGCCGACGAGGGTCGGCCCCATGGCCATGTGATGGGCAGTGTGAAGTGTCTCCCTCCGGCGGTCAAGGGCAACCGCCCAAAACACGGAGGGTTTGCGGCAGCCGAGGCACAGGTGCCCACTCCAATGGAGATGTCGGTCGAGGCGTCTCCAAGTCTGGCAGCCGAGGCGTCGGCGTAGCTGACGTGTGGGGTACGTCCCCGGGCGTTCCGCACTCATCTCCCCGGAGAAGAGTCCGGGAGCACCAGTTGGAGGGGGGGGACATACCATCTGTCCCCCCAGTCGGGGCCAGCGGGCAGTGGGAGGTGAACCACTGCCTGCATTGCACGGCCCTGGCGGAATGGGGGGAATGGCCAAACTTACCCGGCCATTCCCCGGCGGAGGAGGCCCGGTTGCGGGCAGACCGCGCGTCGTTGGGGCGAATGCTACCGCGGACCCCCACACACGGCGACAAATGCGGCGAGAGGGTAAGTGCCGTAGTTTTTTAGTGGGTATTCCCTCCTCCCGAGATCCCATCGAACCACATGGTTGGGTGGGATCACGGGAGGTAGTCGTGGCGAGCCCCACATACCCCCCTCCCGCTCACCTGTGGGAGGGGAAGCGCGTAAATGCGTTTTTCTACGGCATACAAAAAAAAAAAAAAAAAAAAAAAAAAAAAAAAAAAAAAAAAAGGTACCCTGATGTAAATGATACTCTTTGCTCGGTTCCGCACAAGTATAGCCATCTACATAAACGTCCCCACAGAATGTTGTATCATCATCAATTGAAACCATCACTAATCCTATTCTCTGAATTTCATTTGAATTTGTGGTCATTAATTTTAAGGAGTTAATAGAATTACTGATACTATTATCAGGACTGTTGTAAAAGGTAAGCTTACTGGCGTCTTTCAAGACAGAGACCGAAGGCAATTCAGTAAAGTCCTGGCCTATAAGCACAGGAGTCTTCAAGAACTCATCGTTAACCACGAGAACTTCAATAGACGCCTCAACATCATCGAGTTTGATCGTTACTAAGCTTCTATAGACGGGAATTACGAAAGAATTCCCAAAACCTCGTATGGCGGGTAAACCACTTAAGATTTTAGATAACTTTAACTTTGCGGCATCAGATTCACGAATTAGCGAGCATTCGCTTCCGAAATCTATAAAAGAGACCAAATCATGACCGTTAACAATAGCTCTTTTGTAAAATTTATCACTACTGTTATTGGTTGTGCAGATTGTCAAAACTTTACGATCGTCGTTAACGGTTTTAGTAGCACTGAACGGTCGAGGAGCTAATGGAGCTAGTTTACAAGCGGCTGAATCATGACCTACCCTAGAACACTTTTGACATTTAGTAAGAGGGATTGGGCACTTATAATAAGCGTGTCCCTTTGAACGGCAATTAAAGCAAATAACCGAGTTATCGTTTAGAGTCGACACAGGATTAGGACGATTAACCGGAGTATTGTCATTACGTCTTTTGGCAAAAGTTGGATCAGTGGGCTGCTGCGAAATTAAGAAACCGAGTAAGTCTTCTGGCTCTTTACAGTTCAACGCTTGGGCCCCGTTTCTAACGGATTTGTCAATAATGCCATGTATAATACAATCTACAGCCTTCAGGCCCTTGATTTCACATCGATTCAATAAACTTAATTTATCATAGAAATAGTCTCGGAGATTTTCATTGTAACGTGTAGTACGTGCAAGCATCTCTTCAAGAAGTCTCCCGTAATTTTGCTCGTTTGGAAAAGCTTTGAGTAACTTAGCCTGCCATTCATCCCAAGTAAAATTGACAGAAGGCAGGGCTTCAAACCACTTCTTAGCTAAACCCATCAGCTTTTGAAGTGCAAAATGCACGGTTTGTTTCTGGTTCCAGTCGTAAATACAAGCACATTCATTTACTTTTCTTATCCAACTACTTATACTCTGATATTTACTTGATGGGTCAAACTCGGGTATTACGTTATTAACCTGATTGTTGTTCAACTGCTGCGGCTTACTCAATTCAGCCTTCTGCACCGATGACAAAAGTTTCAATACCTCATCAACTGTAAAGCCGGAAGACCGATGCTCTGGTTGCGATACAGATGACTCGGGCTGTAAGCTCTCACGTGGTTCAGGTTCCGAAACTTGTAACGTTAGCGGCGGTGGTGGCGGCGTCACTTCGTTTGAAGATATATCTTCTACGACCCATTCACATGTACGTGAACCTTTCACGACTTTGCGGGCACGCCTCCCACCAGACGTTAGTGACAGCTGTCTTCGCCGCTTGCCTTCATGCCTCTTCCGTTCACGACTTGTGCGAACAGTTGGTACCACGGATTCCATTTCCTCGGAAAAGACCAGAAAAAAAGTATTAAATAACTACAATTACATGTTCATAAAATATAGGATAAGGACAAGAGTGACTACATATATAATGAGTATAAAACGATAAGAGAAAATGAATAACTCTCAATAAAATATGAAAAAGAAATTAGTTTTTCATTTAATTAATTTCATTATTGACACATAAAAACGGACTAAGTACCTATGTATCGTATCTTAACAAGGGGACAACAAATAAAGCATATACTGACTACCTTGTCTTAGGAAAATTGTCTTTGATTTGATGAGTTTACTTAGTTCCATAGGCTCAGGGCACACATAACCCTTCTATGTAATGGAACATACAAACCTCCATAAGATACGGGCGCACATAACCCACACACCTGAGATGGAACATACTTAGCTCCATAAACTAAGGGCACACATAACCCACGTCACATCTAAAATGGAACATACTTAGCTCCATATTGAAACATAAGGGCACACATAACCCCCTAACTTGCATTGGAACGTACATAGCTCCACAAGCTAAAGCAAGGGCACACATAACCCTTCGTTTTATAATAAAACATATTATCAAATCTAAACATGGAAATTATTGTTACTTTTCATTCTTTTTCGTTCCATGAAATTATATTATTTCACGCGTGAAGTATTACAGTTTTTGTTCCATACACTTGCTACTGTTTACTGTACTCTTGTAATGAAATAATGAATTAAGTATGATGAATGATAGCTAATTAGCGACTTAAATGAAATAATTATTATTTTGTTGTACGATTTTTCACATGCTATTCATGAAATGTTCCATGCCTAATCAAATCGTAACGGGAATACGATTTGGAAGTACCGTCAGCAAAATAATGCTCAACTAATTAATATATAAATAATCCCTAATGCATCTATGATTATGTTCGTACTTTAAGTGCAGGCCCCTAATAGATAATTATGATATGTTTACAAAGTATGTTTTAGTTTTAGATAGACACTACCATGTTTCGATCTATCTATTCTTAGAAAAGGTTGTGTCATATTGTTTCGATCTATCTATTCTTAGAAAAGGTTGTGTCATATTTTTTTTTTATGGATTTCTAAAAGTAATTACTTAAAGCATTTTTATTTAATTCAAATCATAGAACTTCATAGTACTAAAACAAGTATTTTTATTTATCTGCGCACTCTACCACCGAGAATGTTATTTCATGAACAAAGATGTTTGCACAAAGGGCGTCCTATTCCGCCGGTTTGGAGGTCTGTTATCGGACACTGGGTTGCGTAACACGTCACCGTCGGTCTCTACGCCACATTACGTATAAACAAATAGTAAATTGTATCATGATATCCTTATTCTAATCACGGTATGATAATACGTAGTCCTGATCTTAACACAACTTCTTTAGTAAATATTGCAACAATTACTATTTTTTTTTTTTTTAAAAATCATCTGTGAAAATTTCAACTGTCTAGCTAACACAGTTCAGTGGTGTTTTAGTATTAGGGTCCCGTTTTACCTTTTGGGTACGGAACCTTTAAAAAAATAAAAGTTTATTCGTAATACAATGTTGCAATAGTTATAAGCAACATTGTAATTATTTAAACAAAACTAAAGAAATCGTTCAAAATAACTTTGCTAGTCATAAATGATTAAAATTGTCTGCTTACCTTTATTTTTATCCTGGGGCTGGAATTCACCACCACTTCTGAGTTTTGATAAATAATACTCTGATAAATAATAAACAAGTACTTTATTTTGTAATACTAAATACAGAACCTTCTCCGACGCTGTCTAAAGAACAACTCCCCCCGTCTCATTGGACTCTCGCTAGCCCACGTTGGAATATTGCATAGGCACACAGTTTAAGTTATAAAAATCATGACAATTGTAAATACCTACTTATATAAAAATACCGTTTCATATCCTCAATAGGAAAAAATCTTAAAATGTGCATAAAAATATGATATAGTACATGTGACGAGGTATTTATATCAAACGCCGCGTGAGTTAGGAGGAGCACAGCCACAGCCCTATAAAAAAAATCTCTTCTGCCACACTTCACGCAGCGTGGTGAAGTCTTTGCGTGATGCGCAAAGAGTAACTTTTGTATGATCATGCGTGACTGCAAATTTTAAAATTGGTGATTATTTACCCCTAGCATGACCACTGAAACACAATATAAATCACGTGATATAATCATATCGCGTTTCGGTGGTCATACTAGGGGTGCAGATCAGATACCTATGCTATGTTTTTCGGTTTGAATGCCATCTACACAGATATAAATTGATGTTTGTTTTGTGCCTAATATTACTAGTTTTTAAGAACTCCTCATGCAGTATTAAAATGTGCAATAAATACAACAAAAGCACTGTTAGACAAAACTTAATAATGAACTTCAACAAAGAACTGTGACTCTTTGCTCGTCTGTTGCTTTGTAGAGTAATTTTGGAATATAAATTATGTAAGTTTATTTCTACTTCATTTAAAATGGCTGTCTTCTTTCAGCTATGGTCGTAATTTTAGGATTTTTCTTATTACACTTGAGAGCAATGAAGTAACTC
This sequence comes from Catoptria pinella, assembly GCA_963556745.1. Taxonomy (NCBI): domain Eukaryota; kingdom Metazoa; phylum Arthropoda; class Insecta; order Lepidoptera; family Crambidae; genus Catoptria; species Catoptria pinella. The sequence continues at coordinate 10,639,844 of OY750769.1, forward strand.
AACAAGTTTCTTTAACCTTTTTGAACACAGAATCAATTGATGTAAATAATTAAAAGTGGTACCATTTTATTGCTCGTTAATTATGTATAAATTTCATTGTATTATCTCAACTGATTTTATTTATGTCGGAAAAAAACTTAAGAGAAACCTATCTGAATTGCATTCTCGCTCTCAAGTGTATTAAGGATGAAACACCAGCTGTCTATCTTTTTGTATGTATTCCCGTTTTATGATATGATAAAAACAGCATATTTTTGTCCCTATATTACCTGACTTGGCACCAAGAACTTTAAATATGACACAGAATATGAATTTAAAGTTCTTGCAATGGCACTAATGTAGTAATGTCACTGTCCCAGCTTCCTTTCGTTTGTGACAACTAGACATAAACATTATTAAATTTTAGATCTTTTGCATTTCACAATGCTATTCATTATGAAATTGTTTGTGGGTCAGTGCGTTGTGCTGGAATCCCATGGGTGCGGGTTCGAGTCCCGTCTGACGGGTGAGTTGATTTTTTTTCTAGTTCTTACCGATTAATGTATTTATCTCGACATATTTTTTTTTCTTATAAATTCAAGAAAAAAAACCTTTTTCAAATCGGTTATATGAAAATATACTAACTATACCATAGTAACCTTACTGGTATAGCTAGATATCTAAGATGTCACTAGACTACTTGATTATTCTGCTATTTTTGTTTCCATCAATTAGAAGTGTCAGCATTTTTCCAAAGTTTGATAAATAACGCAGGTCTGAATGCTGCATGTGGTGAATATTTCAGCAACTTTTTTGATGTTTGTCGGGAACGTAGTTTCTCTACTCCTTTATTCCCCGATAAATTCCAAGCGCATCGGTCTTGACTACATCATAATGCCCAGGCAGGCCTATCTTTCCCACTGGGCAATCTGGGCACGTGCCCAGGACCCCGCGATCGATAGGGACCCCTAGTTCCTGCCAGATCGCTAAACGATAACGGATGCTTATTACCAAAAAACATATAAAACATATTTAGGGATTTCGAAACCTTAAACAATAATTACTGACTACAAATACCACTTGCTTAGTAGCTTCTGCATGGGCATAGCCATCATACTTTTGCCCGAATATCAGGTTTTCTGATCTGATTTCGGCATGTTTGGATAAATTTAAGTCAAGATCATAGGGGCCCCGAAGTGTACCCAAGGCTCAAATAGGTTCAAGACGGCCTTGTGCCCAGGGACTGGCCACACAGTAATTGCTCGATTTCTACCTGACGAACACCCGCCAGCGGTCATCGCCCAGCCAGGACGTTGACTCGTTACGTCTGGGCGTCTACTCTTGCAAGGACTTTGAATATTAGAAAATTTCCTCCTAACCTTCTCCGAAAACTCATTTACGGACAAAGGTGAACCGCTTAAATTATACAACATGTTACAAAAATACCCCTAATGCCGAATATGGTATAAAAGGACCATCAAACTGAACAACTTTTACTATGGGACCAACTCTGAAATCGCGAAAAAAGTTAGCTGTTTCATACAAAAATAAAAATCAAAAATATCAAAATGTGTGAATCCGGTGTATTTTTTTGCGATTTCAGAGTTGGTCCTATAGTAAAAGTTGTTCTGTTTGATGGTCACTATATACCATATTCGGCATAAGGGGTATTTTTGTAACATGTTGTATACGATTGAAATTGGTCTTACATTATAGCCAATATAATTGCTACATGAATCATGTTCTGTCTTATTTTTAGCGCATGTAGAAAAAGAGTTAGTACCTGTTAAATATTTTTTGATATGGAAAAACTACGGAAACAATGACTCATCTAAACTAAAACGTTCCGAAGTGTCACTATGAAATGTGAAACTTGGCTACGTAAGCCACAATAAAAATAATTCCTTTGCTTTTTTCGAAATTGAGAAAATGAAATGTCAATTTAACTTCGATTTGGCATTGATAGCTGTCATTTGGTTGACAGATACATAGAAATCATAGAATCCGTATTATATCACAGATTAAAAAATGTGGCCGAAGCGGTTCTTTTTGAATTTTTTCTATCGAAAATGTCGCTGTTGTTATTCATCACGCAAGCGCAATAAGGAATGGCATGGTATTCGAAAAATGTTTATACTTATGTGATATTATGAACTAAAAAGCACATTTAATCGGTAACGAGTTTTCGTTTTACATTCGATTCGATATGTTCACAACTTTACCACTACGGTAAACTATTCGAAGCATTTACTATTGAAATTCCAGTGAGCTGTGGCCGGTCGGGTGCATCGGTACCAGTAAAAGTTTTACTATTGTAATACATATTCTGTGCCACCCGCAAACGGTATTATGAAGACAAAGCCTGCTTTATACTTGCACATAGGGTTATAAAGACAGGGAGGTGTATAAAGTAGAATAAGATAAACATTGTACTAACTTACTTAACAGAAAACAATAATAATCAGGGTTATTTTTAACGCAATTTTGACCAGGGGCTCTATCGGCTAAAAACATTGAAGTTCATGTTAACTGTGTTTTGACAGATGTATGTGATACATTACTCCTTCATTTTGGCACAAATAAAAACTTACCAAAGAAAAGTAGCAATGTATTACATACATCTGTCAAAACACAGTTAACATGAACTTCAATGTTTTTAGCCGATACCGCCGCTGATTACTCTGAATTTTTCTACGACCATTAAGTAGGAGCAATGGTTATGTATGGATGACATTCGTTTAATTCTTTCAACACATTTTGTATTTTTTAAATTGTTTTTTTTTTGTCTTTAAATTTTCTGTTATTTGCGTTATTATTATGTGTAAGTATAGTTTATCATTTGCCTTTACGTTGAGGCAGCCCTAAGTGCACCACATCTGCAAATGCGGTTCGACTGGCAGACGGATCATCTGTTGCCAGCTTTGTTGCATCTTTGCTGCACCGAGATACCTACGTGTGCTAGGTACTACGCGTTCATTTCATCATTGCCGCTACCTCCCGGCCCGCTTCGTCATACCGCACCCCCTGCGTCGCCTTTCTAGTACGGCTAGCAACGCAAAGCTTAATTTTTGTTTCTGCTGATTTAATCATTACGTTTGTTATTTGTGCTGTTATAATGATTAAAAGAGTAAAGTTTCTACATTATGGCGAACCTAACTTGTTATAGAAAATTACACTCTTTCAACAAGAAAAAAATGAAAAACAGTTGAAAAACATGATTACTTTTTTGTCTACAGTACCGTTAGCTGTGACGTCATAACGGTCGTCGACGGCAATCACGAAGTGAACGCGTAGTAACTGTGTTCAGTGCTAGCTCTTTGGAGTACCTAAATCAAATAGATACTATTTGAGGTAAACATAAATTCTTCAGGGGATAGTAATGAACTTACTCTACCATGGGACATGTAATGAAACACAATTTGAAACTGCTCGTAAAAATAAACCAATATGTATTGATAACTTGAGCAATTTATAACTTTTTCCACACAAAATTCTAATTAAACTCCGCTAAAATTGGGCCCGATCATTGTTTTTCGTAATAAGATTTTTATTGCTCAAAGGTTATACATAATGTGTGACATACTAAATAGATTCCACTGTCATATTTTTAATCTTGTCTTGGATGAGATGCAATAAAAAAAATGAAAAACCAATTAAAGTTAAATTTTATTTTCTTACAAGTATTTATTGTAAAACTGTGCTTAAGGTCATCCACCATCGCATGATTGTACGCACGACAGCACGGTAAGTTAAACAGTTCAACTACGAAAACAACTTTTATTACGTACGGCATAAAGACGGTCTCAAGGTGCACGTGTATAGTCTGACGTGCCGCTGACTGTACATACCTGAAAATATACCTGTGTGATAAAACTCTAAACAGTTATTATCCTTTTTTATACGGACGATCATTCCTGTTATGTAACTAAATACAAAAGACAGGAACGAAAGACTTAATAGACTGTAACAATGATTGTACTTTCATTCTAATTACAATGGCCTTCAAAACTTAGTATACCACACTTTTAAAATTGTAATAAATTCAAAATACACAAGATTTTTTTTTCGAAATAAATGTACTAAACATTTTTTTTATAATAACTTTACAATCGATAACCTTCTTGAAAAACTTTTTTTTTATTTCAAAACTAAAACTTCTATTGTTAAGGGTGCGTTTCATCAAATAGTTCCTTTGTTCCTATGTTGGCAGTACATTCACTGTAATCTTATTGCGTTATTATAAGTCATAAGGTACAAAATTTTGGAAAACTAACATAACGACAAAGGAAATATCATTTTTCCGAAAATCTAGTTAATTTGCACCTTATTATTACGCAATAAGATTACAATGAGTGTACTGCAAACATAACGGCAAAGGAACTATTTGATGAAACGCACTCTAAGAGAAATTGTAATTTTAATAGTGTGGTACTAAGTTTTCAAGGCCAGTGTAGAAGGTAATTACGTAACCTGTGACTGACAATGGAAAATATCTAAACCAAAACAGATAAATATAGCATGTCGGCATTATCTAAATGTCAAACCCTTGCTCGGACAGTAATGGTGGCTATCAATATTTCGATCGTTTCAACACCACCTCGCGTGAGAAAGGAGTATCGATTTTCCAGCTGTGGGAAACTGTTTGAATTAGTATGTGACATGGAATTTTGAATGCCATACGAATAAATAAATATTTGACAACATCACATACATTGCTCCGATCCCAAAGTAAGTAGCTAAAGCACTTGTGTTATGGAAAACAGATACAACGGTGGTATTACAAACATCCAGACCTGAGCCAATATAGAAAAGTTCATTTTCTAAATTGACCCAACCGGGGATAGAACCCGGGACCTCAGAGATGGCGACACCTTGAAAACCGGTGTGCAAAGCCACTCGACCACGGAGGTCGTCAATAAATGTAATGTAGTAAATGTCCAGGTTATCATTTATGTTTTGTCCCCCGCCCGCCCAGAAGCCCGGGCTGCTGTTAAGTTTTTCTCACAACACTAGCCAGTGGGATGTTAAAATTGTATTACTATGACAAAACAAAGTGAGGAGTCCTATGAGGGTTTCATTTTTTATTTTTGAGGTACGGAACCCAAAAAAGCTCCTTTTTTGACTCAAAGGGTATTGTTATTTTACTCAAAAATAATTTTACTTACATTCAAAACTTTATTGAGGATGGTAGCAACTGTTTTTTAACTTTTTTGATAATCTCTCCTCGCCAACGACTTTTGTTGCAAAATTGAATCCTTATGCTGCAACGCATATTGGATAAATGGAACATTGACTGACTGATGGGTCGATCAGTCGACATTAAAGTTATAGCAGATAGTGTAATAAAGTAATCCCCATAAAAGATCGCTCCATTATAATTTATTTCCGTTGAAGTTCACTAACATGTATAAATTGGAACCAAATTAAGTAATAATACTGAAACAGGTGATAGTGTTGCTTAAACTGAACAACTTTCTCCAAGGAACATGGGTCGAAATTTGGTTCCAGCTTATATAGGGGGGATAGGACATCCCCCACCCTGTCTCCGGGCCCGATATTTATCAATAGGTGTATTTCCTTTTAAAAAAAAACTATTCAAATGTCATTTATATTTTAACCCTTTAAAATAGAAATGCTTAACTTAAAGCAGTTTACCCTCGCGTGCCAAGGACTTGATCTTAACCGGATAAATCCACGGGTCAAGGCACTTCGGTCAAACGATCGTCCCTTCCGCCTCTTGTGTAGTACCTACTGTTAGTGCACCGCTTTAAGGGGCCGACATGAGCCAACTAGCGCCGCCAGTCGATTTTATTTTATTTATTCTAAATAAGCCCAATTTCTTAAAAAAGGAATCAGTCAAGGTTTTGCTAATAACGTCTAATATTTATTGAATAACTTTAAACAGTTTAAAACGCGATTTTGTTAAAAGTGGCCACTGTTGGTTCAAACCCGTTTTTAAACTATTGCACGCATTTTGTAATGTTGTAACGTTATTCAATAAACATAGATGTCATTCACAAGACCTTGACTGATTCCTTTTTTAAGAAATTGGGCTTATTTAGAATAAATAAAATAAAATCGTCTGGCGGCGCTAGTTGGCTCATGTCAGCCCCTTAACAGTTAACATATCAATAAAACAAGTCGACAAGGCCGACGCAAAGGCCTTTTGTGGCTAGCCCTTCTATTTGATGAAGATACGGAGTAAATTCTCCTCTTGTTGTTCTACTTTTTAGAGTAAGTATAAGAAACTTGAGGAGCTCGGTGGCGCAGTGGTATCTCGCCTGGCCCAGCGATTGCGGAGGTTAAGCAACTTTCGCAAGGGTCGGTCATGGGATGGGTGACCAAAAATTTATTATCTCGAGCTCCTCCGTGCTTCGGAAGGCACGTTAATCCGTTGGTCCCGGCTGCATTTACAGTCGTTAGCACCAACCCGCACTGGGCCCGCTTGGTGGGTCATGGCCCATCCTCCTTATCCAACCATAAGGAAAATCTGTACCCCAGCAGGGGGACATTAAAATAATGGCTGATGGTCATGGCATCATTACCATGATTGATGCCACGTAAAATTTTATAATGATAACTACGGCTATTAAAACAGTATGATTAAGTTTGCCAAGGATCCGACTACAACGCAACAGAATGTATCCTATGTAAGTACTTATTTCTATTTGTCATGGTTTTGCAAAGCTTTTCTTCTTTTATGGCATCCCCAAACTTAAATTAGTTCATTATAAAAAAAATCTTTCGATACATAAAAAATATCCTTATTGTTAATTACTTAACTGTCAATAAAACAATCATTTTTATAGACAGAGATTTATACTCCACTGCCCGGAAACTTTATCGAATGTATTTTTTTTTCAATTACCCGATTTTATATTATCCATTGCCTCGAAATATGAAAAAGGAATCTTTAGTTTACTAGAAGTAACTACCACGGCTCCCCGACAATATGCCAGTGGCCCACCAGCAAAAATATTCCCTCGTTATGTTTATTTCCCTTATTATGTTTTTAATTTGTGATGGTGGCTCGCCATTAGCCCAAGTAGCCCGTGGTCTCAATAAGTCTTTACATCCCTGAACTACCAGGACTACATAGTTACAAAGGAGGTATTTAACAAGCTCTTCATTTTACTTCAGGTAATATACCTAAAGATAACCTTCTCTAGATATATGTGACCCTGGTACTTTGATAACGTATTTCAAAGAAGAGACTAGTCTCTCTAGGCTTGAAGAAATTATAACTTTAAAGCTATTAAAAGAATATTACATTACGTACCTATGACTTTTTTTTTATTAGAGTGAGGGCAAATACAATCTTTAGGTATACCAAACGGCATGTTGGACTCGGTCAGCGCGCAGGAAGCCACACCTGGGCTGTCTCTCGCCGCCCCCGGCGCCCCCGTCAAGCCTAAATAGTAGGCTCGGCGGTGGAGCCGGGGGGTTCTTGCCTCTCCCCAGAGGGGGGAGGGGGAGAGAGCCTTCTCCCGAACTCCGCATAAGGTTACCTACTCAGGCAGGCTGACCAGATGGGGTGGTCGAGAGGAAGCACCACTACCAACTAAACCCCTCACTACTTGCTCTCTCTCCGTCGATCAGTCATAGGGGGTGCGGTGGCAGTCTCCCTCTGACTCGACGGGACGTATCTATGACCTAAAACTTGCTTGCCGAGGGTACTTTTACCTTACTTAAGCTGTGACTGAATGTAGTTTTGCTTTTCGGGCCAATGGAGCATACTTTCAATATTTCGGGTCAATGGGCAATTTATTAAAAATATTTAAAATACCCCGGGGGCAATGGAGCATAAATCCTCTTTTATCGAAGAATCATCATTATCGATAAAAATTTGCAAAGATGTCGCGGAAAATAGATTCATTCATACATCGTCAAGTAAGAAATAATATTCTTATATAGATTTAATCATAATATAATAGTATAATAGTAGTTATAGTTTATGTGATAGAAGTTTATGTAAAGATTACAGGAAAAATAAAACGATGTCTCTAATTAGTAAACTTTTTCAGAATGATGGTACCCACGGAACCCTTGGTGCGCGAGTTCGATTGGCTCTTGACAGTTTATAAATCTTGTAAACAAGTTATAGTCTTTAAATAGCTCAATTGAGGCTGAATTTACGTTTACATACATTATTATCGAAAACCTATACCTAAAGAAAAGTTAGTAAAGGGATCGAGTTACCATAATTTGCTTATTTTGATTAAGCAATACTTTAAATACTACTTAAGTAACTAATGAGTCATGCATCGCATCATCGTTAGTCATAAAATTCTTTGGATGCATTCTGTTTATTTAAAGTTATTACAATTTAATTACATTTTAAAGCGTTTTCTTGATTCTCGGTAAAGGAGAAGATGCTAGTTGGCATAATTATTTACATTGTTGATCAAAGCGCGAAGAGAACCAGGTGTACTTACTTAAAGTTAGATGCAAAGTATGGTTAGGATTAAAGTTAGGATTCTTCAGTAAGGTATTCGAGAAAACTTAAGCCTCTATAGCCCTCAAGTGGCGCACTCATCTTAATTTTTGTTCCTCGCTAAGTACGTAATGTATCAATAATTGAAGCTAAGGTTCTATTGTTTATTTACAAACAATAACCTCAGTAAAATATAGTTCGTTCGTTGTAGATCTTTTTGCTTCAACATGTGAATTTTCGATACATTATGTACTTAGCGTGCAATAAACGGCTGTACGAACAGATCACTTTGCCTTTCCGAAAATGGAGGAATGATGGTTATAAATTCAGTCTGAAACTATTTTCTTTTTAACGCCACATTTGTTTTAGTTATTTCTTGTTTATTATGAAACCATTTTATTACCTTTTCTTGTGGTATTTATGGTTAAGACGCATCATGGCCCAAAATCCGGCATGATCCTTTCCAATTATTCCCAGGAGTTCCCTCTAACACTATCCCCCGGGGTGACAACTGGGATTTTTTTCGATCCTTCTTAATTGACAGAAAATATCCGTAATTTTTTTGTTTTACTTACATTTGAAAGGAACATTCAATATATTTTTCTCATCTTCAGATAGACACCTTACATGAGAACTATCAGTTCTCGAGTTATTGAAATTTTATCGATTTCGTATAAAAGTCCTCTACTTCAAAGAAGTTACTTAAGTTACGTAACGTAAGACTCTCATATCTTTTAAGTAATTCAGTTTTATAAAGTATTAGAATCAACCCATACTAAAAATATAATTATAGTTCAAAACAACTATACCTTAATACTTAATTTAAATTAACACTGACAATGAAAGGACTCTTCTTGACTACTTATAAATTAGGGGTGGCCAACTTTTTCGCCAGCGGGGCCAAAATTCGGAAATAGAATTTCGCACCGGGCCACACTACCGTGTAGCTAACCCACGTACAAAAAAAACATCGTTTTTGAAGAAATTTTAAACGTAAAAGAGAAGAAAAAGATTGATTATTTTTTATTCCATTTTTTTTCATAAATATAATATAATGTTATTTCAGTATTGAGTTCATATTTTTTAACTTAAAAAAAAAACACATTTCCGCGGGCCACAAGTTGACAGTCCGCGGGCCGCATGTGGCCCATGGGCCGCTAGTTGATGGCCGCCCTATACATAGTATAGTCGACAATTGTTATTGTAATCGAGTTTATACAATTACGTACCATTATTACAAAACTTCAAACAGTAGACATTTTACATTGTTAAGGACAAGCCTTTGTTCTACATAATCCAGTATTTCGTAATAAGGATGACAAAATTGACAAATATACAAGAGGTCAAAGTTATCTGGTTCTTTATAATCTATGAGTATAATTCTGATATAGGATTACCACAGTTCTAGTAAAATAATTAAAAAATTTCAACATCTTCAACTTCAACTAGTAATGAAAAAGATAGTCTTAAAAATCATCAAGGTACTAAGCAAATTATCTATTCTGCGTTTCTAGAGACTCAACACTGAAAGTTAAGTGACGTGAACAATATTAAAAACAAAAATGGATACGTATTTAAAAATAAGCACCAAAGTACATAACTGTAGTTGAATAAAATAAAAATCGAGTAAGGCCTAGCTCGGAGCTCGGTGGCGCAGTGGTTTAGCGCCTGGCCGTGCGATTCGGAGCTTAAGCAACTTTCGCAAGGGTCGGTCTTGGGATGGGTGACCAAACATTTATTATCTCGAGTTTCTCCGTGCTTTTAAGCCGTTGGTCCCGGCTGCATTCGCAGTCGTTAACACCCGCCAATCCACATTGAGGTAGCTGGTGGATTATGGCCCATCCTCCTTATCCACCCATAAGGAAGGCCTGTGCCCCAACAGTGGGGACATTAAAAATGGCTGATGTCAAGGCCTAGCTAGGAAATATATTGTTTTGTCAACAACATGAGTTCACAATAATATTCACATTAAGAAAATAATTAAAAAGCCCCAAAATCTCAAAACAGAATGACCTCTGATGAGCATCTGAAGAAACAACTCAGATTTATACTATTTAATTCACCATGAAATTGCCTTAAAAGTAATTGGATATAGTTTCAGAATTTTATTAATCAGTCAACAATAATAAGTAAAGTTTTGGAAGCGTACATTTTGGGAAATTCAAATTTCTTTAAACTTTCCGAACTTTGGAAATTTTGGTTTTTATAAAAAAAAACTTCACTTGCTTCAGCGTTTGACACTCTTATTATTAGCTAAATCTCGGAAAAGTTTATATTTTTAAAGAACTGTTTATACAAGCGATCATACTAGAAAAAGAAAATCGTTACAATGGAAGTTACTATACAATGTGATCAATGTGATCCTACTAAAGTAGAAAAATAGTCCTAAAATAGTAGAAGGTACAACGTAGGTAGGTAGTAGGTACGTAATACGTTTCAAGCCCAAACATTCGTATGACATGGATTCATTAAGTTTTGTACTTAATGAAAAAGGCTTATGTTGTAAAGTCTCCAAATTCTTATAAGTTTTCAGAATTCTATGGCAGAATTCTTTATATGTGCAGAATTATATTTCAGAATGTTTATTTTTCTGTTGCTGTAGATATATGCTTTGGAAATAAATAAATCTTATTTGTCTGTAGAAAATTATTATCGGTCAATTACGCGAAATGAGTCAATATCATATCAATGAAAATTCATGAATTTAAAATTTTGGAAAGTATTTTCTTTATTAACACATGTTGTCTTTCATCATGTCAATGACACACCAAGTTGTTTATTAAATTGTCTGGGACATGATGGCACTCTAATACATTAGCAACATTAGACGATATTCAAGTTTCGTTTGCAAATAATTTTTGTTTACAGTCTCACGAGTCCCGACGAATCAGCTGTTATCGATAGACCCGCTATAGATTAGCGAATTTTATCTATCTTGACCTAAAATGTATTAAATTACTTATCAGCATTATTATTTAGTTATATGGTTGTACTTGTTTTGAAACTTTGTTTATATTTTGAAATGTTTTATTTTAAACTATTCTGTGATTTTGTTTTTATTGTAGAGATACCTTACCTATTTTGAATGGCGAAGAGTGATGATGTTGATGCTGTGATAGAAATGCCAAACTGCGTAGTAAGTATGTTGATATTTCACTGTTATTATATCGAAATCTACTAATAGGTACGTTCAATGTTTACGTGTTCATTCACCGCTTTGTATATGTGGTGCGTGCGGCGCGAGCGCGCATGCGCGGACCGCCCGCGCCCGTCTTTGTTTGTTGACAAGCGGACTCGACGCTCAACAAATCCTCTGTTCTCGTTCGAACGCCGCGCGAGGAGGACGTGCGCTCCATCCACGTCTTCATTCCGGCCCCAAACACGCGTTATCGCTTACGTTTGCTATATTTAGTGCAGTTACTTGAAATATTTTTCCACTTCTGCGCATTATTTTGGAGTACAGTGTTGTTAAAAGCCCTGCTCCGTGTGAGTGCGAGCCACCAAGATTTTTTGTTCCACATCTAAAATTACTCGTTCGCTGTTGTGCCAGAAGGTAGGTTTCTACGTTGAGTATTTCATAAACAGTGTTCTGACGATGTCAATTTTTTTACTGGACTATGGACATACATTTAATTTGATTTGCATCTAGATAGATATGTATGAAGTTAACAGTGTAGAAAAATATATAACTACATTTTCTAAACCTACAAGTAGACATAATAAGTCCTGAAACAAAGGAAAATATAAGTAGTTTGATTGGAAAATGTATTTCCAATTTTGTTAAACCAACAAGAGAACCTCATCCATAAGCAAAACAGCAAACCTTTGTAAACAAGGAAAAGTCCTGGTACAATAACAATAACAATGCCTACCGACCTAAAAATGGCACCCTAACAGCACCGTTAAATTAATTGCGCTGCTTGAAGTGGGACAAGTGAAAAGTTCAGAACATGGTCATTAAGCAGTATCACCGCACGATTTCACTGCTAATGAGATGCTCGCTGCACGGGCCGAATATCTACACACTGTTGTGTTTCCACAGCCTTGCGAAGTTACAGTTATAATTTATCTGGGCGCCTTAGGAGTGTAGCGGTACCTCTTATGGATGTCTGGTAGCCTGGTAGCTCGTCATGAGTAACGGTACAAGCAATGCATGTTGTCCACAAAGTAACAGTAACGCACAACCGCGATTTGTCATGCACACATGTTTTCCACAACTTGACGATAGAATTGTTTGCGTCTGTTTCTAGTCAAGGGTGGTTAGCTCACAGTTATGTCAACAGTCACAGACTTACCGCTTTACGAGAACAATTTATCCGCAATAAGTGTATTACGAACCTTATTATATTTAATCTCACAGTTAAATCTCTCGAGATTCTAACAAACTATTAAACAAGCTATACTAGGTGCTAAATCCATAAAACGTCTTTTAAAAACTCAGATATCGCATATAATATATTACACTGATTTGATTGTTGTGATGCATTCATTTTATCAATGCATACTTAATATCTATTGATCTCCTTCATCTGCTGCAGTCATCGTCATATAAAACCTTGCTTTCTTATCAAATCTAACCTTGCGTTCTTTTAACAATTGCAATTTTATGAAAGACCATTTAGCAACACTTGGCTTAGTATATTTAGCTCTTGAAGGGAACGGATACAAAACTAATTGATTGAAAGTAAAAAAGCCTAGTAAAATCACAATAGCTTTTTGCAAGTTGTACTAAACCTTTTGTCCTTGCAACAATACTTCAGGAGTTTGTATGTGGTTCTCGGAAAACACCTTGCAGCATTTATTCATACTTGGTCCTTTGTCCCATCTCTTCATTCACTAGCCCTTCTTTCATTCAACAAAAACTACAACTTTTAAGTAAAAGTCTTCCACCTACGCCTTTAGGCAGCTACCATCTATTTCCATATTCTAGAATGTTGACCTCTCACACGGTCAACACACTTTCATCTGTGCATTGTACCTACTTGTTTACATTTGGCGATAAGTATTTATTTCGTATCTATTCATATTTTACTTCATTTTACCATTTGTTTGTCCAACCATCTTTAGAAAATGTTTCTATGTTTTGGGAAAATAAATCCACAACGAATAGGTAAAGGATTTTTACTAAAACGATATGTCAACATTTGAGATGAAAACATTTCATTAAATTAAAATTCGGGATCGAAGATTCTTTAAGAAAATAGCCACGAGTTTAGGAAAAGTTATACTTAGATTCGGATCCACAAACCTAACCACGGCTTGCACAAACCAGTTTAAGAGGTGTCCTTTTCAAGAAATCGCACAGCGTTTAAGTCTTTGTTCGTACCGGAGGTCAACAAAGATTGGGGACAGCGAAAGTTGAGATTTATACGTTTGGCTTTAATCCAATCCATGGAAAACAATTTAAGGCAAATAACAATATTACCTGTTAGGACTTGAATGATTTTGTTACGCAATGTGTTGAACTTGCCACTTAATGGATAGATAATTAAGAATTTTTAATGCAAAGTAATTATAAATAATATAGCACTTACCTTCAACTTTGCATCGGTTTTTTGCCACCCATTGTTCCAATCTAACAAGCAGCATCAAAAAACTAATTTCTCAACGAGTTCATTGTACTAAGTTTTTACAACTTTGTGAAAGACTCTTAAGTCTCATTAAACAGACAGATTTATTTGCGCAAATATTAAGCTGCTTATAAATTATTATGCAAGAATAAGATATTTTTCCATTGACCTTTGATTTAAACTGTGAGTGACCTGTTTGAAAGTATATTAACTCATAACATAATCACCAAGATTGTTAATAATATCGCTGAGCAGTTGATAGGGAATTCTCATAAAAAAGTCAATTGTATTGATGTCTACATTTTTTGCTTAAATATATAACATTACCTAGTAACTCCAAATTATTATTTGGAGTTATCACACATACAAAAAAGCTTGAAGTACCGTATGTCTAAAAAAGTTACCCAAAGATACCTTGTCGCAAATAAAATTGGATTCGTTCCAAGGAGTTTAAGGAAAATATTTGCGTGGCGATGTCCGGGACCCTTTGTCAGCATTATAACTGCGTGCTTACTTCGTATATACTGCGACGCAAATATTAAGATAGTACGTATGCACTACAGTCACGACGTCTTTGAGATAGAGTAGCACTTACAGAAATAACATATAAAAATGCATGTTCATAACATTGATTCTAATACCAATAATTTTCTTTAAAAATAGAGGTTTGAGCATATTATTATTGCTTTCTCATGAGTAATATATTATGCTCTAACTCGTGTATCAGCTTATGAACATTTTTCAATTCACAGAAGTGGAAAGCGAAACAATCTTTCTTTAGCCAATTGTACTTTCTGAGAGTATGATTTAATTTCCAGACGACGTGAAAACAACTAATGTCGCAAAACTAAATATTTTATTAACCGAGGTAGTTTTTTCATGTGTTGCATTACTAGCTAGTGATGCATAAAAAATCCTTGTTTCAGAAACTGCTGGTGGAGCAAGCAATTTTTCCCTCAGTATTATAACTCCATAGTATTATTTGGTCCTATCCTTTCCCATGCAGCTCATAATTTGGTATCAAGTTAAAAGTTCTGCAGCTATCGCACCGTCTAGACATGCGTGCATTAAATTCCACTCCTACCCTACCCATTTCTCCCGTCTGCAGTCTGCAGTAAAATGGCTAGACTAGACCTTCCAAGAAACTTGTTATATTATCGTGTCTGAACAGCGTCTGGACGGTTTCGGTTTAGCGCTTCCTTCCACCGGCGGCGGCGGCACTTTATCAGCTCCCTCCACTCCAGCTATGAGCAATAAAACTCGTCGCTTTGGACGAGAGTTTTTCAATACATTGACATTGTGTTTAACTTTCATTACATTCTACCAGAATGTGTTTATATTTTAAATGTCGTAGTGTTTTGGTATAGGTATTTTATAAGCACTGTATTGCTTTGATAACATCATTTTGAAGTCGACCTCGAGAAACGATATGCTTAAACACTGTTAATTAAGAGACCAATAGATTAAAAACTATTCATGGATTAATTTTAGATCGCGAAGAAAATCAACGGGTTATTTGATATTTCTCTGACATTTCACTTTTGAGATTTCGTTTAAGTCGACTTGAGTAGAGAACTGAATCTTCGTCTCGGGATTTCCGATGCAACATGCAATCAACTCTGCACATGCGATTACTCGTAGATTTTGCAGTGACTCGACGCTATCCAGACTTGTTTACTCGAGTCTTCGCTTTGCAGTTAAATCTGAGTGCAAACTCAATTTCATAGAATTCGACTTCGAAAATCAATTCTGCAAATGACACAATTTCATAGTAATCGAATCCCACCCAATGCTTGCCGAGTTGAAGAAATTGCATTTTCTAAAGTAAAATGTAGTTTTCCTGACGAAGTACGGACGGTTCAACTTATATTTTATACTATTAGCGAAACGACACGTAACGAAATAAATCCTGTTTGGCCTAGCACAAGGGCATGACCGTGACAGTGAATTATATAAAGAACAAAAACGTAAACAAAAACTACTGCGTAGGTACTTTAGTTGCGATATTTTTAACGGGTAACAAAATTGTTACAGTCGGGTGAGCTATTCTGTTCATCAATTAAATATTCACTGAAGACATTCGTCATATCCTGGTAATTTAATGGCTTTTGATGAAGTGTAGGGGTCAACGATTTCTCTTTTATTTAGCATGAAGCTCTTCTTTTTAAAGTGCCGATGATTGAAATGTATCAGTAACCCAATTGGCCATCCCGCGAATACCGGCGATATTTTAAGAATCATGCAGATCCCATAAATCGTGTGATTCATTGTATTATTGTGGAGGGCGATCGTTGGCTCTGCGGATTCGGGGCCAGTGGCCGTGTAATGCCGAGGTACTGACACTTAACTCTTGGATACCGGTTATTGCAACATTACTCTCCTACAGTCAGCTCCTTAAGGATTTGGTTCGCCATTACTTGATGGAACCTACTTAGACTTCCACTTTTGATTTTCATCCGAAAGTATGTAAAGATTCATTTGGAACCCTTTAGAAGCTTTTCAGTTTCGAGATATGATAAATAAATGCATATCACTGCATTTTTTGTAAATAAAACCATGTTCTAGATTATTAAAATTCATAGACACGCGTTTTTATAGTGCCTCTGTAATCAGTCAATTTTATTCCCGACTACATTGGACAATTCTCACTCTATATAAATCCAAGTTTATGCTCTATAAAACGTCGTCGGTACCGATTTCGATACGATACGATACATCATTTCAGATAACTCCAGACTATGTTGAATGTACCTACTGCGCATTATCGGTGTTGTTCTTACCGCGTCATTTTGTTGTTATTATACCCATTGTGTTCTAGAACGTCGCAGACAGCATTAAAAACACAGTTATCTTGTCAGTTATCTAAATCTCCACTAATTCAGTGTAAATTGGTTTCCCATCCACTTGTCGAGCGATCAATGGCCATGCCTAATTTAGACATACCTTCTGAATACGAAGTTTGATTACACAGGATGTTGACCTTACTTGTTCCTTTGTCAGTGTCTGATATTTTTTTATACTCTGCTTATCACGTACAAGGAAATTTTGTCTTTTCTTTGTCTACGCTTATTAAATTTGCTAGGATTGGTTTGACATACGTTCGTAAATCTATAAATGTGATTATTATAAAAACACATAGACGGACAAGTAATATTGACAGTAATGTAATGATTGTAGTGTATTAGATTGAGTCTATCTAAAACTAAAGATGGTAAAAAATAATTGTTTTTATAAGTACAAACGTTACCAATGATTTGAAAATCAGATGTAACGTCTTTTTTGCATCAACAATACAGAAATAATATCTTTGACAAAGCCAACGCATTCTTTCTATTTAATTACATTATCTTTTCTTTAATTTCTGTTCTTTGATTTGTTTACATTCACATGGAATCTCATATTTTTATCTTTACCTGAGTATATTTATACATTTTTCTTTTTTTAATGACCTTGTTATTTTCTTTCAGGTAAACACCTTATCTACGCATCTGTTATTATTTGAGTGAGTTATTAGCACTAATCTTTGAAAGCGTCATACTAATCTTTAACCAGCGGCAATTTGAATATGTTACTGTCAAAACGTCATTGGTTAGGTACTTTTGACCTATATTTAAGGTGACAGGACGGTGTCTTACGTTAACTTACATAGAGTATTTTTCATGTAACGCTGAGTAACGTTTTCAATAATTATTTGACAATACCATTAAACAGCACCAAGCTTCCAGTAACAACAAAATTGTTAGTTCGATCTGTTAAACTATTCTTGGTGGAGCAATATCACAGAATATTATTTTGTGGCAATATTTAGGGCGATGTGAAAGTTTAAAAAGACATCCTATTGCCATAGACTATCAGAACTATGTATGCCTACTTCTATGTATACCTATCTACTAACATAATTTGGTATTAATATTGTCGGGACGTAGGTCAGTAGCTTTGTCATTTTACTCGTTGTTATTATCTTGTTTGTCATTTTGATCGTCATTGGCGGCTTCTTTTCCGAAGAGAGAAATGTAACTAACAGCTTAACAGCCACTTGTATCACTTTCGAACCTATATCTTGTTAGCACTTTACTGGTTGTTACATATTTTACTTCGACCTTATCCCAGATGTATTACATTCCAGACATTCTGTGGATATTCCGAAGTCGGCTCGCTCTTTACGTGCTAAGAGGGCAATAAAATCGACAATATACGAGCTGTACTGCGAAATGGAACTTATGTACCTATGATATTTAACCAGAGTACTTTAAATGTAGTTACTAAAATTATTAATTTGGTAACAACACGTTAATCAAAGATTTAGACATAAAAAATTAGAAAAGAATCTTTTACATTTTAAGTTTAGGTTGCAATCGCAATCGCTAGTACTGTTATTTATTTTGTGCTTTGGAAAATAAAAGATGTAAGTTAACTGATGGTGATGACGCAAGCAAAATACCGTTATATATACAACATGTTACAGAAATACCCCTTATGCCGAATATAGTATATAGGGGACCATTAAACTGAACAACTTTTAATATGGGACCAACTCTGAAGTCGCGAAAAAAAAAAATCAGCTGTTTCATAGATTTTGATATTTTCGATTTTAATTTTGTATGAAACAGCTGATTTTTTTTTTTTGTAAAAGTTGTTCAGTTTGATGGTCCCTATATACCATGTTCCGCATTAGGGGTATTTTTGTAACACATTGTATAGGCATATTTTTATTTTCCCTAACAAAAAAGTTGATTGCCAATTAAAAATATCATGAAGGTTAATGATATTCTTTAAAAATGCTAATAAATCAATTGCGAGTAGAAGTTCCGCTAAAACGACAAAATATCTCTCTTGGATAGATGAATTCAATTCTCTTCTCATGATGAAATTCAATTTGTTTCTAACTGAATACTAACGTGCTGTAGGATAGGTACGTACCTATGTACACACAAAGGCACCTCAGACTATACATGTTGACCTTGAGACCGCCTTTATGCCTTACGTAATAAAAGCTGTTTACGCAGTTTATCTGTATAACCTAACGTGCTGTCGTCTGTACATGCCAGATAAACTTGCGGAAGACCTGCCATCTAGAAACCTACATAAGAACCAGTAGGACGAGTCTATCTTGTCTAGTCCTATACAAGTTAATAAAATAATAAATTGCTACTTGCTTCTTGTTCGTAAAAAGGTTTTTATATTATTTTTGACAAATGTTTGACTGTCACCAATAACTTTATGAATTCACAGTGTTCTTTATAATTAAAAGTGTTTGTACGTTGTTTGTATACGTAACGGGAAAAAACCCCGGACGGGTTGGGGACGTGCTGTGCACCATACATTTTTCCCGTCCCGTCCACGCCCCTGCTGGGCCGGCTAACTTTTCGAACTTCGACCGGTCTGCCGAGCTTTAACTTAAAACGGATAAATCGAAGTAAGGAGTTTCGTATTGTACTATTTGCCGAAGTTATTTAGAAGATATCGATGTTCGTGTGACATAATGAATTGGGGTCCGCCATTTTGGCCCGATTGGGGCTCGATTTATCTGTTTAAATTTGAAGCCCGGCAGACTTTCCGAAGTCCGATGCGTTAGCCGGTACGGCCCCTGGTCCGTGTCCATGTTCTCGCGTCGCGTATATTTTGTTACTATATTTTATACTAGCCTCCTCCCACGACTTCGTTCGCGTGGACAGTAGAAAAATCCCCAGTAGATATCTCTTCTGCCCGCAACTTACAGATGAAGACGTCGGTTGACGACGACGGCAACCAGTTTAAATGATCTCCTTAGTGTATAAAAGCTAGTACTACGGAGAGTTCAAGCTGTTACCCGGCCTGATCCTACCAAGCCGAAATTAGAAGAAACAGCTTCAATTTTAAGTTGGACCAAAACCTAGCAAACTGTTAAAATCACATCAAAATCTGTTCAGTGGTTTTTGCGTGATACGCGCACAAACATTTAGAATTTACAGTTTTATTATATGTAAATATGTAAGTATAAATGCAACTATGTCAAAAAATCGCCCCGTTCCGTCCCCGTCCCGTTCCGTCCGGGACAAAACACGTTACGTATACAGCTTAGGGCTTGTTTTTAAACAACAGAAAAAACAAGGGCCCTGTAATCTCGGCAAATTACTTCATTTTACTTAATTAACGTTCTAACGTTTACGCGTGTCCGTGATATTATTAGTCATATTTTTTCATGTGGCGTGAATACACAATGTTCTCTCATCTTTGTGTTTGTAAACAAACCGACTCTTCCTTAACCACTGAATACATAGTGCCTTTACCCAAAAAATTCTCAACTTTTCAATAGAAATCGCCTATGATAAAGTCAGCTGTCACGTTATAAACAACGTTTCAGGTTCACGGTCGTTTAATTGTGTGCTTATTCACCCACACAGCTGTTAAAACATCTGTCTGAACACTGAAAGAGCGTGTTATGAGCCTTATTTCTTAGACAATAGCTGTGAAATTCCCTGAGGCTTCGTCCATCGATCGAGTCATCATTAGATCAATAGGCGCGTGGCCATTACACCGATATGCCCGGTGTGGGATCGATCTCAATTCGTTCTTCCTTCGACGATCAATATCAAATTGTTCTGTTTGTCAGGTTTCATTGTAATTTACCCGTTTCTTTATGATGACCGTTTTTGATTACCGGGGATGCCGTTTCATATTATCTATACGTCTGTACGCATCGATTGAGATTGAATTGCCTATTAGAAATAAAACACTTTTTACGGATTACAGCGCGTGATTACACAGCGCTTTCCAGGGGCTGTGGTCACGGGAGTCCTCCCGTCGAAACGTCGGGAATTCTAAAAAACCAATAAATACAAACTAAATAATTCCAAAACAACACCTGAATTAATAATATACGCGCTGTAATCCGTAAAAAGTGTTTTATTTCTAATGAACTGTACGCGCGAAAGTCTTAGAATTGAATTGCCTAGTTGAGAAGTTAGAAATTCCTGACATTCCTCTTCTACATCTGTAAGTATAATTATTTTTTGATCTCACGATGACTATGGAATGGTGTTGACTACCTTTTAATCCAATATCTCAAAGAAGCACATGTTAACTTATCATATAAAACTATTCAATGATAAAAGATGACTTGACTGATTCTTATGTTTTAGTCGATAATAGTATTCACCGTGGGCACAGTCCTAATACTACTGGTATATAATACTGTGCTGTGGGTGTGGGGTTACAGAACATTCAGAAATATTACTTACCAAAGGTTAATACTCCTAATCGATTCGACAAAGGTCGACCACACCGGCGGCGGCGACTAGTGCGCTAAACAGCTGACGGCTTGCCCCGACACGAAACGGGAAACTGGTTGGTTCTATTCTAAAGTTCCAACGCCTCTTCGAAGTCTAATAAGGCTGCGTTCATACACACGACCCAAGCTCAACCTGAACTCAACTCAAACTCTACTCCAAACCACTCTACTATAAACACATTTCCCACTCGTTGAAATACATCGCTTGCAATTTTGAGTCTTATGACACATTAATAAGCTCCGTTATATTTTGTTAATGCAACTGCAACCACCCCGCGCTCAACCTGAACTCATCTCAAACTCAACCCGAACTCAACTCAAACTCAACCCGAACTTATCTCAAACGCAGCCCGCGCCTTCTTAATCTGTCATAAGTTGTAAGCGATGCTTTACAAGGAGTGGGCTCCGGTTAGGTTGTTTGAGTTTAGTTCGGATGAGATCAGGTCGTGTGTTATCGTCTGAACGCAGCTTAATACTTTATCAACAATTCGGCCAATACAATTAGGCAAACTGCAGAAATCTGCTACTTTAATGAAAATTTTGCACTTTTACGGATTTTTTCACAGATCGTACCCGGTAATCTACACTGCAGTGCAGATTACTTAGTTAATGCGCACATTAACGTATTCCGTATTCTAACGGTAACATATTTACAGGGTGTTTCATAATAAACAGTAAATTTTTATTTCAAAGATTTCGAGTTGTTGGAATACTCTAATTTTACAATGTTTAGCTACCAAATAATTGCTGTGAATTGCTCACAATTTAGTTATTTATGGACTCAATCAACGTGAGTTCGACGTCTAGTTTGCCAGGGATGGCACACTCTCATTTCCCTTGAGGACCTGCAATCGGGAGCATGTTTCTAGACATCTTCATGCATGACCCTTGCGGAGTTTCTAACCAATTTCTGTTACTCTTATTTTTATTTCAAAATCTTTGCATTAGTACGTACGTTAATAATCCTTTTTTTATAAACAAAATTTAATACTAGAAAAAAATTATTTTTATGCAGAATTTTATTCTAGATTTTATTCTAGATTTCGATAATTACGTGGCCTACAGTTGATGATGCTCGAACAAATGACTAAAGTAGACTCATATCGAAGGCTCGGGGCTCTGTTGTTCTAGTTTATATAAAGCTTTAAGATTCGATACCGCATAGAGTACCTAAGCGTATCTATTTTATAAGTACACACACTGAGACATAATCTACTGCGTTTTCACAAGAGTTCGCTGAAAAAATGAGAGATGAAAAATTCCATGTCAAGTATGTGCTAAAAATACACACTTGTTTAATTTGTTTTTCTGCTACTGACGAGTTACAAAGTAATATATTAGCAATATATTTTGTAAAAATATCGAAAGTTTAAGTGTTATTTAGTAGTTGACTATTTAGTTACTTATTTTTGTTATGTTTTGTTTTCCGTGGATAGCATAGGACTCGTTAACTTCATAGTCTATACCTCCTTTCTTTTGAGCTCGCGCGGTCAATGAACACCGAGTTAAGTTATGTGTTTGTTCGAGCATGGTAATGACAAACAATTTTAGCCAATTTCGGTAACATCAGAACGTGTGATGTTGACGAAGCCATCACAATTTATACTTTTCACAGAAACTTTAATTACAGACTCTTTATTTTAACACTAATACCTTCTTATATTTTGAGTGATTGAATACCAAATCACTAGGTAGATACTTACAAATAAATCGTTTATAGAAGTGAAAGAATACCAGCTGGCTTTTAATTTTCTTTGATTATTTACGGCCACAGAGTAAATGTTGCTGTAATGAAAGTTGTACAATTCAAGTTGATTTGCGCAAGATTAGCTCCATGATTGAATTCTTCGTTGCCAGCGACGCCGGCGCAGTCACGGTGTGTTGCCATCACTGAACTATTGCCATTGGTTCGTTGACACCGCCTTCATTCTTCGCATGCACTTTCTCATAATCCTGACATAAAATTGAAGGCAAGTTTATTTATATATTACTTGAGATGGGATCAAGAACTTTATAATCATATTCTAGGGATCATGGGATCCTCTGTTTCAAGTAGGTTATCAAAAAGGTTTGACTGTATGCAAACTATTTCGAATTACAAAAAATGTGGAACTTTCCGACTGCTTTCAAAGTACAGACTTTATAGTATTTGTTATATGGTCTGTGCCAGAACTTTAAACTCATTTTTAAAGTTTTTGGCTCTATGCTTCAAAGGCAAGTGAAGTGACTGGTGTTCAAAGAAGTTTGACGTTAATGCAAACTTTTTCGAACCATGTATAAAACTGTGGAAATTAATGAAACTCGGTGCTAAAAGTATCCTGCAAATGGCGAGTCGCATTTTCTTCGGTGCACACGTGTGGCAAATCTGTAAACACTATAATCTTGTCTTGTGCGAAACAGTCTTTCTTCTGTATATTATACTTATCTACAGATTAGGGCTGACACCATGCCAACCTTTATGGTTGGGCAAAAACTATAATTCTAATGGTATTTTTAAAAATCTGTTATCTACATACATCATAATAACTCATAACGTGTTTACTTAAATAAAATACTTATATTACGCACTTGTTGAACTAATTTGGTTCGAAACATTTGCATAGCAGCGTGTGGCCATATCAACGATGCATTATCATCTTGTCAACATTTGCTGACAGACAGTTGACAGCCCTCCCTGGTCACGGAAGTAACCTCTGCATAATTTCTTGAACAGCAAACTGCTGAACGTCGGCAAAGTGCATTAGAATTTAATCCGTAATCCGAGAGCTGTAGATTGATTATTCATCGATCGTCGTAAACATCACAACACAACTGGTTTTGCTTTAGTCAGATTATGTAAATAGCGAACACAGCTGTGCTGTGAGGCAGGCGTGCTTTACTAGGAAAGTGTACTCCTTTGCCGTCATTAGCTTATACACTGTATTGACTGGGGCACAGGGATTAAAGTGTATTGTTTTTGTTGTAAATGCGCAGCTCTGTTATCTGGTTGCATAAGAGCAAGGACTATTGTGTTGAGTCTTTATCAGTTTGTTGTGACACTTTTACGTGACGCAACGATATTATTGCTTATAGGTTGCCGGTTTGTTTATTAACTGTATTTATGTTTGCCTTCTTGCTTTATTTTGTGACATCGTGGCATTTGTCAATAGTTTATTTTTTCTATTTTTCATCTTGTTTTTTATTTGCTTTTTGCAAATATACGTTTTGTTAATTTATTCATGTCATGTTACGTGTAACGCTTTGTGTTTAAAAAACTCAACAATGAAATATTATTAACCAAAGGAACTAAATAGCTTGCTTACGGGAATATTAAAGTAACAACAATCTGAAAAGATGATTATGCAAAATGTTATATACTTGAAGTCAAAGTCAAAAAATAATTTTACTCAAATAAATTAAGCACTTTTGAATCGTCTATATTTCCGTTTCAGACTTTTAACTGATAAGAAGAATGGGTGCAAGAAACTTATAAGCTTTAACAGAAATAAGTAACGATATTTAAAAACTTAAATACATCGTTACCAAATAAATACAACAGATTATTAACAACAAAGTACTTATACTAGCAAGTTATGTGTTACTCGAGAGTCTCGAGACGTATATAGTATTCATGGGAAGGAAACAAAGGAGAATACGTAACATCGGAAACGATGAAATTCGGTGAATTCATTTCACTCGTGCCGAAAATATTGACGGTATAAATTGTTCTCACGATACGGTCGGTAAACGGAATTAATTTGACGGCTTTCGTTTTGTCAGCAGGGGCTTACGTGGAACCTTATTTATAACACCTTATATTAAGGAGAGCACAACAATTCGGCAATCATGATTCAACAGTTAAAGGTAAGTCGACAAGATCAAAAGATACTGTTGTAGTGATAGGCCTATCTAGTAAAATAAAAGATTTTATATCACTTTTCTTATTTAGTTTACGCATAGGCATACAATTCGTGGCCAGAAGGGCACAGCCTAGCTTCCCTTCTTCTCAACAAAAGCTAGAGAACTGTCGTTCGCATTTGAAATTCTTTTTATCTTTAGTCTGTAAGCAAAGAGTTACAGAACCCAAATAGTTTGCATATGAGGCTAAGGCCTCACAATACACCTCACCACTGATTGGCGTTTTTAATAAGGAAAGGGACAGGTTTTTTTTTCGTAACATCATATATTTCAAACTCCAGCCAATACTTTTATTTAATCTGTGACTTGAGTTCAATCAGATAATCTACCGCGGTGCAAAATGCATTGTTTCTCCGAACTACTTATATAAGCTGATCTCCTGTTAGGTTAGGTCCTGAAAAAACAAATATTTTTGATAAATGAGATTACTACACATACATAATTGTTTACCGGCTATACTTTTTTCAAAAGTTTCACAAAAAGTTAATTACCAGACCTCTCTCTCTCTGGTTGGTCGTTAATTAAAAAGTTTGCAAATTATTTCCACTGAAAAAATAATCGAAAAACAGCTGATTCATTTTTTGAAATCATAAAAATGATAGATACTTATGCATATCTGCGTAAGTATCTAGTGATTTGGTCCACGTCCTTAACTATTTTTCTTAACCGACGAAACACTACATAAATATCGCGTGATATAGTGTTTTATCGACACTCAACTGTCAACATAAATAAATAATAAATATTTGACAACATCACGTACATTGTTCCGATTTCAAAGTAAGTAGCTAAAGCACTTCTGTTATGAAAATCAGAGACAACGGTGGTAACACAAACACCCCGACCTAAGCCAATATAGAAAAGTTCGTTTTCTAAATTGACCCAACCGGGGATCGAACCCGGGACCTCAGAGATGGCGACACCTTGAAAACCGGTGTACAAAGCTACTCGACCACGGAGGTCGTCAAATCCATTGCCTTTTGACAGTCAATTATCGCGTTTCTATGGTCATGCGACGGGCTATTTTATTCACTTTTCTTAACTGGTTAATAAACAAGAATATTTTGTCCATTTTAAACACCTCTAAGAAGAACGAAGACGGGTGGGAGTTTTAGAATTAAAAAAAAAAGAAGTTGTACTTCAATAGTGTTTTATTAAAATTAATATGCGTCTAGTGATTTGAATATTATTTTAGTGGTATTTAACACTAAAGTAATATTATTTTTTAGTGGTATTTAATTTTGAAGCTGTTTTTGTTTTTATTTTCAGGATTTTTTACGAATAAAACATTTATAATATTAAAAAATAGGTGCAAGCAGACAATGCAGTCTGTTTATTATTACATAAGTATTTAAAAAAAAATTGTTCTTTAACATTCAAAACAATTATACGTGTAAATGTTAATAATATCCAATTATTATTAGATGCGTCGAAATGGTTCGCCTAACCTTGGGTCTAATTTTATGCTTCTATTGATCTAAAAATGCAAAAGCAATCTTATCTCATCTCATCTCGTATGTGGATAAATATTATTTAGTTTTGAAAATTACAATCCCTTGAGTTATTTCTGGCAAGCTTAAATTACTTATAACTTTGTTACAATTTTTAATAGAAGCGTTGAGTTTGTTTATATCGATAGACTTTGGTTGTGGTCACCCTAGAAGCCGATACTCGCGCACTACGACATAGCTCGAACCTTCAGGACGACTTCGTCCACTTTCCCAACTCGTCCACTTTTCTAACTCGTTCTCCTACAATTCCTATCTTGTCCACCTAACTCTAATCACAAATATCTCTTAAAAATGTCACTAAAATCTCTATTGTAGCCAAAAAACTTATTCTCAGTGACTTTCGACATTACAAATGACTTTGCAATCTCTACAATTTCTTGACTTTTTCGAGATATCTCGAATTTGACACTATGTCACGCGCCCGAAAATCACCTCCCTAGGGTGACAAGTAACCACGAGTCCATCGGGATTTATTCTACTATCAAATGATTTTCATTAGGATTTTATTTAGTTTGAAACGAAATTTAGATAATAATGTCAATAATAATACTTACACATAATTTTCACTCCTAACACACTCCGCTAAGACGTACTGTCTTACTTACCTACTTACTTTACTATTAATTTTTTAAATAATAATAAAATAACAATGATGAACTTCCTAGTACTTACTTATTTAAGTCAAATCAAACCATCAGCCATTTTTAATGTCCCCACTGCTGGGGCACAGACCTTCCTTATGGGTGGATAAGGAGGATGGGCCACCCACCACGCGGGCCAAATGCGAATTGGTGGGTGCTAACGACTGCAAATGCAGCCGGGACCAAAGCCTTAACTTGCCTTCCGAAGCACGGAGGAGCTCGAGATAATAAATTTTTGGTCACCCATCCCATAACCGACCCTTGCGAAAGTTGCTTAACCTCCGCAATCGCTGGGCCAGGCGCTATACCACTTCGCCACCGAGCCCCTCCATTGTATACACAATTACATTTGAAAATGATAATTAAATATTATTTATTACCTACATTGTGAAAGTCAACAGTCAATTAATATGCTCGACTATCTTCTTCTTTATACTTATCAAATACTTGTACGACAACGCAATTTAATTGATTAATACGTAAATGATGTTCCTATTTAAATATCATAATGATAGTTTCTACGTATTGAGAAAATAAATAATACAATATCTACAAACAAAGCACTAATCAGTAAGTGTTGTTCTGAGAGAAGTAAGTACTTATTTAAGTTAAACGTGAATCAAAACAAATTATTTAAACCTGAAACGGAGATGCTTCGCGCTCGCTCAATTAACTAGCAGACAGTTTAAGACAGTTTAATAGTAATAATACATAATATTTATAAAAACTGAGTCGACTTAAAAATATATGTAATTATTTTATCGAACCTACTCACAAAACACGAGAATCGGTTAAGTAATGCGACCTGTAAAGGAGAACAGACGGACATACGAAAGAATTTTTGCCCAAGCTGAAACGGAGACGCTTCGCGTTCGCTCGGTCAAAAATTCTAAAAATAAAAAAATATCTACTGTAGATAGTAATTTATACGACTCGCACCAGATCATGTTCTCGGACGGGAATCGAACCCGCGACCTTTGGATATCCGGTCCAATGCTCTGACCGCTGAGCTACCGAGTCACTTGTCACTCAAGACAATTATGCATGGCAAAGAGTATAATCATCGTACCTATATGATTTTGGTCACAGTTATTTGTCTGCATTTTACCTAGAAACCTACTAAACATGAATTGTCATCTAACTATCTCGTAAAATACAAAGCATTTTCGTACACGCTCAGTCAAATTACATCGACGGTACTTTTGATATTAAGGCAATAAGCAAAATGCTAAAAAACATACATTAAACTGACCGCGATTCAACTATCATAAACTGAATCGCGACTTAACAAAGTAACTGTTTCAAATAGTCCACCAGTTGTCAGTGTACACCTACTGTACACACACACATTCTAATTTCTAGGACATAACATAGTTTCCACCACTTTTCCACATCATTCACCAAAGATAATTATTAACCGCTTTGTAACTATTCCGCTCATTCCGCTATCATAAACTTATTGCTTTGCTTTCGCAAAATGTCGCGATTGTTTTGATTTGAACTCGATTTCTGTAACACATTTTACTATCATATTATTATTATCGTTCCAGTTAATGCGTATAATGTTTATCATTTCCTTTAAAACGATAACAATAAAATTAACTTACGAACGTTTCTCAAAGATATTTCAAAGTCTTGATTTATTATTGTTAACTTATTGTCTTTGGTTGCGTCTTATTTAGTTATCAAAAGCTTGACCCAAAAAATATTTGCTAGGTTCTTGTTAAGCATAGCATAGGTTGCTCCTTTTGCTCTTTGACATGCAAAACATGCTTGTGTCAAGACCTTGATGGTTACGACTTTGATGATATCAAGAGTTTCGTATCCGCACTTTAGATTAGAAATAGGGTCGGTCAAATTATACTCGCAATAGCCTACAACGCTCCTGATTTAGCGATCGAGTAAAATAGATTTACAAGAAAAAGTGGGGACCAAATTCTGCTGTGGGTCTATACCTATAGCAGAAGTAGGACCCCACTTTTCGATCACGTCCAAATGAAATTAAAATCCTACCAGCAGCAGTAGAATTATCAATTATACATGCACTTGCGTAAAGATTCAGTGTAAACGTTTTTTTCTCAGAAGAATCGTCATTCGATGTTTCTATTGAATCAGTCAACGCTGCCGCTGTAACTGTGAAATACTTATCTTAATTCGTAGATACGAATTCGTCCTTGACAACACGCTCAATTGATATTTAAAACATGAACACGCAAACCAGAGGACAATAGCCTTCGATAAAAAGAGCCTTAAGTACCTACCTGACGTTTTTTCTAGGCAATAGGTACTTAATATAAGAAACCTTATAGCAATGGTCTGCGACCTTGTCTGCTTGGGCAGGGTTGCCAGACTCGGTATTTTTCTCGCAATTCTGGGTAAATTGGCTTTTGCAGAAGAAATTTTGAAGAAATGTTTGGAGAAAAATAATATTCTTATCTTGGAAAATTTTGGGAAATAACATAAAGTTTTATAAGTATTATTTATATGAAACAAACATAAATCGTGTGAATGTTAAAAGATCACCTTGTGAAAACAAAATGTATTAATTAAACGAAATCAAGGCACTTTCAATAGAACAACGAGCACTTTTTTTTACTTCTGGGTAAATCTATCGAATATAGTATCATTTTGGAGAAAAATAAATTCAAATTTGAGAAAAAATATAAATTCTCATCTGGCAACCCTGTGCGTGGGTTTTAATCTAAAAGTTAGTTCTAGTACTATCTCAAACTAAATTTGAATGGATTCGTTCGTTATGTTTACCAGGCTTAGGAATTGTGTGGCTTGGGAAAAAAAACCATTTAAGTATAAGTAGTAGCATAACACCCGTCAGTATTTTTGTCAATATTGTTTTCTTCAATATTGTATTTTTGTCAATATTAAGAACTAACTATTTAAGTTGGCGGGTATTTATTTTATATTCTTCCGTTACCTTTTTTTAATCTAAAACGAAGAGATATTAAATACATGCTATGAGTATTACGATATTGTTTGAATTCTGGATCTCAATTAATAGCAACATTGCAATGAGATGCGATTGAAGTGTAAATAAATAAATGTTTGGACAATTTTACACAGCGCCATCTAGCCCCAAACTAAGCAAAGCTTGTAATATGAGTGCTAGACAACTGATATACTACTAATATACTTTTTAAATATATACTTATTATACATAGTAACACCCAGACCCGTCACAGAAATTTAAATTCATCATTTCAATTTCTGTCCGGCCGGGAATCGAACCCGGGACCTCTTGCGTGGTAGACCTGCATGTTGACCACTGCACCACTCAGGTAAATTTTTCACAGTATTCATTAATACCGTATCCTAATTGTTGATCGTGTCAGAAACACCTGGGATGTCGCAACACACCGGCGAGCAACAAGCGAATTTCCCAAGAGCCATTATAATACACATTCATAATGCATTGTCTCTAGCGCCCAGCGACCGTCGTTGCTGCAACACAACTGCATAGAACAATGCCATGCACAGCATTGACCCGAAATGGTTTCGAAACGGCAAACAGGGGCCCTACCGGCTAACTTTTCGAACCTCGGCGGGTCTGCTGAGCTTCAACTTAAAACAGATAAATCGAAGTAAGGAGTTTCGTATTGTACTTTTCGCCTAAGTTATTTAGAAGATATTCGTTCGTGTGACATCATGAATTGGGGTTCACCATTTTGGCCCGATTAGGGCTCGGTTTATCTGTTTTAATTTGAAGCCCGGCAGACATTCTGAAGTTCGATGCGTTAGCCGGTACGGCCCCTGATATGTTTATCTATGTTTGATATGATAACAGATTGTTAACCCCCTTAAAGTAACTTAGTTCGGGTACAAGTACAATGCCTAAAATTGTTTTACCTTATCCAAAAACTTTGAACCCAACAAAATAAAAAACCTCTTCTTCAAAAACTACACTGGCGTTCGAAACTTAGTACCACACTTTTAAAATTGTAATAACTTTTAAAATATACAAGATATATTTACGAAATAAAAAGGACTATAAAAAATAACTTCACATTCGATAACCTTCTTAATTTTTTTTTATTTCTAAACTCTATCTTCCATTGTTTAAGAGAAATTGCAATTTTAAAAGAGTGGTACTTAATTTTGAAGGCTTTTGTATTAGGTTACTTACTGAAAATGATGGTGAATAACTTCTTAAACCCTCCAACGCCCGGAAAATAAGCCACTATAGATATTTCATTGTTATCCGGCCGCAAGAGGCCGCTCGGGCGTTAATGAATTAAAGAACTACGAACATATAAATAAATTACATTATTTAGATATTTATTACAAAATAATAATTTTAAAACATTCTTATCTTATTCGTTTGCGTGAAATTGTTAATTAATAAATCATTTAACGACATGAGAAAAATAATTAAATTGCTCGATGCTTCTTTAATTATTAAGTATTTAGACTTTTATAAAAGTCATAAAATATTTATCTACAGCATTGTGGTGTAATGTGTATGTTATCTGCAAAATGTATCATACAAATTATAGTAGCGTTGTGGTTTTTAATTATACCCTAGGCATTTATGACCAAATTAAACTTTACTGCTAGCTTAAAAATTAACTAGTCACCTCAACGTGACCAAAAACAAATTAACAAAATTAATAAAGTAACTTTTAAATCTAACTAAACTGTTTCGAACAAAACTAATTATGAAATCTCTAAGCTAAAGTTAATTTGCCAATATGGTGACTTTACACACGCTTTCGAAAAGCATATCAAGATACGAAGTACCAATTTCGTAGAATGGTAAACAACACGGGTTTGACTGATCCAATTTAACTCAGTGTTGGTAAACTGATTTAGCTTGAGTCAACTGCCCCACTCTAACATTAAACTGAAATCGTAGGTGCACGTGCAAGAGCTTGCACAACCAACTGGTACTATACCTACTAATTCTGTGATACTGGTATAAAATTCCCTTACATAGGTACAAATGACACAGTTTAGTATATTCTGATAGGACAACTAATTTTCAACGATAAAACCAAAAGTGAACGTTGTCGTCAAGATGATGTCTATGAAAAAAAAATACTTAAATTTAAGTCAGAGTGTTTCTAATATTAAAACATATTTATTACCTTTCTGTTTTCTGCAAATAAATGTGCCTGAAACGATTTATTTTTAACCGACTTCAAAAAAAGGAGGAGGTTATAAAGTCGAAGGTATTTTTTTTTTCTTTTTTTTTATGCATGTTTTTTATTTTATCTTCAAATTAAACGCAATCGAGTAAAACACTTATTTGGGAGTCACCATTTAACAATTAATAAGTAGAGGTATTTCGGTAACATTAACTCCCTAATTTATGACAATTATTCATATCCGTATCTCATTTCCTTCCAAGTTTGTTTTTCATCTTCATGCAGACCACCAAAAATGCAAAATTCCCACAAAGAAATCTGTGACTCAACTTCCTAAAAATAGTTTGGAATAAATTATTAAACGTATTTTCATTATTTACTTCACACGTTAGTTTTCAGTAAAATCAACGATGTCATTAATTACCATAATTTATCAATTTGTTAATATTCCGTTAGGTACTTATTAGAAAAACTTATTTGACTAATGATTCACGGCACGTGGCATTTCACTATGACTCACTCATTTTCTTCAAACAATTTTTCAGTAAGTCATTTTCACCGAATCAGATTTGCTGTCGTCGCTTGTTCATCGCATAAACTGTTAATAGTCTTTTGTTTATCTGGTCATTCGTGTCATCATATATACATTGTCATATCCGTTGTTTCAATGTTGTGTGTCCTATACTCATTATGGTCATTGGAACAGTTTACAAATTCATGACCCTATCTATTATTAGCTGCAATAATCTAATTGGGTTGATGCCCCTTATAACGATTAACATTACAGACTGCGCAATGAAAATAAATGTACTTAATTCAAATTACCAAATGAGGTTTCTACGAAGTCTCCCAGGACTTAATGCCGTTTAAGGGGCTGACATGAGCTAACTAGAGCCGCCAGTCGATTTTATTTTATTTATTCTAAATAAGCCCAATTTCTTAAAAAAAGAATCAGTCAAGGTTTTGTTAATAACGTCTAATATTTATTGAATAACTTTACACAGTTTGAAAAGACATTCAAACAGTTTAAAACGCGATTTTGTTAAAAGTGGCCACTGTTGGTTCAAACCCGTTTTGAAACTATTGCACGCATTTTGTAATGTTGTAACGTTATTCAATAAACATTAGACGTCATTCACAAGACCTTAACTGATTCTTTTTTTAAGAAATTGGGCTTATTTAGAATAAATAAAACAAAATCGACTGGCGGTGCTGTTTGGCTCCTGTCAGCCTCTTAAGCATAATGTAGTAGTCGTCGTGATTGCTCCTCTTGGGGAGTTGGAAAGATTCCATATAAGTCGTGTCCTTTATAGCTTTATAAATCCACTTGGACTGATTTGACGCTGTTTTTTCCCTTGATAAATATAGGTAACATCAGTGTTAGTGAAACATACCTACCTACTTAATTTTCATTCAAAGAGGTTTAGTAGAGTTATAGAACTCGCAATTAAAGTAGCTGTTTAAGCAATGTAAATACTTATTAAATCAACCTTTGAGAGGAAACACCACAGGCGGAAAAATTAAAAAAATCCTATACAAAGTTGACAAAATCAACGTTTCGTTTCCCCTGTTTCCTTCTCCAAAACTATACTGTTTTAAATCCTTTTTTCATTAAAATTTAAAGAAAGGCTTTGGCTGTGTTTCTGTTTTCCTTTTTTTCATAAATTAATTATTAAAAGAAATATTTATCTTCA
This sequence comes from Catoptria pinella, assembly GCA_963556745.1. NCBI lineage: Eukaryota > Metazoa > Arthropoda > Insecta > Lepidoptera > Crambidae > Catoptria > Catoptria pinella. The sequence goes on from OY750769.1 coordinate 10,673,939, forward strand.
AAAACCTAAAAAAATTGCCATTGTTTAGACATCGTACACTGACTTAATAACGTGTAATTACTGACAATTAAAATTTATTCGTTTTAATGTGGGTACTTATTCCATTTTTATTCATACTTTTTAATATTTACAATTTACATATTATTTACTTTACTTAGAATCAATTCGTGTATTATCGTGCGTATTACATTTTGGGTTGTTTAGTTTTATTTTACACATTTTACTGTTTTAGTTTTTTTTTATAAGCTTCAATAATGGATAATTTTGTTCAAATACATAATAATTACTCGTAAATAAATAAATAAATATTAGACAACATCACAACCATTGCTCTGATCCCTAAGTAAGTAGCTAAAGCACTTGTGTCGTGGAAATCAGAGACAACGGTGGTAAACACACACCCAGACCTGGGGCCCTACCGGCTAATTTTTCGAACTTCGGCGGGTCTGCCGAGCTTCAACTTAAAACAGATAAATCAAAGTAAGGGAGTTTCGTATTGTACTATTCGCCGAAGTTATTTAGATGATGTGTTATCTATCTTCGTGTGACATCATGAATTGGGGTTCGCCATTTTGGCCCGATTGGGGCTCGATTTATCTGTTTTAATTTGAAGCCTGGCAGACTTTCCGAAGTTCGATGCGTTAGCCGGTACGGCCCCTGAGCCAATATAGAAAAGTTAGTTTCTGAATTGACCCAGCCGGGGATCGAACCCGGGACCTCAGAGATGGTAACACCTTGAAAACCGGCGTACAAACCACTCGACCACGGAGGTCGTCAAATACAGCTATATAATTATAAATCGCTCACGCTCGTACAGAATCACGCCATGAACAAATGTTCATGGTACACACGACGGCACCTCAGACTATACATGTTGACCTTGAGACCGCCTTTATGCCCTACGTAATAAAAGCTGTTTTCGCAGTTTAACTGTATAACATGCTGACATGCTGTCGTGCGTACACCGTGAAAAATTTATAAATGCAGACGTACGCTTCGCCCTGACGATTAAATTAAGACGTGAACTATGAGAACCGATTCGAAGACACGTGTATTATGAGTACTTCCTTACAATAAATCGTAATTTTTTCATTTAAGTTCAAGGCTTTACACAAGTTGTTATTAATATGAATTTAAAATCTTTATAAGTCACACACAACGCGAGGTCTACAGTTCACAGACCCACAAGTTTATATTTGTTTTTTATTTTATTTTTTATAGTAGATTATCGCCCTTACAACAAAAGTTATCTTTTACATAGGGAGACGCATGCAAATAGAATATATTTATCGTAGATAGTTTCCAAACGGTTTTCTGCTAGATCAAGTTGTTTCATATCGTATCGTAATCAACTTTAGAAAGTGATATTAGACGTTCTTAGTGTTAGCTCTACTATACAACATGTTACAAAAAGACCCCTAATGCCGAATATGGTATATAGGGACCATCAAACTGATCAACTGTTACTATGGGACCAAATCTGAAATCGCGAAAAAAATATCAGCTGTTTCATACAAAAATTATAATCGAAAACATCAAAATGTATGAAACAAATGATTTTTTTTGCGATTTCAAAGTTGGTCCCATAGTAAAAGTTGTTCAGTTTGATGGTCCCTATCTACCATATTCGGCATTAGGGGTATTTTTGTAACATGTAGTATATCAACTTTTTTTACGTTTTTTTATAGATTTTTGCTTTTAATCCTAGGTACTACTACTACCACCAATAAATAATGTTATATGCCTTAGTTTTTTTACATATTTTTTTACACAAACAGAACAGAACTTATCTTTAGTTTACTTTTTTTCAATATTTCACTAAAACACAATAGATTATACTGAAAAGTCACGAAATACTTTTATTTTCGTATCAGTGGATAAAGCGAGTCTCACCTATTTTGAGAGATTGAGATTTTATAACCCAATCTTTATTCAGTTATCTATGATGAACTGAATAATATAACTTACCTGCTGAATAATGCTCATCACATACTATTCGTAATCAAAAACTTAGTAGGTATTCTAGACACATCTCATACCCATCAATTGACAGTCAACTTACATTACAACAACTATGAATACACTAGTGACTCTGTCAGCTTGTACACCTCGCGTTTGTTTCATTTTTCTAAATGGCTGAAATATGTTTGGCCCAAATATTATATACTTATAAGTAATTATCGAACAACACAAAATTTCACGAGAATCGGTTGAGATTTGCGTCCTGGATGCCCGCCATCAACTTTTATAAAGCGATTGCGTTTCAGTTTAGGTCCCCAAACTGAATCGCTTTATTTCGTACCATGAGCTACACCGGGCTGTCAGTGTCAAATTGGGTGAGAGAGCGCCGGTGTCCACGGCAAAAAACCTTTATTTTCTCTTTTATAGAGTCTATTCTTGTATGAACAAATAATGAATGACATACGGCCTAGCGATTCAGTTTAGGGTATGAACTAAAGTTGAGTCGCTGTCTGCTGACACCGCTGTCACATAGCGATGTAGTTCATTTTAGGACCTAAACTGGATCGCAATAAGAGATCGTAGTAAGCCTTCTGTAGAGAACAGACGGACAGCCGGACAGGGGATACGCGAAAGTATTTTTGCCACAAGCTGAAACGGAGTGGAACTGGGAGTGTTCTACCAGTGAATCTAAACATTTTGTTTCACCCCCGATACTAACTAGAAAGCAAAAACGTTGTATTAGTATGGGAAAGTTAAAAAAAAATAGTTTTACGACCCATATTTTTTTGACAAAAATATTTAGTTTTAAACACTCCCTTGAGTTAATTAAAACTACTACAAAAAACGGTCAAGAGCGAGTCAGACTCGCGCACCGAGGGTTCTGTACCAACATTCTGAAAAAGTTTACTATTTAGAGACATCGTTTTATTTTTCCAATAATCTTTACATAAACTTTTATCACATAAAATAATTTTAGATTTTTCTCTATGCAATGTTTGAGAATGTGCAACAGCGCTCTTTCATAATGTTACCTCATATGCCCTAGTAGCCTCACTCCGAATTTTTAAGACAGAGGGGGTCTTAAAAATTCAGTCCCATTGCAAAAAATATAAATATTTTTATTTCTCTCTCTCACTATTCCGAAGTTGATAGCATTAGTAGTTCTCGAGATATCCAGCTGTGAGAGACAGACAGACTGAGTCGCACCATAAGGGTTCCTTTTTATCATATTGGTACGGAACCCTAATGACGGTGTATAGACTGTGCATATGATACTGTATATTGTATTGAAAGCAAAATTAAATGTCTAGAGGTAAATTATCGTGCTAGCACACGTGCTCTTTCGAGGGCGCGGCCAACGTCACTTCACAATAGCCAGCATACATCATAACATAATTGTATGCAGCAATTTCCATAATTGTTACTTTCCACGATGCATAGCAGAAAACGCACGTTATCTGTAGTTAGTAACAAATCAAATGTTAACTTTTATTATCTTTACACTTACTTCTAATTTTTTTTTTTACGATCTCCGAATCCGTGCTGCATGTGGATAAACTAACATCCGTATTCAAGAACAATAATCAAACGACCCTTGCCTATGCGAACGCACTGCGTTGAAATAGAGCTCTGTGATTAGTTAGTTTTCCTCGCTCAAACTGTATGTTGTTTAAAAATTAATCTAATAGATGTCGCCACGAGGTTTTTAAAGCAGTACTTTATCTATACGAAGCTAGATGGCGTTTCTAACTTTGAAAACTTTTTTTTAAGAATTTCGAAACCACAAAAAAAATATTTAAGTAATTATCAAACCTGCTCACAAAATTTCAGGAGAATCAGTTGAGAAATGCGACCTGTAGAGCAGAACAAACGGACAGCGGGAAAGCCGGAATGCAGACTAGAAGGACATACGAAAGCATTTTTGCCCAAGCTGAAGCATAGACGCTTCGCTCACGCTTCGCGGTCGCTCGGTCAATAACTCCATGCTGTTGTTACTTCTGTAAGATTGCATAGAAAGAAGAACACGAAGTAATTTTAATTCTTAAAAAAAGTCCACATTACCAAAAATTCTGAAACTTTTTCTAGTAATAAGGGAGCTTATTCCTACCTAAGTATAAACAAATATTCAGCCAATTTGATACTATTCAGACATTCCCCATTGTGTTGGTTTAGTAGTAGTTCAGTAAATGGCAATGCTATGTAAACGCAAATCGGCGTGACATGGTACGAAAGAACTCGGTAACTTCCGAGGCCGACTGTGCTGTGGGTCAACGCACGGCCTGCTTGCTGCTCCGTTGCCCAGACGTTAGCACAAAAAAGGTCCAGAAAGTCCGGTTTTTTCTACCCACCCACGTGGACTGCGTCTGACAATTTAAGTTTATTTAACTTAGTGATCATGTGGGAAGAAAGCCCTAATTCAAAGGATTTGAAAACTATATAATGCATAAGGCCAATATAAAAATGGCACAATCTGAAACCATCAGGAGCGCATTAACGACTTTATACGAAATAAATCAGTTGTTACATATTTGTAGTCCGTCATCAATTTTAAATACTTATCACGCAATGCTTACTTGCCATTGTCTATCTCAGTATGTTATGAAACTGCAATAATGTATTATTTGTTCATTAGGTTATGTAATGGTACAAAGTGCTTTGATTATTATGTACATTATGCAGAGCTGACTCTCTGTACCTACTTTATATTTAGTAGCGCTCTACTAAGGTGTACCTTTCGTGAACCTAGTTTTAAATTGCACAACTCTATTTCCACCTGGCAACAGAACAAGCATCCAGTAAAAGTAATAGTTGCATGTGTAATTTGTTCTATTCAAGCGGCATTTGTTTAAATGTTTATGTAAATTATATTTGTGTCTTTTTCAGAGGGTGGCGGGTTCGAGGCGTGCGCGTGCGGCGCGGAGGGACGCTGCCCGCGGCAGGTGACCGACGGTTCGCGCGGCTCATGTGGGCAGCGGGCGCGTGCTGCTCGCGCCAGGCAGGTGAGCCCACGCTAGTTGTAGACACGGTAACTATATGCGGGTAGTGCGGCGCGGCGCGCTGTCTGCGGCAACTGACCGAAGGTCCGCGGTCCTCACGGTTCATGGAAGCAGTTGGCACGTGCTGCTCGCCAGGCAGGTAAGTAAACATAAACTTGTTACAGTCACAGATAATATAATACTATACTAGTACTACAGTGGATACCCACGTGAGCTGCTCGCGTCTTATCTTCTACTACTTACCCCACTGATCGGAATTCGTAGAGTCTACGTCGTAGTCCGTAGAGTCGTAAACAAACAGGAGCATTGTACTCGGCCATGTTAATGTGTGAAAACCCAGATAAAATTACAAAATGCTAAATGGTAAAAGGCACAAAGAAATTCATAATCCCCGCTGCAATACCAATGTAAGTAAGCATCTATTTCCAACAAACAACACTGAAATGCTTCCGCATTGCTATTATTTGATGTGGTTTACTCTAACGATAACTAACGCTCGTTTTATTATTGTTACAGATGCAATAGGTAAATTGATAAATAGCTGTACTTGAGCCATTTCATAACTATAAAACGACACCGCATGAGTGCTGTTACTCTAACGCCCCACGCGCACTATTCCAATAGGATCGCAATGGGATTTTCCGTTACTATTTTGCCACAAAAAAGATTTTAAAAATCAAAGTTTCTATGCTTTAGAAATTATTAATAAAATGTCAATAAGTAACATTTAACCGTATATGATGAAATTACAAAAATGCAATATTTCTTTAAGTTTATGGCACTGTATAGAGTTCTATAAGGTTTTTTAAGATAACTTGTGTTTAAGATAATCTTCGTGGATGGAATCTTGTCAAATCACTTAATCGTTTTTAAACACCACCGCCACCCCTAAATTTAGGTTTTTGCATTTATGTCGTTATTAGATTAAAATCACAGGTATTAAACTAAATAAATAATTTGTATCGTTAACTTAAACTTACCTTTATTCTCAACGAGTCACCCTGAGTCGTGTCACACTGTGTCTGGTTAAGAAAAATATTCGTATTGAGTGACAGTGTGATACGATGCGAATTTTTATTCTCATCTAGTAACACTGGTTCGTGTATAGTGTGACACGTTTGGAAAAAAAATCGCATCGAGTTACACTGTTACTCGTTGCGAATAAAGGTAAACTTACAATTTAACTTGCATTGAAAAATTAGACTTTGCCCTCTCTTTTCCGAGCCTTTTCCAATTTCCATAACTTCAGCAGTCTTAATTGCATTATAATATGTATAACATTATGGCTACCCCATCGAACCGTCAACCCTATGAGCCTCTGTTGTGCCAGTCACTATTTTCAATGCGAGCTTTTCAATTTTTTCCAAAAACTTCAAGCGAGAATAATGGTTGGTTGAAATATTTCTGGCAGAATCAAGTTTCTTCGATTTCATACAAGACTTTGTTATTGAATGAAAACTCGAATTTATGGGTTACAGTTTGAGTGACTTAATATAGAATAATTTTTCAAAAGTTCAATGCACTTAACCATTATTTTCGCTGAAGAAGATTACACAGAAATCCTTAAGATCCGACTAAAAGTATACACAAAAGCTGAAGAGCTAGTATGGATTATGCAAGTTACCAGTGCGTTACTTAAATCTACTTACATTCATTTTTGCTGATGTCGGAAACTAGGTATGCGAATTTTCATCTTTTCCTTGAAGACACGTGAAGATGTCTTTCGCCTGAATAGCGCTCGAACGAAACCTCGTCATTTTACTCACATGCAAATGTGAAATCTTATAGTCATTTATAAATTACCAGCGACCGCCCGCGACTTCGTCTGCGTGGAAAGTTTTTTTGCTATTCCTTTAGAACAGTAAGTTTTCGTGATGAAAGGTACCCTATATGTCCTTCTCTGTACCCCTGACAACGTGTATGCAAAATTTCATGATGATCGGTTCAGTAGTTAAGACGTGAAGGCGTAACAAACAAACAAACAGACTTTCGCATTTATAATATTAAGTAAGGATAGTCAACATTAGACAATATTGAGTCCACCGGAATCATTACTTATACAACGTGTTACAAAAGGGGGATGATTAAAAAAGGAATTTAGGTGACTTTGGGTCTTCACTCCTACCCAAAATACCGGCAACTTGCATCTCCAGAACAGCAACAACCCTAGCCAAGTGATTTGACAGTTGACCAAGTCCCACTGCTGTCCAAATAGTGCGCTTAGGGCTGCCGCTAACGCTGCGTGTGTTGGCAGCTAGCAGGCACTCATGCGTGACGGAGTGACTAACCGAAGCGGCGTGGCAGGCGAGGGCGGGGCCGCGGCGCGCACGCCGGTCAAGACATTCCAGGCGTACCTGCCGCCCGCGCACCGCACCTACAGCTGCATCCACTGCCGCGCGCACCTAGCCAGCCATGACGAGCTTATATCGAAGGTAAGCTGTTCACCACCCCTAGCACGAACATCTATCAAGAAAAACAACGCGCGTAAACGTAATCGGTAGATTTAATATCTATGGAAAATTCATTTCTATTTTCGGCGGTAGATGGCGCTGTACAAATTTCCCATACAAAATTATTGTATCGAATTTTTTTATGCGCGTTTTTTTCAAGATAGGTTTATTCGTACTATGAGTACTGATTACTTATATTAATTCTTGCTCTAATCTTTTTCGACTGCGCAATAGCTCTTGCATCGCTCTTGCTCGGCATGTTAAGTTCTTGTCTGCTCAATCTGCTCCTTAAGGTCCTTAGTAGATATTTGTCCTATAGACATTTTGGATTAGTATATTACTCATCATTTAAGTGAACCACCGGCAAGAAAAAGTGTCTGTGGTCCACCCACCTAAGCAGGTGGACCACGACCCAAGACAGGTTTTTTCTTTCATACTCTGTACATCTCTTTCTATACCTGCATTTGTTTCCTTTTTTTGCCGCATCCTCATTTGTTTACTATAAGTACATTCATTGTAGTCGGTTTTCACGTAGCTTGTCACTAACGTAAACAATGCCTGATGTAATTATACTTAAGTACTTAACTGCCTCATCAGATATAATATTACAACAAATAATAGTTGGCATTAAAATGTCAACTTTCTTGTTACTGTTAAGTACTACTTATTCTACTATTCTTCTTACTTAAGTATATGGGTTTGGCACAGAACGTCTTCTTCTTTTGTATTTTCCTCTTAATCTTTCAGAAGTTTATTTTTCAGAAGGTATTCAAAAGTTCGTTGAAAGTTAGGTTTTAGTCTTTGATTTCATGAGTTTGTTAGAAATAAAATTTAAAAGCTACTTCAAAGAGCTCCCAGCAAAATTGAAATGAAACCTTCCAAATATTTCCAAAGCTCATCGAGGGCGGAAATTGGTTCCTGTGTTCTGAATCAAAGACTGTAATAAACATGTTTCATGAAAGTGAAAACTAATAAGTTTTTACCAAAACACTTACGGCTAAATACTCAAAGGCTTCTTAACTTAAATCTTTATTTCAGGTCTCCTTAACTTTAAGGAAGCTGTTAGTTTCATAGAGTTTCTGTCGAATCTGACTTTGAATTTAAGGTGGCCTCAACTTCAAAAATCGTTTAACCCCCTTACTAATAAAGATTGTATAGCAGATGTATAGTTACACAGTGTTTTGTCCCTTTCTTTTTAATGTCAAACTTAAATAGTTGGATAGAGAGTAACCATTGTGTAACTATACATCTGCTATACAATCTTTATTAGTAAGGGGGTGAGTATTTGGCTGTTACAAATATATTAGTTTCCTAGTGATATTTTGGCGTTAGTTCTATTTCCCTAATTTATTTGGTCTGCCCTTAGAAAATGTAATACCAGCTTATCCGCATTATCCTCGACTCGCGTAAATATTATTTCAGTATTTTATTAAACATTGGACTAAAACCATGATACCCGAGGATTTAGTGAACAATATTTTAAGGCTTCGCGGCGCACTGCTCGGGAAGACAATGTGAAGCATTTAAAATGCTATACAATGTCGTAAATATGGCAAAAGCTCTATGATACTAGCTTTTGAGACTAGCCCCTCTGAAATGGCCACTTTGGTATAGCAATTTATCCTTGAATTTATCACACTCAACTGTCAAAATCCATTGTCTTTTGACAGTCCAGTACCTATCTAGAAATCGCTCAAATATCTAGTGTTTTTGTTGTCTTGCTAGGGGCACATACATAATGCTAGTGGACTGCTCTTCTAAGTTAACTCCACATTTAATAATATAGCATGCTGTGGCATCTAACTGTTACTGTTTGTCCTTAAAGTTAAATAAATAAATATAGTCTCCCTGTTCTTATGAAGTGATTATGTTATTTTCAGTCGTTCCAAGGCAGCCAGGGGCGCGCATATCTCTTCAATTCAGTGTGAGTATTGGAATTACTTAGTCAATACTTCGTTTTCTTAAGCAATGAAATGGGTGGATGATTCTTTAACCTCTATGCTAGGATGCAATATTTTTTCACTGCAAACCCTTTATATTTCAAGAAGTTCCGCACAAGGTCTATTATGTATTCTGTGGCACAGCCGTCTTTCGAGTCTTAATATCCTGCGGAAATCTTCCTAAGGGCACCCGTTCCATCGTAAATACCTGACACATTCACTAAACTTGATGTATACGTATGAAATAAACATTGTTAATTTTATTTTTTTATTGTTTTTAAAACTTCACAATTCTAAAGCTGCGACGCACTAATGGCCGGCCTTTCTCAATAACTCTGATGCGTCACTCACGACACAGCGCGTCACATAAATGTGTATGTGCCTTATCCATCCATAAGCAAGGTCTTTGTGCCAACACAACTATGCTGATATTAAAATGGCTCATGTTGTTGTTGTTGACAGTGTGAACGTGGGGTGCGGGCAGGCGGAGGAGCGGGTGCTGCTGACGGGGCTGCACGCGGTCGCCGACATCTACTGCGAGTGCTGCAAGACCATGCTGGGCTGGAAATATGTATGTTGGAACATAACATACCTACAACTTACTATCAAAAAAATGCGAAGTTCTATTATATCAAGTTTTTACTTAAGAGCATAGGATAATTTTCCCGAAGCACATTTCTCTCAGGACAATTGTATCTGGAAGAATTTAGGGGTTACTTGTATTGGAGGCGTTTCAAATGCATGCCCCGTCCGGGCCTCGTACGGGGCACGACCGGACCCGGCACGGTCTAATATAAATAATCCCTGAATCTAAGGGCTGTTTACATGCAGGATTGCAGGTCCAGTAAAAGTGCAATTCAGAGAAGGCTCAAGACTCTTTTATCTGAAATCGCATGAAGAATGCGAGTTGTAAAACCTTACAAAAAACCTAAAAACGCAAATCGGGATGTAGGTTTAAAGTTTCGGTATGTTATTTGGACCCCTTAGGGGAGTGTCAAAAGCACATAGTTTTTGAATTTAAATGCAAATACTGAAAAAGGTCCGAAAATATTGCAGTCTTTCACGTATTACGCAGGTAGCATAACTTTTTTTGCTTGCAAAACATAGTTTTACCTTTCCTAAGAGGTCCAAGTAACACACCTACCAAAAAAAGTAGTTTTACATCGCGTTTTGCGTTTTTAATGTAGAATATGACTGGCCTATGAAATTGTATAAAAGATTTCACGAGGCCAGTTCACGATCTGATGAAAAGATTGATTTCTAAGCTTCCAATGTGAAGAACTTATGAAGAATTCTACTTCACAAAAATCACTGTAGACTGAAAAAGAAACAAAGAAACAAGTTAACCGAACAGAATATTGAAAAATGGCTTGGTAACTATAAAAACCTTAATAAGTAATTTTCAACGACAGTGATATGTTTTTTTATGCAAATAGGAAAGCTTTTTTATTTTAACTGAGTAGATTTTTAATAAATGATCCAGTATTCCAGAAACCAATAAAAATGTTTTAAATTTCATCAAATTTCTGGCGAAGCGACAGTTAAAGCTATGCAATAATCAACCATATTCCAAAGAGATAGTGAAAGAGTAGATTTCGTGAACATGTTTCTTTGTCTAATGCTACTTGCACGTCGATTTAGAATCTCGAAATGAATAAGACCTGGCGGCGTTCAGAAATCGATCTGGCGCCTGCCCTCAAGGCTGGCGTTGCAGTTCTATAAAAGTTTTTATTGCGAACTTCTACGGCTATGGCTGTTTACTCCGTAGTATATTTCGAAACTATGCTGCAGGATGCGGTAACTACATTAAACAGTTAATAAACTTTATAATCTATAACTATTGCTAAATTTTGTTGAATACTACTATGAACTTGTAGTATTTTTGAATATTTCCAAGAAACGTAAGACATTTTATTGTGAATGGTTTCATTACATTATAACCGTATACCGTCTCGTGGGAATAAAAAAAATGAAACATAACCGTACCATAATAACAGACCATAGATATAATAGACATTATATTTCAGGCACTTTTAACTATTACTAGATTATAAGCATTGTTTGATGTACCTACAATGCGATTAAATTAACAGTAATCCGCGGCAACTTCTGAGCGCTTGCGGTACAAGTATTTCAATCTGTAATCTGTGCCCACCATACATTCTCGAGTGAAGTTGCCGCGGATCACTGTCAATTGTCAATTCAATCGCATTGTACTTCTATTGTAATGTCTGCCGACCTCGACTGGTGGCGTTCGTTCCCTTTGACAGTAATGGCCCCAGAATCGATTTCCCGCGGTTTACGCCAGGCAATAATGATAATCCTCCGGTAATCCGCTTGAATGTATGCAGTGTATTGCCATACGTAACGCAGCCTTAGCCTTATTTCCGCGACACAGATAACATCTAACAAGTAATATATTTTCATTTTCCTGTACTATTTTTAGGGTGGGTACACACCAGGCCGACGAACGCCAATAAACACGGTTTTCGCCGTGTCTGGCCCTAAGGAAGTAGAATGAGAGAGAATTTCGTTCGTTGGTCGTGTGTATATCCCATTGTCCACCCTTAGTAATAAGAGACCAGAGTCAATATAGAAAACATCATTTTCTAAAATTAACCCAGGCGGGGATCGAATCCCCGAAATTACCTCTCGGTGATCCCACCCGACCTCGCTAATGAAAAAACCGTTACTGTCTGTAACTCGGCCGGGCGGTAGGTAATTATAGCGCGCAAGTACATGGAGTGACGGAGCCCTGCTAATAGGTACAATCTGGAGGCCTTCAGGTTACTTCTAGTTCATCGTAGATAGCACATCCCTTGCCACCAGGCGTAATAGCGGTCGAGCGCTTGCCTACCTATAAAAAAACCTATGTATATCAAACTCAGTTTTCAATCGTTTCTTTTACAGGAGCACGCGTTCGAATCGAGTCAAAAGTACAAGGAGGGGAAATTTATTATCGAGTTGGCCCACATGGTGAAGGAGAACGGGTGGGACTAGGAGCGCGAGGCGCGCGCCGCCGCCCCGCCGGCGCTGGCCCGCGCTCACTCCTCGCCGCTCCTGGACTGACTGCCGGCCCGTCTGCCTCGCCCCTACGTGCCTATACTGGCGGGACTCAGCTAGGACGCGTTTCCAAGTAGTCGGAAACAGTGCAGTTGTGATATAGACTGGTCGGGGAAGCCTCGGCGACCGAATGACGCGCAGTGAGGACTTTCCGAAGCGTCAATTAGTGGCTATGGCATCGGACGGATCGGCACCGTGAGTGTTCGCGGTCGGGTCGGGAGGCGCGCCGCGACGCCCCGAGCGGCGCGCCCGCCGGCGAAGCCCTCGTGATGAAGTGACCGGCGAGAGAGTGCTCGCCTAACTGAACTCCTGTGATTAACTCTGAAGTTTGCCGCCGAAACATGATAATTTTGGCTGTAAACGGCGAGCGTTCGGTGAAATTTGTAAAGTGTGAGGGTCGGTCGGCGTCGATTATTAAATGTGACTATTTTTATCATACTGAATTATTATTGGGAGGTCGGCGCCGACCGGCCCGCACGGCCGACGCGGCCGCGGCCCGCTATCAGGCCGCAGGGGCCCGGTGTCGAGGCCTGGCGGGAGTAGGGGGCCCGGTATCGGCCCGTCCGGCCGTAGTGGGTGTAGTGGGGGTGTCAGACACATATCGTCGTGGGCCGCCGCAGCCGCTTCGCTCGAGCTCGCCAGTCAACGTAATGTTATCGTTATTCATAAGTGGTCGATCTCAACCGCCCCCGTACGGGGCTCTGGGTTTAGAATTAATTATAATTTGGCATCGTTTGAATTCCGCCGTGACGGCGCGACGCGACGACGGTCGGTAGTACATCGTGAGTTGTCTTAGTTTTACGTTATGTACTATGCGTTGTACTGTATTAAGAGAACACTGATACTTTCTCTTGTCCCCTTTAACCTGTGATAAGTATGTTAGTATAGAATTTGGATTTCTTGAACGATCATTTCGAGAAGTTGCTCAGAGTAATCAGACGTATGTTCCTAATGATTTCAGCTGTACAATTCGCTTTTTTATTTTGTGAGGTGACTAGTCGACGAGTATGTGCACTGAAGGAATCGTTTTATTTACTTTGCGCCTGATTTAGTGATTTTATTATTTTTAGTTTTAATCTGTCGTTTAGACTGTTCCTCGTTCGACTTTGTGACTCGTACAGTTGACTAAATTGAAAATTTATATTTAGTTTATCTTATTCGCGAGTAGATAAGTTATAAAAAGGAATTGTGAGGTTTAAAAGAAAAAGGGAATAGTTCTGCAGTTTTATTATTCATTTATTGTTTCCATTAAAGTTTAAATTACCTAAATTAGTGTCATTTATCCGTATAATTTAACGTGTATGGTACTTCAATTTATTGTTATCGTGGATTATTCTTAAGGCCGCATGAGCTTCGAGTGTACTATTTACAGCGGACTGAAAGGATACGCTTTCCCATTATGACACGGTCCGTCTTGTAAAGAAGCCGTGTCACATTGGGACCATGGCACAGTGACTCCCCCTGAGTCGCAACGGGAGCCCTACCGCCTAACTCGAAGCTATAGGCGATAGCAATGCACTGTCCGTCCTTGTCATATCATAACAGGATCACAAGGACGGACAGTGCATTGACGTCATAAACTTTAGCAATTTGAAAGCTTTTTGAGTTAGGCGGTAGGCCAGCGGGTCCGACACGTCCGACTCAATACATTTGTACTTGATATTGAAGTGTGTACTATGTACTTTATTATTATTATATACGCAAGAACTTCAGCCGTCGCATACCATTGTATCAAGAGCGTTATAACTGCCATTAGATGTACCTACATTTGTAATATACATTAACTTAATATTAATAACAAAGTCAAGATAAGTGACGCTCGATCGATGTTAAAAAAATAATATTATTTTTACAATAAATAACTAAATTTTAGAATGCTACGTTAGAATCGGATTTGTTTAGTGATAAGACGTTTGACATTGTTTTCTTTAGTTCAATCTTCACTTGACAATCTTTGGTCCGCTTGTTCGATATTTTTTTTTTACGATTTACTGTTTTCATGGCTTCTTGATATATCTCTAAAGTAGGTATAGTTTCTAAAGCAAGCATGGTTTAATTTCATAATATTCAATCTATCCGTCATTTGGTTTCGCGCTAAATAGATAAATACAATAATGAACTTCTTATGAATATTTTAGATATCGAAGTCAAGTGTAAAACGTCATCTGGGGTCGTACCGGCTAACGCATCGAACTTTGAAAAGTCTGCCGGGCTTCAAATTAAAACAGATAAATCGAGCCCCAATCGGGCCAAAATGGCGAACCCTAATTCATGATGTCACACGAACATCGATATCTTCTAAATAACTTCAGCGAATAGTACAATACTAAACTCCTTACTTCGATTTATCTGTTTTAAGTTGAAGCTCGGCAGATCAGCCGAAGATCGAAAAGTTAGCCGGTAGGGCCCCTGGACGGACAACAAGACATATTTTTTACGATAGTGTGTGATCCGAATAATTTATACACAATACATACGACTTAACACCAAAATATTGTAATAGCTTTTAATAATAGCGTGTTGTGAAATGCGTTCTGCTGTGTGAATTACTACAATAAAAAATAGTCACTGGGTAGCCCAAACAAACAAATCGAAAAGCGATAAAATACTAACATTACAAAAAGTACACATACTGAGATCATTTTAAGGGCACCCCGCGTTAGAAATCATATTATTCAATCCATTCTCAGATGCACTACTTAATAAGTGTTTGTGAATTTAGAAAACAGAGCGTCTTACACGGCAGATTTACACTGGCCCAAAGCCCGTACTTGTAACTAAACTATACTATCTGTAAACCCATAAATGGCCCATACGATACCTTATTGGGGACAATATGGTAAAGTTGGTTATTTGTACCAGAAAATATCTATATTTTTAAACAAAACTTTTAGACACCTGACATGACTATGCACCCATTCTAAGGCTAAGGCCCGCCACATACAGGCGGAATTTTGATTCGGAATTCCGAAACGGAATCATTCCGAACGCAGCTAATCCATCCAAATCTATGGACCTACCAGATACATGCGGTAATTTTCCGTTCGAAATTTTCATACATGATCAATATTCCGTTTCGGAATTCCGAATCAGATTCCGTCTGTATGTGGCGGGCCTAAATGGGATAGTCAGGGCCTAGAAACATCCAAATGGAGCTGGTTCAAAAAAACTTAAAGACTTTTTGAATTCAAATGACAAACGCTATCCAACTTACCTCTATAATATTAACACTGTTCTTTGACACTGGAACATACAGAATCACAGTCAATTTTAACTGTCGGTGTGTAATGCTTGATGGAGCAGTGTAAATGTGCTATACAATTTCAAGTAGTTATTAATCGATAAAGCGCGTTGCAAGTACACTTATCTGTTTTATGTAATCGTATTAACTGTTTATGATAGAGTTATCACGTAAGATTTCTGATGCACAATGTTCAATGAAAATTATGCCGACGGCAGCTAAAGAACCCCATAATATAGGCTAATTCATCGTTTTGTCCGGC
The DNA here is from genome assembly GCA_963556745.1 of Catoptria pinella. NCBI lineage: Eukaryota > Metazoa > Arthropoda > Insecta > Lepidoptera > Crambidae > Catoptria > Catoptria pinella. The sequence goes on from OY750769.1 coordinate 10,689,853, forward strand.
TAAATTGGTCTTTAGAAATAAACCCGTAAGGTATCATTTTGTTTGGCAACTTCACAGAAGCTCAATGCTGTCTAATAACATCTAATCAAAATATCTGTTTATTCTTAGTAAACCAATTGAAATCTTTGGTGGACATCCCTTATACATTATTTTCCTATTGAACATTATGCAACCATAATAATTGAATCTTATTGAGATTGTCACAGTAGCATAGATTTAACACTCTTAGACCTAAAGTTTGTCTTGATCTTTAACGCCGCCGCCGTTCGACGACAAAAAATAATGAAAAACGAAACTCTATTATTAAAGTGAGAAAAATAAGAAAGCTAGATTTCTGTGAGGCATAATTAATGTATTTTTCTACTTGATCGTATAGGGATGCTATTAGATATTTTTGGACCATTGTTAAGATAAAACTATGATCAGTATTTGGTGGTGATAAGATTATTGTTAGTTATCTGAATGTTATGAGATGTGTTCGTGTCGAGATTAGAGAGAAACGCTTTCCTAGATCTGCGATGCACCCACGCCGGTGTCAAAATTATAACATTTCTAACCACCTGAGATATTTCTAAAAGGCTCACTGTGTCCATTCGACATTCCATTTTGTTACGAAACTTCATTTTGGTTACGCACAAACTATTTCTTATTTATTTTTACTCTACAAACTATATGTGTGATAAATAATGAGTTCTATTTTTTTTATATATATTTTAGATATAAAATATTGTCACTCAATACAACGTGTTACAAAAATACCCCTAATGCCGAATATGGTATATAGGGACCATCAAACTGAACAACTTTTACTATGGGACCAATACTCAAAAAAAATCAGCTGTTTCATACATTTTGATATTTTCGATTTTAATTTTTGTATGAAACAACAGATATTTTTTTCGCGATTTCTGAGTTGGTCCCATAGTAAAAGTTGATCAGTTTGATGGTCCCTATATACTATATTCGGCATTAGGGGTATTTTTGTAACATGTTGTATAGTCCGAAAAGGACTAAATATAATTGTACTTATTTAACATATTTTTTACAGACAAATTTTTTAGATCAGTCAAAAATTAACTTACATGAAATTAACGTCCATATTCTTGTAAATGAATGATGTAAAAGTTTAACGCTGTTTTTTTTATTATACTGTTATTATAAGGCCCCATCAATGAATTTACTGTATTATCTATTATGTGACGCCTTTTAGAGATACTTTATTGAAAGGTCTCGGAGTGTTAATGACGACCAAAAAGCCAGCGTATTTAAATGGTGCATTTCATAATGTACGTGTACATTTCGCATATAAACAAATGATATAACCTGGTAGATATTTACCAAGAAACCGCTTAATATTTTTGTATTTTCCTAGAATGTAACGAAGCATTATAAATCTTGTGGTGTCTTCTATCGATTGTGTACGCATTATGCTATCTATACCTCTAGATGAATATTTCGTAAACATTTGGTTGAAATAATAAGTGCGTAATAAAACACTTTTTCGTATTAAAATTGTATTTTCTTTTTTATTACTAACACCATGTATTTATATACCTACTTACAAAAAAACGAAACGAGACCCAGGTTGCATCAACTTTTAGATATACATAATATTAGGAATTGAGAGATTTTAACAAATTGCATTTTCCATACCAGCATTTTCATAATTTATTTAACAACCGTGAATGCTATTGTAACAAATTTTTATGTACAAATGTTTGAACATCAAGCTAACTTGGGCAACATAACTTAAGCGAAAAAAATAAGTTTTGGCTAAGTTATAACGGATAAAGTGGTCATTTTCGCTTACAAAAAACAAAATAAATTAATAATGCTGATAGTTGACGGCTATAGTCATAATTTGATGTAATATCCAGCAACTGATAAATATTTTAAATCTTATATTTTGACATATACGTCAATCTTACTAATTCACAACTATCACGCTCACTGATCACAAATACAAAACCACGTTCATTCGTCAGTGCGGCGCATTCGCGACTGTTGTGTACCGAGTGCAGACCGAACTCGAGGCGCGTAGGTATGGCTCGCATTTCGACCGTTTGTACACTCGACAGCACGTCAGGTTATACAGTTAAACTGCGAAAACAGCATTTATTACGTAGGGCATAAAGGCGGTCTCAAGGTCAACATGTATAGTCTGAGGTGCCTTCGTGTGTACTAAGTTAGAATACTGTACATATCTTTACTTAATAGTCGTGTTTCAATAGTGTTTCAATGATATTACTAATTGACACAGTTCATTCCGTCAATGCCATTGTTAGAGCAGTTGACAATTGCACATGTAAACTATCAATTTTCACACAATGAGCGTCAATTACGTAAAAATTGACAATCGCAAATGATCGTTACTGGAGCGCTTTAGATAATAAAACACAAAATGAAACACTACGTAAGTATGAGCAGAATCGAGCGTGTTCTCTAGTTGTCCCCCGTACACCGTGGATAAAATTATTAAGAGCCAATTTCTTCGATTCTTTGAAAAAATCCCATAATTGCTCTTATGAATGTGTGAATTTAATAATTATTCTGTTATGTGTAAGCCTGTGAAAGCTACTTTAGATTTAGATTTAACCAAGTAAGTTTGGTAATAAATTTATAAATTTAATATGTCGCTTCTAGGTAAGTATTTCATGAAAATTCTGAGCAAATATTTAAAGGCAAATACAGCCTAATCAATTTTTACAACTTTTTCTTTTTTTTTCCTTAACAATAGCATATAAAAAAAACTTAAAATGATATAAGTACCATCGAATATCAAAAGCAAAATTCATTTTAATATTGTGGTGAAAAGAAAAAAATTACTAAATAACTTAAAAAAGTACATATTTACAATAGTTTCTTTGGCAGTATCTTAAAAACAGGAAATAGAAATGACATGACAGCTCAGTAGGCTGTTATGACTAAGCCGGTAAACATTATACTTTAATTGGTAATGCCAAAAATTTATTTATTTGTAATTAATTTAGTCATTAAACGGACACATCACACTAATTTGACCGATTGGCTTTCGAAACTAATCGGTTTTTTTATAGTCTTTAACTAGTTTATCACAAAACCACTAAAAGGTCAATTATTCGGTAGTCAGGTACGATACCTTACTTGCCGGCTTGCTACATAGTTAGAGGCTGGTCCGATGTAAGAATATTTTTCGCTTTTTGTAACTGCTCATCTGTTAATCTAGGTAACGCTTTGAAGAACATCTGTAACAGAAAATATTTATTTTATAAACATACTTCCTTTTTATTTACATTACAAACAGTAAATGCCAACCTGTTTGTCAGTACATACAACTGTAAGTGAGTGACATACTGGGTGTAAGTTTTCAAATGGCAAAACGTTACTATCGCGTTTGCGTTCAGATTTTAAATCCAGAACTTATTGTCATAGCATTAAGAGGGCGTAGTCTGCACACTAGCGCCGCCATTGGGAAAAAAATCAGTGCTTAAATAAAGACGAAATTGTGAATTATCTCTCTGTAGTGCACTCCGAATAAGCTTTCTGGTACTTTTTATAACTTAAACAATATTTTCTAGCCTGTCGTTTAGTTTAATGGAGTTTTTTTCATAAAGTGACCACTTTTAGCAATAAAACTCCGTTAAAATAAACAACCGTCTAGAAAATATTGTGTAAGTGATTAAAAGTACCACAAAGCTTCCTCAGAGTGCACTACAGAGATAATTCGTAATTTCTACTTTATCTAAGCACTATGTTTTTTTTTTCAATGGCGGCGCTAGTGTGCAGTCTACGCAGCCTTAAGATATGCATTTTACTTAACTCGAACGTGGCAGTAATGTCTGCACATTTGTCGAGTTACTCTGGGGCCCTTTTTTTTAAATCATTCGGATGGTATTAATTAAGAGCTTTACTACTCATTTTCATTCGACGTAGAAATCCGAATTTTTGAATCGCTCGTTAGACAATAACTATTATTTCCAAATTCAACTTTAAGAAGTAAGAAACAAGGAAGAGAATACCTTGTATAAGATAATTAACATTTGGCCGAACATTTGTGAATGTTGTGGTTGGCGTTGGCTGATTGGCTTTAAAAAACTAAAAAGCTTGATTTTAATGAAATAATTAGAAGTTTTATCATTTCATTAATAAACAATCCTTAGGTGAGGGTTCTACCAATAAAACTAGGAAAACATTTTTGCCAAAAAAGGGTCGGAATACGACAATTATTTTGAGATTTAGCATTCACAATGCTATTTTCTATAATACCAAATAATATACTAGAAAAAAAAAAACTACTCACACCAGATCATGTTCTAGGACGGGAATCGAACCTGCGACCTTTGGATATCCGGTCCAATGCATGACCGCTGAGCTACCGAGTCACTAGTGGGAACGTCGAATTTCTCCTAGTATATCAACTCTTACGCTGCAAGCCAGCGCCATCTCACACTAATACAATGTTTTAACGACAACACTGGGTAGATTTAAAGCTAAAGTAAAACATTTTAAATTTTATCCAATTATGTGCTCACAAAGTGTGTGCGTAGATGTAACTATTTAATGAGGGGCGTGGCTTCGATTTTTAACTGTGTTAGTTTGGTTACACTGATTTTCATACTAAAGTGAGCTCATACCAGATATAAATCTACTTCTATGTTCTGCGGTCAAAATCCATAACATTGTCTTTTAACAGTTAAATGAAGATTAAACGTGATAAATCGCGTTTCGATGGTCACGCTAGGGGGCCAGAGGGTCTACTAAAATGGCCATTTTAATAGAATTAACGCTAGTAGAATATAGACATGCGCAAAATACTTCACTGAGCATTCAACGGATGCAGTCTCGTATCTGTACCAAAGCATCTCAAAGGTGTCACACGAACGATTTCAATCGAATGATTCGAAAATAGGGCTCCAGATCAACGCGAATATACAAGGTGTTATAAAAGTACCCCTAATGCCGAATATGGTATATAGGGACCATCAAACTGAACAACTTTTACTATGGGACCAACTTTGAAATCGCGAAAAAAAAATCAGCTGTTTCATACATTTTGATATTTTCGATTTTAATTTTTGTATGAAACAGCTGATTTTTTTTCGCGATTTCAGAGTTGGTCCCATAGTAAAAGTTGATCAGTTCGATGGTCCCTATATACCATATTCGGCATTAGGGGTATTTTTGTAACACCTTGTATAATACTACAGATAGTCACAATTACGAGTGAGTTACAACAGAAGTATAGTTTACTTACAGTACGGGTCATCAGTGACATTCCATGTATTTTCTTCATGTGGTCTCTCACCAACGACATTCGAGGATAACTGAAACAAGAAAATGTCGGTGAGCGGCTGGTTGTAGTATAGTACCGCCGCGGGTATAACTACACTACACATTACACACACATGTTATAACACCTACTTCTTGGGGCATATGGGGCAGGCGTAGGCGGGCGGCAGGTTGTAGTATAGTACCGCCGCGGGTATAACTACACTACACATTACACACACATGTTATAACACCTACTTCTTGGGGCATATGGGGCAGGCGTAGGCGGGCGGCAGGTTGTAGTATAGTACCGCCGCGGGTATAACTACACTACACATTACACACACATGTTATAACACCTACTTCTTGGGGCATATGGGGCAGGCGTAGGCGGGCGGCAGGTTGTAGTATAGTACCGCCGCGGGTATAACTACACTACACATTACACACACATGTTATAACACCTACTTCTTGGGGCATATGGGGCAGGCGTAGGCGGGCGGCAGGTTGTAGTATAGTACCGCCGCGGGTATAACTACACTACACATTACACACACATGTTATAACACCTACTTCTTGGGGCATATGGGGCAGGCGTAGGCGGGCGGCAGGTTGTAGTGCCCCCGCAGGTGGTTCATCATCGCCGCCTTGGTCGCGTACCGTCGCGGACATTCCGGACAAGGGAACTTCGGCTCCGCTACAAATTACATACAATGCGATTAATCTAACAATGTGCACGAAGTGTTACCATCTTCAGAGCGCTTGTGGTGCAATACGATGTATTATATTATAATCTGTGCGCACCATACATTCTCGAGTGAAATTGCCGAGGACCACCGACGTTGTCATGTACACACGTTATCAGACATTTTATATATCCCTGCTGCTGGGGCACAGGCTTTCCTTATCAAAGTAACATTCAAAATTCTTTAAATCAAGTGCTTTTGAAAATTTTCTAGACAATATTGGGAAAACAAAACATGAAATTACTAAAATCTGTTATATTAATTTCAAACGAGCGGCCGCCCGCGACTAAGTCTGCGTACATAGTTATTTTACTATCCCTCTGGATTCAGTACTTTTTTCTAGATGAAAGGTTCCCTTCATATGGCCTTTTCTGTACCCCTGTATTTTTTTTCTATTATTTTTATTTATTTATCAACATTTGTACACTATTACATGAATTTAACAATTATGCCAAGAGTTATAAACTAAGTGAAACAAACAATTACAGATAATATGCAAAATTTCATGATGATCGGTCGAGTAGTTAAGACATGAACGCGTAACAAACAAACAATCTTACTTTCGTATTTATAATATTAATGAACGCTTACACGGGCAATTTTTTGAGCATTAATTGCCGGGCAACACGAATGGTGCGATATGAAGCAAAGTGGAGCAATATGGAGCGACATGAAGCAATTTTTTCATTTGCCTACAAAAGTTGCGGCAATATTGCTTCTAATTGTCCTATATATTCGATATTGCAGAATGTCGCCGACACGAATTGCCGAATATACAGTGGGTTTGGAAAGAAGGATGCCCATTTCCGACCTGTAAATGTTGATTTTATTAAATTATCGTGGGTAAAGTAGTAATATAGCTTATAAAATTACATTTTTATTTTTATTTATAAATTGCTAGAACTAAAATAAAAATCGGCAATACAGAAATATAGAACATTAAAGTAAAGATTAACAATTTATTATAATATCAGAACATATTGATCTAACCATTACATATTTTTCTGATTGCCAAATTAAAATCCAATAAATACTCGTGTTCTACAGCAACTTTTCAAATATAATTTTATTATCATCACACATCAACTTTAAAGAAATAGGTATTTTAGTTTCACCTTCAACTATCCGGTGTCTGTCTGTCTGTAATCAGTGGCCCTACCATGAGTTGATGCAAACTGTTTACGCTACCGTAAACTATCGGATATACTGCTCACAGTCAACTCGAGTGAAAGAGAGAAAACTATAGTTTACGGTAACGTGAACAGTTTGCATTAACTCATGGTAGGGCCTTACAATCTTACACGATCTTACAAGTTATGACCCACTTCCCAGTTATCGATTGAGTTAAAATATTGCATGTACCTGTAAATCAAATGACAATGCAATATCGTTATGACATGGAGCTGGTCTGATGATGGACCCGGAATGTGGTTATGGGAACTCGGTAATATAATGGCGCAACTCCATCACGTTAGGGCTCCTTTGATTCGTATTGAAAAGTACTCAAGATAGAAATTACTTAACTATTTTTTACATCATAAATAAATAAAAAGTAAATAAATCACTTTGGGACATTTGAGTAAAGTTATTGAATACAAAAAATATCCTTCTTAATTCACAACACAATGAAGACGCTTCTGTCTTTCTAAATAAGAACCCTAGATAAGTAGCTTCGGTATTACCTATACCTTTTTATTTTGCTTTTGATTCATGATAATAAAAGCACTACTAGCCTCGGCTGCAAGAAAACGTAATTTTTTTACTAAATTGCTCGTGTATGAAATACTGCCACGTATTGCTTACTCTTTCGTTCCATATAGTTGCCGCAAAAGTTACTCAGGTTGTCGTTGTCGAATGTTGCTAATCGACCAAAATTGCCAATAGTGGAGCAACTTTAATTGCCCGTGTAAGCGCTCTTTTAATTAGGTTATTTCAAATGTATTGGTCTACGAGTCAATAAAAAGATTAAGTATAGTGTGTTAATTATTTTTGTAAACTTACGCGCATGCGTGTTGAGATGGACCGCGAGCGCAGCCTTCACTTTGAACACGCGCCCGCAGTGGTCGCAGATGTATTGATGCCCAGAGTGTTGCTGATTCATGTGGCGCTACAAGAAATAACACACTTTTTGATATATCGTATTCGTTTTAACGCTTAATCTAATGGCTTTTACAAACTGCAAACTGCAAAAGAATAAACAAACAATCAGTATATAATATTAATCTATGGTACAAACTGCAGAGCGCATACATAGGCTCAGTGTGTAGCCTACGCAGTGTAGAAGTCAAAATAAGTTGATGTGTCTCTTCTAAAGACTTGCACTAAATGTTTTGCTTCTTTTATGATCCGTACCGCTAGAGAGTCGAACTCCTTGCCCGAGTCTGTGTTTCCCGATAGGTACAATCAGGGGGCCTTCAAGTCGCGAGTGAAAAGATTACTTCTATTATTATCGTAAATTGAAATATTTGACAACATTGCTTCTCCAAAGTAAGTAGCTAAAGCAATTGTGTTATGTAAATCAGAGACAACGGTGGTATCACAAACAACCAGACCTGAGCCAATATAGAAAAGTTCGTTTTCTAAATTGACCCAACCGGGGATCGAACCCGTGACCTCAAAGATGGCGACACCTTGAAAACCTGTGTACAAAGCCACTCGACCACGGAGGTCGTCAATATAATGTTAATATAAAGGTTAAATAGTATAGTGCTACCATTATGAAATAACGCTACCAATATTTTATTCCATTACCATACCTTTATTCTAAGACCGGTATAAGGATATCGGGATCACAAACATTAGGGTAGCGTAATTTTTTGGTGAAGCCACATGTGGGTACTTTTTTATACAGTTTAAAAATGACGTCATACCATATTATAAAGGTACCGTTATCTATTCGGTTCTACCTTGAGTCTAGGAAACGAAGTGTATGCGCAGGGGCACTGGTGGCAGCGGAAAGGGCGCAGGCCCTTGTGCAAGTTCTCGTGAGCTTCCAGGTTGACTTTAGTAGTGAACGTAGCAGAGCACTCCTTGCATTGGAATCTGGGTACAAGTTTTATAGTATACAACCTGGAGACGACAATGCGACAAAAAAATAAATGTCGTATAGCTAAGAACGCTCCCATGCAGTCTCATAAAAAATATCCAATAGTTTAGTCACAGGAAATATTTTTCAGTTACGACTTTCAGTACAATTAATTTTCGAAATATTTAGCTTGTTCAAAAAAAAAAATTTTTTCGTTCTTAGGGATTATTATTATTATTTAGAAGGGGGGACGCCAGCGAAGCCGGACGGGTGATCAGTCTCCCTAATCGGAACTATTTTACCCAGTTCCCCAGTTCTTAGGGATTATTTTATAGTTTTTAAATACTTCTATGAACTTGTGTCACAAATGTTTTCATTTACTGTCGTACTGTCGTTTCCACCCCATATATATTATCAAATAAACACAACCAAAGTATTTTTGGGATTTAATTTTACAACTTATATAACTCGCCCGCTCTCTTGCCAGGGCTTTGATAATAATGTAACTATTGTGACAATGATGTGTCAATAATACATTATGTTAAAATTTGTCCAGCCGTCTTCCAGTAATCGGTGAACAAACACAAAACAAAATATACATACAGATGAGGCACATAGAACCTCCTCCTTTTTTAAAATCAGTTGAAAAAAGAAAATAATAATATTTTCAATGACAGAAATGTTGATCAAATAACTAAAATTATTCAGTTTGATAAAAAATATCTGTCTGGACTAGTGAGTAACCAAGGATTAGGTACAGATAATATGTTGATCCAAGTTAAATCAAAAGCAGAGTACTTAATTTCATGGAACTCACGTTTTGTGGCTGATTGGCAGTCGCACAATACAATCCTCTGGCTTTGGAATGAAGGGTCTACTCCGACCCTTACGGCCCAGAGACAAGGCTCGTGCTTTCAGCACCGTCACTATGTCAGGGGCTGAACAACGCTTCTCATGTTTGTAAAGGTTTGTGGTGCTGGAAATATATTGTATAATAACATGTACAGATCGTGCCAATCTTCTAGCCCCGTCTGAACACAATCAATATTTTCATGCAAATTTGTAAGAAAAATACACTCTTTGCCCATGCAAAGCAACTTCAGAGTGAGCTAGAAGTTTGGCATGAGTTGTTGTAATCCACGCAGATAAAGTATAGGATTGAAAATGGTGTAATGAGTAACACAATTTCTTGTATCTTACTAAATTGGTATTGATCTATATAATTTTTTTTATCAATTGAAGTTTGATCTTTCTGTTGACATGTTTTATAATCTTTTTGGTATAAAATAAAACCTATTGCAAACATGCAATAACTACTATTTGTAAGCACTAACCTTCTAAAGTCTACACCACATGCATAGCAAACAAGGTATCTCGGGCCATGTCTTTCTTGATAGTGACGACCTGCCGCCGGGATGGTTTCAGTCATTGTGCCACACTTTCTGCACCTAAAAAATATACATATAATCTTTTTACAATTTCATCTGTAACTAATTATTATTATTAAAATTAACTATAACTATAATATTACTATAATAATACTATTAATTATTTACTATAGTAATACTATAATTACTATAATAATACTATTAATTATAAATTAATAATTAATAGTATATAGTATAAAAGAAATTTATTGTATAATAGTCAAATAACATAAATCTGTTTTCTATAATGTCAAATATAAAACTTACTCAAACATAGTATCACATATATAATAGAAGTCTTGTGGTAGAGGAGGCTTTTGTGTATTCCTCATTATTTCTGCAAGTGCTTTCACAAGACCTTTATTATCATGACGTAACTCTGGGTACTCCTGCTTCAAATCTTGAATAAAAGACTTCCGTTGTGCTGGTGCAAGAAGTGACCTTCTGTTGGAGTGTACTTCAACTTCATTTTCAGAGTCTGATTTAGATTCCTCGTCGTATCCATCAGGCACATAATCTTCATCAGAATATTCTTCCTTGAAATTAATAGCAAATCCTTGCTTATCCTCACTGAGGAATTCTTGCTTTGGCATGACCAATTCTTCTAGGTTAGTAATTAATTCTGAACTATCAAATACCTCATTTAGGGGTTTACTGCTATTATCTGCTTCCATAAATTTCATATTGTCATTGTCCACTTCTTGGTATTCCTCTAAAGTTTCTTCATCAGATAAATACTCTTCTTTCACAAAAATGGACTGGCCGTACTTTTTCGCTGTTTGAATGATATTGACCACATCAGAGTCTTCCAAATAGTCCATCCGTTCTGTTTTGATGGGCAGAGGAGTTTGACCATCGCCAAAGTTTTCCTCTCCCGAATCTCCAACAATAATGACAACAACATCATCTTCGTCCATGTCGGTAATAATTTACTATTAGGAAGAAAACAAACATCTATCAAATTCTTTATAATAAAAACCGAACAATTGAGCAGTAAAAAACCAAATCAAATTAAATAAAATCCGCCAAACAGTCAAACATTTTGACAAATGAAATGAATGAAATGAAGCAAAGGTAAATAATTCTGACCGCCATACGCATCCCATCAACCAAGGCTGAAGGTTTCTCGTGTCACGGTGTCACAATCAGACCATACATCTTCAAGTATTTATTTTAACTGATACATACTTCTATTTATGTTCGTTGTGTCTTCTAAAAACTAACAGCTCTGGAAAATAAAATTGTCTTGAACCACGAAAATAAAATTCCTTTTCCTCCACCTTAGAATGCTCTAAGTTCTCCACATTTTTTTTTCAGCCAGCATGCAACCACAGATTGCTTTGTATATCAGACACAGAACACAATTACTCCTAGCTTAGAGCATCAGATTAAAAAATTAGGCCACATTCAGACGATGGACACAACGCGACATGCAGTGATTAGGAAACTTAGCAAGCTTTATAGCTAGATCTAGCTATTTTTTTGGTGACAGAGGAAACTTGTAGCTAAACTTTTCAGCTACTTTTTCCAGCAACTTTTTATTTTCATCGACATCTTCCTTTTTAATTGATTAGTTTTTTATTTTTTATTTAATGACGTACATAAGACATTTTTAACTCTTGTTGGATTTTTTATTTTTTATTTATTTGATCCTAAGAAAACCAACAGCGTTTACCTTAGAGAAAGCGTTTACAGTATATTATTACCAAACAAGTACCATCTTTATGTATAGCCAATTACAGGGTGTCCTATATTATTTTTAATATGCATAGGCAAAGTATGAAAAAGAAAAAGAAGTCCATTTTTTTTAATCAGTGTGCAATGATTATTATTAATGAAAGTGGTGCCCTCATTTTTTGTCAACTTTTTATGGTCAAGCTGTACATACCTACCTACTGTAACATTTAGCTAGTCTAGAAACTTTTTGGGGCAATAAATACCAATCTAACAACATTTCGAGAAATGTCTAGCAACTGAGTAAAGCCATCAGCTGGCAACACTGGTGACATGACAAACAAAATCACAGGAGTTTTTCGCGCCATTTTGTGGAATTCGGTTAGGTGTCTATTTTAATTATTGTCAAATTGATTCATAGTGGATATTGTGTCTTAAAATTAGTGCAGTTATATGGTACAAGTGTCTACGCAACTGAACATTATGTGGGATAATTGAAATAGGCGCGATCTTGGTTATGTGAAGCTGAGACTTTTATTGAAGTGGTGGGTTCCTCGGCAGAACTAACCGAGTAAACTGTCTTGATATACTTGGTGCCAAATGCTCCAAGCAGCATTGGAATACGATGCACCCGCATTGAAATGAAACAATATGAACTCAAGAACTGGCAGTATGGCTTAGACCTTCGCCTGTCCTGAAAAGGACGAATATAACTACTACTACTTAACTTGCTTGACACATGGGGCTCTATCGGCTAAAAACATTGAAGTTCATGTTAACTGTGTTTTGACAGATGTATATAATACATTGCTACTTTGTTTTGACACAAACAAAACTTACCAAAGAATAGTAGCAATGTATTACATATATCTGTCAAAATACAGTTAACATGAACTTCTATGTTTTTAGCCATGTTGGTCATGTTGACAGTCTTGACGGTTACCTAATGGAACGCATAACTTTTTTGTCCTAAACATGAAACGCATACTGTTAGATGGCATAATCATCATTTGGCATAATATTTTAATGCTCAATTTCATAACGCATAATATTGTGAGGCCGAATTTTGTTAAGCATAAATATTGAATGGCATAAACGCAAAAAGCATAAATATCAAAACGCATATTTTTTAATTGGCATATTGTTTAAAAAGCCTAATTATCAAAAGGCATAAATTTATTACGCATAAGTAAGAAAATGCATAATTTCTCAAGGCATATCTTGCCAACTCATAAATCTTTAAAGAATAATCTCAAATAATATTATGAGTTATTCTTAGTTTTGTCGAATAATTCATGATATTATTTACAACATGCAAGCGAGCATGCATGCAAGCAAGAATGCATCCAAGCAAGCATGCAACATGTAGTTTGACGCTCCGCTGCGCGTGGTCACAAGTCGAACCTAACCTAAATTTAAACCAACCAAAACCTAACTTAACCTACTACATTTTTTTATTTATAGCAAGGGCCTCAAATTAGTAGGTACCTAATAAAATTAGTTAAAGGCATTCTCATACATACTCGTATATTATGGCATTACAAAATTATGCTTTTCAAAATGTATGCTTAATGACAATATGCCATTCGATTTTAGGAATTCTAACTATTATGCTTTTTAAAAGTTATGCAATACAATGTTTATGTATTCTAAAAGTATGCCTCTCAAAATGTGCTTAATGACAATATGCCATTCGATATTAGGAATTTTAATTATTATGCTTAGAAATATTATGCTTTTTAAAAGTTATGCAATACAATGTTTATGCGTTTAAAAAATTATGCTAAATGAATAGTATGCTTTGTGATTATTATGCCAATCGAGTTATGCCAAGTGACTTTAGGACAAATGAAATTATGCGATGCGAAGGGTCCCCAGTCTTGACACCAACCTTAGGGTGCGTCCACATCTGGCGAATGCGCAGCTCACGAGCTGCGCACGCGCTGCACGCGTGCCATTATTGCCGCTGTTTGGTGCGCTTCATTAGTGCAAATCAGGAAATGCTTATATAGTGAGCGCGCGCTGTGCGCGATCTGTGCGCGTCCAGTTCGCGCGGGTGAGTTGGTGCGGGACTTGAGGGGCGGGCGGGAGGAAGTAAGTGCAGCGCGCGAGCCGCGCACGTACGGCGCATAGAATGCGCGCGATCGGCGCGCGGGCGGCGCATGAGCGACGGACGAGCATAAACAGCACGCGCGCAACTCGCATGCCGCTCGCAAGCTGCGCATTCGCCAGATGTGGACACATCCTAAGGGTGCGTCCACATCTGGCGAATGCGCAGCTCACGAGCTGCGCACGCGCTGCACGCGTGCCCTTACTGCCACTGTTTGATGCGCTTCATAAGGGTGCGTCCACATCTGGCGAATGCGCGGCGAATGCGCAGCTCACGAGCTGCGTACGCGCTGCACGCATGCCATTACTGCCGCTGTTTGGTGCGCCTCATTAGCGCAACTCAGGAAATGCTTGTATAGTGAGCGCGATCTGCGCGCGTTCAGTTCGCGCGGGTGAGTTGGTGCGGGACTTGAAGGGCGGGCGGGAGGAAGTAAGTGCAGCGCGCGAGCCGCGCACGTACGGCGCGTAGAATGCGCGCGATCGGCGCGCGGGCGACGCAGGAGCGACGGACGAGCATTAACAACACGCGCGCAACTTGTATGCCGCTCGCAAGCTGCGCATTCGCCGCGCATTCGCCAGATGTGGACGCACCCTTAGACACCAACCAATCAACACACACAACAAAATCGACACAAAAAATAGGCGCTTGTTTTTCATTACTAAAAATTTAATTTAAAGCTCAGCCTCAAACTTTGTACGAGAAAAGAAAAAAGTATTCAAGAAACAATTTAACTTTACTTAGTTGGAGGAATAATGAGCAGCTCTGGCCTATTCGTATCTTGTACGAAAATGTCTTCTAACACGAAATTAAATTCTCTTGAATCTTCTTTGCAACAAAGTTTAAGAGACTTTAAAGGTAAGATAAAAAATTTTTCGGCATCAAATAGCCCCTTTCCCTTTATAAACTACAACATAACCTACTGAAGGAGTGGCAAGAGTTGTGCAGTGCAATTGCAAAATCACAGTTTTTATGAACCTCTATCAATATAAATAAGTAATAAAAAAGTGAGTGATTGTTAGTTATCAGGAGAACTACTTTATGATACAACTGTCTCCATTGTATTGAAACAAACATTTATTTACAATGATAATTCTTTCAGCTATCTAGTGGGTAACTTGAAACAAAACCATATAGTATAATTTTGTTGTAAAGTTGTAAGTGATGTAACTCATATTATAAAGTAAATTGAAGTTAGTTAAGTTTACTAGAGATAAGCTTTACAAGTGATGTTATTTTACGACTTATTTATTTTCACAGAATTAGTCAAAGACTTTGAAGACTTGTGTATTGAAGTTGAGGAATGTAAAAGAAAATTGATTACACAGACCGAGATGTGTGAAAGGTATAAACACTATAATATTTTTCTATTTAATCTTAGAATAATAACATCCTAGAACGATAGTTCCTTACAAAGCGCACTGTCAAAAGTGAGGTTTAAAATACTGAGCTAAAAAGGATTTGTTTTCAGATTTTGATACTTCTCGGCTCGGTTTATAGATGTTATTGTTCTAAGTATTTTACCATCAACATATTACTCAGTGCATTTAACATTGTTGATGAGCAGTTGTGCTTACTATAAAGAGCAGTGAATGGTTCACTCATAAATATAGTTGCATAAAGAGTTTTGCATAAACTCATATTAATTAGGGGTACTCATTCCATGCAAAGCTAGTTAAAAACAGTCTGAATAGTGACAGGTGAAAGTTAACTCTGGAGGGAGGGCGAAATGGATTTCTTGACATAAAATTAAGCATTGTAGACTAAGATTTGAATGTAATTTTATGTATGTAACTTAATGTTATGTTTATTACAGTAAAAACTGTAGCAGTGCAGAAACACTGAAAAAGGTGATTGAATCCAAAGACCTCATGATTCAACAAGTTGGTAAGTTAATCATGACGTTATTCAAATCATTTTTTATTATTAAGTTCAATCATTAATGTAGGTAGGTACAAGAAAATATTCTTATTATTAAAAACGATGTTTTATGTTGACTCATGCATTGAAATAAAAGGAAACGGATTACGAGAAAAAGATTGAGTACTTAGATATTTCAATAATACTAAAATAGCCATTCAAATATCAACTAATTCTAGTATAGTCTTTACTTACATCAATGTACAAATTCTTTTAGGATTGTGGATATTTATTTTTAACATATTTTCCATTTTTATTTCATAAGCATCTGTACTCACAAATCTCTATGAGACAAAGAATTTAAACATTGTCAATGAAGCCCTTAAAATAATATGTGGAGATACAATCACACCTGTGGAATCAGAACCACTTCATGAATCTATGGAAATTAAAAAGGAGGTTTGCAGTCCAAAAAAAGAGCCATCAGACTCCTTCCAAGATATATCTTTTAAAGAGGAGTCATTATCTGAAATTGAGGGCACGCCCGGACGTACCAGCCCAATAATACAGTCGAAAAAATTAAGAAACGGAGCTTCAGATTACCGAGACAAGAAAAAATGTCCAGATAACTGGTAAGAATAATTTTAGTAATCATAAAAGGATATCATATTTTGTATGGACCTTTGGGCTGAATAGCTGCCCATAGCAGGCAAAGGACTTCATTCACTTTAGGCCCTAAAGTGAATGAAGTCTGCCAGTCACGACAAGAAGCATTCCTCTTGTGAAAAAAAAACACCAAAATTGAGGTTCTATATTTTATTGCAAAATTCAAAAAGTAACAAAATCAAAAGATATCAATTCATTTCAATTTCACTTTGACAGGCCTACATCTGAAAATAAAGCAGTGAAACTAATCTATCCAACATGCACACCTTCAAAAAGTAAAGGAAAAGGAAAGTTACGGCAGTCTCGCCTGAACATTGTCAGTTTGAAAAAAGATACATTTGTCGAACTCACCTGTTCACCGGAACTTATGACGAGGGACTCTCAAAATGATAGCAAGGTATAAACTTATTAAGTATATTTATTTATCCAATACTAGCTTCCGCAATTTCTTAAAAAATCCTTAGGGAACCTTTAATCAGGATAAAATATCCAGTTTATGAACTATCTGTGTGCCAAATTTCATCCAAATCCGTTCAGCCGTTTATACTTGATTTTAGTAACAAATACCCAAACTTTTACATTCATAGTATTTGTAGGCTGGATTTGCAGTAGGTAATTTCATTTCCTTCACTGCCTGGCCACACGAATGGGCGAACAGCGGTGCGATGAGCGAATTCTCTTTTTATTGCGCGCACGCTCGCTTACAGGATTTTCACATTCACAATTCTCGGCATCACATGCCATGTAGGTATTACCCCCTGGCCACAGCCACCGCGGGCGGCAGCGAGCGGCGACGATTGCGGGGCGGCGAGAGAACGAAAGAAATGTACTGGCAATTATTGAGGCGCCCACAGCTCCGAGCGGCGGCGGTGAGTTGCGCACGCGGCGGCAGCAGTAGACCGAGCTCCGAGCGACCAAAACAAACTTTTTTGTAAACAGCATAAATACCGCGCGTGAATATGGACACGGAGCAGTTTATCGCTGAAATTTTGAGTTGTCGAGTTTTCAATCGAATGTTTCTTTACTTGTTCTCGTATAAAAAACTCGTTACTCGAAAATCTTTAAAAATGTAATGCATCGCAATAAATAAATAAAAAATGTGCAAATTAATATAATTTATTATCGTACTCTATCGTAAATGATGGCAAATTCCGTTGTGATGCATTGGATTTTTATAGATTTTTAAACAACAACAATGACGCAGGAAATATAAGAAACATAAGAAACAACGTAGATTCACCCGTGAAATTCGCCAAATTCTTTTCTTTTTTAACCCCCGACGCAAAAAGGGCGGTGTTATTTATAGACTGGATGCACTCCTTATCTTGATTCCAATTATATTCATCAGATAAAATATTAGTTTCAAAGAAGTACCGCGCCACTTCGATAATGCCATATTTAAACCTGTGTAAATACGTTT
The DNA here is from genome assembly GCA_963556745.1 of Catoptria pinella. NCBI lineage: Eukaryota > Metazoa > Arthropoda > Insecta > Lepidoptera > Crambidae > Catoptria > Catoptria pinella. The sequence continues at coordinate 10,708,025 of OY750769.1, forward strand.
ATAACGCCGCCGTCGTCGTTCCACCCGCCGCAACTAGACGAGCTGTGGCATACCACCGCACACCGCGCCCCGCCTGCTTTGCCGCCGTTGCTGTGGCCAGTCCTTAGTCGCACCGCAGTTCGCCCCTCCGCGTGGCCAGGCCGTTACACTCATGGCCGAATACTCAAACGATACTCAACTTTGAGGGGCGCTCAAACATCATGCTGTCTTTGTCGTATCTTTGACATTTAATGTTTAAGAGCCTCTCAAAGTTGAGTGACTGATAACGATGGTGGCGGTTGGAGGCGCTGGCTAAAATCCTGAGAGGGTTGAGCAATAAAACCACAAACTTTTACATAAAAGTACATAAACACGGGCCCGTACCACGCAAATAGGTGAAAACGCGGGAAACTGCGGAGCGACGTAGCGCAGTGTCGCTTTGAGGGCGGTTTGCGGCTAACTGCCCGATTGAACGGGAGGATGATGCGAGCCCGAGCGCGGTTTTTACCGCCTTTATTTTGAATATGGAACAAATTTTGGCGGGAACAATATTACCAAACTTGTCATTTATATTAGATACTTATCATAAACTTTTTAGAACACAATACATTGTCTATGCTCAGAACGCGTCGTTAACACTCTCCCCCTCAGTGCTGGCTCAGCACTCACCATTTACAAGGAAAGGGGCAACGCGCGCTGCAGACCGGCGCAACACACCTGCGGCGGTATCAGCTAAAAACATTGAAGCTCATGTCAACCGTGCCCCGACAGATGTATGTGATACATTGCTATTTTTCTTTGTTAAGTTGTTATTTGTGCCAAGACGAAGTAGCAATGTATCACATACATCCGTCAAAACACAGTCAACATGAACTTCAATGTTTTTAGCTGATAGAGCCCCTGATTGCGTTCTGACGTCGACTAGTCTCACTCTGTTGTCTTTGCCCGGATACACAGCTTGTATGACGCCTTTGGGCCAAACGTTTCGAGGTGAATTAGGGTCCACCACGAGGACGCAATCACCAATTTTCAGGGCTGGCTGTTCCTGAGTCCATTTTTTACGCGGCAACATTTCAGGTAAGACTTCTTTCACCCATCTATTCCAAAACATGTCTGCTAGTCTTTGTGCTTTTCGCCACTGTTTCCGGAGGTACAGATCCTTATCATTAAAAGAGCCGATAACAGGTAAGGTGCATGTTGTGCCTAGGAGAAAGTGATTAGGAGTCAATGATTCGCTACTTCCTGGTTCGACAGAAACATATGACAAAGGACGACTGTTCACTATGTTTTCTACTTCAGCGAGAAGGGTGATTAAAGTTTCCTCTTTAGGCGCACGTTCTTTCAAAATAATATTCAATGAGGTTTTAACAGATCTGATGAGCCTTTCCCAAGCTCCCCCCCAGTGTGGACTAACAGGTGGAATGAAATGCCATTCCATATTATTATTCACTCCTTCATTTTCTAGCACCTCTCTATCAAGTTCACTGAGCGCCTTTTGCAACTCTCGGTCGGCGCCTCTCATATTGGTGCCGTTGTCAGAGTAGAGATGCTTCGGCCAGCCTCGTCGTGCTGCCATTCTGCGTATGGCCATGATGAGAGAATCTGTGGTAAGCGATGGTACAACCTCAATGTGAACGGCGCGAACTGTCAAGCACGTGAAAAGGACACCGTACCTTTTCTCCCTGCGCCTCCCCACCGTGATCTCGACAGGACCGAACAAATCAAGGCCACAAAACGAAAAGGGTCTTTGATGATGCGACACACGAGCAGCAGGTAAGTCTCCCATCTTGGGTACGCGAGGCATGGTTTTACGGATCTTGCATATCGAACATTTTGATGCAACGTATTTCACAGTAGGTCTCAAACGTAAAATCCAATATTTTTGTTTCAGGTCGTTAACAACGGTTTCGTGATTACCGTGAGCGGCGTTTACATGGTAACGAAGAACAATAAGTCGCGCTACTTGGTGTCGCCCGTCTAAAATTACAGGTCTTTTTGCTTCCAGGTTCACGTCCCTCGCTGCATCTACACGACCGCTAACGCGAAGGAGTCCATACTCGTCGAGAAACGGAGATAAGGTAAGTAACTTACTTGTGTTACTTAATGGTTTCCCCTTTTTGATTGCAGCTATTTCTTCGGCAAAGGATGACGTCTGTGCGTAGCGTACAATCATCCGCTCCGCTTGTTCCATCATGCTGCAGTCCATGGCAATGCCGCGCCTTTTGAATACATTAGCGGCCCTAAGAACAGTAGCCGTAGCCCTCTGCAGTCGCAACCAAGAAGAAAAATTACCAGGATCAGGTACAGGTAAGTCAATAGGTATACTTTCCCCAATAGAAACCGCAAAACACGCAGTTTCAACCTCACTCATCACGGGCTGAATCACGTCTACGGGCCAGGATTTCTCTGCAGCGTATAAAAAATCAGGACCTGTGAACCAATTATTGTCAAATAAATGTTGGTCAAACGCTTCTCTGGTACCTATATCAGCGACGTTCATCTTAGTAGGGATGTACCTCCACTCGTTTATACGCGTAAGGTCATCGATCTTACCTAAGCGGTTAGCTTCAAATACTTTATAGCTTCTCGTATTGTTTCTTATCCAATGAAGCACAGTGGTGGAGTCACACCATAGAAAACGTTGAGTAATTTCTAATTTATGTTCATTTGTAATCGTATCAATGAACTTAGCAGCTAACAAAGCAGCTTGCAATTCGGCGCGGGGCATAGTCAATGGCTTGACGGGCATAACGCGACACTTACTTCCAATAAGCGCAACTCTTGTCTGACCATTATCGACCCAACGCCAATAAGCTACGGCGCACATTGCCTTGGCAGACGCGTCGCAAAACACGTGCAACTGCAGCTCCCGATAATCACCCGTCGTAGCGACAGAACCTATCGTAGCATCTTCGTAGCGGTGCGTCGTAGTAGCAAGCTCCGTAGACGCGGATTCCGCTGGACTCGCGGGGCGGGCGGTGGCGGAGGCGGCGGCGGGAGGGAGGCAGCGCGGGCTACGGCCGTGTGTGTTTCGAGAGTGACCACCAGCCTGCTTTTCTATCTCGCTCGCACCTGCTGCATTGTAATAGTACCTAGGCAATCGCACCATGTTCACGTTTTTAAGTAGGTCAAGCCAAGTACACCACTTAAAATAAATACTATCTGGAGCGTAATCATCCCATCCTAAATTCAATCGCCAAGTATCTTGTAACATTATTTTCCCTTGTATTGTAAATGGCGACAAAAACCCAAATATATCGAAAATTGACATTATAACACGCAACATAATACGTTTTGTAGGTCTTTCTACTCCTAAAAGAACATTTTCGGGAATACGTTTAAAGGAAACGTCAAATCCTAACTCATCTGTTCGAGGGTACCATATTAAGCCGAGAGTTCGTTCACCCTCGTTTTCTCCCGCTATTTTGAACTTTATTGCAGCTGAGCCTAAACTTTCTTTAGGTATGTTATCTAAAACCGCGAGACTGTTACTTGTAAAGTTTCGGATCTCAAAGCCACCTTGACCATGTATATAGGATATGTCTTTAACCATATCAATCGCTGTAGCCTCGTCCGGAAGACTTTGAATGTAATCATCCATGTAGTGCGAATTATTTATTGCATCGGCGGCGGCTCTGTGCGATGATTCATACCGCGCTGCATTAATATTTTTTATAAATTGGGCTACGAACGGCGAACAATTGGCACCAAATATTAGCGACGTCATTACATATGTTTTGATGGGATCATTAGGGTTGTCTCTCCAAAGAAAACGAAATGCATGTTGATCTTTTTCATGAATTTTTACACGGAGAAACATGTCCTTTATATCACCTGTTACTGCGATTCGATTTATCCTAAAGCGCAGCATAATACCATAAAGCGATGATAAAAGGTCGGGACCGGTAAGTAGAAAATCATTGAGACATAACCCGTTAACTTTAGCTGCCCCATCGAAAACTAGTCTTAATTTATTTTTGTTAGGGTTGTCAACCCCAAAATGTGGTAAATACCAAGTATTATCTGTTACCTTTGTATCTTTTATTTCTCGAGCATAATCATTTTGTAATAAGTGATCTATGCGCTCCTTGTACCTTTGAGCGAAGCCTTGATCCTTACACATTTTTTTTTCAATATTTAAGAACCTATTTTTAGCACTGAAGTAACTATCTGGCATTTTACAATTTTCTTCTCTCCAGGGCAGCCCTACATACCAGTGACCATCGATAAGTTCGGATGTTTTCTGCAGCAGTTGTACAGCGCGCACATCATTAGCATTTTGTCTAGGTTTAGCTGAAATGCCCAGAGAATCAAGCGCGAACGAGCGGCGCACCTCTTCGTGTATGTCTTGCAGAAGGCGCGTATTGTCTGCAGTAGCAGAGTAAGACTGCGATAGGCAAACAGTATGTGTCGCGCCCTGCACCGTTGGCACAACACCGTGAACACACCAGCCTAAGGGAGTTAGTGTAGCAGACGGCTCATTGGTTTTTCCTAGCTTAACATCTAACGGTAACAGCAAATGGTAATTATCCTGTCCAATTAACAGTTCTGGTTTAGAATCAAACAAATTAAAGGTACATTTAATATCTAATAAATGCTTAAATTTATTACAATCTATAATCGAATATTTTTGAACTGGTAAATCTAATTCGTTAACACTGTGCATCCTAATTATATTTAACTTATTGTCCATACCTGATATCTTCACATTCATTACCGTAGCGTCGCACACTAGCTGGTTCCCCGCCCAGGCTCCGCCCACTCGCATTGCCTGCGAGCGGCCGCGCAGCCCTGCGCGCGTCGCTAGCTCACCGCTTATCAGTGATACCGTCGAGCCGTCGTCGAGTAAGGCGGATGTAGTAAACACGCCGTTCGGTCCGTGTATGCGCACAGGGATGACTTTTAACAGTACTTTGCATTTATCACTCGCGTTTATGTGCGTGACGGATTCACTTTCACTTTGATCACTTGGCGGTGCACTTTCGGGATTGGGCTCGCGCACTACCGCACTGTTGCACTCACGACTAATTGAGTAATGCAATAGTTTGTGATGAGCTTGATTACAGCCGTCTTTATCACATGCGGCCGCCGGGCAGGTTTCTCGATCGTGGCGGGCGATTAGGCACTTGAAACATAAACCATTTCTTTTGATGTGATCCCATCTCACCTTGCGTAATGCTCGTCTGAACTTCTTACATTCAGTTAGTTTATGGGCGGAAACTTTGCAAAATGTACATTTTTCACTAGTAGATCGCTCAGCTTGCATTAAAGTAGTTTGGTAGGAGTTCATTGACCTTTGCTTTAGGTTAGTATCGCTGCGTTTTGTTGCGTAATAACAATCTGTTGTAGTAGATACCTTCATGGCTTCATCACATAAGAACTCGGATAATATCACAAGACGTGGTTTGTTGTTTTGAGCGATCAGCGTGTAACTATATTCAGTCCATTTTGGTAGCAGAACAGATGGGAATTTACTCAAAATAATGGACACAATATTCATTCCATATAGATATTCTTCTCGCCCAACTGCTCGAACTGCTTCTACGAAGTTCTGTATTTTACATGAGAATGCAATTATATCTCTTTGATACTCATTTGACATCGGTTGTAACTTTCTAATATCTTGTATTATTCGTGATATTATGTACTCAGGGTTACCAAACTGTAGCTCTAAGGTTGCTAGTATTCTGTGAGGCGAAGTTGCACTTATAAGCAGCGCAGAAACAGCATCTTTAGCAGCACCTTTGAGACATTTTCTTAGTCGCCATAGATTTTCCTTTTCGGTGAAGTTACAAACTTCAGTTGACTCTTCGTACGCCCTTTTGAATTGCAGCCACTCCAAAGGGTCACCAGCGAACTCAGGTAAGTCGCGTGGTGTGCATATGCGGCTCAATAAGTTGGCGTTACCACTAGGGGCCGAGTTGGCCGTCAGGTTACTCAGTGCACCAGCTAACATTTGTATTGTGGCCTCCGACGATGTACCGGCGTTGTTGCTTTCCATTAGTGCCCGTGCGTACGGTGGCTGACCATCTAGTGCTGGTGGTGCGTGTGGCGTTTGGGGTTCTTTGTCTTCCAGAGCTGGTGCTGCTGCGTCTTGAAGCGGCATTGTGCCCAGAGCTGTACCAGCGCACAATGTCGTACGTGCTGGTACGGGGCGAGGCTGAACTGGGTCGGCTGGTAGCCTCGCCTGATGCTGGGCAGACACGGTTTGTAACTCTGAAATTGAGCAGTATGGTTGGCCGATGACTATCGACTCCTGCTTGGGTCTCCCCTCTAACCACTTATTAACGTTTAACGAAGGTACTTCTTCTTCATCTTGTGAACTGTATCCATTTTCATCTTCTTCAAGTCCAGCAATGTCGACCTCCAACCGTTTGTCGATCAGTTCCATGCGAATCTTCGCTTTTTGTTCAGCGGCTTGCAGCTCTAGCTCAAGCCGTTTCCTTTTTATTTCGGCTGATGACGCCGCGGATTTCATTGATTTAACGCTTCCGGCCGACGACGTCTGTTTTTCGGGTTGCGTGGAGTCAGCGGGAATTGGTTGCTGTTGCTGAGCAGCAACTTGCTGCTCATGTTCTCGGCGCATGGCGGCGGCACTGCGGGTGTTCATTTTTTGTTTGTAGGCGTTCGGTACATTGAGATCCGGCCGAATGACCACTTTGATAACGATGGTGGCGGTTGGAGGCGCTGGCTAAAATCCTGAGAGGGTTGAGCAATAAAACCACAAACTTTTACATAAAAGTACATAAACACGGGCCCGTACCACGCAAATAGGTGAAAACGCGGGAAACTGCGGAGCGACGTAGCGCAGTGTCGCTTTGAGGGCGGTTTGCGGCTAACTGCCCGATTGAACGGGAGGATGATGCGAGCCCGAGCGCGGTTTTTACCGCCTTTATTTTGAATATGGAACAAATTTTGGCGGGAACAATATTACCAAACTTGTCATTTATATTAGATACTTATCATAAACTTTTTAGAACACAATACATTGTCTATGCTCAGAACGCGTCGTTAACAGTGACGTTTCAGTATTCGGCCATCAGGAATTGAGATAGGATAATTATTGCCTATGACTCAGGAATACCTTAACATTCTATTGATAATAGAATAATTATATTAATTAATAATATTTATTTATGTAAGAATTTTTATCTGAGATTTTCGTCTATAAAACCCTTGATATTTAAGTCATTAACAAAACCTAACTTATTACTTTTTAAATTATTTTATTAAGGTATGTTTCTATTGGTATCTGATTTAAAATGAAAGTAATCTTTTCTTTCATTCAATAATAGCCATTAGTTCAGATGTTAGTGAAGAAAGAATCCACAGATAATGATGAGACAATACTGCCATCTCCGACTAGTGGACCACCAAAATATCCAACTCTGTGAGTATTTAATTATTTATTAGGCTCCAGCCATACATAAATTTCAATAAATTATATTTAGCATTTGTTTACACTAATTACTTATAGTAACATCTATTTATTCATTGCCAGGCGAACACCACATGCAAGTTAGACAATATCCTTATGACCAATAATCGCTGTAGAGCGAGTGGTTAGTTAAAGTGTATTGCCTTTTTCCTTTTTTGTATCAAAAAGTTTGCCTGGAGAACGCTGAATTTGCAATTTTCTTTCTAACAACACCTGAATTAATAATATACGCGCTGTAGACTGTAAAAAGAACTAGCGACCACCCGCGACTTCGTCTGCGTGGAAAGTTTTTTGCTATCCCTCGGGAAAAAATACTTTTTTCGGGATGAAAGGTACCCTATGACCTTCTCTGTACCCCGGACAACGTGTATGCAAAATTTCATGATGATCGGTTCAGTAGTTAAGACGTGAAGGCGTGACAAACAAACGGACTTTCGTATTTATAATATTAGTAAGGATAAGGATGAATCGTACGCGCGAAAGTCTTGGCAGTGTATAATTTTCTTTCTGTTATATTTTGTACTAAGCTCTGCCCGCGACTTTGTCCGCGTGGGCAGTACAAAAATAAGGCGACGTTTGAATACCCTCCTTCCTTAGTGTATTACAGCTAGTACTACGGAGAGTTCCAGGTGTTTCCCAGGTACTACACACCCGATCTAGATGAAACGCAGCTTAGATTTTAAGTTGGTCCTCAAGCTATCAAACTGTGAAAAGCCCATCAAAATCCGTTCAGCGGTTTTTGCTTGATGCGCGCACAAACATTTAAACATTTTAATTTTCAGTTTTACTATAATAATATGTATAGGTCGATAGATAATGAGAATACCTCACAATGTTGTAGAACAGGGGATGGTCTCTACTGTACACATATAAATAACATACATTAAAAAAAAGATTCCGACGAACTGAGAACCTCTTCTTTTTTTAAGTCGGTTAAAAAAATTATAATTAGAACATTTAGATTTTTATTTTTTCAGATTAAAAAATACATCCAAGTGTAGTCCATTCAAGAAACCTCAGTTATCTTTGAAAATTAAATCGGAAAAATCAGAATTTAATTGTGAAAATAGCCCGTTGAAAACAATTGGAAATTGTAATGTTGAAGACTCTATAAATTTGTTAAACCCAAGGTACACAAATAATTTGTTTAACATTTAGATTTTGCTATAAATTACATATTACTACAACTTTTGGCATTAGATCCGCAAAATTCTGGCAAAAAAAAAAATAATGAGAGACTTTATATAATACTAAATAATATACTAGAAAAAATAGGACTCGCACCAGATCATGTTCTCGGACAGGAATCGAACCCGCGACCTTTGGATATCCGGTCCAATGCTCTGACCGCTGAGCTACCGAGTCAGGTCGCGGGTTCGATTCCCGTCCGAGAACATGATCTGGTGCGAGTCCTATTTTTTCTAGTATATTATTTAGTATTATATAAAAATAGCATTGTGAATGCTTAAATCTCAAAAATTTCAAATATAATGAGAGACTTTCTTTGTCATTAATTTTTTACATGGCAACACGGTGTGCTAAAAAAATAATGAATGAAAACTTGATTTCAGAAAACTTTTAAGGTCCAAAGAAAACTCGATGACAAAGGAACAGTCCATAGACTACGACGAGACCAATTGCGAGATTCCTTCCAGTCTGTCTATACTGCAACACGTGAACATGTTGAGGTCAGTGTTGTCACACTGCTGAATTATTATCTTACTGTTTTCATTACAACGGCATGACCACGTACTTGTATTCGTCAGTGTTACCGGATTTGTAAATTATATTGTTACAATTATTTATTTTCATTTGAATGGCTTTACCATGTACCTACTAGCATTTACTAGGCAACATATTTTGTTGGTTGACGCACTACGTTGTCAATTAGCGAGCAAGATGGCGTCTTCGCCATCAACATGTTGTGCGTGTCAAATGTTGCCTAGTGAATACAATATAAATTAACAAAAAGCAAAGGGCGAAGCCAGATTGATATGGACTTATGGGCTATTGTTACACCAACCACGATTTTTTTAAAGTTAAAAATAATGTAACGAGATAGATTTATTCTGACAATTGTACCTACACTCGACGGCACCTCAGACTATTCATGTTAGCCTTGAGACCGCCTTTATGACCTACGTAATAAAAGCTGGTTTCGCATTTTAACTGTATAACCTGACGTGCTGTCGCTCTCTTTATGTATAACTCCGTTGGTTTGAAAAATAGTATATTTTAAGACAATCTTGTACAAGTTAAGCATTTTTTCTATGGTGAGTGCCGGTTCTCCTTTTAATTGCTTTGACGTCAGCAGCCCCAGCAAGCGCCCTCTAGCAGAGAACAAGAACGCGTTGAACCTGCCGCCCGCCGCCGCCTCCAGCATGTCGCTGCTGCACCCCGCAGCCGACTACAAACCGGACGCGGACCCGCACACTGAACACAAAAGGTAATATACCCTATTATTACCAACTACAACTACCCCCTCTAGAGAACAGGTGACTCCAGCATGTCACTGCTGCACCCCGAGTTGACTTCAAACCGGACCTATCGGCTAACTTTTCGAACTTCGGCGGGTCTGACGAGCTTCAACTTAAAACAGATAAATCAAAGTAAGAAGTTTCGTATTTGTTCTATTCGCCGAAGTTATTTAGAAGATATCGATTGTTCGTGTGACATCATAAATTAAGGTTCGCCATTTTTGCCCGATTGGGGTATTTATCGTTTTAATTTGAAGCCCGGCAGACATTCCGAAGTTCGATGTTAGCCGGTACGGCCCACACTGAAGAATGTGTCTGTAACTGTATTGTTTATGATAAGGATTTGTTGACTTTCAGAAAAACACCCGACTTTGAGACTATTTACAAAGAACCTGCCCCAAGGAAGAAGGCGGAGAAACGAGCGCTTCCTGGCTGGAGCTGTGATGAATGCAAAAATGTAAGGATTCGAATATAGTTTGTCAATACGGCTTCACATCAGACTGACTTATTGACCTTAAACCCTACGTAATAAAAACTATTTTCGCAGTTTAACAGTTTAAATTGATGTGCTGTCGCGTGAACAAAGTGTAACATAATGTGTCGAATCGAATCATAACAAATAGCAACTCTACAATGTTCATAATTTGATAATTCTGTTGGTGAACTCTATATTGTTAAGTTATTATACACTAAAGTTTCTGCTTATGGAGTCTGTGCTGCTTGAGTTGTCCTAAATTAATTATTAGTCCAGTTAACTCCCTAACAGCATGACATAACTCATGCTCATGCGTGAGTAATTATGTCGTAAATGTTTAGGAAAAAAATAGCAATGTTAGACTAAATCAAAAATTAAACAATTATCAAATAAACTTAAAAACTATAAGCGCTTTTGAATAGACAAATAAATTTCCCTACCAGTTTTCAAAATATAACTTTTTATCACTAACAGTTCTACGACGAACTATACAAAGACAACCCAGAAATGCTCGAGAAGAAAATGCACGAATGCTCTAAACACCGCGGTCGGAACAACCCCCAGCGGCCGAAGACACCCGACGGGTTCTGGAACCCGCGCTGGGACGTACCCGACGATACCGAGGAATTCAATCGGAGGAACAACGCAATGTGAGCGTTATTACAACGTATTAAGATACTAATTACAACGCAATCATCATCATCCCCCTACCCTTATCCCAATTTATTTGGGGTCGGTGCAGTGTGTCATTCTCTTCCATTCCTTTCTGTCACTCGTCATCTCCTCATCCACTCCCTTTACATTCATATCATTCCTCACACAATCCATCCATCTTTTTTGCGGTCTTCCTCTTACTTTCCAACCCTCAACATCCATATTCATTACTCTTCTAGTAACATGCCTTTCATCCCTTCTCATAACATGCCCATACCAAGCCAGACGATTCCCTTTTAACTTTTCTATCACTGGTGCTACTTTCAAACTTCCTCTCACATACTCATTCCTAATTTTATCCATTCGCGTCACACCACACATCCACCTCAGCATTTTCATCTCTGCTACATGTAATTTTCTTTCATCCATCTTCTTCATAGCCCAACATTCTGATCCATACATAACTACTGGCCTTATTACGGACTTATAAATTTTGCCTTTTAACTTAAGAGGCATCCGCGGGTCACATGTAACTCCCGTAACCTGTCGCCATTTCATCCATCCTGCGCTGATCCGATTTATAATGTCGCGGTCAATCTCCCCATCTCCTTGCACGAAAGATCCAAGATACCGAAAACTGGAGCAGACTGGTAAAGGCATACCGGCTAGAATTATAGGCATAAGACCAGAGAGACCGCCGAAATCACAAAACATGTACTCTGTTTTTTTTCTGCTTATTTTCAGCCCAACACTCTCTAGTCTTTGCCGCCATCCTTCCAATCTGCTCTGGACCTCTTGACCATTCTCCGCAACTAGCACAATGTCATCCGCGAATAGCATACACCAGGGGGCCTCTTCCTGTAGGTCAGACGTAAGAGCGTCCATTACTATGAGAAAGAGGTATGGACTCAAAGCCGACCCCTGATGTAAGCCTACCGCCACGTCAAAGTTATTGGTTGTGCCAACTGAAGTCCGGACATGGGTACTGCACCTACTATACATAACTCGGATCAACTCCACGTACTTTCCAGGCACACCTTTCTTTTTTAAAGCCCACCATAGAACCTCACGGGGTACCCGATCGTATGCCTTTTCAATATGATCGTTATTACAACGCAATATGATCGTTAAATAACGTATAAAGATCGTTATTACAACGCTCTATGATCGTTATTACACGTATTAAGATCGTTGAAACAACGTATTATAATCGTTATTACATCGTATTATTATGGCCGTTATTACAATGTAATTTGATTGTTATTATTATTAATATTCCAAAGAGCAATGAGATTACATTACCGTGTTTAAGCTAATTATGTCCAGTAGTCATTGCCTGAAAATTATTCAAGGAGGTATTGGTATTGGTGGTGGGCACTTTTCTCCGCATTTAGACCAATTTGGTCCGTTATGCGTGAAACCTCATAGCATCGGTATGGCTAATCGAGCCATCCCAGCTCCTTCCAGAAGCGCAGAAGCCTCCTGGGGCGTTCACAGGCTTCTAGGAGCGACCTCACCTCTGTGAGGATTTCTGCCCGTTGTGTGGCCAGCCCCACGCACTCCAGGATCACGTGGGCGGCTGTTTCCTCTGCTTCCAGGCATCCCCTGCATAGAGGACTGTCTGTCGCATTCATGATGAATAGTTGTCGGTTTAAAGTATTATTCAGTTTTTAGTTTTATTATTCAAGGAGTATTACTTGTGCGCCAGATTGCATTCAAGGCTGTTAATAATACATTCAATTTGCGACGTTGAAAACTATGTGAAATAAAAAAAATGTGATTGAGCCCTTATATTTTTTATAATAATATCTGAAATTTAAAAACATTGTCTCAAAAAGAAAAATTAATGTTAGCAAAACAAAGGGGACTCGAGGAACAATTTATTATACTACTTACAACATTTTGATAGATACAATCTTAGAGTGGACAATAGTGTTAGTAACACAAACTAGTAACTCTGTGTTACTGATATTTGTACATACAGTTCTTGTTTATTATGTTGTCAGTCTTTCACTTTAGGTTGTATCAAAATGTTGCAGTATAATAAATTGTTGCTTTGGTCCCCTTTGCTTTCCTAACATTTGTTTTTCTTTTTAAGATTTTTTTTCAAATTACACAATATCAAAAATACAAGGGCTCGATCACAATTTTGTTTTTTTTAAACATCCACACACATTTCAAGGTTTCGAATTAAATGTATTATTAACAGTCCTTAATGAGATTGACTGAGAGATTGCTTATACAGTGTGTCCCTTCCCTCGTTAAAGTAGACCATAAATCATCAATAAAAAAATCACTGAAAACAACAGTTATAGAAAATGCATGTTTTTACAAAAAGCACAAAAATCTGTTTATCATTTTATCTTCACTGCCAAATATGTGGTTTAATTTCAAAGAAAGCGGCCGGCCCACTAATTTAAAATATATTCATTTTATATGCATGAGGCCTTAGTAAAAAGTCAAAATATTTTTTATCGATAATAATTTATGGTCTTGTTTGTTTCACCCCCTTTTCGGGGATGCACTTTGTCGAAGGACACACTGTATTAAAAAGTATTACGTGTTCTTCACGATCGCCAACCATTACCTATGTCTTTATAGTTTGCAACCACAGCCTACGCTTAATTAAATAAAGCGATCGAGAATTGAATTCGTCACCACAAAGTTTGCCAACCAACCAAAGCAAACCAACAATAGTTAATTTAAGTTAAAGCCCTTATAAATAGGTGCACAGTACCTAATGATTTTGTTGACTGGAATGTAACAAAATAAGATCAGTAACTTATCACTTGTCTATTTAGTAAAATACTTTAATTTCTTTCTTAAGTAATTAATGACTTTTATTCAGTTAATCTATATTTGTCTGTCTTGTCAATATGCAATTAATCGGTATGTGATATTGGTACTCCCTAATTTTAAGATAATTTTAGACAATTGGTACATAATTTATTGTGTTAAGTAATATAACTGTATAATTTAAAAAACGTTCTACTTTGCTTTGTATCGATTACCTATTTTATATTTCCCATTATCTAACGTAGGTATATTTTAAATTCTTAAATCCATTCAGAACTGTTCTATATAGTGTTATATTTCACGCGCTGTCGATTGTACTGGTTTGTTTATGATGATGTCATATAACGGGACTACGCAGTACGCAGTGCGATCTTAACTTTCTGTGATAATTAGATATGATTTATTTATCTGGATGTATTTAATGTAATGATACTAATGATATACCTACTTACTAAATAACTTTCTTAAATAATTTGTAAGGAGTGTAAGAATAACGTAAATAAATGAATGTTTTCTCTAAGTCTAATGTTTTATTCAATTTTATGTGACTTTGCTGTCTGTACCTCTTTTTTTCACCATATTTAGCCACTTCAATGTAAACTGCTCATTTTATTGCAACGAGGTCGAATACTACCGCCGCCGCATCCAAGTATAGAATTGCACACATTCTGTAAATCATGTCTTTAAAGGTAGGTAGATATACTGTAAAATAATATAAAAATTAGCTAATCCGGGTCGATAGACTGGTTAGTACCATAGATAGATGTATAAACTAATCAGTCTAATAAACACAATAGTAAACACAATAAACATTTTCCGATGATTTTCTGTCTCTGACCCAAAGAAAAAAACACATCTGTAAAAAATAAGTTCAGTACCAATTGAAGTCATGAACATACTGGAAATTCTTCAACTGTATGAGACTTTATTTTATGCACATAAATACAAATCTAGATACATGTACACACGACAGCACGTCAGGTTATCGGCATAACCTGCGAAAAAAGCTTTTATTACGTAGGGCATAAAGGCAGTCTCAAGGTCAACATGTATAGTCCGAGGTCCGAGGTAGTAAATAATAATAATAATAGTCCAGGTTATTTACTATAGAACTAGTATGTGACCTCTTTCAGTTATTTTAATACTACACAATTGTATTGTATGTATGCATACATATGAATGACTGAGCCGTTTGCAAGTGGTTGAAATTATCATGACTTGCCAAATCAGTACCTATGTGGGTGGGAGCCAGCCAGGTCAGCCAGGAGGCGAATCAATAACAACATTTTGGAGAACACCTTTTATTTTTCTCATTAAAACAGAATATTGTAATTTTCACTAGCTTATGTTAACAAAAAATGTAAAATCAGAAGTATTAGTATTATTATAAGTTGAACATTTTGCAAAAAAAAACTATCTCATAGTGATCAATATCACTTTTCAAACATCTGTAACAAGGTCACAGCTATTCCCCAATTTCTAAAACTCATTTTATGATTTTTTTTCATCATAATTAACCATGTCACTATTTAGCTTACAACATTGTGGAAGATACAAAAATGAAATTTTGTATTTTTTCAAAAAATAGTTTCATTTGCAATCATTTGAACTGAAAATTTTATGGTTATTTTGATATACTTTAATGCTACAACAAATTTACATATGGGTCTATGAAAGTTTCTTGGCCTTATGGTAGAGAGTATCAACAACCTTGCTCATGTGGTGGATGGTTTCAAGGACAGTCTCATAAGTCTTCTCCAGAGGTGATTCATCAAAAACAATAAGTACTCCTTCTCCTTGGTCCAGAATTCCATTCAATTTCTTATCCAAAATCATCTGTGACAACTTCTTTTCTACTTGAACTACAGGCAGACGGATACAGCGGGCCACATGGTCTACTTGGACACGCATGTAGGGCTCTACAATGCGACATAAGTTTTGCTCCAACATTGTGTCATACAAAGCTCCAAGATGGGCACGTACTACTGCATCCTCTTCAAGCTCCGGCTTGTATGTTTTTAATGCAGCTTGGAAATCTGCAAGTGACCTCTTATGGGAAGCAGTAGCAACAGCCCGCATTGCTTCCAGCTCTTTCCCAGCATATTTAAGAGCAGATTTGCTGCCACAAACTGTATTGACTTCCTCAGCCTGATTTAACATAATCTTCGACAATAACATGTACTTCAAAGCAGTAAGAGCCTTTGGGCTATCTGCCCCATCATAACCTTCAAAGGCTTCATAGAAATATGAATAAGCAGTTTTAAAATCACGTTCATCTGCTGCATGAAGTATGCCAGACTGTAAATCAAGGGCTGCTTGCATTTTAGGAGGGCAATAGATTGCATTTGCAGTTGTTCTTGCAGATGTAAGAGAGGCTCTGGCTTTTGGTAAATTGCTAAGTGCATGATAGGTTTTGCTCTCTAAAAGAAGAACTTCAACAAGAAGGTTCTTATCATCTAACTTCTTGAGCTCCTTGAGTAAGGCTGTAGCTAAATCGAGGGCTTCTGTGTACATTCCTGTGTCGAAATACAATGCAATCAATCTGGCTTCCAAGGACTGCCTTAAGAAAGTGCGACGCTCTTCCTTCGCCCATTCTATGCATTCTTTACACAACTGCACCTCAATACCAATGCCTGCCTCCAAATCGAGGAAAAAATCGACCAGTGAACGAACGAGTTTCGCTGCTTTTGCTTTACTTATGAGGCTAAGAAACGGTCTGGTTGCTTTGATAAGTTCAGCTAGTTCCTTAGCTTTACCTTCTTTCTTGTATTTTTCACCGAGGTTCAAGATTCCTTGCTCCTTAGCCCTTATGTTTTCTTCATCATCTTCGGGTAATTCGCCAGTGCTAACCATTTTGTCGGTCATGCGGACGTCTTCGTCTCTGTTCGTCGACGAGAGGCGTGATCTTTCAAATAACATTGCACCGGCCATGATGTGTATATTTATATGCTTACACTAAAAAAACTACAAGTAAACAGTAAATCCACACTAAAACAGTAACACTTGTCTTTTCCTTTGTAATTTTGTATAATCGCAAAGTCATCGATGACCTCCTCAGCAGACAGAAACAATTCGTAGACGCGGACGGAACTGCCAGTAATAAAATTACAAAACTACTATCTATAGAAAAGTTTTACCACTGAGCATTTACTCTTTGAGCAAGTTCGCCACTAATGTAGCCCCTAGACGATCAAGCATGGCCTGTCAAGCACGTACATGCACTAACATTAGGGTGCGTGGCCTACTTTTGATAGGCCACGGTCTAATGCTCTAAGGGCCACGGTGCTCTAAGGTAAACGGTATCACGGTAATCACGTGATACCTACGTGCTTACTGTCAAGCCAAATAAGGCCAAATCGATAAATCGCGACCAAAATGTGAGCAAGCCGAAAAACTTACTTGCTTGACAAGCCATGTTTTTTACGCATAGTAAAGTTCATAGGTATTATTTATTCCAAAAACCCGAATTAAAAATTCAAATTTAAAAAGTGCCTTAGTCAGGTACATACTTACTTAAGAATCATTTGCAAACGAACGAATATACAAATACGAAAAAATGTGAAACGTAATGTTTGTATCAGGGGCTCTATAACCTAACTTTGCTATTGTCAGATGAATGTGATACATTGCTACTATTCTTTGGTAAGTTTTATTTGTGCCAAAAAGAAGTAGCAATGTATCACATCCATCTGTCACATCAAACGTCTTCCAAATTTTTAACATAAATTATCTGATATTTTATTTCGTAGCCTAAGTAAAGCACATACATAAAATGATAATTTATTCGCAAAAAATCTTTATTAACTATAAATGAAATTAATAACTCGTTACAGTTTTTTTATGTTTAAAATAATTTAAACCTGACCAAAAAAGTAAAACCTAGATCTAGGGGCAACACAATTACTTTTTCATCGTTGATTTCTCAAGTCCGAGTTACTAATTACGCCCTTAGAGATTACGCGTCTAGTTCTAAATGGTTAGAGATGGGCAAATGCAAATGTCTGCCCAGGTGGGAAAATCGGAAAAAATCCAAGCGCTTTGGGAATAATCCCATAAGTGCCCAATAAATGCCCAATCCGAGTGTCGAAAAAAAAATAGTAATTGTTTAAGTAAGACGATTATAGAAATAAAACGAAATATTATCGATTTAATGAGCAATAAACATAATATTATATGAGTATGAGTGTATGAATATTTAACAAATATTTATTAGAATTATTTTTGTTAGTATTTTTGTCTGATATAAGTTTCAATAAAAACCGAACAAAAAGCAATCAACAATATTCTGACAAATATTATAAATGCGAAGGCCCGAATTTGTTTGTTTGTTTGTAACGCTTGTCTTATGAAATTTTGCACAGACGTTGTCAGGAGTACTTTTATTCAAAAAATGTACTGTTCCCGACTCCCGAGGGATAGCAATACCTATAAATGTCCACGATGACGAATTCATGGGCATAGGAATCAACAGGATAGTTAAGGCGGGCCCCAGACCTACCGGTTTCATTTCTTTGCTTTGCTGTTTTAGTTGAACAGAGGCTACCAGCTAACGCATCGAACTTTGGAAAGTCTGCCGGGCTTCAAATTAAAACAGATAAATCGAGCCCCAATCGGAACAAAATGAAGAATCCTAATTTATGATGTCACATGACAGCGATATCTTCTAAATAACTACAATACGAAACTTCATACTTCGATTTATCTGTTTTAAGTTGAACCCGGCAGACTTGCCGAAGTTCGATGTGTTAGCCGGTACGGCCCCCTGTTCTACTAGAACAGCAAAGCAAAGAAATGAAACCGGTAAGTCAGTCAGTCGGTATGGCCAGCCTAAGTATCTTATTCAAGACACTTGTTTTTTTAATAAATCAATCTTACAATGGTTTACTCGGAGGCTCCACCGATATTCACTTATTCAGAATTTTGTCGTGAAGTATGCTACCAGCACGGTTGGAACATATATTAACTTTGAACAATGAATTAAGACTATACCATCGAAATAAATTTACTTTCAACGTAAAATATATTTTGTATAGGTATACATTTTGTTACATTAAATAAATGTCCAGTGGGCGGTAATTTATGGGCTTTGTTTGGAAATGCTTGGAATCTGCCAAAATGGCCCGGCGTTTTCCCTATCACTACTCCCATTACATGGCGTGGTTTTACATTTGTTTGGTCAGTGAGTAAAGCTATAAAGTATAGTAAATTGCTACCTAGGAACACTACGACGCGACATACTAAAAGATACTAGGAATATAATTAATAAATAGTTTTGACAAAAACAATTAAGTCAATATCAAGACTAAAAATAATATTTAGGTTGCAAATCTTGCAAAACGTATAAGGTATAAAAAGTCAATGATTGTTTAATTATTTAGAGCTTGCAGATACTGGATCATCTTGATGAAGTGGGGTATAGTTAAGTAAATTAGAATCGTAGCTAGCTTCACTGCCACCTTGAGCTAGGAGCGCAGCTTCCATCGCCGCTCTTTCTGCTGCTCCTCGTTCTTCAGCTAATTTTATCTCACGTTCAGCATTTAATTCATCTTTTTCTCTGTTTCGTTTATCTTTCATCTCTAAATTTTCTCTATATTTAATAAGGCTTTGCGACAAGTATTTAATTGGATCTGCTGGTTGATGTAAAATAGTATCAGCAATACTTTGTCGTAAAGCAGCTCCTACAGAAAGTTTCAAATATTTAAATTCTTCCGTTACATTAACTTCGTCTGGACAAGGTTCAAAAAAGTCTAGATGACTACGAATTCGAACAAGATTTCCTAGGCTATCGTTTTCATATTCGCTAGTCGAGTCTATTTCACGATAAATATGTTTTCCTTCGCCGTTAATGTAATATCGTCCGTAATTATCGTAATAATAGGTTTTGCCATCTCTTTCTTCTTTTACTTTTAAAAGAACACCCGATGAATCCATTAAATATTCACTAGCTGAAGCGTGAGCTTTATATACACGTTGTCTGGTCTTTATATCAATAAAATAACGCCCACACTCATCATAATAATAAATATGTTCGTCATCATCTGTAAGAGGTACTAACTTATTCAATTCATTCGCTTGATATTGCGTTTCATCATTAGGTAATTTATAAATTTTTCGAGTATATTCGTCTATGTAAAAGTTTCCGAGTTCATCATTAAACTCTTCTTTGGCTTCAGCTGCACTAAGAATAGAAATTATTGACTGATGACTCCTTTCTCCAAAAACTGCCAGGTCCCATAGATAGCATAATTCCGTAACGAGTCGTTCTCGTTCTTCGGCAGGAAGTAAATGGTTGAAAATTTTGAATTGAAAAAAGTCTTCACACCCGCAAATCTCCTCTTCAATAATTTCAGGTTCAACTTCATTTATACGATGAAGA
The DNA here is from genome assembly GCA_963556745.1 of Catoptria pinella. Taxonomy (NCBI): domain Eukaryota; kingdom Metazoa; phylum Arthropoda; class Insecta; order Lepidoptera; family Crambidae; genus Catoptria; species Catoptria pinella. Next base: position 10,728,220 of record OY750769.1, read on the forward strand.
CTTTTTATTGTAGTTTTCAAATTTTCAAGTGATGCAAGTCTTTTTTCTAAATATTCTTTTTTATTTTTTAACGCTGTAACTGCAGCCGTAAGTGGTTCATGTTCTAAGCGCTCAATACGATCATTCAAGACGGCAATTTTTTCTACAACTTTACTTATTTCAAGATCACGCGTACTAACTCCTCTAATCATGCAGGTTATATCCTTGCCCCTCTTTTTTAGTTCTTCAAGCAATGTTTGGGCTGAATGTGACTCAGCGCCTTTAATCTCGTCTACAATCTGTTGAAGAGTCTTGGTAAGGTCTGTGCTTAAATGAGGCACATGGCCATGCATGTATTTGGTTAAAACGAAAGCAAGTTCATCGTTTATTTTATCATACCAGTGACAAAGTTCTTCAGTCGCTGCTTTGACTTTTATCATAAATTCATCTCTATCTATGAAGTTACGGAAACATCTATGTTTTTCTAGTAAAAGAAGAGTTACGTCTTTATGCATTTCTTCGACTATTTCCATATCAGCCAGCAAATTTGCTTGATCTAAATTTGTTAGTTCGGTCCGATACTTCTCCATGTATCTTTGATAATATTTCAAGCGATATCCTAATGCGTCAATAGTATAACTTATTGCTTGGTAAATATCTTCCTTAGTAAACTCATCGATACGCTTCTTGAAATTTTCCAAATCATTGATCGAGTGTAACCATTTTAGATGAAAATCTGCTACAGCTTCAATCAATTCACTATTAGATCCATTTTCAAGCGCTGAACGTATTGTGCACATACTATTGAAAATAGTATCAGAATAATCTTGTTTATTCAAAAAAATTACTGGAGTCTCGTAGAAATGTTTTACTGTTTTAGACATGTCAAATAAAAATGCCACTTTTTTCGCTTGATCCATTTTTGATGCAGTTAAATAAATTTGGTGCTTGAGTGTTTTAAACTTATTTTATTCACAATAAAAGATCTATCGTTAATGGCATGAAAAAAATTATTGACATTGATTGATGTAATTTGGCATTGTCATTGCTTTTTCATAAATTTCCATTAGAGTAAGTATATACCTATTTCCAAGAAGTTTAAATAACCTTTTATTATTTGATTTGGATCTAACGGCGGAGTAACTGTTAAAAAATTGAGAAATCCTTGTATTCAAATTATCAAATTATTATAATTTTTTAAGCTAAGATCAGCATCACAGTCGTTAATCGTTAAATTAAATAACACTGCCGATCGACTAGCAGCAAAACGTAGTCAATAAATTCTGCTAGCAGCTGTGTATGTATGGTATCCACTGACCTGAAATTTTTTTTGTAGATCGTATCTCTCTCATCCATAGCGATGAACGTACCAACGTAAAAGAATTTCACCTTTATTCACTAGACTTTAAGTTGAAAATCATTTGACCGACCAACATTTGCCTTGGCGGTCAGGCCACAAATTATATAGTTATGGTCAGGCAGTGACTGGCTGTCAAATAATTTGCAACTTAAATTCTAGTGAGTACCTAAGGCTGGCCACAGACCTACCGGTTTCATTTCTTTGCTTTGCTGTTCTATTAGATGAGCCGTACCGGCTAACGCATCGAACTTCGGCAAGTCTGCCGGGCTTCAACTTAAAACAGATAAATTAAGGTAAGAAGTTGCGTATTGTACTATTCGCCGAAGTTATTTAGAAGATATCGATGTTCGTGTGACATCATAAATTTGGGTTCGTCATTTTGGCCCGATTGGGGCTCCATTTATCTGTTTTAATTTGAAACCTGGCAGACTTTCCGAAGTTCGGTGCGTTAGCCGGTAGCCCCTGTTCAACTAGAACAGCAAAGCAAAGAAATGAGGCCAGCCTAAAGATCAAATTTCCATATTGTTTTATTATTTTGTCATGTCGTGTCCGTTCCGGCCTCTCCTGTCCATCGTGTGCATGAACTTACTTACGCTAGTATAAATAAGTCTGTGGTCTTGTGAATGTGGCAAAAGTGAAAAATGCAAAAATCCAGTGCGGTAAAAGCCTTTATTAAAAAAAAAGTTTGACAACTGTTAGTCAGATAAAGATAAGTCAGTCAGCCATATTTGTGAGAATTTGACGAACGAATCCTTCCCTTCCAATCTTTTTTGAGAAGTCAAACTAAAAAATACACTATTGATAACAATTAGAACTCGTAGGTGGCTCGTACACATTTAGGTGTCAGAGCCTTTAAAAATTTACCTAATGTAGTGAAATAATTATTAATTGAGGTGACTTTAGGAAAGCAATTTCTAGTGCCTACGTATTTCCTACTATGATTAATCCTATAAGGCAAGGTTCCTCGGTATTATAAGTAAAATAGGATGGATCAAAGTGAAGTATTATATGTTGTCAACGCAACACGTGCTAGTTAGTGTGATCGTGAATGCTAGCCGATAAGGTTCCTTCATTAGTAGGGATCGTGTTAATGCTGGTAGATCACTTACATCGTGATCTACAGAAGTGTTCTTTGACTTATGGCTTATTTGGTGGCATAGTTGGATAACACAGACGTAGTTGATATGGCGCCGAAGCCTCCGCCACCTCCTGGGCCGCCGCCTCCGCCTGGGCCTCCACCGCCACCTATTTTCGGAGGAAGTTCAAAAGCTGGAGCCCCGGACGACAGAAATGCCTTGTTGAGTTCTATAAGACAAGGCGCGAAGTTAAAAAAAGCAGTGACTGTTGACAAAAGTGGACCTTATATACCAGGAAAAGTGTCTAGTGTATCAAATAGTGCTTCAAATGTAGGAAATGGAGTTAAAAGCGGAACCCCAATGCATAATGGTGCCGGAGCGCCACCGAGTCTCGGAGGACTGTTCGCAGGTGGAATGCCAAAGCTGAGGCCAACAGGGAAATTTGCAGGTTTGTAAAAGGATGCCCTTTTTTGTATCAGGATGCCCTTTTTTGTATCTGCTGTACAGTTGCCAGATACTCCATACTTATTATTATTATTATTATCACTGGTACTCAGTATTTTGTTTGCATTAGCAAACCGTGTTTATTAAAACAGGATATTTGGTAAAAAAATAAATTAACTTTTGATTAAAATGTTAATTAAAACTAGGGTGCGAGGATATATATCAATGGATATGTCGCAGCCAACTGGTTTAATCTGCCACTCAATTAACGGCCTAGTCATTTAATTGAAAAGCTCCGTTTAGTCACTGACAACATTTAGTTAACAGGCTGGCAGATGCTTAGGCTAAAAAACACAAATCAAATTCATATTTAAACTTGTGATTGAATCATTGTATACATATGTCGTAACAAACAATAAATTACTAAAAATTACAAAAAAACATCTTTACCTGCATGTCAATTTGGTCATAACCAATAAAATTTTGCCCAAAAACTTATTAAATATCATTGAACCAAATCATTTGCCTAGCCATCTAATTAGATAGCTAAGCTAGATATCATGTAGGCCACTGATTAAACGGCGTCGTTAAATGAAAAGGCTAGGCAGTTAATTAAACAACTGATTAAGCTAGTTGGCTGCGATAGATATATGTCAATGGATTTTCATCATGGAATAAAAATCATTCATAATCATTCATAATAATCATTTTTTATAGCAGAAAACTGACCTATTTTCCTTTTGTCTTAAAAGTGCATTATTACATATTAGTGTTTATTTTTTGTAAAAATCCTAAATCCAATGTTACGGCTACCTACAGTCCTTTAAGAAGAGTCATGTTCTGACTAATTGGACTAAATCAACTCTTAGATTATCCAATCAGCATTCAAGTAACAATTGTCCGAAACATACTAAGTTTTTTAACAAAGATCCTTAACATTGCTTGGACCATTTGCGAAAATCTATCTTAGATTCCTATTATCCGGTCCTTTACAATCGACCTAGGATTTTTGCAAAAGTCCGGTTTATGTGATAATCCTACGACATAATATATAAGGAATATTTATTTTTTTATTGTCCTCTGCTAGTGTAGTGATAGTCAACTTGTTAATCATTGTTTTTATCTTGTAGGTACACGATAGAACATTAGGTTATTTATACAGTTAAACTACGAAAATAGCTTTTATTACATAGGGCATAAAGGCGGTCTAAAAGTCAACATGTATGTCTGAGGTGCAGTTGTGCATACTTAATATAAGTTAAGATAAACACTGAGAAATTTTAAATAGTATTTTGATTAAGTGATTTCAGTAGCAGGAAAAGTACTACCTACCAGGCAAACGTGTTAAAGGATAAATTAACATGACATTATTGACAACATAATTATTACTTCCTAAAATTGATCTGATCTAAACATTACCTATGTTAAACAATGATCTATAAATGATTCTAGATTTATTTGTAGTACTTTTATTAGGTACACACGACAGTACCTCAGGTATAACAGTTAAACTGCGAGAACAGAAGGCGGTCTCAAGGTCAACCTGTATAGTCTGAGGTGCTGTCGTGTGTATTATAATTTACAAGTAAAATAAACTATTTTCACCACCAATCAAGACTAAATTCTTCTAGGAAGTTGGTTATATCTAATATCTTATTTCCTTTTAATTCTCTTTAAATTGACATCCATTGCATTGATAGCAAAACAATAATGTTTTTATTTTATTGATTTATAATAATGGACTGAAATATGCTATGCTGTTGGTGTATTGATCAAAAAACTTGTTTTACAATTAATAAACAAGATACGCCCTTACTAATAAAGATTGTATAGCATATGTTTAGTTAAACAGTGTTTTGTCCTTTTCTTTTTTATCTCAAACTTAAATAGTTTCACAAAGAGTAACCATTGTGTTACTATACATCTGCTATACAATACAGAAGATTATTTTATGTTATTTTATTTTTTCTAAAAATAATAAGGTTAAAGGTATATTCAGTGTTATTTTGAAATCTACAAAGCAGTTTTTTTTATCCGTTAATTCTCTAGGCACACCAAATGGTCAAGTCAAGACGGACGCTCCGCGGTTCCCACCGCCGCAGCAGCCTCAGCCTCCAAAATCCTCTCCAGAGAAGACCAGATCTGCTGGCAATGTCGGGGCTTTGACTGCAGCGTTATCAGAAGCGCTTGCTAGCCGAGATAGGGAGAGTCCTAGGGAACCCACGAGAGAGTTTGCGAGGGAGTCCCCAAGGGATCATCCGAAGGAACCACCGCCGGCGCGACCTGCGATACGACGGCAGCCCAGCGACATTCGAGTTAGAGGGCCTCCGCCGCAACCCCCTGTACAGAAACCAGCTATGCCATTGGTAAGTCTTTTTTTCTTTGAACTTATTAACGTATCTATCCTCTGAAGAAGACGCCTTTTTCGCCAGTTTACAAAAAATTCGCGTTTAAAAGTACTTTGCGCCACGTCAAAACTATTCATGTTGCCATTTTGAAAATAATTTAGTTAGTGGTCTCTATTGAATCCAATTATTACAAAGATTGTGGTTTTAGTGTATTGAAACTTTTGAAACTCAAACGCAGAAGTCTGGCACAAAAAAAATAATCATATCAAATTCAGTCCAGTGCGCAAGATAATTCATGGCTTTAGAGTCGGCAGGTCATTACTATGTTAATCATGGTCCCATCTCCGAGCGACGCGGCCGCAAAGAGAAAACCTCTACTATGAGCTAATAACAAAAAATAAACAACTTTCTTGTTGAGCAGTTCTTTGAACGACTACATACATATAATCGATTCTTAAATCCATTAAATTGTAACTTTTGACTTCTATTGTTTACAAAACGGCTGATAAGGATAATATGTAGCTATCATAGCAGAATCTCTTTTGTGATGTCCTTTTATCCTTACTATAAGTAACTCCCACACGCGCCGAACAAAAATAAGTGGTCACGTGTGTCAATATTCTCCGTGGGTGGGTGTCGTCAGACAGATTCGGATACTTTTATTTGGAATTGGATTCACCTTGTCCCTTGCCACGAGCTGATTACTAAAAACTGTTTACTTCGGCGGAATCCGCACGTTGCGACATTACACGGTCGCAGCCGCATTAATGTTGCGAAAAGCCGTGGGTCGATATCGCCCACGTTATATGCACTTACGATTTCTCTAAAAGAAGAACGGCAAGGGCTCATGTATTTTCAGAACCACATAAAGGCTTAGCGTGCCAAGAAGTAAATAGCATGATTTTAATCCTCTATTAAAGCCTAATAAATTATGTAATCGTAAGATACACTTTAAAGCTGGGGATAAAAAGTTGATTTTAAAACCTAACCTCAAAACAGCACCTAGTACCTACTAGGTGCTAGGTAGGTTTTTTGCCTACCTAGGCAATCATTTCTTTGGTTTGGTAATACCTAACCTACACAGAATAATTTTTATTCATAAGCTTTAGGTGAGGCTGGTTATGAAATCTATAATCATTAGTCATTAGATTAGTCATTAGTCATTAGACCATAATAGACAATAGCATATACCTACAACCCATCTATCACTATTGACCTGAAACACAGTATAATAACGATAGGTAAGTATATCGACATTCAACTGTCAAAAGTACAATAGATAATTGCAATAACAGATATCATATCGTGCTTTAGTACTGTGGACATCCTAGGGGGGACTGACATACCTACCATCAGGGGCTCTATCCGCCGCAGCGGCGGTATCGGCTAAAAACATTGAAGTTCATGTTAACTGTGTTTTGACAGATGTATGCGATTCATTGCTACTTTTCTTTGAATTTTTTTAAGCTGATAGAGCCCCAGGTATAGATGATCGAAGCCTACCATTGATACTGTTGACAGTAATAAATAGGTACACTTACACCTATTAAAAAGTAGATTTTCTTTTAGTCGAAATAATCGATTTGTAATGAATCGGTTATTCTACTAGGGCAACACAGTCTTAATAACATTGCCGTTCCCAGCGAAAATTTTTCTAAGTCTATGGCCGTTCCTATACTGCTGTCATGTTGGCTATCCTGGAATATATTTACCTGATTGGTCCGCTGTCTTTTTTTTCTAGAGGGGCCAATATAACAATAATAAACTAAACCTCACAAAAGCGTTTTGTTTCAGAACAATTGCGTTTTGTTTCTAGCTAAGAAGAATATTACAATCATCTTTTTCTAAATGTTGCCTTCTTCTTTACGAACACTTTAAATTGAAAAATGACCACCAAATTATGACCTTTAAATCTCATAAGGTTTGAATTGGGCACGCTCAGTATTTATGAATTTGAAAAATGGTTCCCAGTTTGCCATTCTCCTTTTCAGCTGCTTTTGTTATAAATGTTGACCGGACAGTAAATGTTTCCGGTCGGGTCTTTGAACTCTGTAACTATTACTTTGTGAGTGTTTGGCCATATTTATAATTGAAGATTGACTCGCACGGTATTCCAGTTAAGCACATCATACATGCCTGAAAACAAAGAACATAATTTTCTACTTCTACTCCTTTTAAAAATATTAACCGCAATTTTCCTAAATGTTAAAAAATTCATCTGTCGCTAACTAATTAAACTACTCGTATAATAAATGGGATTATTACACCCGAAAAGCAATGACTAAACTCTGAAAATATTTCTTATCAATTGCTTACTACTTTATCTATATTAAATTCTTGTTATCTTGATAGCATTAAGTATAGATTTCTGCGCATTTATAAATTTTGAAATATCCGATTTTCTTATACAACAGATTACTATGAAATAATTAGGAATTACTAAGTAATTCGGTATGGTTAGGTGAATGACAAGATTCGGAAGTTTTTTTTTTAGTAAAAAATCTAGCTAGACTATTACTCGTATCTTATGTTGTGTTGTGACAAAACCATTCAGATATCAATAACTACGTATTTGTCTTTTATTAATCCTCAGTGTATCTTATTATCCTACATGGCTAAAAATGTAGCCTTTCTGACCTACGAGTCCTACGACGGTTTTTAAAATCTCATAAGTTTGTAATTAACTTTGTCATCACATCCCTACCCTTATCCCAAATTGCTCATACGTTGCCCTTATCACAAGTCTACAAGTACATTATTTTTCGCCAATCTCGCCATGCCATCTTCTCACTTACTCCCTTCACATTTTAACTACGGACACCGTAATATTTATTTTTTGTATAGTGGTGGAGGAAGCAAGGTAATTGCCTTAAAAGGTGTCTTTTAAATGGAAGTCTTGGGTTTCTACTCTGCCTACCCCACGCACACAGCGTGATATCACAGTACATAATACGAGTAGTATGGTGATGTGTGTAAGCAATAATATGAAGGTGGGAATTAATATCAATTTTCAGTTTGCATCATTCATCATGTTTATTGTTATCGCGTGTTTTGTATCTTATCGACTTTTGTTCGAAGCCACTTCTTATCTATTAATAATTGGCCTGAATGTAGGAGTTTTTGAACGTTGATTCAATTTGAACAAAAAAGTTTACCTTTTCTTGGCGCCCCATGGAGTTTGGGAAACTTTTTAGGGTAAGTGCGAACTTCGAAACTATCAGGGCCCTATTTAATAACGACAATTTGTCATTTGTCATGACAATTTGACAATTTGTCATTTGTCATGACAATTTATCATTTGTCTTGTTAATTTGACAATTTGGTTTGCATTGCGTTGGAGCTATGAGTAGTTTGTTCTATTTTATAATTGGTTGACGCAATGGATATGAAATTGTCATGACAGATGACAAATTGTCACGTTTATAATTATGGGGCCAGACAGAATTTACAATTGTTAAATTTACGGTATGTAAATTATATTTCTCGATACTAATATTATGAAAATATAACAATTAACCCTTCAACGCCCGGAAAATGAGACACAATAGATATTCCATTGTTATCCGGCCGCATGCGTCCGCTCGGGTGACGATGAATTAAGTGATATTTCTACGATAATTTTTTGCTTGAATCCTTTGTCTGCTAATAGCATATCGTTGCTAAAGTAATGACACCTATCTAAACAGTTTTATCTCTTTATCGGGAGTTTTTATCTGCATTGTAACTCCATGTAAGACCATGTTTACAGTATTTCTTCAAACTATGTTGCATGCACTCAATTTGAATGTGTATTCATTTGCTGAGAATACTGCAGTGGTCTCAATAAAACATCCACGTTTGTTGGTTTAAATTAGCATATTCAAATACACTTCTAAGATTACAGCGCGTATGTTATTAATTCAGGTGTTATTTTAGAATTATTTAGTTTGGATTTATTGGTTTTTTGAATTCCCAACGTTTCGACACACCTTTCCAGGGGCCGTGGTCACGGGAGGACTAAAGCAAGAAAGCTGCTCATATTTTTATGAAATTACCCGCTCGGAACTTTATTAAAATGCATTCAAGTTTATTAAATTATTTTATAGCTGCTTTCTGATAAGAAATCTAGCTACTGAATCTACCACCAGTTCACAAGGCCTCTCATGGACAGAACTGGCAGAAGAAAATTCAGAGAGGTTTTGTCGACCTCCCTTTTGATCCTTACCTACAAAACGAACTAACTGTATCTCTAGATCCTGCAGTGTGTGATTTCTCATCCCATCCCAAATCTTACTTCAAGATCTAAAGATACTTATTTATTACAAGAGCTATTGTATAACAGAAAGGTATTGAACAGTGAATAAATTTTTCACCTTACGCCCATGTGAATGTAGCGAAATGGCTAAGCCACATATTTTGACAAGGTGTAGAGTTTGTTAAGTTAGTCTTGCAGAGTTAGGCCGTGTAGAGTTTGGCTCTACATAAAGTCTGATAATTTTTTTCAGTGCGAACCATATGGTATCGTCTTGGCAACATTTGACATGTTAATGTTTTTGTGTGTGATGATGTTTCGAATTCCTATCAAATAAAAGAAGCAAATAAGCTAATTTAAACTTAAGTCTATTTAGAGTTAATTAAGTAACGTGGGTGTACTTATGACTTTACCTACCTACAGATAATTATTTATGTATCCAATGGAAAACTGTTATTTCCTTATATATGTGTAATATTAATATTTAAAATAATATTTCAAAGGCGTAAAATGGATTTTACTGCGGAAAATATAAATATTTATTGTTATTATTGTGGTACGTAAAATACTAATTTGATAATTGACACCGTTATTATAAAGATTCCTTGAATTAAATATGACTCTATTGTGTTATTAAGAAAATTATTAATTTATTATAATGAATGAGTAAGTAGTAGTAGCGATATTCCAACACATTAGCGTTTATATTTATATTTGAATACTTAAATTCGGTTATATTTTTAATACTTTGAGAGCTAATGGACCCTTAAGGATAAACTCTGTCGACGCTGCTTTCTGCGGTACTGTTATATTTTATGAGACAAAAAGACAATCAATACAATATTTTTGAAGACAGACGATATTTCATAATTAATGCGATCCATTGATAACAATGGAAAATATTTTGTAAAAATAATGCCAAATGAAAATCAGAAATGTTTATTTTCATTGATTGTCATATTTTTCTATTACTTGTTTGATATTTATAATATTTTCTTTTCGGCGCTGTAATCCTTTCTATTAAGAGAAGTTCAGGTATAGAACTCCGATTTTTATAGCGATCTCACGTCTCACTCACGTCTCGAATCGATTGATGGAAACTTTTCTGGGTCAGAAGCCGATGTGACATTTGCAAAAACTATAATGAACTTCGTCATCGAAAGAGTTTTCGCTAACCATTTTTAAAACGTCAAATCCGTCTGATAATAAAGTTGTCGTACGTCTTTTTTTTTAATCGTTAAATAAAAATATGTTGTCTAAGGCTCGGTTGCACCATCTTAATTTAACTATAACACTACATAACACAAACATATCTGAGCCGGTGGCCAAAACTGGAACCAAGTGTTATTACATATTGTTACCTAGGTTACGCTATAGTCGACAACGACGCTGTCAGCGATTCAGATAAGTTGGTGTCTGTTAAAGTTAAGGTTAAATTAAGATGATGCAACTCAGCCTTATTCAATCAAATTATCATTTATAATTAGTAATGTCTTTCGTAATCTATGTGTGGAAAACCATTTTGTTGTATTTTATCATTGAATTTTTCACTATAGAGTCGGGTGAAGATTGTAAATTGATTCAGCAGAAGTGAGCTAATTAAATAATGTTATTTATTTATGAATCTATGTTAATTGTAACATGTATGAATATAATGTCTGGAAACGATATACATATTCTTAAATATCGTTCCTTCTGATAAAGCTGTTTGCGCCCTTTTTTCTTGTCAGCTAAAAGACGTCATAATGGGTGGTAGGATAAAAGAATTGACGATTTAAAAATGCTTATTATGTGAGCTTTTGAATAAAGAATTTTTCAATTTCAATTTCAATTTACCAAATAAGACAAGTAAGGATAAACAGACGTAAGTACCATCTTTCGATCGAAAGCGAAGATTTTCAAAATTCAATTCAATATTCAAAACTCATTTATTCAGTCTAGGCTGTTACAAGCACTTGTGAATGTCAAAGAAGCTACGCCATCGGTTCGCAAACCCTAAGCGGGAGACCTTGCAACGAGAAGAACCGCCAAGAAACTCGTCAAGGGCTGCTTTTTTCTCCCTGTATATTTCATACAGAGTCGTCAAAATTTGAAAAATGAGGTCGGAATTTAAAGTGACATCATTTTCCATTACAATAATCAACAAAGTTTACATTCAATGGGTAGGTAAAATAAATTTCAGCTAGTTGAAAAACAGCTGTCTACTACTCGATAACACATAGCTAAGAAAATCATTGTATGATATGAAGAATTAGCCCAGGTGAATTAAGTCTACGACGGGGCAACATTAACTGGAAGTTACTTGACATACAAGTTAACATTAATTATTTGGCGATGTGAGTTTGTCTAGCTAGAGGGACTGAAGGCAGCGAGCAACGATTGCCTCGTTGGCATGGCAGTGTTTTGGCACGCTCGGTGTCCTTACAGCGGTGATTACTGTACAGGACGCGGCGTCCGACCTCATTTCGCAATTGTCATACAGTTAATATACGTAGCAGGCTTCCTAAGTTTATATTACATGTGAACTCAAGCCCCCATTTCATGTCCCATATTATTCTTTTTATTACTACTACTAATGTTAATGATAATGACAGAAACAGACCTTCACTTCATATTATCATATCGTCTTAGTAGAGGTTTTAAAAGATTTGCTCTTAGCTACAATCAAATCCTTAAAGCTAAGAAGAGTCCGAAGATGGAGCGAGATTGTCCGATAGAAGCTTCGAAAGTAAAAATTAAAATCTTTTAAATATCGGTTGGATTTCGCAACATTCAATTTACAAAAATTCACATTCTTATTAGAATTATCGATATTTAAACAGTTTATCATATATGATAGCTTTTGATTACAGGAACTATATCTTAGTTTTCTTATCTATTTCGCCTTCCATTCAATCCAAATTATTGTTTGATAATTAAAGGGGTATGAGTAAAAAGTGGGTCATTTTTTTTTTGCGATGTCGCTTCCAAAAAGCTCTTTCATCTCAAAGACCTTATCGAAATAACCAAAAAATTATTCTACAGCGTAAGTCTATCATGGGCAGTTTTATAAATATTTTAGTTTAAAAAATTAAATTCGGGTCATTTTTTTTTGCGCTGTCGCTTCCAAAAAACTATTTCATCGCAAAGATCACATCCAGATAAGCAAAAAACTATTCAACAGCGTAACTCTAGCATGGGCAGTTTTTGAGATATTTAAGTTTAAAAAATAATATGTGGGTCATTTTCATTTTTTGGCGTTGTCGCTTCCAAAAAACTATTTCAGCGCAGAGATCTCATCTAAATAAGCAAAAAACTATTCGGCAGCGTAAGTCTATCATGGGCAGTTTTTGAGATATTTAAGTTAAAAAAATAATATGTGGGTTATTTTCTTTTTTTGGCGTTGTCGCTTCCAAAAAACTATTTCAGCGCAGAGATCTCATCTAAATAAGCAAAAAACTATTCGGCAGCGTAAGTCTATCATGGGCAGTTTTTGAGATATTTAAGTTAAAAAAAATAATATGTAGGTTATTTTATCATTTATTTCAAAAACTGCCCAATATTGGAAAGTAGAACATATCAAGAGTCATATTTAATTAATTATTTTTTTGCTCATTTGGATGAGATCTTTGCGATGAAATAGTTTTTTGTAAGCGACAACGCCAAAAAAATAAAATGACCCAAATATTATTTTTTAAACTTAAATATCTCAAAAACTGCCCATGATAAACTTACGCTGCAGAATAATTTTTTGCTTGTTTGGATGACATACTTGCGATGAAATGGTTTTTTGGAAGCGACAACGCCAATAAAATTGCTTATTGTGATAAGATCTTTGCGATGAAACGGTTTTTTGGAAGCGATATCGAAAAAAAAATTGACCCACCTCTTCTTATAAAATTACTCATACCCCTTTAAAGACATTATGAGACGTAACGTAATTCCTTCCTTATGTTGAATCGAAGGGCCAATCCAGGTATTTAATAAAATCATCTTAATTAATTTTTAACACAACACAAAGAGAGGACTTATATACGAGGAAAGAAAGAAAAAGGAGCCCTAAATACTTAGTCCAAAATTGTATCTTTCCCTTGTGTTCTGCCCCCTGATTATGTAACTTTGTTGCAATCAACCCTGACAGAAATCGCAGTTACATTGCTGCTTTAGTAAGAACCAATGTGACAACTATGTTACTTAAAGCAGCAATGTAACTGCGGATTTAATCGATTTCAATCGAGAATTGTTAGCAACAGAGTTACGTAATCAGCCCCCTGATCTTTGTCTGATTAAATTGATATTGCACCTGATGCTTCACTACTGTGGTTTGATTGCTTACTCACAAGAGTAGTGCTCGTTGGTTCGTCATTACATAACGACATTCGCGGTTTTCTATTGTAAGTCGCGTTTAAACTTGACAATGTAAGATTAGTCACTAAGTTTCACTTTGAATTTCAATTATTGTGAGTCATCACATCATTGAACACTTGTATGTCTTGACCACTACCGCCAGGGTTGATGATGTGGTGTCTAAAATGAAGGATTTTCTAGTCCTCTTTATTTAATGTTGGCATAGTACTGCTTCAATGTATATATTATAAATACCTACGCCTTCGATAGGAGAAAAAACCAAATATTTCATGCATCAAGAAGATTTCCCTCTGTACTTACTCTACGAAAATATTCGTTAAACTTTTTTGAGACAACCACTTTTCTTTAATGAACTAAAATTAATTTCCTACAAGAAGTATCAGCCCTAGTTTATGACTTCATTAATTCAATAGTTGTACTACTTATAGACAATAGTAATCGGTATTATTGCACGCGCGTTTTATGCAAGGGCTGATAAATTGTGAAACCTGCATAAATATGCTATTATTGTTCATGCAAGATTAAATTACAGAGTTGCTATAAGGGAATGGAATTATCTAACTGCTGTCAGTATTTGAATTTTTTTTGAGGACCTATTATTTGTTAGTCAGTCAGTAATTAACGGTTCAAAAATGATCAAAAAAATAGAATATACAACATGTTACAAAAATACCCCTAATGCCGAATATGGTATATAGGGACCATCAAACTGAACAACTTTTACTATGGGACCAATTCCGAAATCGCGAAAAAAAACAGCTGTTTCATACATTTTGATATTTTCGATTTTAATGTTTGTATGAAACAGCTGAATTTTTTTTTCGCGATTTCAGAGTTGGTCCCATAGTAAAAGTTGTTCTGTTTGATGGTCTCTATCTACCATATTCGGCATAAGGGGTATTTTTGTAACACGTTGTATATTACATACTTGCTTTGTTCTTTTGTGAATATACTTGTATCATTCAACAGACATTATAAGTAAAATTAACTATACAAAGTATCCGACCACGACCAGTCAGTTCTTGGAATTGTAAATGTCAGACAACTGACTGATATCTCTTGCCATATAAGTGCAGAAAAAGTAACCCGGTCCTTAACATTTCTGATAATTGATACATTTAAGTCATACTAATTAGTGGGGAGCTCGATGGCGCAGTGGTTTAGCGTCTGGCCCAGCAGTGATTGTGGAGGTTAAGCAACTTTCGCAAGGGTCGGTCATGGGATGGGTGACCAAAAATTTAATATCTCGAGCTCCTCCGTGTTTCGGAAGGCACGTTAAGCCGTTGGTCCCTTGCAGTCGTTAACACCTACCAATCCGCATTGGCTCGCGTGGTGGGTTATGGCCCATCCTCCTGATCCGATCATAAGGAAGGCCTGTGCCCCAGCAGTAGGGGCTTTAAAAATGGCTGATGGTCTCATACTAATTAGTACCTAATAGATACCCTTAATTAATTTATTTTTAATGCCAGGATCTTGTTTAAATAGTAGAAAATATGATGGGGCTGACTTGACCTTATGTGTTAAAAGCCCCTAAACAATAAAATACTAAAAAAATAAAAAAAAATAGTAGAAAAGGTAATATGTCCTTTTCTGGCAGTACAAGATGCCGTTAAAGGCCTTGATATTATAAAATTAATGTGGTTGGTGGTTATGGGCAGATTAAAAAAAACGACGTGACGTCATTGCAGCCTACTCTTGCTAGCCTTGTCGTTGGTTATTTATTGCAAGTGCTACTTAAACGTGATCTCGACTTAACGTATATGTGATAAATTATGAATTTTACCTCTTATATGATGATATAAGTAATGTAAGTAGGTAGGTAGTTTGCAGTAGGTAGCAAAAAAACAACAAAAAGTTTCGTCAAAATTTATTATTAAGTATTCTCAAAATCATATAATTATAAGTATACATATCTCTTGAATAGTCTTTAATTTTTATGCTCTTCGAAAAGTTAACTTGCTCGGATAGTATGTTGACTTATAATTAAACAAGAAAATTATAAAGCCCTTTTTTACATTTAAAACTGCGGTCTGTTTGAATCATATGTTGTGATTCATTTCATCACCTTCAGAGACAATGTTGACCCTGCAGCTGAGTCATTGCAAAATAAACTTTGTACAGAGTTAATAAGTGTCCTCACGTACAGTACAGATTACAATGATTGAATGACACTCCCTTCTCGTTTGATGACTCAATATGTGTGTTGGTACATATAAATATTTATGTCAATCGTTTGACTCTTTATTTAATAATAATCTTAGTCACAGATGTATGGTAATCTTAATTAAAATAAAAGGTTTTCAGATGTAAAAAGAATGCTTAACTTGTAAATTATAAATTTACTAGAGGCCGACCGCGACTTCAACCACCAACCACCCTACAACCTTTGACTTTGGGATAAAAAGTAGCATATTTTATGTTTAACCCCCGTATTACAACCTCTTAAAACTTGTCAGTATTCTGAATGGCTATCAATGTGTCTCTTTTATTTGCTATACAGCGAGAAAGAGATGTAACTATTTACACAAACTTGGCAAGTTTTAAGGGATTGATAACCCCCGCAGGTTCTAATCTGTGTACCAACCAAATCCCACTAGTTAACCCATTGCTTGCGGGAGGGGAACTCAAGTCATTATTTGAATACTTATCTCTAGTTAGTAAATCTTTTCTTTAGTATCCAAGCTTAGTTTCGAACGAATTTATTATTTATTAGCTTTCCACCCGTAGTTTCGCGTTGACTACAGGTTAATTGGTGCGTGCGGAGACCCATGCCCAGCAGTGGGATAAAAAGTAGCGTATGTCCTTCCCCAAGGTCCCATCTATATGACGACCTCCGTGGTCGAGTGGCTATGTACACCGGTTTTCAAGGCGTCGCCATCTCTGAGATCCCGGGTTCGATCCCCGGTTGGGTCAATTTAGAAAACGAACTTTTCTATATTGGCTCAGGTCTGGGTGTTTGTGATACCACCGTTGTCTTCGATTCCCATAACACAAGTGCTTTAGCTACTTACTTTGGGATCGGAGCAATGTATGTGATGTTGTCAAATATTTATTTATTTATTTATATCCGTACTAAATTTTCGTGAAAATCGGTCCAGCGGTCTAGGCGTGAAAACGTAACAGACAGACCTACAGAGTTACTATCGCATTTATAATATTAGTACGGATTTATTAACTGTTATTAACGGTCAGTGTCAATGGACATATTTGTCATAACAATCTTATCTAGAAATGATAAAATAAGTAAGTACTTACACTAAGTATTTACGTAAGTATTGTTCGCAATTATTATTATGCTAATAAATGTTATGATAAATTCTTATTTCAATCGTATTGAGCTGCGTAATTAAAAACGCACACGATTTATTTTATTTATGCACTAAACAGACCAGATTTGATATATAAATAAATACTGGTTTCATAGTTTTTCAATCTGATGTAATAAATATTAATAAAAGTTTGAACATTATGACATTCGGACTGTAGGATTGCATATTTATTGAGCTTCGTTAGCACTCGGGCGATCAATATGTGATTTTCGAATTCGACATTATAGCTCTAATCACTAATCTCTATAAAAATGTCACTAAAATCTCTATTGCAGTAAAAAAACTTATTCTCAGCGATTTACATTACAAGTAGAATGACTTTGCTATCTCTATGATTTCTCGACTTTTTCAAGATATTATCTCGAATTCGAAATTTATGTTAACGTGCCCGAGAATCGCCTCCCAGAAGTGTTAGGCTGGCCACAGACCTACCGGTTTCATTTCTTTGCTTTGCTGTTCTTTTAGAACAGGGGGCCGTACCGGCTAACGCATCGAACTTCGGAAAGTCTGCCGGGCTTCGACTTAAAACAGATAAATCGAAGTAAGAAGTTTCGCATTGTAGTTATTTAGAAGATATCGATGTTCGTGTGACATCATAAATTAGGGTCGCCATTTGGGCCCGATTGGGGCTCGATTTATCTGTTTTAATTTAGCCTGGCAGACTTTCCGAAGTTCGATGCGTTAACCGGTACGGCCCCTGGTAGCCCCTGTTCAACTAAAACAGCAATGCAAAGAAATTAAATCGGTAGGTCTGGGGCCAGCCTTACATTGTTTCTACTGGCACAGTGTATTTTTTTGCGTCATTTACGCTTCGCTGTGACGTGACATTGATGCAGATGATAATTTCCTTATCCTAAGAAAAAAAAATTAACATTCAGTTGATGTTTTATCTCAAACGTGTTCAAATGTTAAACTACGTTGTTCCAGAGTTCATCAGACTCTGTGCTGACGACCGGTTCGATATCGTATCGCATCAACAGCCTGCAGCAGCAGAATGCAGAACAGCTACCGCCGCACGTCGCCTCCACGCTGCAGCGAAACAAGAGCGCGCTGCACTCTACGGGGCAGGGCTCGCTCGGTAAATAATTCTTTTAAATATACTTACAGTGATACGACGACCTCCGTGGTCGAGTGGCTTTGTACACCGGTTTTCAAGTTGTCGCCATCTCTGAGGTCGGTTCGATCCCCGGTTGGGTCAATTTAGAAAAACTAACTTTTCTATATTGGCTCAGGTCTGGGTATTTGTGATAGCACCGTTGTCTCTGATATCTATAACACAAGTGCTTTAGCTACTTACTTTGGAATCGGAGCAATGTATGTGATGTTGGCAAATTTATTTATTTAGTGATATTGGTTTCTCAGTCGAATAAATGTCTAAAAGAGTTCCATCAAAAATTGCAAGAGTTTGTTGGTTAGGTCTTTACCTATGAGATTAACGTCTTGTATGGAGAATTTTAAAGAATTTGCATTTTCCATACAAAATTTTCTCAATTTATTTAACAACCATGAACGCTTATGTTTTAAAACATTTAAGCATTAATGTTTAAACACTAAGATAACGTATGCCTTTTAGGTTTAGTGAAAAAAAATAGTTTTGGCTAAGTTAAAACAAATAAAGTGGTCATTTCTGCTAATAAAAGAGTAATTTTTAAGGTATTTTTTATATAATACTAAATAATATACTAGAAAAAATAGGACTCGCACCAGATCATGTTCTCGGACAGGAATCGAACCCGCGACCTTTGGATATCCGGTCCAATGCTCTGACCGCTGAGCTACCGAGTCACTATGTTTAGAAAACTATAATAAGAATTTTTTACTATTGATAGTTGTCTATGATGATCATTATTCGATATAATATGAAGCAAATGATGAATATGTTAAATCATAGAAGTGACGAAGTTCTGTATTTGTGTATGGTATTCGGTAGTATGGTGTGAGCATGACAGATAACACGCACGTTTTCAAGGTGTCGCCATCTCTGAGGTCCCGAGTTCGATCCCCGGTTGGGTCAATTTTAATAGCGAACTTTTCTATATTGGCTCAGGTCTGGGTGTTAGTGATACCACCGTTGTCTCTGATTTCCGTAACACAAGTGCTTTAGCTACTTACTTTGGAATCGGAGCAATTTATGTGATGTTGTCAAATATTTATTTATTTATTATAATAATAATAAATATATCACGTGAAAAATGTTGACCAGCTGCGCTTGTGAGACTGGTTGGTGAGAGAATGACATAATCAGCAATGTTTTCATTCAATCAGTATTTTTCAATGGGTTTTCTGTTATCCAGGTGGTAGTATGACGTCCCTAACATCAGCGCCGCCGACGCCGACGCCATCATCGTCTCTGTCCACGTCGGATCTGTCGGAGCGGCCGCGCGTCAGCCACGGGAAACCGAACCTCGCGCCAAAACCGCCCACACTGCCGGACACGAGGCCTTCGCCGCCGCCCAAGAAGCTGATCGTCAACGGGAAGGCAGCGGCTAGGACGCAGAGCATGAGGGTGCCGAGGTACGTCACTGTCACTTTATAGCAATATGCGCTGTCAGTGACATAGTATGTATAATCGACCGCACTGGCGCTTTAGCACATCGCGCATGCTTTGGCGCATCGCGTGCGTGCACACGAAAATTTCTGCAATGTGGTAAAGCACGAGAGTGAGCGATTGTATCTGTACACGACTCGATTGGTTAGGAGATTTTTTTCCTTCCATCATGAGTATTTTTAGGAAGTAGTGGATATTGTGTGAACGAAAGAACGTTCTCGAGTTTGAACCTTCAAACATCATTATTTTGTCGAAACAATCTTGACTCTATTACAATGAAATAAAATCTATTTTAAACTACATTGAGATAGTAGAACAGTATTCAGAACTTCGATTCTGTTAATGTTAACGAAACAATCGTGTCTTAATGGTGTTCCAATGGACTTTTTTTTTTGTTTTTTAGTAACAAGAGTCACTTTGCGCGAGCTGATTGGCTGAAGTCAACGTTATGAACTGACGAATGATCTTATTGGCCAACGGCTACCTATAGTCATGCTCTGACCAATCAGACTGAAGATGTTATAAATCGACTCTCAGATTATCCAATCAGCATACAAGTTTCCAATTGACCGAAATATACAGGGATTTTTGCAAATATCCTAAAAATTGCTCGGATTATTGTGAAAATCTATCTTAGATTCCAATTAACCGGTCCTTTACAATCGACCTATGATTTTTGCAAAAAACCGGTTTATACAAAGACTTCTTTGATATACTACAGGCTGTACAGTACCGAAAAATTGCTCATTAAGTTACGGTGCATGCACCGAAACTCCTTTAGTATATTGCGAGCGACTGATACAAACAGTTGATGCGCCGCGAAGGTTGGTTGTGACTCAATTTTAGTTTTGAACAGCTCGTCTATGTAATTGAAGTCATTGGGTTTATGGCCACATGTGATGTTGTGCCAGGTCTCCGCCGGTGTCCCCCGGGCGGCCGCCGCAGCTGCCGCCCGCGCCCGCCTGCCCGCCCATCGGCACCAAGAACCCCGCCTCGCACTTTGGTATATATCAACTATTTTACACACTTCTAAAAAATTGAAATATTTGAACATTAAATACTATTTTATAAATGTCGCTGCCAATTGGCCTGATTTAGGCGCCATCTCCAAGAGCGAGAGAATCGCGGTGATATTATCGTCGTGCAACGTATTTCTATATACTCTCTATGAATGTGTCTCCACACGGCGATGTATCGCGGCGATGCGGCGATAGAAAAAGCGCTTACTCGTCGCGATTCTCTCGCCCGTGGAGAAAGCGCCTAAGTAAATTATAGCCAGGCTTAAATGACATTCCGCCATTTAATGAAACAACCTGTTTATATACCTATAATGGCATATCACTATGTTAAGAATATTTATGATTTTTTTTTATAATTGTAAAATGATTTTGTCGCTGGTGTATCGTTATCAATAAATAATTAAATAAATATCACATGGCGCTTGAACCCAAACTATCAATATGGCGTTGACAAGGAAGCTAGCAAGAAAAACAGCATATTATTATGTGCATACAGGATATGTAAAACACAAATACATCGACTCTCATCGCTTAGCGTGGCCAAGCGGTAACGTGTCAAGTGGTTGTTAACGTATGTATTGTGTGTAGGCACCCTACGAGCGCCGCGCGGGCTGCGCCCCCCAGGCGTGTGTCCCCCGCCGCCCCCCGGGGGCCCCCCGCCACCTCCTGGGGGCCCCCCGCCGCCGCCCCCCGCACGACACGCCTCGCTGGCCGCGCCGCCGCCCCCTCCCCCGCATAATCGGCAGAACGTGAGTTATACTGTTATAATAGCATTTGGTACGATGTCATCTACATAAAGCACCTTGCGCGTATTATAGGCTACGATATTATCTGGATAAAAGTCAGTTCAGATAGCAGCAAAGTGCTCAACACGCTCTAAAATGATTTTCAAATGTCAACCTTATCCGAATAAAGTAAGAGTTGAAATTAGTAAACAAAAATGTATCTTATAGTATCAAGTCTAGAATCTAGATACTGTGTCAAAATTAGTACCGGCACGGCTGCCACGCCAATACAACGCTTTTAATTTAAAGTTTAAAGGCACCGTATTTATGCCATAACTAAGTACTTATTATCACAAAGTACGTAGCGGCGGCGCACCGCAGACAGAGAGCCTACTACGAACAAAGCACCTTTTTGCACGCACACATTGACATTACGATTTTACAGGGATTTTCGGGCAATATTGGACAGAGCTCAATCGCGGCTGTCGCGAGTGCTAGCGCGGGTAGTGATGAAAGAGACTCAAATAATTATCATGATGATTAAAATACATGTTACTTTTGTTGGTTTTGTAAGTAAAATAACATTTTACTTATAGTAAAGTTTTTTAACTAGACGCACAGCAGTACGGCTTTACCAACAACGAATGAATGTGTATAGTAGCAACCCTACCCTTCGGGAAGTTTAGGTAACAATTTTCCAACACGGCAGTAGTGGTCCTTCTGTAAATTTAATATTTTGTGTTATTATCCACACAGAGCACGAGCACAAACGGCGAGGAGGCTCCTGCCCCAGCGCCCCCCGTACGCGGCTCGTCCATGCGGGCCACGGACCTGGACGCGCGCTTCGCAGAACTATTCCATACAACCGCCAAGTTCCCCCCGCCGGACACCTTCAGGCGCATCGCCAAGGGGTACAGCAGCACTGCCGTCGCTGGTAAGTACGCGTGATGAGGAGCAAGGAGTAGGGTTTATAGAACAGAAGGCAAGAATGGAAAGTATCACAATTGTCTCCTCGCGCATCTTTGGTGGAAATTTACAGGGGCTCGGTAAAAACAAAACGACGCTATCGCTGCGTTTTAATATGACTAAAAAAGTTAATATTGCCCCATAGCTTGTAACATGACGAGTTCGAGAAGTGTGTTCAACATTTTGTTTAGCTGTGAACAATGAAAATTACATTCTGTCGGCCTGGCATACACACTACCATAATTTCCGCATGTTTTCCCGCTCAAATCAGTGCGGTATGAGCGGGACAGACATCGCGAAAAAAGCGTGTATTAGGCGGATTTTTGCTGTGGTTGCTAGGCCGGCAGATTAAGACTAGTTTTCTCGGATGCTTCATAACACGGCTGCCTTTCAAGATGCGCGTGGATGTGCGAGATGAGAATGAATAGTTGTTGGTATAATCGAACTGTGCCTTTATTATGAGTTCACACAGTTACGTTTACTATAATCGATAACGACTGTAGTAAGAAATGTTGTATGCAATTCGGCACAGCGCCTCTGGCGGCAACTTTACTAAACTAAAAGTTGTCATACAAGTGTCAACTACAATCTCTATCGAGTATAGTAAGCACAAACTCATAATACGCCTACTGTATTGCGGGCATAGTTTTTATTTATTTGTATGGTAGCATTTGACTGGCGAAGCTCGAATGTGAGCGTGAATTTTGCAGTATATTGTTTCCTTACGTTTATGGCGAAAAAAGTTAAATACAATCATCCAATTATCTCTTCGCTTCGCCGGTCAAAAACTAGCTTCACACTGCCTAATTACATCGCGAGTGGACGACAATTGAATCAAAGTAGGTGGTTACTTTACGACTTAATTACCAAAATTTTTGATTATTGGCATTAACCGCTAAGTGGCGGTGAAACGGCTTTCGAGTTCTCTGTGTGATTTCATTTTTGCAAATAGTATAATTTTTAATATAGAGCAATCTCGTAGGATTCTAAAAATATAACAAAGTTTATCCTTGATTACAAATAGCTGTGTGAATCAGATTTTTGTAACTGTAGTTTCTTGAGAACAGTCGATACCCATTTCACTGCCACCCTGTTACTGTTAGCATGCACTTATTTTACAGTATTTTATTAAATTAAAATTATTTCACTTGTTTTAAAGTTACACAGTTTTTATTTCAAAGCGAGTACTTATCCTAAATATATTCATAAAAATACCGATCCAAAAATTATTTCTTACCCTAGACATTACGAGAAAATGATGTAAAAACTGTGTGTCTCAATATTTTGATTGCAGTATTGTCCTGCTTTTTGTGTAGATGTTTACTGATCCGTATTGGTTAGCTGTAAGGTTCTTCTTTATTTTCATTTGTTTTATAAAACACAGACTGTAGTAAGTATTATAACTACTTAACTCAAATTAGTAGACCATTAATAAAAATAGCGAATCGGCAGCGGCAGTGCTACATAAAAGTAGCTTAAATTCTATATTAGATTTAAGTCCATTGTCCAAAAATGAGATGGATATCGTTAGAGAAAATTTCATCCAAAGTACAATGTCCGACGAGATAAAATGAATCGCAAGTTTTTTTATTTCCGTTTTTTTTAAAGTTTCGGTTTAGTTGACGAACAAACAACTTTGTATGTATACGAATACGACTTAAAAGATCGCGTATTTTTATTGTTGACTGATAATGACGTTCGTATCTAGTTAATTTAAGTGAATATCGAATATTTTACACGTTAGTCGATGAGCAAAACGCACACAGATTATGCTCTGTAGTCATCTAATATTACATGTATGAGAATTAGAATACTAGCTAGATTATTATAAATTAAGGTACAAGTCATAAAACCTTGACATAATAATTTGTAGTATGTATTATGTAGTCTTAGCTAGATAAGAGAGTCATATATAATGTTAGTTTATGTACCAAAATATATGGAAATATTTCTAAAAAATGTTAATTATAAAATGTTATTTTGTTATATAGTATTTCGGTGCATGTTTGCATGTGAAAAATATCTACAACAAAACAGTGGCCTTCTCTATTCTACTCTTTTCAGATTTCTTTTTTCAGTAATGAAAATAATTCTTCCTCAAAGTAATTTATTCAGCTATTTATTACCTAATTATGACAGATTTTTTTTACCCAAATAATTATTGTCATTCAAAAGTACATAATTAATTTGCCATCTTAGGTGTGACATATAAATCTTCTGGAATACTGCCATTGCATTTAAATTTTTCATTCCAAAACATTTTTATGAAATGATTATAAAGTATATAAAATCATCAAAAGAGTATCAGTTTTCGAAAAAGGATACTAGACTTATCACTATCACTATTCATCCCGATCAAGTTTTATGTCACTTTACATATTAGGGTGAATTCAGATCGCAAACTGTTACCTCACAGAATCCATTGGTCAACGTCAACCCAGTATTCATGTTTTATTCGCATCATTACTTTGTGGTCAGAGCTTACTAGCTTTTTCGAAGTCATTTCAAACCAAATTTTTGACATTATCATTTTATGGTATTGGTATTAATGTAATTTTAATTTTATTTCGTTAGTATTATTATAGTTAAGAGGTTCACAAATGTTGGAAACTTAATTGTACTGAGAATATTATCATATTGGGTAGATACTACGCGTATCACATACAAGTATTTATACATTCTCAGTGTCACAGTATTATTTTCTGATTTTCACTTTATTTTTTTATCACTCAAAATATTTTATAATCGAACAAAGTATTCTATGACAGTCTTTATAGTTTAGTATGGTGGGAATGTAATTTCCTCTGCTTTTTATTCCAAATAGTAAAAAAAAACGTATATCTCACTTGTAAGTGATTAATTGATACGCGTAGTATTTGTCCGTTATTGCACGTCGTAGGAATGTTAAAATTATTGTCTATGTGTATGTAGACGGAAACTGTTGTGATCTTTATTATTAGTTAGTCAGGTGCCATTATTGCGTGTATTTTATCGTATATGTGACCGCTTTATAATATTCACCTAATCACCCTATAATTTAAAACCTGTTCAACTAAGATACTTAACTGCATATCATCAGTGTTACATTTTGTTTATTAGTAATAAAAGATTAACCACATATGTAAACATTAGTGTTATTAACATAATTATATGCAGTTGAGGAAATTAGTGGATTGCTATTTTCGCTTTCACATTTGAAGCAACCGGTATTGTGATAGATGTCTACGATGCCTTAATATTTATATTATTTTTTAATAATAAAGATTTATATAATGATCGTACTTTCATTGTTCCACCTAACATGTCATTAATTTATGGGTCATAGCAAATTGTTTATTGTGAGTGTTCGCTTTTTCGCAGATTGAAGTTGGAATGTTGAATAAGCAGAATTGTTTAATACAAATACAAAAATATTTATTGCAACAAAAAGTTATTTAGTTTATCACTATCAAATTAGAACAATTTATTACTTTTATTTTAAAAACCATTTTCATAGGAGTTTATTTTGTCAACAACATTGTTCAGTATAGTTCTCGGTAAGTATATTTTTATATTATTTTAAAGCATGTCAGATTAACGCTATTATCTAAGATGCATGTGTTTTAATCCGATCGCACTGAGCTTCGTAGCATGGTCATATTCACCGCATGGGCAACAGCATGACACAATGTTTATGGAAATGAGCATAAAAACACTGATTTTGTCGAATAAGGCTACATAAATAATAAGCTAAGAATGAATATCTTTATATTTATTTATAAAGGGGAACTGGATTCATTTCGCTATTTGAAATTAATACAAGAACATAATTAACTCTCCATACACAATGTAGTACTCTGTCCTTGTAAATGGTTTGGAATAATGTGTGTTTTGAAATAACATTATAATTAAAAATGAATCGCCGAAATGTCAGACTGCACCAAATTATATAGTTCTTTTTTGTTGTGTTTGTTATTATCAGGATAAGGTTTGTATAAAAGATAATTTTCAAAAAAAATGCAGTGAAAGACGTAGATAAAAATATCTAAAATTATTATGATTTTAAATAGCAATATAACTAATAGAGAGCGCCACTCGTGCGAAGCCGGAGCGGGCAGCTAGTGAAATATAAATACAATGATAAATTAATATGCATCTATTGACATCTACTAAAATACTTATTTTTTTTATATTATCTTTCGTGTTATTTTGGATACTCGACTATTTCATGAACTGTGATTAACAATTTTATTTTATAATGCTCAAATTAATGAATAATTTATGACTTAGAAAATATGTGTCTAAGCAGAGCTCTTAATTCTGGTCAATATGCAGTTATTTTATTTAGTCCACCACAATGTTATCAATAATGCATTTTTTAATACGTTTCGGTGTTGCAACAGCTAACAAGGCGCAAGCTCCGCCTCCGCCGCTGCGGGTGCCCCTAGAGGGGTGGTCGGGGACGTCGAGCGCGTGCTAGCGAGAACGGGGGGCCCCCGCCCCCCCTGCGGTCCGCGCTCCCCCCGCCCCGCCCTCCGCGCGCACGCCGCACCTCGCGCCGGACTCGCACCCCGCACACGCGCTGCTCTCTGTCGCGCACGCTCTACTCTGCCCAGCGTCCACAATCGCAAACCCGGCGGTCGTCCGACGCGCCGACCTCGACCGGCTCCCTATAGACGACCTCACCATACCCACCGGCGAGGTCAGTGACCTTAGGGATGTCGTCGACGCAATCAACCGTCTCTGCGATGACATGAAGACGTCTTACGAACACTCCGATGCGCCTTCCGACGAACGCGAGGAAACCACGGAAAGCCTCCCGTCGCTGATGAGCTCAGAGTCTTTAGATTATAGCAATAAGTTTACCGGCGAGTCAAACGCGCCCAGTGAATATGGATGGCTTGCCGGCTTCGCATCCCGCGAGGACGTATCGGTGTCCTCTTGGGATAATACGCTCTCCGGAACTGAAAATACGGTCTGTGAAGATGTCCCGGTCTTTCATGAGGCTGAAAGTGTGCCTTGTGAGGAGTTGAACGCCTTTCATGAGATTTTTGCAAGATGTAAACCTCAGCGTAATGTGGCTGCCCGCGAAGAATTGGTATCGCTTCGAGAAGAGCTTGCCTCTAATGAACTTTGCCAAGATAGGGTACAACAGGAGGTGTCTTTAACTGATCTCGTTAGCCCTGAGGGATCATTCCGGACGATTGAGGTGATAAACCGTACGCAAAATTGGAGTGACTCGTTACTATCGCTCCCCGTGGAGTCAATTGGAGAGCCGGTAAGCGAGATGTATTACACGGCGTCTTCTGAAGTATCTCTACTTTCGGATACAGAGGTCCCATTCTGTGCTGATAAGACGAGAGAAGACTCGGTTGATGGGAAAGAAGTCCCGGATGAAAGGAAGGACTGTGTGATAGCAGGCCACGTGGCCGCCATGAGGGAACGCTTCGAGAGCATGACGCGAACAAACACTCCTTGTCCCGACAGCATGATGCGGTCGATGTCGCCTTCCCTAGACGTCTTCAGAAATATCACACCTTCTCCTGACCGATTAGGTTAGTAGGTAATCGTAATATTAACGTAGGCACTTGCGAAAAACTCGAGATACTTATTTGTAACCTCCTTCAAAGTGTTCAGTATTCGTAACGCGTATTTACCGGTTACTACAGTTACTAGTCTTCGTGTATTGTTTCGTATGATTAGAAATATCGTGCCAAGATGGTCGACGTAGCAAAGGGTTGTGATTGATTTTCGGTAGCTCCAACGTTTGCAATTTATTGAACAGGTACATATCGTGAAAGATTGCTTAGTTAATTTATTGTTACTTCAGTATGTAAGCATCTTTGGAATAGTAAAGTGTAAATTAATAATGCTAACTTATACTACATCATATTGTGATGAACTAAGCTCAAATTTTGTAGCGTAGATATAGTACTGAGATAACGATCATTTGTAACGAGTTTATTCAGACCAAGTAGGGGGTAAAGTTCTATAGCTTACCTATACACGACATAAGTACCTTATGCCTGATTTTGAACAGTTGCCAATAACGTTTTTGAACGTGATCTCGTTTCTCTTCATCAAGCAAAATTATCTTCTTCTTAAAAAAAAAACTTCACACGTCTGGGCTCTGTTGGCTAAAAACATTGAAGTTCATGTTAACTGTGTTTTGACAGATGAATGTGATACATTGCTACTTCATTTTGGCACAAATAAAAACTTACCAAAGAAAAGTAGCAATGTATCACATACATCTGTCAAAACAGTTTAGCCGATACCGCCGCAGAATGGGCATACTGTTTGACATTTAAGAATGTTGCCATAATTAGGTTTAATTGTTGTAAGTTTATTTTTATCAGCCTTATTGTTTATTTGAAATTTTCTGTTGTGATTATTTTTTACCAAAATATTGCATTTTGTTTGATTCTACAGTTTATTCTGCAGTGATACTAGTTATTTGTTAATAAGTCCGTTGTATTGCAATGTGTATGTACTTATGTGTAAGGGATTGGTATTATGATAATTTCTAGTTCTAGTGATAGATGTCAAGTATTTTAATCGTGTTATGTGTACAGACGAAACCTTTTTATTATTGTATTGTAATAATAATTCAATATATGGCTTTATTAATTAATAGTTTATTTCGTATCATTTTTAGGTTTCAGCCACCATAGCATGACCACCGAAACGCGTAATCATATAGCGATGTAACAAAAGACAATGAATTTTGACAGTAGAGTCGATAAACGCTATACAAGGTGTTACAAAAATAACCCTTATGCCGAATATGGTATATAGGGACCATCAAACTGAACAACTTTTGCTATAGGACTCTGAAATCGCGAAAAAAAATCAGCTGTTTCATACATTTTGATATTTTCGATTTTAATTTTTGTATGAAACAGCTGATTTTTTTCGCGATTTCAGAGTTGGTCCTATAGCAAAAGTTGTTCAGTTTGATGGTCCCTATATACCATATTCGGCATTAGGGGTATTTTTGTAACACCTTGTATATATCAGTGTTTCATCGGTCATGCGGGCGGTCAACGAATCTAATATTGACGTTCTCGGATAGTTTCGTGATTAGACTAGCATGATATAAGAAGGGTTACTTACTTAGGGTTGATGGCATCGAGGTATTTCAGCAGAGTTTTAGATAAAACGCATTATGCCCATGCCATTTTTATCTTTACGACATCGGGATTCGAACCCGTGAAAATACATCTGACACAGAATTCTGCACGAAGCGGCGTCGTCGCTGGCGTACGTAGAGGCCTCCTTTTGCTGGGTCTTAACTTCTTATACATATTTTGCACTATGTAATCAGCCTGCCTAAAGTTTCTGCAATTTTATTTCAACATAACATTTTGTGCACGATTTTTCCAGTGTTGTGAAGAGATGCGGGTCAGCTGAGACAACTGTCGTAGCTGCAAGCTAGATGTGATCGTAATTAGTAGTAACCCGATTATGAAAACAAGACACTTACATAGTGCTTTATGGCAGTTGATGCAATCTCACGACACGCTATTATTGATTTGTAATGAATGGGCTTGTTGAATTGAATGAAGTATAACTGTTCGCATACAGGATCTAGAACATATCGACATGCTACACATATACCATGGAGCACATTGACCAGGATATAAATTAAAAGCGAGCTTCATGTTCATAGCATTTAATCAGTAAAATAGTCAAAATTCTACAAGAGTAGGCAAACGTCACAACTTCACGTGGAAATGCTTAAGAAAAAAATTCAAGGCAAATATAACATTACATATTAGATTATCCTTACGCACATCGTGTAACACCAGAAATTATTCGATTGACACTACTGTAAACTGCTGCCGATAGTTTAAGTGATTGTGATAACGTCGAGTGATGGCGTCGGGACAGGGGGCCGCCAATCCAACAACGCTCGTTGTGACAGACAGGTGTCGCCTGCGGCCGCGGTCGCAGGGAACTGCCGGCCCAACCTCGCTCGGGCGACTCGCGTCACCTGTCCGCGCCTGCCCTTACCTGCCGTTAGTAGCCCGCCACCGCGTTATACCAACGTCGACACTCGCAAGCGACATACGCTACTCGACGAGGGTCGCCACGCCTACTCCTCTACACTGTTATGTATCACAACAATAAAGCACGCGACAATACTATAACAAAGTTTCATTTTAAGTCCATTTCAAGTAAGACATTAAAACACCATGAAAGTTAATCATAACTTAGCGTACAACGATTCGTATTAAAGACTGAATCTCAAGCGGAGAAGTCGTATTTATCAAACACAAATTTTCAAATGTCAATTATTGCTAATATCAAAATTGTTGTTAATTGAATAAAACTTTTGACGCTTTTTTGGTAGGTTTGACAAGGTATATAAGTGGCAACCCTCTATACGAGCGCCTACCTCGGGTCGCGGGGCGGGCGCGGCGCGGGGCGGCTATCGGTAGCGCGGCTGCATGAGGCCGGCGGGCAGGCCGGGCATGCCGCCCGGGAACATGGCGCCCATCTGCATCATCCCGCTCATCCCGCCCATCCCGCCCGGCAGCAGCATACCTGCACACAACAACGCGTCAGACCCGGCCGCGGCGACGCGGCGCAGCAACAGGGGACCCGACGGTCCAACACACGGCGATGCCGTTGTGACTGCTGAACAATCGCCTGTCACCCGGACCGAGCCCGGACCAACACCGAGTCCATTCATGTGGACAAGCGAACGCACACCCGAACGGGACGACGGTACTATCCGCTCAAAATAAACCCGTGTCTTTTCAAGGAAGATCGGAAGTTCGCGGGTTATGTAGATGTAAGAAAGGGTCTCACAAGCTTTTAAAACTTGTCAGTTTTTGTGAATGGCTAATAATGTGTCTCTTTCACGCTGTATAGCAACTAAAAGGGACGCATTGATAGCCATTCAGAAGACTAATGTTTCAAGAGCTTGTAATCCACAGAATTTTTTTGATGCTAGTGTAATAATGTAGTTTTGCATTAAAATTCTTGTGTTTGAGATTGAAAATCTTGATCGGATAGTACGGTATGTAGGGAATATAAGTGCTTTCTTTCGGATGTGGGTGGCTGCGAGCGGACGCGCGCCTGCGGTCACATGTATGCACTGAGGTGTGGCGACTGATTTAAGGTGCAGTATAAGCAAAGGAACACAGGTAGGTAGGATAAATAATTCACATGAAAAATCACACTTTCAAAATACTCGGCGATGTAATCGTATCCGTAGTCATGCATGTTTCAGTGTGATCCGAGATGGTTGCTCGAAGAATCCAATTCAGCCAACGACTATTAATTTCTCGTTTCATGCACATTGTAAAGCGACAAAACTACTGTACGTAAATATAATATTAGTGTACCCACCCGTAAAATCGACAAAAAGTCACATTTTAAATGACACTACGAGAAAATCGAGACAGTAATAAGATAAGAGCTACTACAATAAGCAAATCCATTAAGGAATGTGAATAAAATTACCGCTCATTTTTTCCGATCCTCCAATAGTGCGGATGGCACATCAAAATCACAGTTTAAGTCTTGACAGTGTTTTGTCTACGGACAGTCGAATCGCATGGGGGTGAGAAATCGCCCGGCGTGTTAGTGGGGTGTTAGGGGTGAGTATCGACAAGCTGTTACGTGTAGGCTTTACGAGAGACAGAGAGAGACGCGCCGGCGAGAGTAATCAAGTGGCACCCACCGGGCGACAACCACAGCAGACTCGTCAGAAAGCCAACCACTCGACTCGGTGCTGCCTTCGACACTAGCCAATTAACTCGAGAGCTCGTCTGCGCTCTTAAAACACAATCCATTGTACTGTTCACAGATCATCATTAGAATATTATCTAAAACTATTGCATATTCTATCACGTGTATCGGGTTCAGCAGTCGTGGAAAATAGAAAGGATTCAACAGTGATCTTATTATGATTTATTCAACAAAATACACTCCATTTTCCACGCCGATATGTAACATGTCATCTAAGATACAAAGTGAAGTCAGTGTCATTAATATAATACTGAGCACACTTTAGAAACAAATTACTGGGATTTATCGTCATATATCAGAAAATATTATTCCTAAGAAAACGCACCCATTCTATGTTATTCTCTATAATATACATTAACCAAAATGCAAGTAATACTGTTCCATTAATTTTACAACTAAGACGGAAAAGCCTTTATCCGGGCCAAACGTTAATAAAATTACTAAACAATTTACTAAAAATGGTACCTAGCTCAATATTTTTCAGACGTGGCCTTTTACTCTTGTTATTATTAATATTATATAAAAATTTCTAAATGAATTTATAATATAAATTTTAACAGCTACTCCTTGGACCATATTGACATCAAAAATACACTAGATTTGAGTCGTTCGTGAATGAATCCTTCAATTGGACTAGTTCACTTATCAAATTTTTTATTAGTTCATTCGGGTCCCAATTACTTCAGTACTTCATTTAGTTCACACTTCACTGAAGGAGAGTAAAGCGGATAGATTACGAACGCCGCGTGCGGATGCGAGACAGTTGCACGGCTCGGCGGCCGGTCGTTCGGTTGGAGTCGGAGTCTGCCCGCACTCAATTTGACTTCAACAATCCCTAATGCGCAAACATTAGACTTAGTTTTACATAACGACAAAGTGACTCAAATGGACTACTGAAGTACTGAGCCAAGTGAACTAGATGAACTAAATGTGTGATAAACTTCATCTAGTCCAATTGAACTATATCATTCTTTACACTTCAGTGAAGTATTTTGCGCATGTCTAAAATACACTTCATTATAATTTAACATATTGTAGTGACATACAAGTAATTGTGCAGCATTTAGGGTGGTATGTAACAAGATTATTTTGATACTATTACAGACCTAATACTTTAAACTTCTTAAAAATACTTTCAAAACTACACAACACTGTTATTAGGCTTCACTTTCAAGATACAGTAAATAATAAAAAAATATTTCAACACACCTAACACATTTCTGACGTAGAATTTGATAATTTCTAGATCAAACATGTCAATGAATGGATTTTTGTAAAAACGATAATAACACATGGAACTTCACTATAGTCATTTATTATGTGGCAGTTGTCTTCAGTTTAAACAGGTGTTTTGAATCGCGATATTGCAAACCAGAAAACAACTTATAATATCCATTAGGCATTAAGGTATACAATGCTAAATCATTTGCTTGTGGCTTAGATTGAATGACTGACAACAAAAATAGTAAGTGCACTTATGTGAATTTTGAGTGTCACGGTATTAGGTGCACTAACGTTACGTGTTTATCTGTAAAGTCATTTAAGGGTTTATTTACATTGATATTAGACTGTTCGTCGTTGATGGTCGGACAAGTCACTCTCTATTGACAAGCACAAAAAAGTTTTGGCACATCTTGGTTTTAAATCGATTTCAGTGCGGTTTTTTGCGTAAACTTATGCCACCGCGTTCGCCTTGCGACACGCGGTAGGCGCTCGTATAGAGGGTTGTCAAATCTACCAAAAAAAGTGACAATTTTTATTCAATTAACGTGCAATAAAATAATATCAGTCCGCCTACAATAGATCAAAAAGTTTTGCAAAAAATGAATCACAAACAAAAGAACATCAGTCGGTAAAACTAAACCACAAACAAAGGAACATCAAGTCCGCCTCGAGGTTTGCAATAGTTCGACTCGCTCCTAGCGGTAGTCGTAAGTCGCGTAATACTGACCGGGCTGTATGGGGCGCATGAGGTTGAACTGCGGCATGACGGGCAGCATGCCCATGACCGGCGGCATGGAGACGGGCACGCCGACGCGCATGGGCTGCGGCAGCATCATCTGCTGCATGATGGGCCGCCGCATGGCCGCCGCCGCCTGCTGCCGCGCCGCAGCGACCGCCGCGTTCATGTGCGCCGCGACCTGTGTATGTGACACATGTCGCTATTGCCGCTACTATTCAGATTTGCCGCTTTAGGTTGAAAGGGTGGCAAACTATGGTCTTTGGAGATGACTCAATTCCCATTGGCATTAGCAAGCGAGGGTAAACTGGAGCATGATTGTGACAGCATCGAACGAGTGTATCTAATCACCCTGCCACCAAATTTCCACTAGTTCCTCGTAGATAATCATTTATCTCATAATCACAATAATCATATCGCGCGTGAAAGAGACATCATCATCAATTAAATCAATACGCTAGAACGGACTGTTTCGCTTGTCGTACACACGACAGCACGTCAGGTTATACAGTTAAATTGCGAAAACAGCTTTTATTACGTAGAGCATAAAGGCGGTCTCAAAGTCAACATGTATAGTCTGAGGTGCCGTCGTGTGTACAACGGACAAGTTTCGGCGGAACTATCGGGGTTTCGCTCGTATTGTTTCGCGGCGGAGATGTGCTACAGGCATTAGACGCTCTTTAGCGTGCACATAACACAACTATAGTGGTGGCCACATAATTAAGGACGCCAGTCGATTTTCATACAAACGAAGTAACTTTTAAGCATTGCTTCTCCGCCAGGGATTGACCGATGATCTGGTGATGGCCATTTAGGGAGTGAGTGGAGGAAATCCAGATTGCTATACACACCCAAGTGATCTGATCAGCACTCTAAGAGATGTAAGGATAAGTTTAAAAAAACCAGGAATACAGCATAATAATTTATGAAAATCTTGCAACTGAAAATTCTGATGCTTACATCTCTTAGAATGCTGACCAGATCAGTTGGGTGTGTATTGCGATCTGAATCTTCTCCATTCACTCCCTAGATGACCATCATCAGATCACATCTAGTTCAATCCCTAGCGGAAAACCAAGACTTCAAAATTACCTCGTTTGTATGAAAATCGACTTGTGTCCTTAATTATGTGGCCACCACTATATATCCGCGTGTTCCTCTGTTCCACAATCCGCTCACGCGATGCGACGACACTCAAAACAGGCCCCAAGGTTGGCCAGTAGTAATTATCTTTATGTACGGCGCAGTACCATACTAACAAGAAGTCTTCTCCTAGTCCGTCGTTCCGTAAAAAGCGCCTAACCGCAGATTTTAATTTTTCACAGTTAACAATTATTATGAGTTTAATACTTAAACTCATCGTCTTAAATTATAGTTAATACGTTACCAAACAACTTGCATAAACAATAGATTGTTATATAGATAGACTATAACTTCGCATGCACATAATTACTACTTAATAAACTTGCACGCATTCTGCTGGGAATTGAGTCTTAAATACTACCAACACCAATTATAACTAATCTAACAATAAACTATGGATGGGCTGCTATATGCGGTAAGGGACTGACATGAGCCAACTAGCGCCGCCAGTCGATTTTACTTTATTTATTCTAAATAAGCCCAATTTCTTAAAAAAGGAATCAGTCAAGCTCTTGTGAATGACGTCTAATGTTTATTGAATAACGTTACAATATTACCAAATCCGTGCAATAGTTTAAAAACGGGTTTGAACCAACAGTGGCCACTTGACAAAATCGCGTTTTAAACTGTTTGAATGCCTTTTCAAACTGTGTAAAGTTATTCAATAAATATTAGACGTTATTAACAAACACTGACTGATTCCTTTTTTAAGAAATTGGGCTTATTTAGAATAAATAAAATAAAATCGACTGGCGGCGCTAGGTGGCTCATGTCAGCCCATTAATAGCTTAAAGTTGCTTATATTATCATTGAAAGTTGATTTCAAAATGAGAAGGATTTAAAATTAATGTATTGTAAAAACAAAAATATTCAAATAGGAATTGGAACCACGAACCATATTTTGAGCAGCAATTTATTGTAAGCCATAAAGTTTCTAATTAATGACACGAGGAACAATTCATAGCAGCCTATCCAGAGACAAATTTTGAATGACTACAATATAGACCATGACGTCTGGGACAACCCTTAGCGAATATTTTTTTAATTTAATCACCGAATTTGCGTAGTAGCAGCACCCAACTTTGCTAATAAACTGAGCGGCACATATGTAGCGCTAATTCAATATGAAGCTGGCTTTAAGTAATATTAAAGTTACAAATATTGACATTTAAGTAATAACTATATTTTTTCCATAAGTTTAAAATGTCCAAAAATTGTAGTCTAGAACTGGGCGCTACATTTGCAAATAAAAGCGTACACTAAAATACATGAACAGCGCACACCACGCGTAGATCAAAGAATTTCTTGGGAATATTGAAAAGTTAACTTTATATCTCAATACAGTAAATTAATAAAATGCGATGCTCGAGCATATGCGATTAGCATTCGATTTTGCACTGTACGTAGATTCGTGTAAAGCAAATTTTTCAGTGTTCTTAGAAAATGCTTTGCTTATGGTGTGTGCTGACTCGACGTTACTTGAGAAAACTGCTCGTATCGTATGTAACGTCTGATCAGCCCCAGTAGAAGTCACATTCATAAAAGTGAACACGAACTTTGCAAGTTTAGATATATGGATATTTTAAGGTGATTTGGGGCCCTATTTCTGAATCATTCGTTCGGCGTAATGTCACAATTGACAACAAGGTCACTCCAAAACCGCTGACCAAAGACATGACTGTTAACCGGCTGACCAACAAACGATTCAAAAATACGTATTTTGCTATGTCAAATTAACGAAAGAAAGAGCACTCTACGCCGGCACGATACGAGGATTCAAAAATACGGCCCTAGAACTATATATTATCATGCGATTTGATCACGCACGCGTTTTAAGATTCCACGCCGCGGGGTTCACACAATGCCAAGTTTACCCCGCGCCCCGCGTGCTTATGTCACCATAATACAACACTAGATGTAATGTATGGTGCTCAAATCAGCATGACACTATAAAACTCCTTTGTTCTATGGTTGGCATTAACTAATGTCCTTGCGAAGTTCACTATCGCTATTACAATGTAACTTTGCACAACTTCTTTTTCGACAGCTGTTAACTCAGATCAGAATAGAAAAAGTAGCTTTAGTGTACGCCTTTAACGTGATAAGAATAGTGGTGCCAATGCACTGCCGCTTGCGAACATGTGCCACATGATATTACCGCTTGCGACATGTACGCCGCCACCTGCAAACGTCACACGTGTACAATACCCATTATTTCACTGATTAATCTTACACCTACTCCATCTACACAAACGATTTACTTTAATGGGGTTATGTTAAAAAAATGTGATGATTTTTTTTATTATTTACAGTCACACTATTTGCAAGGGGCAATGTTAAAGAACAAAGTAATGAAGCACTAAATAAAAACACTTCATCTAGTTTTATTTTGACACCCGTATTCATAAACATT
Organism: Catoptria pinella; assembly: GCA_963556745.1. Taxonomy (NCBI): domain Eukaryota; kingdom Metazoa; phylum Arthropoda; class Insecta; order Lepidoptera; family Crambidae; genus Catoptria; species Catoptria pinella. The sequence continues at coordinate 10,765,849 of OY750769.1, forward strand.
ACTATGAAGTCTCACAGCGTGTCAACCACTAATCACACCCAACACGTAAAACAAACGAACCAATCACAGAGCTCTATTTCAAAGCAGTGCGTTCGCATAGGAAACGGTCGTTTGAGTGTTGTTTTTGAAAACGGGTGAGAGACAGGAATGAGGGAAATTCAATAATTTTGTACGGAAGTAACCAAAGAAAAAAACAAACTAGGTCACTAGGTAGCTTTTGCAGGAAGTTGAACGGATTTCTTTGTAAAATATTGAACGTTTCAAGAGTTGAATCTTAAACTTTTCACATACAATTACTATAATAATAATTATTTATCTTTTTCTAATAATACAAACACTTTTAACACAAAATATCTATTTGGCTATAAAATTCATTGGACACTAACGTAAAAATATGCTAACACTGTTGCATATTCAAGTATTGTGTAATGTAATGTGATATCATGCTTTGATTTTATATTTCAGTTACATTACAAGGCCAGAAAAATGTGAACATTTTTTTTGATAATATGGAACATAACTTATGAAAATGTCAGTAATTCATATTTTTGTATATTTTTTAATTTTTACCTACTTCCAACAATGTGCTGTTTAGTATTACATGCTTCTAATAGGAATATAGTGTTAGTACACACACATGGACACATAGAGACACACACATACACATACATTTGAAGCATTTGATTAACCACTCTTCAAGTATCTAAACACGAGATGAGAGTATGTTTGAGGATTTTTACTGAAAGAGTTAATTAAACATGAATTTCTATTTTTGATATAATTTATAGGATTTTACGTCCAAACTTGTTCAAAAATTTATACTATACTCCAGCCATATTAGACAACAAATGTTTGTAAAAATTTTATGCATTTTTCATAAACATTTCACAAATTCGTTAAGTTTTGGTGAATTGTGAAGTGTTATATAAACACTTGGACAACATAAGTAAAGTATCAATGACATGTACATATTTCCAAAGAATGTAACAAAGCCCTTTAGGTTTCTTTTTGATGTACCTAATAATATGTGAGATAATAAGTTAAGTACTTAGATTTGGCATTGTATGCACTTCAATTACTGTTATTTTAATTATTGCATGTCAGAAAGGCAGAATATGGCTGAACTAATTTGCTACCTATGTGAAATCTCTTACCACCTGTATTCGCAATAAACATATTTTTGATTTGATTTGTTAAATGGGCGGTTTGTATACAATAAATCTTCCCGATAGTTGGCTGGAGTATAATTTCCTGATTGGCCAGTGTCAATGTGCGCACAACAGCACGGTAAGTTAAACAGTTTAACTATGAAAACAGCTCATATTACGTAAGGCATAAAGATGGACTCAAGGTCAATATGCATAGACGTGCCATTGACTGAACAATAACTCTCATTAGCAGAATTAATTATAAATAAGTTATGAATTGAATCACGACTAGATTATTATTAGTAAAACACCAACAACCTCGCAGGAGTGGATAACTAACATCATAAACAATGTATGTTCTACGACTTTCCGAATAAGACAAAAAACATCGTTTTTTTTTATACAAAACTCGATCAGCTGTTTGGGCATTTGTATGGAAAGTTGTTTTTTTTTTCTTTTACGGAAAAGTCATAGAACAAAATATGTTGTCCTTTATTATGTTAGTAATCCACTCATGCGACGTTTATGTAGTTAAAAAATAACTCTTTATAGTTTCTCGTTTTTTTGTCAATAATACTCAAAGAGTAGGTAATCAATGGATAAGGGCGTTGACGAAAACGGTATTTCATACAAACTTTCAAGTCTTTATTTTTCGAAATGAATGAACCTATTTTAAAGAAACTTCATACACATAAGCAGGATACATAGCTCTAAAAAGATAATTAAGAACATTTTAGAAAACTGACTGAAGATAATTTAGCCGTAGGTAACACTATTTTACCGAAAATGTTTTCAATTAACTTCTTAGACCAAAGTATTCCACTTAAGTGTATGAAGTTTCATTAAAATCGATTCATTCATTTCGAAAAAAAAGGACTTGAAAGTTTGTATGAAAAGCCGTATTTCGTCACGCTCTTAAATAATAATAAAAAAAGTGTGGTACCTCAGCCTGGCTCGTGCTGGGCATGATGTTCTGGTGCGGCTGCGGCTGCGGCGTGGGCGCGTCGGGCTTGGGCCGCGGCCGGTACTTGGCGCTGCGCGCGCGGATCTCCTCCAGCGACACGTCCTCGGGGGGGTGCACTATCTTTGACCCCGCACCGGTGGCGGTCACTAACGGACAGGAGTTGGCTACTGGAGGTTTCACATCTCCGTTTTCCTTGGGATCGGAGTTGCTCGACGTCGACGTCGTCGGAGGGGCGCTTATTGTTGCATTACTGAAAAAAGAAACGTAATTAGGTTTATTTTGGTAGCACTTAACCTTACCTAACCTACCATACAGAAACAGTTATTTGACTATTATTTTATGCTGAAGATCAAATATAAATATTCTGTGATGGTTGTTTTAATAATGAATTTTGGCCCTGAAAGTTTTTAACTATGCTAAATGTAAGATTTAATTATTGACCTCTAGAAATTGCTTTTATTTTAATGCCACACTAAAAAGGATATTGAATTTTCGAAGAGTTTCTGCAATTTTTATCTTGGACAAAATGAGTTGTTTACATGTGTACTCATTTTGTATAGAAATATAAAATTAGAAATGGCAATTTGCCACCAAAACAAAAAGAGATAAACTATAAACTACTTAGTTATTATCTAAACCAGTCTCTAATTGTGTGTTTTTGGCGCTTAACCTTACCTATATGCAGGGAACGTAGGCTTGCTAGGTTGAGATGAGGGCATGCTTGCAGCTGGAAACAGTGGTCGCATCCCGGGCATCATCATCCTACAAATATAATAATGAGATTAACTATCATACTATGTACAGAGTTACAATACTAATTTCATTGTTTCTAATCTAGAACTAACTCTGAATCTCTTCTTACTTGATGCAGTAGGTATTGCTTTGATACCAGCCAATGTTTCTAGTAACATAGTTCGCTTATTTACTAAGTCAACTAAAAGATATCATTCAGGTGTAATACATTTTTGGGTTATATCAAAAAGTGCCAACAAAAAAAAAAATGTATTGTTAGAACTAGCCATTTATGGCAATAGTTAATATGGCACGGAGAGACCTAGAGCTGGAATATTCCCAGAAGCTTTTTGGGTCCTAGAATAATGCTGAATATGTACCATTCTACGTTACTTTTAGAAAAGGCCCAGAATAATCTCCTTTACATACTCTTATAATAAAATTGACATATAACTTATTATGTTTCTACAAATATACCTTTGAGCCTGCATAAATGGTGGCATCATGTGGTTCATCCCCATATGCCCTGGATACATCCCTGGGGGTACTGGCCCCATAGGTGTGGGCAGAATACCCGGTGTCACATTTGAGGGGCCCGCACCTAGCTGATAAAAATGTTATCAAAACATAACATTGATATGATATTATCAAGATTTTTAAACAAATGAGTAAACAAACAACATGTGCATACCAACGCAGGTGTAGCTTTTTTCTTTGCAGCTGGTTCATCGTCATCACTGTCGGAACCTTTACCACCACCTAAACAATGCATAAATTAACAACTGGCCTTGTAAAGATTCTTTGAGCATTTACACTAGTAACAGTTCTACACACTAAGTAACATCTAAGCTATGACCCATAACTATGAAAATATGGTTTTGTACATACATTTCAATCCAGTCGTAATAATAATATTAAATTTATACCTGATTTCTGCTTCTCATGCTCTCTTATATCTTCAGGTGGGATACCTTCCATACCATAGATTTCTATTTCTATATTTGACCTATTTGGTAATGAATTTGGGACTTTGTCTATGGCTTCTTTGTGTACCTGCAAAATAAATTATGAAAATTGTGATTTGCATAACTTGTTTTTTAATTGATTACCAATTTGAAGTGGATGGATATTGACGTAGTACTTTAATAGGAGCAGATTAAGACGCGCCAAAAAGTCTAAAGATATAACTAATCGTCGCGTGGTTTAGCTGAACGTGGGCGGGCGGAGCAGTTGCCAATTTGGCGAGGCTGACGTACCTGCATGCAGTGTATTGACAAGCCTGGCCCAGTGTATAATTTCTTGTGGCAAATGTGACATTTGAAATGTTTCGCTTTCTGATGTTGAATCAATATCTTCTCATCATCGAACTCCCTGTTACAGTACCTGAACAGTGTGCTAAGGAAAGCATTGCATTCTATTCTCATATCATCAACAAAGTGTAAATACAATCGACCCAATTACGAAGGTCAAATTATTTCGCAATGCGCTGTTAGTTTATTGGAAAAGGATACCAGCACCAAGGTTTCGATGCCTTCTTCTTCTTTCTTCCCATGTTTTAGTATTTACTTAAAACTAACACAAACTAAGAATACACCACAATAAATTTACTTAAAATGTGATTGCTTAGCAAATATTTCACAGGCACAAAATAGCACTTGAAAACTTGAATCGCACAAAGTTAGCACAAGTCACACAAAATCGCCCAAGAAAGCAATGCAAAATGGCGACAGACAGACAGAAATTTACAAAACTCTACTTATGGCACAGATCAAATAAAGCGGTTGTCATGTCAAATGAATCAACCAAAACCAAAAACAAGCGCCACATTGCAACATCCGGTAGTGAAGGAACAACAAGTTTTACCGGTTTTTACCGAAAGAAAATACAGGATGGGAATGATCAGGCCGCGGCCGGTTCGGCACGCCGGCTATCAAGCATGCCTACTTACACTAAGAATCAATTTCGAGAAAAAAAAATAGATTGCAGAACATCAATATTAGTAAAAATCAGTGGAATTTATAAATACAGGCCCGGCCTGCAGAATCAGATGGAGAGGCGCAGTCTCTCGCGGTCTTCCTGCCAAATCTTAACGTGACGTGCGTAGCATGAGATGCGGCCTGAAGAGGCTTCTGCTACACACGTTAAGATTTGACAGATGGACGCACCACTCCATCTCATCCTGAAAGCTGGGGCTCTATCAGCGGCGGTATCAGCTAAAAACATTGAAGTTCATGTTAACTGTGTTTTGACAGATGTATGTGATACATTGCTATTTTTCTTTGTTAAGTTGTTATTTGTGCCAAGACGAAGTAGCAATGTATCACATACATCTGTCAAAACACAGTTAACATGAACTTCAATGTTTTTAGCTGATAGAGCCCCAGCTAAAAACATTGAAGTTCATGTTAACTGTGTTTTGACAGATGTATGTGATACATTGCTACTTCGTCTTGGCACAAATAACAACTTAACAAAGAAAAATAGCAATGTATCACATACATCTGTCAAAACACAGTTAACATGAACTTCAATGTTTTTAGCTGATACCGCCGCTGGGCTGCACCTTTTTTTTTTTTTTTTTTGTATCAAGAGGAGAATGCAATCTTTACGCATACCAAACGGCATGTTGGGGTCGGTCACCCCCCAGGTTATTACCTGGGGCATGTTCCTCGCCGCGCCCAGCCCTCCCGCCAAGCCTAATAGGCTTCGCGTCAGGGCTGGGTGGTTCTAACCCCTGCCCTAGTGGCAGGGGGAGGAAGCATTTTTCCGGCCTCCCATAAGGCTACCCACTCATGGTGGGCGGGCCAGATGGGGGGACGGGAGAATGCACCACTACCAACTAAACTCCTCTCGAAGACCTGCGCCTTTCCACCGGGTCTGTGGGATCGCGATTGCATGCACCACGTGGCCCGGGGATGGTGACCCGTAAGGGTTCCACCTTATGGGGGGCAGAGGGCCTTACTGCGCCCTCCCTTGCAGCTAGGGGAGAGCAAGTCGCGCACGTTGGCGTCTCGTTCTCCCCCGCCGCGCACGTCGGAGTTGGCTCGCTGTGACGTCCGCCTCGCGAACCCTCTCCGCGGCCTCCTTCTGCGAGATGACGTCCTCGCAGAAGGAGACCACGGCCTGCCATCCCTCCCTGCTTCGCAGCATCGCAACTGTGATGCTGGGAAGCGAGAGGTCTGGCCCAACCACAGCGACCAACTCCTGGCGCTGCACCGCCCACGCCGAACACTCTTCGAGTGTATGGCGTGCCGTGTCCCTGGGTGCGTCACAATGGTGACAAACCTGGGACTCCTCCCTCTGTATCTGACACAGGTACCTTCCGAAACATCCGTGTCCGGAAAGTACCTGTGTCAGACGATACGTCAATGCCCCATGTGCTCGGGCCTTCCAATCCTTGAGGACCGGACGGATTGCCTCCACCGTCCTTTGTCCATATGCCGGAGCCTCCAGCAGGCGCTTCCACTCCTCCATGCATTGCTCCTCGGCAACCTGCCGTGCACTTGCCCTTTCCTCAGGAGCGAGGCCGTCACCCCTCGCCCTTACCTCTCTCCTCTGGTGGTACAGCTCAGAGAGTATTCGGGCCTCCAACTCCCACGGGGGAGTACCAGCAAGGACGCAGGCAGCCGTCCCTGAGACTGTGCGGTAGCCCCGTATAATTCTTGCGGCCACAACTCGCTGCGGCCGCCGAAGAGCAGCCTTGTTTATCTCGTTGAGAGAATCAGCCCACACGGGGGCCCCGTACATAGCCATGCTACGAATGACCCCCGCGTACAATCTCCTGCAACTTGGGTTTGGTCCCCCCACATTAGGCAATAGTCGTCCAAGCGAGGCCGCTGCGCCCACCAGTCTGGGAGCCAGCTGCTGGAAATGAGCTTCGAACCTCCAACGCCCATCCAGCAACAGCCCCAGATACTTCATCGTCGGGCGCAGCTTAACCACTACCCCGTCGATGACCATGTCTGCACCTGGCGGAGACCCCTGCCTCGGCCCATGAAAGAGGATGGCCTGGGTTTTTTCCACCGCAACTTCCAGGCCCAGAGCCCGAATGCGCCCGATGACGTATTCCGCCCCAACTCTTGCAAGGCGCCTCGCCTCTGCGAAGTCCTTCCCTCGGGCGGTGATAAGCGTGTCATCCGCATAGCAGATGACATCCATCCGAGGGGGGAGAGTGCCACGAAGCGCCCAATCATAACCGAGGTTTCACAGGAGTGGCCCCAGGACCGACCCCTGTGGAACCCCACACTCACCTGCCCGTCTGGGGCGAGGAAAACAACCTCCCTCTCGTCCAGGTAGTTTTCAATCAGGCGGACCAGATAGGGGGGAACCCCATGGTGCCTGAGTGCATCCCGTACAACGCTGTATGGCAGAGAGTTGAACGCATTCTTGATATCAAGAGATACCGCGACAACCCTCTGCCCCCGATCCACTGCCGCTCGCGTCAGCTCCTTGAGCTTAAGCAAGGCATCGATGGTCGATCTCTGCCTCCGAAAGCAAATTCGGCCCTGTCGAGTCCAAATGCTGGATGATGCGGTCGGCAATGATGCGTTCCAGCATCTTGCCGAGCTCATCCAGGAGGACGATGGGCCGATACGCCGACGGAGAGTCCGCTGGTCTGTCGTCTTTCCTGAGGAGGCAGAGTCTTCCTCTTTTCCACTCCTTGGGAAATTGCCCCGTTTGAAGACAGGCGGTAAACAATTCCCGGATGTGCTCGCCCATGTTTCATAGCGCCGGGCAGAACCTTTCCCGGAATGCCGTCAGGTCCCGGCGCCTTCTTTTTAGAACGGAGGCGCTCTGTCACGTACGCGAGCTCATCTTCTGTGACGGGAAAGAAGCCCCGCGCCGGGTCAGGCTCGTCAGGCGTTGGGCCCACAACAGGGGGCACCACAGGGGGAGAAGCGGGGAAAAGACCCTCCACCACCCGCATTAGGAGCTCCTGATTCATCGCCTCGGTGGGAGGCGCCTGGTTCCGGAGCTTGCTCCTTACCATTCTATACGGACGCCCCCACGGGTCCCTGTCCAGGTCCTCGAGGAACTCATCCCAGGTGGCTGATTTCGACCTGCAGATGGCCTCTGTAAGGGCCTCTTTCACTTCCTCCAAGGAGCGACGGAGTTGGGATTCCTCCCCATGGTCCCGTCTTGCCCGTCGCCGTGAGCGTTGGTAAGCCCTTCTGGCTTCTAGGCAGGCATCTCTGAGGGAGGAAATCTCCTCCGTCCACCAATACACACATTTTTTGTGAGGGAGGCCCTTAACTCTTGGCATGGCCGCATCACAGACTGCCGTTAGGGATGCAGTCAGCCGCCTGGCACGTTCCTCTACCCCCTCCTCCTCAACGTGGCTCCCCACGAGGTTCCACGCCTCGATCAACGCAGCCTCCTCTGCCAGCTCCCGATCCAGCTTAGTGGTTGCCCAACGAGGAAAACGGCGCTGCGACTCCCCGGGGCGAAGTGGACGGTTCCCGTCCGGGGCGGCCACGATCTTAAAATAAATATGATCGTGGTCCGAGAGGGTAAGCACGTCTTTGAGGACGTGCCATTGCTGTACCCGTGCCGCCAACGCAGGGGTGGCGAACGTCAGGTCGACAATGGACCCGCCGTTCCCCCTGACGCAGGTGAATGCCCGACCCCGGTTGCATAGCACCAACCCCGCTGCCACCGCCCACTCAAAGACCTCAACGCCCTTAGGGGAGTCGCGGCGCTCGCCCCAGGCCGTATGGTGGGCGTTGAAGTCGCCTAAAACCAGCAACTGTGCCGGGGCGAGACGCCCCACCACGCCACTCAACTCGTTGAGCCACTGCACTAGCTCTCGAATGCCCCGGTTGGGGGAGAAGTACACACCCAAAAGTGTCAATTCTCCCCAGGTGGCCGCCACATAGCCCGGTCCCCTCTCTTTAACCGAGAGGGAGGGGTAGTAGGCGGCAGAATACGGGGCCATGATGGCGACAGAGTTGTCGACGTCGCCCGCCCAGTTAGGTCGCTGGGGGACCGAATACGGCTCCGCCATGACCGCAAGGTTTGTACCAGATTCTGCTGCATATTGCAGGAAGAGATCCTGCGCAGCAGCACAGTGGTTTAAATTCCCCTGAAGGAGGTTAAGGTGTCTATACATTACGAAGACATGTGCTCAACCTCCTCAACCTCCCTCAGAGCTGCTGGACTCGTCACCCGCCGTACCGGTGCCCTGGTTATGGGGGGGATCCTTGCTCTCACCGCAGGGGGATGACATTTGTTCCCCCCCAGGATGTGATTGGCTGGCATTTTGGCCGCCTTGCATACGGCACAGCTTGGTTCGGCACTGCACTCATGAGCCTTGTGCCCCTTCCTTCCACATCTGTAACAGATGTCACTAAGGTCCGTGTCATCTGCATAGTGTTCTGGTATGCCCTGGAACCATGCACTTAAAGCACCGGAGCGGAAGAGCCTCCAGTGCTTTGATAGATGCGGACACCCATCCAACCGTTAGACGCCCTGACTCGGACAGGACCTTAGCCGCAGCGATGGGGCACTTGACAAGTGCCGACCCTAAACCTCCTGGGCCAGCCCTGATCATACCGACACGAACGTGTTCAGGGGGGCATCCTCCCGTACTGGCGACAGCCGAACGAAGCTCCTCTGGCGTAACGGAGTCATCAAGCCCAGAGACACGCATGTCTGCTGTCTTCACGGGTCTTGTGACTTGCGCCGACTCCCCCAAGGTCTCCCTGAGCTTAGAGGCCAGTAGATCTGCCTTGTCTCCGCTTGTGGCTCCAGGGATCTCAAACACGCGGGACCCCGTAGCTGAGATTTTAACTTTCATCCCCTGGATGCCCATCTCCGCTAAATTAACTGCCTTTTTGGCCTTCGCTATAGTGTCAGCATATGTGACCCCCTTCTTCTCCTGCTCGGGAGAAATCGATAGGATTACGGCTGTCGTCTTTGGCGACGACAGCTTCGGCTTCTTAGGTCCCACCGGCTTGGCAGGCTGCGGCTTAGCCGTTTTGGGGGTCTTCAAGGGATGAGCGGTTGGGACAGATGTCCCAGCGACTGCAATCGGCTTAATTGGGCGACCATTTTTGCCCATTGTGGTCCAGGGAGCCTCCGAAGCTGCAGCTGTCGCCGCATAGGAGGGGCGAGGCTGGCCTTCGCCCAAAGTTGGTCTCGGCTGGGGCGCTGATTTTGCCTGCTGAGCAGCAGTTGCTGCCGCCTTCTTTTTGTCTCCCGCAAGTGGGGGACGCAATATGGGCGCCGGTGGTAGGCGCATCTCCAGGCCTTCAATTCTAGCGTTCAACATGTTGGCGAACCTAGTCATGAGTGAACTCTCCAGTACCGCCATCCACTCCGGAACTTCCGGGTTGGCGGGGGGCGGCATTTTGGACGGAGGACTCACCTCCTGCTCGACTTCCTCAATCTGGCTCCTAGGAGACACACGTTTGCGCTGTGCCTCCTGTGAGCACTTTTCTTCAAATGCCCGCTTAAGTGCTAGCAGCTCGAACTGGAGGTAGTTCACTTGCTCCTCCAGTCTTTTATTATTCGCCTTCAAGCGACGAGTTTCTTCGGTGGACGACATACCGATTAATTCGGTGACCACCGCTTTAATTCCCGCCGCTGCCTCCCTGACATCATTCTTATATTCCCGCTTCAGATTTCCTGATTGGGAAACAACCCGTTGAAGCTTCTCGGTAAATCGCTCCACTTCCTGTTGCATGCGCACAGAAGACCTACCCGATGCCTTCATAGAGGCTGGACCCATTGGGAACTCATCTCTGCTCTGGGAGCAACCCGGAGACGGGGGGCGTTCAGGATCCTGATCCGATCCTTTCCCTTTTCCTCGGTTTCTACTCTTTTTCCCCTTTACCACTCCTAATCCAGCAGTTTTTTCCACCGCATTCTTTCCTTTAGCTTTTTCCCTAGCCTCTTCCTTTTCTACTTCTCTTATAATTTCCTCCAAATTATCTTGTTCACGGCTTTCCTGCGTGTTACGCTTACGCATGGCAGCGTGACCAGCGAACTTTCCGGATCCGTGGGCTCTACCCCTAATCCCGGCGTTGCTCAGACCAGCCTTGCTGTTCGCTGAAAAAGGTTTGTCTATGCCATCTTCAGACCCACCCGATTCAGCAAATGAACCCTCCAATGGACGTTTTCTAGATGCCGGCAAGGCTTCCTCCGTGTCGAATTCCATCCCATCGACGTCCTCCCACATCACGGGAGAGCCCGTGCTTGAGTCACTGTCAAAGTGAGTCTGTTCGTCCCCATACATTATGGTGGGTTCCATGGGAATCCTCACCCCGCTTGGATCATCAGGAGACACAGCTGTGTGCCCCTGGGACATCAAACGACATGATGGATCAGAACTCGGAACGGCGTCCCCACCGACGCCCACCGTGCTCTTCGTCAAGTTCGACCTAGAACGGTCAAGTTTAAATTCGGCGCAGTTTATACCCGGACCCAGCGCTTTGTCCATAAGGCAGTTGTTGCTCCCCCCAGAATACGAGGAGCGGCCAGACAACGAGTTGTCTGGGAGGGATTCTCCAGCCGCGGGGCGGCTGGTACCCTCCTGGGGTAAATTCTTTTTGCAACTGTCCATTTCATATGGATTTTAAGCCTCTTTTAGACGGGATAGGCTCCCCTTGGTTTTTATAGTGGTGTCCTTCCACGCAGCCCCCACTAAAAGTGGCGGCCTCCAGTCCCGCACCACGTGCGGGATTCCGGCTCTCCTGGAACCACGTCCCCAGGGACCGCTGGGCCTACGAAAGGCCCCCACCACTCCGACCCGCGCCGCCGCTACTCGGAATATGTCCAAGACGCCGGCCGGGTTCCGCCTCGCCAGACTATTCGCCACCACCGCAACAGAGCGGTGGCGCCCAGAGTGCACCACGAGGAGGTTGTCTGGCACGCACCCCAGCTGGGCTGCACCTGCATTTATATGCATGTATAAGCCACATTAGGTATAATCCGCGCGCGATGAGAATGGGATGGAACCTTGTCAAACTGAGATGCGCACGGTACGTCGGCCAGCGCCAGGGAAATACAAAAATATGGTTTCACGCATCCGACCGAGGTAAGGAAACTTTTGCTGCAGCATCTGCAAGTAAGATAAGAAGTAAATAATTAGTTGATTAATTAAATTATAATTACAATTATTACAAGGTCTTTCCATCCTATTCTCATCGCGCACGGATTATTTAACATTTATAGATTCTTCACTAGTTATTCCAATAAAATCTAAAATTGAAAAAACCCTAGTCTGTGATTTAATAGACAATCAAAGATTTTTACGTCACGTCCGGTCTCTTCGCGGGCTTTTTCTAAAGATAATTTTATTTTAACTAGGTAGGTACCACCACAATATAATAATATGTATATTTTCTATACCTATATACTGTGGTATTACAGTCTATGTTACAGTCAGAACTCATAACCGGTCAAAACCACTTTTGTCTGTAAAAATTAGGTAAAAGTGGTTTTGACTGACGCTCTTTGTCAATAACAGTTTTAACCATAATTTTTCTAAGTGTATGGTTTTAACGGATTTCCGCAGTCAAAACTGGTTTTACCTAATTTCAAGTTTTAAGTTCAGACTATCAGACACTAAGGTATGAAATATTATTTATTTTACACTTTATCTAGGTATAGGTATTCTATACAATCCCAAATGCGCAGCCGGTAATGTGTGTAAAAGACGAGATCAGAGAATGTTCATTTTATTGTGATTTTACAATAGTTATAGAAAATTGATTGCTTTGATTGGTCTAACTCAGTGGTTCTCAAACTTTCTTAATGACGGAACCCTTTTGGGAAGCAAAATACTTGATGGAACCCTACAATAAAACAATTGTTTTTATAAGTGTATTCTTTATTAATCAGCATAATAAAAGTACAATATAACAGTTACTAATTATTATTTACTTCACCACTTGGCAAGGACAATAATAGAAAACATTAAAAAAGAAAAAATCTAACTAGTGGGAGGTATGAAACTGTTTTTTATTTTTCATCAATTGGTTGATATCAGGTTTGATGGAAGAAAGTTGGAGTCTCATATCAGCTTCGGCGTCCAGTCTATTGCGATATTTCGTGGCTGCGTAGGTAGAGAATCCTGTTTCGCACAAATATGTAGTTGGGAATGGGAGAAGAATATCCAGAGCCATTTGGCCAAGCATTGCATATTCATCTTGGATTCTGCACCAAAAATCATTGAGAGGCGTCGTTTTGAACAGTGACTCCATACTTGTGTCTGATGACATTTCTAAAAGAGATTCATATATCTCGTTTGACATGTTTTCAGGCTTTTCCAAGTTGGGTAAAAAAGGATTATAAATCCATGAATTCACTTTAATTTTTGCGCGCAGCCGCGGAGCGACCAGAGAGAGGTGTTTTGATTTTTTTTTCTATATTCTTGCGGAACCCCGACAGAGGTATCATGGAACCCTAGGGTTCCGCGGAACACACTTAGAGTATAGCTGGTCTAACTAAAGTCTATAGTCCCAAATCTAGTACTATGGTGACTAAATAACGGATAGAAATATAAGTACACCTTGTACATAATTAAGAACGAATTTAAAGAAACATCCAGGACTCTGGAACAAATGCTTCAGTTCGGTTTGTACAAGCATTAGGCCTCTACCAGAATTCGAACTAGGGGCCCTAAATAAAATTGGTTTAACCCTAGGTACTAGCAATAAAAACATGCAGGCCTAAGGAATTAACATTACTTATTTGCTAAAGAATTTGCAGGATCACTTATCTGAGTATCTTGACACGTCTGTGAGAGTAGCGTGAGCCGATCTCGAGTTGCGCATGACATTCATGAGTCGGAGGCATGCTTGTTTTAAACGCTTCTTATTGGCTGGTGGGCTCACTTCAGCGTCTCACTGCCTGTACGCATCAAAGATTAACCTTATCATATCACAATGAGATGTGAAGTGGTTATTCTATTATTCTAGCTAAACCTCTTTATGGTAGGTATTAGTCAGAGGGATTGTGTAAGAATCGTGATTGGAGACAGGTTTTCGTAGGATCTCTGGCTCCGAAAATTTAAGGAACTTCCGACACAAAAAAACCAGCCAGGTGCTAGTCGGACTCGCGCACGAAGGGTTCCGTAAAAATCACGTTTGTTGTATGGGAGCCCTCTTTAAATATTTGTTTTACATATTTTAATTTAATTATTTATTTTTAAAGTGAATATATAAAATATTAAGTGAATATTTCAAACGTCTACCTGTTGCCGCTATCAATATCGAGCAAAAAGATCACGTTTGTTGTATGGAAACCCTCTTAAATATTTATTTTATTCTGTTTTTTAGTATTTGTTGTTATAGCGGCAACAAAAATACATCATCTGTGAAAATTTGAACTGTCTAACTATCACGGTTCATGAGATACAGCCTGATGACAGACGAACGGACGGACAGCGGAGTCTTTTAGTAATAGTAGGGAACCCTTAAAACACCTCAAAAAAATTGAAAATAAAATGTGTTGATTGGCCCTTCCATGTAATTTAATAAGTATTTGTACCAAGTAAGTAATATTTTGCTCGGTCGTCGTGTCGTCGGGGGACTGCGACGTTTAAAAGTATTTTAATTATTGTTGTTGGGTCTATAAAATCTATGTTTACTTACGCAATATTCTCGTTGTTTGGTTTTACTTTGGCATACGCCTGCCTGCTATAGTTTTTGTAAGCGTACACGCATTATTAAACTGTTCAGACTCTTTTTTGTAAAAAGACTGACAGTGGTTGGTATCTTGATTGCGGATTGCTAGCAAAAGAGTAATTTAGTTATGGTCAGTCGTTATTTATAGAAATACCATAGACTTATTTATACTGGAGTATAAGATTATGAGATTGAGAGTCATATGGTAACCAGCATATTCTCTAGATTCGTCATAAGTGTGTCATACCTACAAACTGTAGGTGATTGAAGAGACAAATTTGTGTCAGTTGAAAGATTACAGGATGTATTAAGACAAAAGGTGCACTAGATATAGTTACTTAGTTGGAGAGATGAGTCACATTTCACATCACGTTTGACTCACAGATAAATTTTGTCACAAGTTTAACTAACTCTATACAACGTGTTACAAAAGTACCCCTAATGCCGAATATGGTAGATAGGGACCATCAAACTGAACAACTTTTACTAAGGGACCAACTTTGAAATCGCGAAAAAAAATCAGTTATTCATACAAAAATTTATTACGAAAATATTAAAATATATGAAACAGCTGATTTTTTTTTCGCGATTTCAGAGTTGGTCCCATAGTAAAAGTTGTTCAGTTTGATGGTCCCTATATACCATATTCGGCATTAGGGGTACTTTTGTAACACCTTGTATAGCTACCGCCCGCGACATTTTCGTCCGCGTCGAATTCAATGCATGCATGTTCATCCTAGTCTTCCATTCTTGAGGCTGACCCCAGACCTACCGGTTTCATTTCTTTGCTTTGATGTTCTAGTTGAACAGGGGCTACCGGCTAACGCATCGAACTTCGGAAACTCTGCCGGGTTTCAAATTAAAACAGATAAATCGAACCCCAATCGGGCCAAAATGGCGCTATATACTATTCGCCGAATTTATTTAGAAGATATCGATGTTCCTGTGACATCATGAATTGGGGTTCGCCATTCGAAATGAAATTGGTAGGTCTGGAGCTAGTCTTAGGTAAGTTTAGCCGCTTCTCCATCACAACCTTAGAGAAAAGCTCTAAGATCACAACTGATCTTATGGAGATCAAAAACTTTGCTCTTGCTCTCTCCTGTCCTGACCATAGAATATGAATTTAAAGTTTTTGCTCCTGACAAAAGTCGTCCACGTCCACATCACAGTATATATATTAGTATTTTCAAATACATATACTGTATCGACATATTTCATCTTTATTACTTTAGATAAAGTAAATTGTCATTTAATGTCAAATAATCATGATTGCGGAACGGGCTTTCGGTCGATATAAAATCCCAAATAAATATAAATGCTTGCGAGTGGTGAGAGCTTTGATCAAACGCAGCCCTCGTCTAGTGTAAAGAACAAAATCCTATATGGATCAGAGCAAAGTCTGCTCAAACGTAAGTTTTATCTTTTTCAAGACCCTTCATTTTTACTTTGAATGAAACTGATAGGATCTAAGCATAAAAGCCTATTCTACGATAATCATGCTTATGGCTTCAAACTACTACCCTACTACTTGTACCTACTTATTTTGCCTATTTCCATCTCAGGATAATGATTTGATAATTCGGAAGACCGACAAAACTATTATCTTAGCAAATACAACACCACAGTCATTTAGTGGATATTCTAGAATTTGTGCTTATAGTGGGTTTTAGACACCTAGTGCAGTGCCATAGTTTTACAATCCATAAAAAACTGTGCTAGTGCTGAAAGTATTATTTGCGCTCTACAACCAACCACCATTGCGACTGTACATCATGCAACCTTTCTTTTGGAAAACGAGGACTTTTCTTTACCAAAATACTATTTCGAACTAGATACCTATAGTTTTAAATAAATAAATGCTTGGACAATTTCACACAGCACCATCTAGCCCCAAACTAAGCAAAGCATGTATAAATAATATGGGTGCTAGACAACTGATATACTACTTATATTCTTTTTTAAATATATACTTATTATACATAGTAACGCCCAGACCCGTCACAGAAATTAAAATTAATCATTTCAATTTCTGCCCGGCCGGGAATCGAACCCGGGACCTCTTGCGTGGTAGACCGGCATGTTGACCACTGCACCACTCAGGTCGTCGTTTAATGGCAAATTAACTGCCCTGGTGACCAGGGCCTGGTTTTAAGTTCTCTGAATCTTAGTTAAGTTGCTTGGCAAAAAACCCAACTCTATAAAAAGATTTTTGAAAAGTGGTTTAGCCACTTTGATAACCTGTCTGATTTAGCACTTGGATACGAGATACCCACCTAGGTCGTGTTTCAACGCTATTATTATCATCTTAGATAATATTTTCGTTATAGAAATGGCCAAGGAACAGAAATACGTACCTATTATTTAACATTTTAATAGTATTTTGTATCAAAAGCGAATCAAGTAGCTTTACCGAGCATGTTTAATAGTAAAGTTGATCAATATCTCCAAAATGTTATGTCCTCATAAGTAATTTCGGTGTTCTATATTTTATTATCTAAAAATAGTACTTACTTACTATATAATACGTTACGTTATAACGAATTTACGTACTTGTGATGTACCCACGTAATATGTATATTACGTGGAAAACGATATAAAAGTAATTTTGTCCATTCCTATCATTATTTCTTTACTAGGATTTAGAAATGTAGCGATCTTATCTAAGTATGATGTTGCGTTAGCAATTGCAATATCTTTGAGGATAACTGCTTAAGGAAACTTTATTTTATTACTTAAATAAAACGGTGACTTGAGTAATAAAGTTCGTAAAGATTACTGTGGTAGGTAGGTGGAAGAAGGTTTACATATTTGATTGCCGTATTCTTGTGACCTAAGAATTATTTGTTTATTGTAAGGTTATATCAGAGTATAGATGTTCTATTTTTAAGTTTTAGAACAATTATATATAATCGTAGACATAAAACTGAAGAAGTAAAGCAATAGTTATTCGTTGTCTCGTCGATAGACGGTACAATAGTTTTCTCTATGGTGTCAGACATCACCCGCCTGAGCCAAGAACAAGTTGTTCTTGTACTATAATGTATACTGTGGTTTAAATGGAAAAATGTTTTTTTGCCCATTCTGAGTAGATAGTAGGGAAACATAAAATAAACAATGTGAAAGTACCTACTACTTAGTGAGACTTTTTGTTTTAGTTTTGATTTTCATACAATTTACGGCAGTCAATCGGCGCTGTTACATTTTTCTCTCGACAGTCAGTTTGTAGGAGAGTTTGACCATCAGCCATTTTTAAGGTCCCCACTGCAGGGGCACAGGCCTTCCTTATGGGTGGATAAGGAGGTTGGGCCATAACCCACCACGGGGGCCCAATGCGGATTGGTGGGTGTTAACGACTGCAAATGCAGCCGAGACCAACTGCTTAACGTGCCTTCCGAAGCACGGAGGATAGCTCGAGATAATACATTTTTGGTCATCCCATGACCGACTCTTGCGCAGGCGCTAAACCACTGCGCCGCCATCGAGCTCCTCAAATGATAGGAGAGTTTAGTTAAATATAATAAAATGATAAAGCTTTCTCCATCTTGCATAGTGATTAAATAGTGCAATCGACACTAGTTAAGACAGCACACACAATGATATCTTTATTACATTGTAGGTAATATGTATGTGATATTGCCACTAGAAATCTACATAATTATTATTACTCATTGCATTTATTAAAGAAATTGATAAATATAACATATAAGTAAGTTCATATGTGTAGGTAGGAAAAACATATTGTAGTTTGTATACAACCTGTTACATAAGTATAATGCCGAATATGGTAGATAGGGACCATCAAAATGATCAACTTTTACTATGGAACCAACTTTGAAATCGCGAAAAAAAAATCAGCTGTTGCATACAAAAAATAATTACGAAAATATGATTTTTTTTCTTGATTTCAGAGTTGGTCCCATAGTAACAGTTGTTTACTTTGATGGTCCCTATCTACCATATTCGGCGTTAGGGGTACTTTTGTAACACGTTGTATACATACATGTAATTTTACTAGCGAGCCAATCCTAGAAGTAAGAACGCTTTAGTAATGGGAATTAAAAAAAATGCACATTAGAGCATTGACACTGTGGATGTTCCGCAATTTTTATCACTTCAGTGCCATAGAGAAAGCAAAATAACTTTTATTGTAACTAATCTATACGCTTAAATATTTGACGCTGATTTGTTCACCTATCATTGTCTTTATCATGACATGCTGTCGGTCTTTTGAGATCTCGATGATAATGAATAATGTCTTTACGTACAAGAAATACAATTCAAATATTCATATTTTTTTACAATTTAATAACAATACACTTTTCAGTTTTAGCTTTTAATTTAAATAACCATAAACCAAAAGAGAAAAGAAAATGTAATAATAAAACAGAAGCAAAAAAATTTAAGGGGCTGACATGAGCCAACTAGCGCCGCCAGTCGATTTTATTTTATTTATTCTAAATAAACCCAATTTCTTAAAAAAGGAATCAGTCAAGATCTTGTGGATGACGTCTAATGTTTATTGAATAACGTTATAACATTACAAAATGCGTGCAATAGTTTAAAAACCAACAGTGGCCACTTTTAACAAAATCACGTTTTAAACTGTTGAATGCATTTTCACTGAATAAAGTTATTACAAACTGCATAAATTAAATTACATTCAATTAAAGTAATTTATTCGTAGATATGGGTATAAACAGTTAATAGGTATGTACATGTTATAAAAACGTCTATATCAGCATAAATAACCATGTGAAAAATATTAAGTGTCAATTTAAAGATTACACCATGATTAAAATTTAACAAATACACACTGATGTCAAGATCAAATAGAAAAGTAAAAATAATATCTTTTGATGTCAAAATAATATGCAAAATAAAAATTAATAAATATCTTAAACTAATGTCAACATTATACAGAAACTCAAAGATAAATGAAATGAAATGAAAAGAGAAAAGAAAATTCTTTATGCAAATAAACTTAGATATTAAGTGCTTTAGAATTGTCTATATTTTCCTACCACCCATTCGAGAATTTTTTAGCGGACAAGAAGAATGGGCGCAAAAAACTTATATAATAACAATAAAAATATAACTTATTATGTAAGTACGGGAAGACTGAGAGTTTTTAAAAACGAATTCAAAGTTGCATTAAATGGTCAGTTTATTTGATAGCTACTGATTTGCCTAGGGTGCATTTGATTGCGAAAAAACCACAGGATTCAGGATACTATTTTTTTTTATTTTTTTTTATAGGGGGTTTAGTCACACAGTGACTATGCCACCCTCGTAAGGACATACAATTAACAATTTTACTTAATACTAATTAGTCTAGAACCAGGGGGTTAATTGTCTAATTTCAAAATCTGTCGCAATCGCTTTCATTTGACAGATGGATGTGACACATTGCTGCATTTCTTTGGTAAGTTTTTATTTATGCCAAAATGAAGCATCAATGTGTTACATCTTGAAAGCGATTGCGATAGATATTGAAATTAGACAATAGAAGGGCTGATTTCGACGTACAATAATCATTTTGGACAAATTGTACAGCATTCTGGCCTCGTTGGATAAGGGCGACGCCAGAATACTGTTACTTTTGCCTACAGGATAAAAAATAAGAACGTAGGTCAACAAACTGAAAAAATATAACTTATATTACAGTTGCCGACATGAACGAATAAGTGAAAAGTATAAAACTTCGAGAAGACAAAACAAACCAGTTTGTCAGTGCCGCTCGTCCCAAATTTGGTGGCAAACGTCATTGTTGCTACCACTCCAGTTGGACAGGTTTTGCATACAAAAATAATTATTTCGCTCACGAAATGCACATTTAAAAATGAGCTTTAGGTCGCAAAGAATTCGGTTCTATTGTTTATGCAACCGGGTTAGAAGATTTTTTGTAACGCCACGACTGTGTTTTCCTTGAGCAAATGGTATGCAAAATGCAAATAATATGCGAAAACATCTATAAGGGACTCGACAGTAACTTAATGTAAGCTGTAACTTTGGATGTGTCTTTTACTAACGTACATGTTTATTATAGAGGAAAAGAAAATAATTTCTTAATAGCTTTTATTTAAATTCTTGAGAAACAGATGACGTTTAACTCTTTTGTTCTTGAAATCTATCTCGTACAATATGTAGGTTGTTTATTTTCGTTAATTGGTATGTTTAGTGCGTAACTTTTTAGATTATGGTTATTCAAAGCTAAAATTGATCCATAGTAACTAGGCGCACTGAAAGTTAACTAATTGGATTTTTAGAACAAGCACAAAAAGTATAAAAGTATTCGCGCTAAAATAAAAAAATATTATTAATCACAATCTGACTATAATACTATTGTAGGTAATAAAATCTTACTGATCTTTGATTTTGTACTTTTTCAATATCTGTCTTTTTATCTTCATCTCGTCTCATCGCATCTCTGTGACTGGCCGTCTGATAAAAATTTGGTAGATACTTTGAAGAAGCAATCGATAATAAGTAGGTAGGTACTATCATTTCTCCGACAAAAGTTGTAATCTATGCTTGTGGTAAGAATATACGTTTGGTCAATCCTGGTCAATCCATGGTCAATCCTTATAATCATAATAACGAAGGCCCCACTGAATGACATGGACATCAGTCAATTTTAATGTCCCCCCCTACCGCTGGGCCCAATCGCGCTAATCCTGAACGACAAAACGAAAACCGTTACGTTGTCATTTAGGTTATATTTCCCTAAAATCTTTGGTTTATAGAATTCTCATTGAAATCCTTTCCTCTTATTCTGACTATTTATAAAATTCTCCTTAGATTTATTTAATATATTTATTTTCAAACGCACAATCCCTTTCACAATAAAATTGCACCCCACTCCCCTTTTAGTCATATCTTTATTTATTTCTCACCCAAGCCTGGAAGAGATTGCTGCTTAGCAATAAGGCTGCCTCTTGTAAGATTTTTCTCTGTAACTGCCCTTCTTTCTGTAATTATTTTTTTGTGTGCAATAAAGTGTAATTAATAACAATAATAATAATAATTATTAAAAAGGGTCCAAGATTGGCATCTTAGGCTCCCTAGGCATAGCTTTCAACAATTATAACAAATAAACTATTCAGTTTAGGGTGGATAAAAATGACGGTCCATATGTATATAACCCACCACGCGGACCCAATGCGGATTGGCGGGCGTTAACTGCAAAATGCAGCGCAGCGAACTATTATTTGTTCTGTGTATCGATGTGAAAGATCTACAAAACCGTTAAGGATCGTCACAAGTTATAAGTCCACACTGAAAAATTAAATTATAGTCTGATAATTTCAGGAATATTCGGCATGCTTGCTAACTCACTTATTTATTTTTTAATTAAGTAGGTAAATAAAATGCAGTTTTTATTTATTTATTTAGGTAGCAGTGGCGTGGGATGAAATTATGGCGAAGGCTTACCTTCGCCATAATTCTACAAAACTGTTATGATCTGCATAGTGGATCGGTGGGGTGGGATTTATAAAAGGTATCGGCATGGCTGGACTCTTCGCTACTGTTAGGTATTTTATTTATCGATAACCACAAACAATTTATATGAGCTGAGTTCTGTTCGCAAAATGACTACAGGTTATTAATGATAAGGTTAATGTTAAATATAACAATAGAATTTACGCCTTGAAATTAAATCATATTCTGCTAAAAGAGGGCCACGCGCAGAACTTATTCTCGAATAAGTGTTTTCGATGTGAAAGCGGGTTGTCAAGGTGAAGAACATATTTAATGCACGGAGCATTTTAATTTTACTGCCATATAGGTATTGTAGTTTTAAAAAAATATCACCCATTTCCAAAGAGGTAACTTTAAACAAATGTTTTTCACACAAAGTTCTAAAACGTCCTAATTATCTAGTTATTCCTTATTGTAGGTAATTCTACAAACGTAGTGGGCAGTGTTTCTTTTAAAAAAATCTCCTGGGGGGTAATTATGAGGTTTTGGGGAGCGGAGTGAGCTTCCTACGCGACTTTGATCTAGTCTTGAAGGAATTCGCTTTCCTAATATAACAGGGCCCTGTTTAATAACGTGACAATTTGTCAATTAAAATGTCAATTAAATTTAGTATTTTGGAATTTTTATTTAAAAGAAACCTAGACAAATACTGTCTTAATCCGAATAACACTCTTAATATTCGTATATTAAGAACCAAAAACAATACTTGAAGTTAACAACAACGCTCGCTTACGTTACAATCTAGTCTAGACTGATCGTAAATGTTTTTATGCAGTTCGTTATTAAAAATATTATATTGAGATTTGTTTACGTTATAAAACAAACACTCAAGCAAGCAAACATCACACTACATTTGCACTGTGTCTGGACAACGAACGGCATCTTTTATCTAATAAGTTTTGCCGGTTGATAACTGGGGGGCGATCGCGCTAAATAATCTCAACCAAACCACAAACGAATCTCAGCCGTTATGCCGACTTCGTATAGCGCCATCGCGTGTTTCAAACGCGATAGCAATACTAACGGCTGAGGTTCGTTTGTGGTTCGGTTGAGATAATTTAGCGCGATCGCCCCCCTGTGCTCCAGCTGATGTTCTTGACATGCTGTTCTGTTTTAATTAATTACTTATATACCTATGTGTGTAATGGATTAATTTGATTTTAACAGCTAAGTCGTTGAAAAATCAATTTCGATGCAATATACACATACTATTATTAAAGTTTCAATTACATAAGTAAATTAGATTTATTATAGTCGTGTCTGCTGTTAACTAGGTACTGCTGTCTGCGGCTGCTGTTCTTCTTCTTTTTTTGGCAAACATAAGTCTTACCTACTCTTTTCATGATTTCTAATAAAAGCTGAAGCTGAAAATGAAGAATGTATAAGTACAGACAGACCTAGGTACTATTAAACAAACATTAAAATGTATTATGTACCAGTTTTCGACGGTCAGTTAGTCGCACGTCAGCCGTCTTCTTCTTTTTATAAACAAAAAAATGTCTGTTTGTCATCCTTCTGTATTACATAACATTCAGATTGTTTATACTATAATATGTTTCATTTCGAGGAGCTCGGTGGCGCAGTGGTTTAGCGCCTGGCCCAGCGATTCACAAGGGTCGGTCTGGGATGGGTGACCAACAATTTATTATCTAGAGTTCCTCCGTGCTTCGGAAGGCACGTTAAACCGTTGGCCCCGGCTGCATTTGCAGTCGTTAACACCGAACAATCCACATTGGGCCTGCGTGTTGGGTTATGGCCCATCCTCCTTATCCACTCATAAGGAAGGCCTGTACCCCAGCAGTGGGGAGAATAAAAATGGCTGATGTCGGTATTTCATTAAAGCATTGACTTATTAAGTATTACTTTTCATTACAGTATGTACCAAATTAAATGATTTTATGAAAATTTATATAAAAATCTCAACTTGAAATTAATTGCAGATGGTTCTTTCAAGGGATATTAATAAAGATAATCATAAAGAGTTCCATTTTATGATTCAAATGTTTTATCTACAATTTTGCAATTTTAAACCCCCCAGTTATGAAAACAGTTGTAATTTTGTTTTGTAACATTTCATTATAAAGGAAAAACCTTTATTTTCCTATGTTTTATGCAATTAGTCCTAACGCTGTTGTCCTTTAATAACTGTTAGTAAGACATGTATATGTAATTATGTTACATAAGTATTACCTATCTATTTTAATTGGTAAGTCCTAAGGTAAGTTCTGCTCAAAGATGTTCGTAAACGTTTATTTTTTATTTCGCAATTTCATTCGAAGGATAATACTAGTTTACTACTGTACTTACACTGTCACGATAAAATTCGCCGTAGGGCTCTTATTTTTTTTTATACTCGCTGACGTACTGTATCGCCGGCAAGTTGCGTGCCATAAAAACAAGGCTAGCCCATCGTAGCGTGACAGTCCAAGCAACCTTTGCGGGTGAAACACATGCCTCACCTGTCGCGCCGACGACGCCGTAACGAGCGCGCGCATTCGCGTATCGGATAATAAAAATCTCATGTTCATCACACCGATCAAAAACATTGGTCAGAAATAATAATAAAAAATAAGCAGTGAAAAATAGTGTTATATATAAAAAACGCGCGCGTTTTGACGTTTCGTTTTTTTTTAATTTACGGACTGTTGCAGTGAAAATGGGGCTGAAGCACGACGATGACAAAAGGCCCAGCAAGCTGGCCATCATGGATGAGGATGTTTCGGATACACCACGTGAGTACCTAGTATGTTTTCTCCACGATGAATGATGAATAAATAGTGAAAACAATACCGCCATTTATTAATTCGAACATCTATTAAAGTACACTGTGCGACAAGAAACATCGTGTCTAACCTTCAACTATTTAAATGAATAAACATAATTTTCTATCTTTTGCAAAAAAAAAAACAAGACAGGGCTTTAAAACGATAATAATAATTATGTAAAGTGTAGACATATTTCATTGTAGCCTAGTAAAGATCAACATAGCTCTAACCAAACAAATAATAAAATACGGAAAATGTTCATAGATTAAGACAACACTGTTTAAAGAAATCATACATTTTTATTTGTTAGTTATGTAAGTTACCTTCATTTTATTTAACCGACAAAAATTTTAAAGAACTTTGTTGGTGAAATAGAATATTTTCGAGAAGTATATATATTCATTAAAGCAGAAAGACTACGAAAAACTAAATTTTAATTTGTATATTGAAGTTTTGTAGTCTTGATTCGTTTATTTAATAGGTCCACTTGTAAAACTACTCAACCGATGCGCTTTTTGTAACAGGACAAAAAACAATAGAATTTGATCTTGAGGAACATCGAAACATTACCTTCTTCTAATATTTTTCTAATATTATTTATCTTAATTACCTTCTGATTAATCTTTTGTTTTAATTATGCGTTCGTGATCTTTTGAAAATCGTTTACTTACTCAATTATTTATGAATCGAATTTTCGTTAATGTGAAATATTTTTTTTCGTTATAGTGTGTCTTGACACTGTCGCTTTTCCGTTCCTCTTGCGCTTTCAACAGAGGCATGCCCTATTGCAATTAATAGCGTATGCCCTATATTCTCTCAAAAACGTCAAAGTAGTAAGGCAGAAAGTTAAAAGAAAAAAATATCTTTCACAAAAAAAAAACTAAACCAAAATCGGTTCATTCGTTTGGGAGCTACGCTACCACAGACAGATACACAAATAAAATAAATGAATAAATGTTTGACAACATCACATACATTGCTCCGATTCCAAAGTAAGTAGCTAAAGCACTTGTGTTATGGAAATCAAAGACAACGGTGGTATCACAAACACCCAGACCTGAGCCAATATAGAAAAGTTCGTTTTCTAAATTGACCCAACCGGGGATCGAACCCGGGACCTCAGAGATGGCGACACCTGGAAAACCGGTGTACAAAGCCACTCGACCAAGGAGGTCGTCACAGTCACGTTAAACTTATAACACCCCTCTTTTTGTGTCGGGGATTAAAAACGGGCGGTTTGAATATTGCCTCCAAGCCGCCTGTTTTTCTTTGAAAGGGAAACTTTCAACTTTCATACGTCAACTTGCGTCATACGCATGCATTGAATGCCTCCAAACCGTGCGCTTTCAAGTTTAACTTTCTGCCATACAAATTTGATGTTTTCTGAGAAGATAGGGAAAGGGAAGTGAAAGAGATCGGGAAAGCAATCGTATGGAAACACACCTTTAGAGTTTGTTCAACCTTATTCAGCCACTTGTGTAAAAGTAAAACTTTGATGTCTAAAACACACATATTTTATATAGCCCCGTTATGGATATTTATTAATGTGTCATACTTAACAAAATTGGTTCAGGTTTCAATATTATAGTCTCAAGTAAAAAGTAATCCTTTCAGCCTTTTACGTTTCAAGTTAAACAATGTAATTTGTTTTATTGCAACGTTTGATTGTAATTAAATGTTGTAATATTACTTAATTTTTATGATGCATTTCATTACGGAGCGATAAGAGCACAATATTAATATTGCCAATAATATTCTTACATAAACTGTACTGTACGATAATTATTAACTATATTGGTGTAACAACTGAAACTGAACTTCAGAGCTGTTGTTTTTTCTTAGTACTAAATTTAGTAATTTAAACTAGATTTCTAAGGAAACTACCCAATTTAGACAAATGTTTGCTTGATCAAAAAAGTGGTCAAGAACGAATCGGACTCGCACACTAAGGGTTCTGTATCATTATGCATAAATAAACTGCAGTTATAGGTCAGCGCCATCTCTTGACCGTTATTGGAATTATGTAATTTTTGTTGATAATTTCTGAAAAAGTGTGCTGTTTAGAGATATCTTTTTTTGTAATCTTCATAAACTTCTATCACATAGAATAATTTCAACTTTTTCTCTATGCAAACTCCGGAGAAAGTTGGAGAATGTGTAAACAGCGCTCTTTCATAAATGATACCCCACATGCCCTAGTAGCCCACTTGACGGACAGACTGAGTCGCACCATAAGGGTTCTTTTTTAACATTTTGGTACGGAACCATAAAAAGAAATCATACAAGATAAGTATTTTATTTTGTTGCAATCAAGGGTAAACGTTTTTTACATTTTTGAAATTGGTTGAAATAAAAACATTCTTACGGATTTATACAGCGCCTTATACATTTGTTATACAGGTCTTATTTTGTAATTATATAGTGTTAGGGTTTATTTAATTTTTTAATTCCCGAGACGTTTCGGCACCTGTCCAAGGGATGACTATGATGATTCAAAAAAGTGTATATTTCAATATTGGCTTGATTAAACAAAGATTGTTAAGCTATTTTATTGTGGGATAATCACTTTGATTATTTAAACCAATTATGTATTGTTATGTCATTGGATATTCATCTATCTATCTATAACAATTGTGGGAACGGTTCTTTACTGTACAGTACAGCATACGTACGAGTATAAGTACAGTCTGTACTTAAGCTCGTATAACTAAATCTATATGAAACCAAAGACAAACATTTTTTGTTTATTATTCGTCAGAATTTTCTCATGATTTGTAACTGAGCTATTTTGTTTAAATTGTTGTAAGTATCCCTTCTGTCGTACTGAAGATTGTTAATTGAGTACAAATCAAATATTTAGTTAGGAAATCACAGTTTTAGTTTATGGTCAGTGTTATGCTTAGTTTGGGACCAAATATTGGTGCAGTAGATTTTATGGATAGGATACAGTATCCTATCCATCCATATGGATTATAGATGGCTTGCATATGGATGGAGTGCGTTCAGAAGTGACTCTTCAGTGACTTCAAAAGATGCTGATGATGACTTTCGATCATTTGAATGTAATAATCAATAATGAACGATGATGATATCTGAAAACATTTTTTTTTTTAAATAGGAGAAACTAGAAGAAATTCGACGATGCTATTAGTGACATGGTAGCTCAGTGGTAAGAGCATTGGACCGGACATCCAGAGGGTTCGATTCCCGTCCGAAAATATGATCTATGAGTCGTATTTTTTCTAGTATATCATTTAGTATTTAGTATAGCATTTCAAAGTTAAAAAAACTTACACTCCTTTCTCTCCACAGAAATTGTAAGCCACAAATTAAAACATCAAGTCTACGGTCGTTACATTCATATTATTGCATCATACGATAAATATACCACGTCTTTTGTTGTGTTTCCGGTGTTTACCACAACAAGTGAAGCGAATGGACACCACCTATCGTAAAAAAACCATATAGACCTACATAAAGCTACTATGTATGGCTATCAGTAGCAAAGAGTACATATAAGCCAATTCCCATCGGCTTACCTTTTAGAAATCCCACTATACTGATTCACTATGCAGATCGTAACATTTTTGTACAACGGCTTACCTTCGCCATAATTTCACCCCTCGCCACTGCTAGGTATATAAGTAAGCACTTCATAGAAATGCTTTCTGCTTACAAAAAATAAATTTGCGAAGTATGCTTTCTCTTTTCTAGATGTAACGACCTCCGTGGTCAAGTGACTTGTCGGTTTTCATGGTGTCACCATTTGGGTCCGAGTTCGATGCCCGACTTGGTCATTATTTAGAAAACGAACTTGTTATATTTGGCTGTGTTGTACCGTCGTTGTTTCTGATATCCATAACACAAGTTTTTTCAGCTACTTATTTTGAAATCAGAGGAAAAATAAATTCCAACGTAGAATAGAAAGCAGTAATTAGGAAAATTTATTTTCCCATTGAGTTGTTAACTTGAGGACAAGTTGTAAACTCACTAAACATAGTCTGTAAAAGTAAGACGAATTGACTGTAAAATAAAACGAGAAGCAGGTACTGCATGAAGTACTGAACTAAATCATATGATCTTAATAGATATTCGATATGCATAGTTATTGTTCTGGGATTAACCTGTCATAGGTATGCATATACGTAGAGGCAAAAACTCATTATTCATTGTGCTTGTTCTTTGAAGTTATAAATACCAAAAAAATTTACACATTTTCCTAATTGATCAGGAAACTCAAAAGAAAAAATCTATTGCACACATTTACCGTGATAATCGAGTTCGTATTTTTTTCATGAAAAGACAATAGTACACACCACAGAACGTCAGGTTATACAGTTCAACTGCAAAAAAAACAGCTTTTATTACGTAAGGCATAAACTTTACGATTTTTTTCTATCGAGAAATGTTTTAGCTATCACGTTTCCGTCAATCACATAACAAGTACTAATCTACTATCTATATAATTTTTTGGGACCGATAAATCAAGTGTCAATGAGTGAAATCATTGCTCAAGTGTATTTGATGTTGTACGGCCCCTTAAATACGATGTTTGCATACTGTCACATCTTAAATATGTAATGTTATTTTTACTGTACATTTTCCACAAGTATTGCTACAATTACGAAATCAATTACTTATCAATCTATGTCGAAAATCGATTGGATAAAGTTTCGAAACGTATTTTTCATATTGGTATTTAATTATTTTTCAATACGTATGAAAAATGCATGTCAAGGATGCTAGAAAGTGTATGTAAACAATAATGAAAAGACGTGTTACGCACGCGTCGTACGATCAAGTTCAAGCGCATTTTAATAACAAGTTGCCCTAAATACCTAGTTATGAATTAATGTTACGTTATTGAAGCAAGCGCAGATATAATATAATACTTATTAAATTCATATTTGACAACATCACATACTTACTCCGATTCCAAAGTAAGTAGCTATAGCACTTGTGTTACGGAAATCAGAGACAACGGTGGAACTAAAAACACCCAGACCCGAGACAGTATAGAAAAGTTGGTTTTATAAATTGACCCAGCCGGGAATCGCACTTGGACGGTTTTTAAATCTATTCTCAGACTGGAGTTGTGATTAGTGCCTTACCGCTACCTAAGCATATTTAGCACCTAGTAATTATGCAGTTAGCGTCGTACCGCCGTAATTTAAGACTATTAGTAACTTGCATTGTACTACCGTCGTGTCTTCGTAATCATTGCAGGACGGAACATTACGAAAGGAAATGTGGTTTCCTTGTGTAAAACCATAAAACCATAAAAAATAAACACGGACATCAGCCCCCCTACTCAAATGTCCATTCTACTAAAATTAACGCTAGTAGAATAGAATTACAATGTATGGAATTGACATAAGCTAACGCTTAGCTCCTATTAATCCCATACATTGTCATTCTATTCTATTAGCGTTAATTTTAGTAGAATGGAATTTTGAGTAGGCCCTGGAGGCCTACTACCGATTGCACTTGTCTGTTACGTGCTTACAGAAATGTTCTCAAAACATCGAGACTCGATAAATTTCGGATGGATGGACTAAGATATTAACCAAAGACAATTACGGAGCATATTAATGCTGCTATTTATAAAAATCCATGAACTGTAAAAGTTCTACGGGTAAGCCCGACCGCCCCAGAACTTTGCGCGAAACTAAAAAAAGTGCAGCTCCCTAGCATGACCACCGAAACACGATATACATCGCGGTATATAACGTTTTATCGACACTCAACTGTCAAAATACATTGTTTATTGACAGTTAAACGTGATAAATCGCTATATCATATCGCGTTTCGATGATCATGCTACCCGGGCTGGCCCTTGATTCAAAACTACTTAGAACCTTTTTTGTCACATTTTAACCCTTCAAGGCCCGGAAAATAAGATACAATAGATATTTTATTGTTGTCCGGCCGCATTCGGCCGCTTGGGCGTTGATGAATTAAGAAGCCACTGTTTGTTTTTAAATTAAGTTGGTTTAAAATTGAGTTATTCTCGTCTGTTGAATTGAATTTATAGAAGCCCTTGACACAGCACATTCATTGCATGAATTGCAACAGGTATATAGGCATGCTGGTTGCATAAAGCAATAAAAACGATATCAGTATGCTAACACGTGGTTTTCAGTCAATTTCGTTTGCAATTGATAAAACAAACAAAATTATGTTTTTCCTATTTGGACTTTCAAAATAAAACTCGCAGAAACATTATAAAAGTAAGATTATAAAATTCAAAACCAATTAGATATCAATTTTAAAACGATTGAGGTAACTTGCAATTGGTAAACAATTATATGCATTTAATTGCACGTCTACAATAAGTATTTTGTAGATATTATCATTATTTATGGATGATTTCTTGTTACTGCTTAAATCGCTTAGGTAGGAAGTACGTAAAATGATATTCACATAGTATTTTTATTTGACATTATATTTTTCGTATCGGGACCAACTCTGAAATCGCGAAAAAAATATCAGCTGTTTCATACATTTTGATATTTTCGATTTTAATTTTTGTATGAAACAGCTGATATTTTTTTCGCGATTTCAGAGTTGGTCCCGTAGTAAAAGTTGTTCAGTTTGATGGTCCCTATCTTAGAGCATTAAGAACGGGAGATGCCAACAGCACTCTTCTACACTAGATTTTGTTCACCGATTTTGGAGGGGGACGAGGTAAACACGCACAGCACACAACTTCATATTCACGCACACTCTTGTAGAAAAAAGTCTTGTTGTTACACACGCACACTAAAACAAAATCCCACACAGTTATAATTGTGGGTGGTCAAATTTGGAACTAACAATCTCAGTACAAATTCTGACAGATCACGCTACGGCAGCGCCAAACTTAACAACAACAGCTAGTGATGTGCCGTCAAAAGACCGATGAAATTGAATGATTGGAAGATGAGTGATTGATTACGAACAAGATTATGTTAAATGGTTTTCATTTGATTTTGTGATATACACCAACAATCACTAAAATGCGCTTATAACTAAATGTTCAACATACATTTTTTATTTATTTATTTATTAAACAAAGTAAAACATTCAATTTATAGAAAAACCCAGCGATTAAAATGTAAAACCCGATTAGGTTTGTCCAGTCACTACGTATTCGTCAAAATAGATAGTCGGTATACAACTAAGCAGTATTGAAAAGAAAAAACAAATTGCTTCATTCTTATGAATAAAAAAAATATGTATACACCATGTTACAAAATACCCCTAATGCCGAATATGGTATATAGGGACCATCAAACTAAACTCTCAAATCGCGAAATAAAAAAACAGCTGTTTCATACATTTTGATCTGATTTGATTTCGCGATTTCAGTTTGATAGTCCCTATCTACCATATTCGGCATTAGAAGTACTTTTGTAACACGTTGTATACATATATATATTATTTTAAGGTCTTAAAAAATACTTAATAAACACAATATTTGATCGTAAATGCGTGTGCACAGGATGATGTTAAGAAAAAGCTGACTATTGTTTAAATACGAGAAATTCTAAAGCAAATTTTTGGTAGAACAATAAATTTTGTGTTTTTGCTTCACACTTTTGTGTTTGAGGTCATCCAGAATAACCTATAATTCTTTAGGTAGATTGTTAATTATGACAGGAAGAAGACAAGTAAAATTTTCTCTTTCCGTAAAAGTTATTTGAGCGGCCCTTGAGAAGTTTCTTCTGCGTAATCTGTCTTGTTTGTATTCTATGATTAATCCTCGGCAAAGAAGCAACGTTATCGAGTTGTTCAGTTATAATTGCGTAACTCACTTTGTCATGAACCGATATGACCTTGCATTACCTAAAGAGTTCGTCATACTTATCTTTATAGATACGATTTACTTTCTTACTAACTATAAGCTTTAATATTTGTAATTGTAGATTATACATTTTCTCTAAGTAGGTTGAAATGTGCGTCCATAGCTTGAAATTCCATATGAAATTATAGGATCTACCATGGATTTGTACAGGATTAATAGAACTTGGAACGGTATTTTATTTTTGATTATGACAAATTTAGCTAACAGAGCACGAAGTTATGGCACACAGTTTCGATATGAGGACCCCAGTTGTGGCGGTTGTCAATTGATAGGCCTAAATACTTTTGCTGTTGCACCGTTTCTATTGGTTTGCATTGGCAAGATGATACTTTATTGTGCATACAATCGTGATTGTGTATTACTATTGAATCGTCGTGGTCTCTACAATACGAGTTGTTAATAAAACATAATAGTACAAAAAAGTGAAATAAAATAATAAATGCTTGGAAAACAAGTGACTTGTGTTTCATTTTTATTAGGTATTATTAAATTTTTGTATACATGTTCTGCCAAAACATGATTAGTTCGTTCCGATGCCAAGGTAGGCTTTATCCAGAAGCCTTGTGTAGATGTGCTGGAAGGCTCACAGCTCCGCTTTTCAAGCCAAAATATAAGCAGTAGTGAATGCTTGCAGCCACCTTAAAATGAAAAAGTTGGTATGATAATATGTTAATACCTATAATCTACAAATAAATATGTATTGGTTGAATTGAAAACCTCCTTTTTGGTAGTTAGTAATTTTTTTGCAAGGAAAGTATAAGTAAACAAAAGTTTTGAAATTTCTTACCTGCAGAAGCTGCACAATCGGAACAATTTGACTTGAGGATCTCGGCATCAGTTTCCTTTATTTTTGTTAATGATTTTGGTGTTCTATGCTCGGGCTTTGACAGGACTGATTTATAAGATTCTCTCCACTTCTACATAACCAACAGACAGCCGAGGACTAGTAACTATCTCGGGATGACCTAAAAGAAAGAGAAGATTAAAAAAGGAGAACATCACACCCGTAAAACAGTGTCTCCAATTAATAATATGTATAGATTTTGCAAAAAAAGTCAATACCTACCTATTACATATTAAATATAAAAAATAATATTTGACAATTTATGTGCTGGTCTGATCACATCAAAATAATAGTTAAAACTCATTCACTTGATCATTCATTCGTTCTTAGAGCATAAGCATTCGTTCTCTTTGTCGCAGCACTACGACTTTTATTATGGTATTCGACATGTGTTTGGTATCGTTTTGCTATCGCAATGTCGTCATTATCTTACACAAACAAAGTGCGTTTTCTTCGTAATTATATTATAGTTTGGTAATAAAATTATACTTACGTGTGATAGAAAATCCCGTTCTTAGTAAAATTTGAATTTTCAGATTGTTTTTTTGCACGAAAACACTGCACAATTCACCATTTTTGCGGAGCTGCGATCGGTGACATGTGTTCTTACAAAATGACGGGTGTTCGAGACCAACTAGTTTTTATAAACTGTCACGATCAAATTGGTCATGTACTTTGGTGAAAGGGGAACGTGTATTTGCCATCTCCCGTTCTTAATGCTCTAAGGTCCCTATATACCATATTCGGCTTTAGGGGTATTTTTGTAACACCTTGTATATTGTAAAAATGTCATTTTATCCAATAATATTATTGAATATGTATTTAATACACATCACAGCATAAGGCCAACGCAACGATTTAAGTTACAATATTGAAAGAAAACAACGTAAAACCTAACAAAAGTCTGAAGATAGCCATGATAATAAAAAGTTGTTATAGGCAGAAAATTTTGTACCAGTCACTCCGTCGCGACTGAGCCGAGAGCGATAATTTGACAGGTTTGTTAAAACGGCTAACTTCACGTGATATAATGCCATAAACACCTCGTTTCTGGCCGCCAATTTTGAAAACGCAGTATGTCACTTTACCCATGTATGTCATTTTGTAAGTACTTTCCAATAATTATAGAAGAACATGATTTTAAAGTTCTTGGTACTTATAAAGATAATTGAATAATTGAAACTAATGTAAGTAAGAGCGATTTACAACATTCCTTGCAGCAAAATAGGATGCACCGACGAATACTAAAATTAGCAATGTGTAGGTACAGTAATTAATATACAAAGATATTTGTAAAACACCAACAACCTCGCAGAAGTAATTACTAACATCATAAACGTTGTTGTTGTGTGGATAATACCTAACTTCAAAAAGTATTGAAAAGATTAAAAATTTTTAAAAAAATAGGAAATACGAAAAAAAAGGTAATTTTGCCAAATGAAGATTAACGAAAACAGACTTGAGATTGAGAATACGCAAAAAAAAAGTCACTGTCAATAGTTTGTTTACCATATTTTCTCTCAATACTTTTTACAAACACGATCTGTTTGTTTACATTTCTCTCTATGTTTGTTAGTTCGAGTCATTGCTGTCATTTGTGTTATGATAACAAAAACTGTTTACTTACAGTTATCATAAAATAGCACAGTTATTGAAACACCATTGACACACCATTAAGATAAGATTACTGGAATTAGGGCTTGGCGAAGTCAACCTTGGCCGCCATAGGTTTTTTAGGGAAAGTTGAAGTCCCTAAGCTCCTGCAGATTCAGCCAAAAAGTGTGCCAATTTCCGAAAAACTCCATTATGTAATTAGGTAGTTTATTATCAAACAATGTCAGAAATAAATGACTTAATTCTTGAGACGTTGCGGTAATTAAGGAATGCTATCCGTAAAATTTTTCTTGGGCCGAAAGAAAGTCCCCTCCTATGCCAAAAAACTAAGTAACTCATAAAATTAGTACAGTCTGCAAACAGGAGGAAGTTCTATGTCACTATTGTACTTTTTTTTTTGTTCGTAAAAACTGTCGTGTTTATAATTTATTTAGTTTGGTTTTTATCTTCCCGACTTTTCATAACCCTTTCAGGGGCCATGAAATATCATTCTACGAACGCAGCTTCTGGAAATGTAATACCAAATAATATACTAGAAAAAATACGACTCGCACCAGATCATGTTCTCGGACGGGAATCGAACCCGCGACCTTTGGATATCCGGTCCAATGCTCTGACCGCTGAGCTACCGAGTCACTAGTGGGAACGTCGAATTTCTCCTAGTATATCAACTCTTACGCTGCAAGCCAGCGCCATCACACCATTGTACAAGGAATTACCTCGACATCAACTGAATACCTTTCCAGATATTTTTAAACAATTGATTAAGATGAGAAAGCTATATAATTTTTAATTTTTGAGATTTAAGCATTCACAATGCTATTTTATATAATACCAAATAATATACTAGAAAAAATACGACCCGCACCAGATCATGTTCTCGGACGGGAATCGAACCCGCGACCTTTGGATATCCGGTCCAATGCTCTGACCGCTGAGCTACCGAGTCACTAGTGGGAACGTCTGGAAATGTGTCTGAAATAGATTTTAAAATACAATATTTTTAAAATTTCAGATTTTTTGCATTCACATAATACGGGTCGATTTATCTTAAAATCTATCTTTTGTTTCAGTACTGGCTATATTTTAACTGTAGCACAGACATCTAACGTAATTAGAATCAGTTAAAACTTAATTCCATGCTCAACTCGGCCGACCAGCGGCGGCACGTTTCACTGCGCTCGCGCATTGTTGCGTTTACGACGCATTTGTGTGCCTTTAACAAAAGACATACAATTGCTACCACAGTTTGAGTTCATTAAAGTAATTATTTTTTGTGACAAGACACATGTGTTTCACCAAGTTTCATGGGAAAAAAAATATCAACGGGTGAAACAAAAGACCCATTGAAAAGCCCAAAAAACGCAAGTTTTTTGAAGAAATTTATTTTAGTTAAAAAATTGTTAAAAAATTAAAACGATTGTTTTGTTTAATTGTTGTGTTAACGACTGAAAATGCAGCCGGGGCCAACGGCTTAACGTGCCTTCCGAAGCACGGAGGAGCTCGAGATAATAAATTTTTCATCACCCATCCCATGACCGACCCTTGCGAAAGGAGCTCGATGGCGGAGGAGCTCAATGACGCAGTGGTTTAGCGCCTGGCCCAGCGATTGCGGAGGTTAAGTGGTACAATAACACTACTAAATATGCCGCAGAATTTTCCTATGAAAACGTACAACACTGCAATAACCTACTCGTCTGTTTGCGAAGTTTTTTTTATTTGTTTATGAATCACAATTTTTACGGTTTATTTAACTACAAGCAGCACACTTTACATGCGCACTTCACATACACGTGTACCTACTCGAGGATTGTGATTATAGTATTTGTTTGCAAATGTTACATTGACCATCAGCCATTTTTAATGTCCCCACTGCTGGGGCACAGGCCTTCCTTATGGTCGGATAAGGTGGATGGGCCATAACCCACCACGCGGGCCCACTACGGTACGCGGATTGGTAGGTGTTAACGACAGCTCGAGATAATACATTTTTGGTCACCAATCCCATGACCGACCCTTGCGAAAGTTGCTTAACCACCGCAATCGCTGGGCCAGGCGCTAAACCACTGCGCCATCGAGCTTCTCAAATGTCACATTGCTCTTCACATTTTATTTCTACACCCATTTTTGAACTAATTTAATTATTTGCATTGACATAGTTCTATTGTGTACACATTTCATTGCTCGTGTCGAGACTGTACCTACAATATGAGGTAAGTAATTTTTGTAAAATTATTTGTCTACTTTGTATGTTTACATTTTCTCTGTGAGTTTCACAAACCTTTACTTTACTTCTTGCAGTGAAATTTCACACAATAGGCACTTACTTTCATGGGCCGTAAATTACGAAACATAAATATTTACAAATGTAGGGAATTAATCAAAAAATAAATTCAAACAGCACCATCAAGAACTTATTTTTAAATTAGTGACAGAACAAATCTAATAGCTTTATTTGCCATAAATTGGATAAGTTTGTCATTATTCAAAAATTAATTTATTTGATTGATTAGGTAAAAAAGAGTCTTAAAGCCTATTTTCCCGTATTCAACAGCATGTAAACTTATGGTAACTTATTACTTATTATGATACCTATTTATCAATCATACCTAAGAGTCCGGCGAATAGTGATAGAAACATAGACAAATACTGTCTTAATTCTAATAACATTACTAGAGTTAATTATGCTCAAATTGCTAATCATTAAAATTTTGGTATTACGTTTGTATAGGAAGCTCACTTTTCGCCGGACTCTTACTAAGATTTAAATTTGTGAAAATCTTTTATCGATTAAAATGTCTAATTTTTATATACATGGACTAGCTATTTTCATAGAAGCACTTTCGCGTGCTAACTAGTCACATCCCACGAAATTCGCTTCAATATCATAAAGAGTTTTTGATGTAATATTTTCTTAAGACTTCATGATTAACGTCTGGTATTGTCATTCACCTTTTTCATTCATAAATGGTTCAGTTAAGGCTACACAATTTATCTTCAGTGTACATTTTATGTTTTAAAATAAAGATAATACTTATTCAAAGTCAAAGTCGTAAACTTTTTGATCTGACAGATGAAGGCTATATAGCCACTGGCTGTTTGGATTGTTGCAGATAACGTTATCAGGTTTAATGTTGAACAAGATGAGGTTTTGATATTGACAGTTGCATTTTTTTTTACGTTACGTTTTTACATGATAGGTACTTATTGTAAAGAGTGTTTTTGTAGTATTTAGGCAGTTAGTAATGAATGATTGATTTTTTTCGCCAATGCACAAGTAACATACTAGAGTAGCAAACTTCTCATAATAAATTCTAGATCAAATTGTTTACATAATTAACATAAGTAGTTACTAAATAACGGTTACGACTGGCGTTTTAAATAGTGTTTTCCCATTATCTATTACTGCATATGTTATGCAAATCTGTTTGGATTAGCATAACAACTTTCAGAAACAAAATCGGCAAACAGTAGTATGAGGAAAACGAATATTTTCCTCAAGCATTACTAATGAGATTAGCTAGCTTGCATTTCACTTACTGAACATTTGACAATGAAAATTAAAAATTCTTTATTCAAACAAACTTAGAAATTAAGTACCTACGTGCTTTTTAATTGTCTTTATTTTCCTTATATTTGTTGCCATAGGGTTAAGGGGTTTTTTGTAAGTAAAGATTTATTAAAGGGTTGCATACCAGAAATCCTTAGCACCAGTAAAAAAGATGACCTAAGTGGTGCAGTGGTCAACATGCCAGTCTACCACGCAAAAGGTCCCGGGTTCGATTCCCGGCCGGACAGAAATTGAAATGATCAATTTTAATTTCTGTGATGGGTTTGGGTGTTATTATGTATGTATAAAATGATCAATTTTAATTTCTGTGACGGGTTTGGGTGTTATTTGACGACCTCCGTGGTCGAGTGGCTTTGTACACCGGTTTTCGAGGTGTCGCCATCTCTGAGGTCCCGGGTTCGATCCCCGGTTGGGTCAATTTAGAAAAACGAACTTTTCTATATTGGCTCAGGTCTGGGTGTTTGTGATACCACCGTTGTCTCTGATTTCCATAACACAAGTGCTTTAGCTACTTACTTTGGAATCGGAGCAATGTATGTGATGTTGTCAAATATTTATTTATTTATTTATATTATGTATGTATAATTAGTATATATTTAAAAAGTATATAGGTAGTATATCAGTTGTCTAGCAGCCATATTACAAGCTTCACTGTGTGGAATTGTAAAAAAAAACTGGTTGAACGCTATGGTTCTTTTGAAACGAGTTTTTAAGACGTTAAACAGAGAGCTAAAATTACCACTTGAAAGGTAAGGGAAACCCCCAAGTGCAAGTGAGGTTTATTTGCTGAAGCCTCAAGGGTGATGACATCATGTACTCCATGTATTTTCCTCTACCTACCTACTTGGATGCATTCACAACACGTCTCATTCAGGATACTTCCGCTGTTGAGGAGACGCACAATTTATACAATGTTTTTTTTAACAATAGACACGCGGCAACATTATGCTAAATGCATTTATAATTTCCATGCCTATTAAATCCCTACTTGAAAAAAATAACTAGGTACCTGACCAGTTTGTTAAGTTATCACGTTTAACGTTAAAACTTAAAAACAGTTTTGGTGTAGAAAATAGACTGGACCATGGAGAAAGACATAACTAATTATTATAACCTGATTTTTTCCACGAGAAATAAAATCTCCCACGGACAGAGTCCGTATAAGATAAGTTATTTTATAACGAGTGAAAGGCAGACAGTTAATGCAGGAGTTGATGTTTCAAATCCAAAAGGCAAATGAATTAAAAAAAAAATTATTCGAAAAAGGGTTGTTCCCAGCAAATCTTTAATCTGCAGAATCGCAAAGGGAAACTAAAGAAACATGATGATGTTAACTAGTTGTAAAATAAGAGCTATAAGTACCAGTTGAATGTAAGGAGAATGCTACGATTTCACTGGCATCAACTAATGAACGGATACATATTTCACTTGTTTTCTAATCTTGATTTAAAACTGGACTATCCTATTAGTAGACTCTCATGATGATCGAAGTGAAAGAAAGTGTCAAGAGCAATGCAGTGTAGTGTATACACAATATCGCGAAGCTAGCTCGCGAACCACCGCCTCGCGAGGCTGACTCGCGAACCCCTGCCTCCCGAGGCAGGCAGCTTCGCTTTGAGGATTGCGTTTGCCTCGCGGCCACCCTCGGCCCTCGCGTCGCGAGCCAACGTCATATCGTACAACTAACCGCTCAATGCGAATCTTCGCGATGTCGATGCACGCCATAGCATAGTGTCACGGTACTAGTGTACGCACGACGGCACCTCAGACTATACATGTTGACCTTGAGACCGTCTTTATGCCCTACGTAATAAAAGCTGTTTTCGCAGTTTAACTGTATAACTTGACGTGCTGTCGTGCGTACTATACACTATAGTGTACTGTACATGGTACTTGATAGTGAAGTATGTTAGTCCATGACTAAAGTTCCTTCAGTAATCAGACCATAATACTGGAAATAACTAAATGAAAAATTATTCCTGCGATAAAGATTAGGTCACCGACCTCGAGATTAAAGTTTTATGAAATAGTAATTTCTGTCTCTCTCAACCTAGACTGAAGTAAGTACTCTTTATGTTTACCAAGGTATATGGCTCGTTAGAGTCAAAGACTTAAATTAGTTTAATGGCCTTTAGGGTTGCGTGTTTGTAATGACTAAAATAAAACCACCTAAACTTCACTAATTACTATGCCAGCCACATCTATATTTTTGTAATAAAGTTAGCTGATTAAAATAAAGGTATTTTCTGTTAATTTGGTAAATAATGTCGTTATTGCAGCGCAATAGCTACAAAGACGAAAAATAAGTGAATAATGTGATATTTTCGTAACTCTTGAAAAAGGCTTCTATTTTTGTTTAAACTATATTAATATAGTTTAAATACAAACACATGTCAAGGCTAAAATTATAGCCTTAACGTGTAATTTGCTATGTAAATTATGTGGAAAAATTCGCTCTACGTAATTTACGCGTGACGCTCACATTTTTGTACCTATAGTAAGTATAAAAATAGAATTTAAAAATACACGTTGTATATGTATCATATACTTACTGTGTACAAAGCCTCTACTCTTAGAGACCATTAATTAATTTGCCTGCAGTATTTTTCTCATTAAATTAGTAATGAAAAGCTAACTAAATATTTCGGTTTCTTCGTTTTTACCAGTAGTTTTAAGAAACTACTACTATAGGAATATTACCATACTAGCTTCCGCCCGCGACTTCATCCGCGTGGACACTTAGGCCCGTATTTATAAACCGCACTCAACATTAAGAGCTATTTTGAGATTATAGTTGAATAGCTGTTCTTATAAGAAACAGCGTCTCAAGTGTGATCTCAAGATAGCTCTCAACGTTGAGAGCGGTTTATGAAAATACGGGCCTTAGAATATCCTGTTTAATCCAGTTTAAATAATCTGCATACTTTTACATACATCACACATCATACATCTAAATCCGTTGTGCCGTTTTCGTGATTGAGTACCTACCCAACAAACATCCAAGTATTTTAACATCTTAACATCCAAACTTTCACATTTATTATTAAGAGGTCGCATCGGACATTTTGGTGGCAGGGATCTCGATTTTTCTCATCAATTACATAACATATAAAAGTGATATTTAATAACCAGCTCTTCTATTGTCTAATTTAAAAATCTATCGCAATCGCTTTCAGGATGAAACACATTGATGCTTCTTTTTGGCACAAATAAAAACTTACCAAAGAAATGCAGCAATGTGTCGGATCCAACTGTCAAAAGAAAGCGATTGCGATAGATTTTTTAAATTAGACAATTAGCCCCCTGATTATTTATTTCATTGACTTCGTTTTGTCAGTTGCAGAAACACGATTCGTTAACTTTAATAACAGAGAAAAAAATATCAAAGAAACCTAAAAGAGATTTTTGAATTTTACAGACAAACCTGACAGATTTAAGCCTTTGAATTTTCTTAGTAGATTAGTCTAAACACACACTTTAAAATGCCAGTTGGATGTTTAAAAATATATCATAGATTTTTATTTAAACGAAAAAATCCGATTTGGCGTATCAATACTGCTTGCCATGAGTGAGATACTTAAGTGTAATTTACGAGAGTTTGAGCGAGACAGTCGATACGAAAATAGTTTATCGATGCGTCGCCTTAAGTAAGAAGTAGGATAGGATTATTGTGTATAAATCTTGCGCTAACCCGTCAACGACCGCTCGAAAGTTTGCGCGGAGTCGCAAGAACGTCAATAAAATTTGGAATCAAACTGGTTTTAAAAAGCGATGGGGAATTACGTTTCGAATGTGTGTCAAGTAGGGTTGTCAACGATTTTAGGAATATTGAAATAAAAACTGAATATTTCTGTAAAAGTGTCGCGAATTTACAAATACTAAATACGAACTACTTATCGGGTGTTTAAATAAGGAATGGATTAATTTTGAAAATTTGGCGTTGACCACACGTCTTAGATGGTCTAATAAAAATATGAATTAACTTTGATTCAGGACAGATCTCAATGACATTGGATAAATATAGGATTGTTTTATTAATTTACTGTCTTTATCTGCATAATTTGATTCACACTGGCTGTAAAATCATGTTTTTCTAAAACTATATCTGTTTGGTTTGAATTTAGCTTGACACCTGTAAATTGATTCAGTAGAAATGAGCTAATTAAATAAAATTATTTATTTATGAATCTATGTTAATTGTAACATGTATGAATGTAATGTCTGGAAACGATATACATATTTGTAAATATCGTTCCTTCTAATAAAGCTGATAAGTTTTTTGCGCCCATTTTTCTTGTCAGCTAAAAGACGTCATAATGGGTGGTAGGATAAAAGAATTGACGATTTAAAAATGCTTATTATGTGAGCTTATTTGAATAAAGAATTTTTCAATTTCAATTTCAATTTGGTTTTACGAGGTCTGACCTCCCGCTTATTTTTCCTGTCTAAAATGTAAAACCTTACAACAACATTGACTGAAGTGTCTTTTTTATAGTATTATCATTATAGATTATTTAGCGGCAAAAGTAATAACTTTGTTTTACTGCTGCTGCGCTATATCTACATGTGAGTAGATTATTTAGCGGCAAAAGTAATAACTGCTTTGCGCTATACCTACTATATGTGAGTACATTAAAATACCAACGTTAAATATATGTACTGTTGGTGTACCTTTTCAGTAAAATAAATAACTGCACCTTCATAATAATAAATACTTTATTATACTAAATACTTTATTATTATGAAGGTGCAGGAATAAGCATGGAATTAAATATTGACACCCCTGTCTCTGGTGGCCATATTTGGTGGCAGGATGCGTTGATTGGCCGAGGGCCATAGTATGAAGGTTACACTTGGCGACTTGGCAATAATTGTTTTTTTTTTTCTTTTTTGCTTTTGTAAGGATCTGCTGATGAATGTTTTTGTCGTTGCTACAATAATTTTGAGAGATGATTTCACATTCTGGCTGTAATTATCACATAATAAAACATCGTTTGTGCCATAATTAAAAAAAAGTATTAACTAAACACAATATTAAGTGACGTCACCTACAACATCTTTAAAAACTGTGAAGGTAAGTACCTATCTCAATCATTAAATAATTAACAACCTGTTTTCAATTTTATTTTAAAGTACATAAACAATACAAGACCTTTGGCAATATGAGTATTAAGCATACAAAATGTAATGGAGTGATACCTTAGAGCAGGGGTTCCCTAACTTGTTTGTGACGCGCCCCCTTTCTACCAAAACAAATCCGTGCCCCCCTCTACCTAGACAATTTTAAAATAAAAGCAGGTTAGAAAAAAATATTTGATTCAAAACAATGGCATTATGATTTACACTGGTAGCCTGCGCCCCCCTCGGAAAGTCTCTGCGCCCCCACAAAGTTTAAAATTTTTACGAATGATCTAACATAGTCACTT
Organism: Catoptria pinella; assembly: GCA_963556745.1. Classification (NCBI taxonomy): domain Eukaryota; kingdom Metazoa; phylum Arthropoda; class Insecta; order Lepidoptera; family Crambidae; genus Catoptria; species Catoptria pinella. Next base: position 10,809,871 of record OY750769.1, read on the forward strand.
CGCACAAAAATAGTGTGTTCATCGATGGTAATATCGCACCAACCAACTTGTTATGATTATTAATATTTGTCCTATAACAGCTGTTTAAATGCGCTTTCAATTTCGCCGTAACACCCGAATGGAGTTAACAGGAACGTGTCAACAAACATTGTTTCTAAACAGTTTATTCTAAAAAGCATGATTCATATCCACCACGTGTCGTCCTGTTTACCCTCCCATACAACACCGTTGCTGTCATACAAACAAATGTAGATTATTATACACTTCTAACACCAGTTTGCACTAAACTTCAGAATCGCCTAAGTCTTTTCCTAACTACAACTCGACCAAGATAAATAGGCGCATGAAAGCTGCATGACAGCTAAGTTAATAACACCGTTTTAATTTGGTCAAGTTGTAGTTAGGAAAAACTTAGGCGATTCTCAAGTTTAGTGCAAACGGGCATAAGACTTTCTACGGATTAGACCGTGTATATTATTAATTCAGGTGTTATTTTAGAATTATTTAAGCTCTAAATCCGAAATCAGTTAAATCTTGAAACACAGAGAAACTTTAATATCTTGACTAATTAAATATTGAAACTTTTAACACATTCTTGATTAGAATAGGGAAGAGATACTTCCATTACTTATTTAGATATACTTACAAAATTACCGTGTATAAAAAGTCATCGCGTAATTTTCTCTCATTACATTTTTGTCGAGTTTGACAGATGCGCTCCCAATGTGGTCTGTCAAACTCGTCAAAAATAATAAATAAATAAATAAATAAATAAATATTTGACAACATCACATACATTGCTCCGATTCCAAAGTAAGTAGCTAAAGCACTTGTGTTATGGAAATCGGAGACAACGGTGGTATCACAAACACCCAGACCTGAGCCAATATAGAAAAGTTCGTTTTCTAAATTGACCCAACCGGGGATCGAACCCGGAACCTCAGAGATGGCGACACCTTGAAAACCGGTGTACAAAGCCACTCGACCAAGGAGGTCGTCAAAACCAATGAACCACATATCGCTATATGTAGTTCGTTTCGCTTTGCTCATGTCTCCACCGCGTCTTTTCATACTTATGTTCACACCAAACTACAAAAAATTAAAAAGAAAAACCTCCTTCAAAAAACCTTAAAAAAATTGCTATAAAAAAAGCTTCAAAAAGCAACAGCTCTAAAAAGCAAGAAATAATATTCAAATCTGCATAATTACCACTATTCAAGTACCTACGCATATCTGATATAAAAAGAACGTCTTTTGAAGTCGGGTGGGGCTGAAAAATATTTTCCTTTTTTAATTTATATAAACATTTGTAGTGGTTTCTCTTTCGTAATTTGATTTTTTAAATCTTAAAGTCCCTTAAAAATCTTAAAAAAAAAAATAAATAATAATAAACAGACGAACATAGAACCTCCACCTTTTTTTGAAGTCGGTTAAAAACGACGGAGCGAAGCGAAGTTTGATTCGCTTCGCTTCGCCGAATGTGTGGCCCGGGCCTTACATTTGTCGCATTGCTAATGTTAACGACCTCTTGCTTCATGTAACCGTGGTATTTACCTTCGGTTACTCTGAAGCCTTACTGAAACTCTACACGCAATTCAGTCGTCGACGAAATCGTTGAAACGGAAAGTAAACTCTTAATAAAATACACACATTCAAATATAATATTTTTTTTATTATTACAATGTGACAATACCGGTTAGTGGGCTAGAAAATTTGTATATGTAGAAAATTATCTAGGTATTGTTTCTACTATCTAGAAGGGTGCAGACTGCGCAATACGAAACTCTTTACTTCTGTTTATCTGTTTTAAGTTGAAGCTCGGCAGAGCCGCCGAAGTTCGAAAAGTTAGCCGGTAGGGCCCCTGCATAGTGGATCGGTGTGGTGGGATTCCTAAAAGGTAAGCCGATGGGAATCGGCTTGTTTAGACCTTTCCCACTGATGAACACTATCTCTTGCAGGTGATTTCAAAGCAAGTAACACAGACACATTAAACTTTTAAGTAACCATAACCGTCGGTTAACGATAACGGAAACGTGTGCTCGAACACGTTTGATATCTACTCGTTGGAAATATTTATGATGCAAACACTCAGGACAATGCATTTATTAGGTGATAATATACGGGGAACATTTTTATACAAGGTGTTACAAAAATACCCATAATGCCGAATATGGTGTATAGGGACCATCAAACTGATCAACTTTTACTATGGGACCAACTCTAAAATCGCGAAAAAAAAAACAGCTGTTTCATACAAAAATTAAAATCGAAAATATCAAAACGTATGAAACAGCTGACTTTTTTTTCGCGATTTCAGAGTTGGTCCCATAGTAAAAGTTGTTCAGTTTGATGGTCCCTATATATACCATTATCGGCATTAGGCGTATTTTTGTAACACCTTGTATATTGTTTAATGGCGTGATTTAAATCATCATCAAAGTTCTCAATTCGACCATTGCTAAGAGAAATTTATTATCTTTTCAATAGAACACATAGGTAGGTAACTTGATGCATTTTTGATGGATCGCTACTAAATTGCTGTATTTAAAAGCAGTAATCAATCATCAATATACCTACTTAGAATAAATGGTTAACTAATTATTTATTAATAACGATTGTTAATATGAAAATCGTGTACAATATTATCAACATTCACTTTGCAATAAATACGACGACCTCCGTGGTCGAGTGGCTTTGTACACCGCTTTTCAAGGCGTCGCCATCCCTGAGGTCCCGCGTTCGATCCCCGGTTGGGTCAATTTAGAAAACGAACTTTTCTATATTGGTTCAGGTCTGGGTGTTTGTGATACCACCGTTGTCTCTGATTTCCATAACAAAAGTGCTTTAGCTACTTACTTTGGAATCGGAGCAATGTATGTGATGTTGTCAAATATTTTTTTATTTAAATATTTATATTTATCCGTCACATTTATAGCACTTTGATTAATTAGATTGCGTTTGCGATGAAATAAACGGTGCATAACCACAAGTTGTCGTATAATCCCAACGATAGTATAATGTAGGTAGAGGGTTAATTTTATAAGTGGTGAGTACTCAATGTGATAAGTCAATTGTTTTGACCAGAGAAGTTTGATTCAAATTGAAGTAATTATAGAATAATATTCACACCAACTAGGTATGAGTGAATAGTAATAGTTTGGTAAAAATAAATAAAATAAAATTTTAAAATCACGACTGCCCTGCCAAAGGCGATCGTCTCCCGACTGTAATTACACTTGTTATTTAACTTTTTATTAGTTCGTTTTTGGCGGGGCAGTCGTGTTTTTCATATTTTTATTTGATTTATACAAGGTGTTACAAAAGTACCCCTAATGCCGAATATGGTAGATAGGGACCATCAAACTGAACAACTTTTACTATGGGATCAACTTTGAAATTGCGAAAAAAAAAATCAGCTGTTTCATACAAAAATTAATTATGAAAATATCAAAATGTATGAAACAGCTGATTTTTTTTTCGCGATTTCAGAGTTGGTCCCATAGTAAAAGTTGTTCAGTTTGATGGTCCTTATCTACCATATTCGGCATTAGGGGTACTTTTGTAACACGTTGTATATTACACACATTTTAGTGACAAGTTAAATAGTTCTAAAATGCGCTCATCAAGGCCTTTCATTTAATGCCCATATTGTGATAATTGAAGAAAGAAACATTTTTTTTTCACATTTGAAAGTGGCATCGCCATATTGATTTTTTTCTAGTGTCTCTCAAGATGATGTAAGGATGCTAACGATACATTCAAATCCTTTTAGGCATTTAGAAGTTATGGTGGAATAAAGAAACTCACATACCCACGTACAAACATACATAAACCCTGAACACATATACATATATATTACACTCTCTGTTTTTCGGGCAGTCGTGTAAAAACACTTGTGCAAAATGAAATAATTAGCAATTATTTAATTAAGTAACTTTCGCAATTAATATTTTGTGCATATTCAAAACATAAAAAAATCCAATAGCATCTTACACGTTCGCATTTAATAGAACAATCTCTGTACATACATCACTGACTCATAAAGACAGTCGTCGAATAACTTTGTCTCACCTGCAGCAATGGATGTAGATCGTAGATATGTAATCGCTAACTCAAAGCGATGGAATAGATGTTGGAGCGGCACAATAAGGAAGCTGGTCGTCCAATTATGTTCTACTTGACCAATGTTTATACCAAGACTACCTACCACGCCTACGTCGTAATCAGCCGTCGGTGAAGGTCCATTTCTTTGGAGGTTTTTTTCTATCAATACTCTAGCACAGTGGTTCTCAAACAGTGCGTCGCGACGCCCAGGAGAGTCGTGGCGCTGTCCCAAGAGCGTCGCGAAACAGTATGTGTATGCTCAATCATATGTAATTCAAAAGCTACACGTTATCTTCTTTTACAAGGGAGCCGCATAAAAATTACAACATGTAAAGGAAGTCGCAGTATAAATAAGATTGGGAACCCTGTTAGCTATAACTACCTAAGTTGTAGGCGTGTCTGACAAGGTTAAACAATATCTTTATCTACATTAGATTTTTGCACTTTCAAGTTTTACTTTCAAGATACTGACTGCGATCACACTTTCCGATTACCTATTTAGGTTTTATACAAATTGGATAATGTGATGAGCGTAATAACATTTAAGATAGAGCAAAGTAAAAAATCTAAAAACTAAGCTATTATCTGTTATATTTCAAGTTAAATTGCAATTAATGCAAATAATTAACTGAATGTAAGAAATTTAACTGAATGTAGGGGAATCTATGAGAAATACTATTAATAAAACTTAAGAAGTCCTTCAATAATATTCAAATAATTTATTATCTCGATCACGATCAACACAAAAAGAACATTACACCACAGTTCAAACAACAATATCGTAAAAGTAACACAAGAATAATTGTCACAGATAATAATTAATAATTGGATATAATAACCTTGACAATTAAGCATATAATAATCTTAGCAATAAATACTTATTAGGACAATATTTAACTTTTTATTTCACAACCTTCTCACTAGACTCTCCGAAGCAAAATGTGTCTAAAAATATGCTTTATTGTTATAATTAAATAACAGGAAACAATAAGAGATCGTCGTGGATCAAGTAATCAAATCAACTCATTTTTAATAACCTAAGCAACCAATAAAGATTTAAGTATTACATAAACAAATAATAAACTTTTTATACTACATGCTCGTCAATAGCATATTATGTGTCATGCAAACCTTTCCTAAAGTAAGTCATTTTTCCCATGGGGAATAATGTGATTTGAATTTGGAATGCAACCCTTGTAGTCGTGCTTGATCGATGTTGGTTTCAAAAAAGTTTAGGTGCAATGAGATCTTATTCTGAGTTAGGCTGTATGTTATCATGAAAACTTTTTACGAAATTCATTTTCACCCGCGCACCAAGAAGGATTTATTTGAATGTCGAACTGACCACTACAGAATAGACGACAAAAACATAAACTCTAACCCAACTATAAATGTACCAAAGAATGTAACTTTGTCGTTGCACAATTGGTGTAATGTTTCTAACATAACTTTTAATTTTCAATAAATATTCTTAATTTTTCATATTTTATTATTCTAACTTTAAATAATTACTTTTAAGTACTTTCTTTATAACAGTCATTGGTTTCAATTGCCTCGCAGAAAGTATAAAAAGTAGAGTATGCATCGCGGGCTTAAATGTGTATTTGTCATGGGCGATCTTGAACACCTCGTACTCAGGATTCTAGCCTTAACTCCCTCGCTCCGCTCGGGAGTTAACCATAGAATCCCTCGTACTCGGGGTTCAATAATAGCGCCCGGGACACAATACACTACTTTAAGCCCTTATTGCATAATCTACTATTACATACAATCATTGTAACCAAGACCTAACATATTTTTTTATAGTTTCATTTTCACAATATCTATCAAGCGCATAAACTTAGAGATCCTTTAGTCACACAAAGTCTACTATATCAAAATGACCACTGAATCAAAAAGTCCACAGATGTGTTTTTAAATCACTGTTTCAGAACTTTACGGGAAAGAAAGATGGTAATTTGGTTGTGATGTGATTGGCTACCGTAACCGTTACACATAAATGGACTTAATATTTTTTACTGAAATCAGAAAAAATAAATCATTCTGATATTTGTTGAAGACTAAAAGACCATAGCTTCAGTTGACCAGTCCAATGACCACGTTCCAAACGCCTTTTATTACGCTTTGTTTTTTTATATTAATTGATTCGTTTAATTGTTTATGTTTTCCGCTTCCTGTTATGTAGTACGCTTTAAGATTCGTTGTGTTTTATAAGATGTTGTCCCGCAAGGATCGGTATTTGGGCTAGTTTCTTTAAAAATGTACAGGTGTTACAAAAAACCCGTATCTAATATCTTATAAGGTAGATAGGCATCATTGAGCTGAACAAAGTTTACTATAGGAACAACTCTGAAATCGCGAATAAATCAACTGTTTTGTACAAAAAATAATAACGAAAAAATCAAAATGTATGAAACAGCTGTTTTTTTCAGAGTTGGTCCCATAGAAAAGTTGGGTAGTTATATGGTCCCTATCAACCATATTCGATATTACGGGTTTTTTGTAACACGTTGTATAGGAAAGCCACACTGATAATATGTAGGTATGTACGTACATCATTAATGATAAATTACATCATTAAAAAAAATTTAGAACAGTAGGAAGTGTAAAGGCTTCTATCCACCATATAATACGGTGTTTAATATCTAATCTTTCCTTATTTACCGTAATATTATATTTTATTTGTAAACTATATTTATTTTTCTTATTTGCGAAAAGAATTAAAAGTGCTTAGTTTACTTATCGCCATGGTGTGACGATTGAAGCAATTTATGAACAATCTTTTGTATAATTTAAGCATTAACTGTTAATTCTAAAGGAAAGTCACAAAAACAAACTTGAAGAATTTAGGTATATTTCCACATCTACGTTTTTTGGCCAGAACTAGTTATTTGTTCAATAAGGATTGTTACATAACGATCGAGTGGGTTAGATGAGGCGTGTTGGACCAAATACGTGGTCTTTTAGTAAATTTCCGACTGAATGAGGTCATAGCGGGGACAAATCACATACGGGTTGTAATGTAAGGACCAAGTCATATTGCAGGGTTAATCTAATCTATGAGAATAAAAATCAAATAAGTTTTTAGCACCACTCATGTTCATGTTTTTAGTCATCAATTTTTTATTATATAATTTGTATACTGTACGTATTTACTTATTTTGTATTAAAAACTAATTCAGATAGTAGTTACTTACACTCAAACGTTATGATTTCATTGAATATACATATATCGATCACGGAAATATGAATTAATGTAAGGGACAAAGGTCTACTTTTCAGGAGGAGCAAAAAACAAATTTTATTTATAATAATTGCTTGTATTTTTTTCACTTTTTATTCTACTTACTTGATGCCTATAGCAAAGTTGCTTAGGTTTGAGAGCTCTATAAAGCTATGCAAGCAAAATTAAGATTATCTTTATGGATTCCGAAATAGCATGTCTCTTACATTAAAAATAAATGTAGATGCGTTCTTTACCTTAATTGCATTTAACACAAAAATACTCCACAGTAATGTAACAGTCATATTTACAAAAATTATATTAGTATTTTTTGAAGTAAGGTACCCTTTTGGGTTTAATTATTGCTGTATCCCAACTAAATACTATAATAAAATTTTACTTTCAAAAGCAAATTGGTTAACTTGATTTAATTTAGATAAAAAAAAATTGCTATTATTGTGAATACATAAAATGATACAAAAATTGATCATTTAAAGTATTTATTTTTATTCAGCGTTAAACATAATCAGTCTCAATGTTAACAATGATGGCAGATTATAGGAAAAACATTTTTGAATGATAATCAACTGTTTATATAACTAAAAAAATAGTTTCCAAAATTTCAAGTTCAATAGATTTTTTCAAGTAATTATGGTTATTAAATTATAATAAAAAAATCAATTCTATTTGAAATTTGAGTATTATAGCAATTTAATATAAAGAACTTAAGCAAGATAATAACAATATACACACTACTAATTTATACTTAACCATATTAATTAAGAGCCGATTGTTCCAAAGTCAGGTAAAATTTAATCGTAGGGTAAAATTTATAATGTAATACGAACGATTTTTAAATGTCACGTCAAATATCAAGGCATTGAACGATGGTTAGAGCTTACTCAACGACTAAATTTTATCTGACTTAGGAAAAATTTGCCTAAAGCGAAAATACTACAACCTAATTGTTAACTGCAGCAGTTTGCATTATCAACAATCCAACGAAACATTATAAACAACATGAAAACGTTATCTACAATCCAAAAAAAGAGGAGGAAGAGAAACAGGTCGCGATGCGATTAAAAATAAGAATGAAAATCATAAAAATTTAATAAGTGGAGGAACTTATTCCCTTCTAGAGTCTTCGTCATCAAGTTTCATGATTTAATAAAACTTTGTGAAAAGGGTATTATACCTAAAACATATCAGAAGGATTACTTAAGTATTCCTTATAAAAATAAAATTAAAGACACTTTAAATAAGACTAAGACGAAGACTCTAGTAGGGAATAATTGTTATGTATACGTTGTTATGTTATTTATAATGTTTCGTTGGATTGTTGATAATGCAAACTGCTGCAGTTAACAATTAGGTTGTAGTATTTTCGCTTTAGGCAAATTTTACCTAAGTCAGATAAAATTTAGTCGTTGAGTAAGCTCTAACCATCGTTAAATGCCTTGATAATTGACGTGACATATTTAACAATCGTTTGTATTACATTATAAAGTTTACTCTACGATTAAATTTTACCTGACCTTGCAACAATCGGCCCTTAATTAATACGGTTAAGTATAAATTAATAGTGTGAACATCGTTATTATCTTACTGAGTTCTTTATATTAAATTGCTATAATACTAAAATTTCAAATTGAATTGTTTTTTTAATTATAATTTAATAACCATAATTACTTTAAAAAATCTATTGAACTTGAAATTTTGGAATATATTTTTTTGGTTATATAAACAGTTGATTATCATTCAAAAATGATTTTTCCTATAATGTGCCATCATTGTTAATATTGAGACTAATTATTGTTAAACGCAGAATAAAAATAAATACTTTTAATGATTAATTGCTTTTGAGAGTACAATTTTATTATAGTATTTAATTAAGATACAGCAATAACTAGTACTAAACCAGTTACTTCTAAAATTACTAATATTATTTTTATTAAGGTATACAACGCATTTAAATTTATTTTTTATATAAGAGACATGCTATTTTGAAATCCATAAAGATAATCTTAGTTTTGCTTGCATAGCTTTATAGAGCTCTTAAACCTAAGCAACTTTGCTATAGGCATCAAATTAGTAGAATAAAAAGTTAAAAAAATACAAGCAATTGTTATAAATAAAATTTGTTTTTTGCTCTCCTGAAAAGTAGACCTTTGTCCCTTACATTAATTTATATTTCCATAATCGATTAATGTTTACCTACGATACACGAAGCATGCAGCGGGCGAAGCAGGCGGGGACGGGCTCTAGTTTTCTGTTTTGCTCTCTACTAGTTATATTGTAATATTAGAAAAATAAAATGAATTCATATTCTATTAAAGTAATGTAAGAAACACGTAAATTATTACACACGCTGGCATATTAATGTAAGGGACATCATTGCCAAATACATAAATCATAAAGTAACGTAAGGCTGATCAGGTTTAGAAAAACGAAAACGTGGTTAGGGTAAAGGCCATATATAACTTTTTATGAGACATACCTTAAAACTAAAAATGACATTTTGTACAAGTGTATGATACGTCAAAATTTGTCGTTAAGATTTGTTTAGGACCTCTCAAAATGTGTACTGTAAGGGACAAAAAAATGATTTTTTTTCAAGATATCAACATTTCAAGTATACCATTCGATGGAGCGTAAAATTCCGAATCCAACGGTGTATATAACTCATTTTCGGTATATTGTCCCTTACATTAATTCATATTTCCGTGATCGATATTTGAATATTTGTGATGGTGATGTTTTTTCTATGTATTTGATACTTGAGTAAATTTAACAACACTTCGTTATTTTAAAGCAAACAGAAAGTGTTTTTAGTAAAAATTCCCACGTTGTAAGTATATTGTACTATGACTAACAACTAAAACCAAGAAAAACGAGCAAAAAATCAAACATAAATAGTAACAAGATTACTGTTGCGAATCATTATAATTGGTTCACTGTGACTAAAAAAAACGATTCTTTTATACTGAACTTATATTGAATGAGTTGACACAATTAACACAAAGTACGTAGCGGCGGCGAATTATATTGCGCGTACCCAAAAAAACTTCGGCAGTATAAAATGTAAGCGCACGTAATTTATGTCAACAAAAAAAACGCGGGAGAGCAAGACTACATGTCACTTTCGATTTTACTTAACTTTTGTTTCTCCGCCCTCTCCGGTTACCATAAATAAACTCGTAAATAGGACATCGTAAGTATGTACAGGGGGCTAATTGTCTAATTTAAAAATCTATCGCAATCGCTTTCATTTTGACAGTTGGATCTGACACATTGCTGCATTTCTTTGGTAAGTTTTTATTTGTGCCAAAAAGAAGCATCAATGTGTTTCATCCTGAAAGGGATTGCGATAGATTTTGAAATAAGACAGTAGAAAGGCAGGTTGCAGTCAATAATTTATGTACAGGAAAATATAAGAGGGAGTTAGTATAGGTAGTACTAAAAATTTATGAACAAAAATTATCCACTGCCTAGCCAAAAAGTTAAACCTTCACCATCACGAGACTATTACTAAATATTTGCCTTTGCCACATACGATCATTTTCGTTTTATTGCGCCGAATGGCCCGTGTGAATCTTCCAATCGACCTCGGGATGTGCCCACTTCAGACGGTTACGGCCATGCCACGCAATTGATGAGAAAAACGACAACCATTTGTGCTAATATAGAAACACGACTCGATAAACACTTTCTTACCTATAAATAGTAGTTACTGCCCGCGACTTCGTCCGCGTAAGATTCCACCTTCTCATGGTTATTTCGGAGATAAATCAGGGGCCGTACCGGCTAACTTTTCGAACTTCGGCGGGTCTGCCGAGCTTCAACTTATAACAGATAAATCGAAGTAAAGGAGTTTCGTATTTTACTATTCGCCGAAGTTATTTAGAAGATATCGTTCGTGTGACATCATGAATTGGGGTACAAAAATTAAAATCAAAAAAATCAAAATGAAACACCTGATTTTTTTTCGCGATTTCAGAGTTGGTCCCATAGTAAAAGTTGTTCAGTTTGATGGTCTCTATATACCATATTCGGCATTAGGGGTATTTTTGTAACATGTTGTATCAAAACTACCAGTTTTACGGAACAAATAAAATAAAAATGTCTAAGAACTTACTTATCTGTAACAACATGAATGAGTAACAACTATGTAAGTAAGTAATGCGTGTGTACGTATCACGTGCGCATAATTATATAGGATTACATTAACGACTTCTTAATCTACCCGCAATGGTGACACAGAATAAATATCATAAGATTTAATCAACAATTTTCTTGTTTCAGTGCATTTACGCCATTATTAATTAAAGTTGTTTTATTGTTTTGTAAATAAGCTAATCATTTGTCTGTTTTGTTTCAGGTAAGTTAATCTGCAACTACTTTAAGATTATTCGAAGATGGATGGAATATTTTATCAAATATTAACGGTTAAAGGTAATAAATAACTTATTAGTGGTAGTCTACTAAAACTACATAATAATATTCGAATGAGACGACAGTAACTAGGTATAGTTTTGATTGAAGATATGAACGAAATAATCATCTCAATAGATGGGAAAGACAAGAGAAACAATATGTTTTAACATGGATAGGATAAAATCAAATACTAACTAATTTAACTTTTATTTCTACAGTTAATTCTCAGTTAGTAATAATGGTTAAATTAGTTTGTGTTACTTATACAACGTGTTACAAAAAATCCCCCTAAAGCCGAATATGGTAGATAGGGTACCATGCATTTTTATGATAAACTGCATAGTGGCAACCCTAGACCTAATTGTGTTTTGCTTTTTCCCATTAATGGAATTGTGATTAGCGAAAACAATAGTCTATTTGCGTTTAGAGTTGTCACTTTGAAACCAAACAAATAAAAATCAAAATCTTAGATATTTTTACGATTTTAGCATTCACAATGCTATTTTTATACAATACTAAAATAATATACCTAAGTACTAGAAAGAAATCGACTCCTCAGATCATATTCTTGGACGGGAATATGGTACGAGGTTATTATGAAACAACCTGTATAACAAAAGTCTACATTGTATCAAGTAGTTACGGTTACTACGTTTTGGAATTCGATTTCGATTTCGATTGGTGTTGGTTTGGTTTGGTGCTGAGGTAAGTACACACGACAGCACGTCAGGTTATACAGTTAAACTGTGAAAATAGCTTTTATTACATCTCAGACTATACATATGTCAACATGTCAACATGTCAACATGTATAGTCTGAGGTGCCGTCGTGTGTACCTACACAATTTTACCGTGGTATGTATGTTGCGTCAGCGCAAATTATGTGAAATAGCACAAAGGATAATGATAAATTCAGCAGAAAATGAGAATAAGTTAATATCTTGAAATAGTTTATCGGAATCTTGTTCCCTTACCACCAGCTTTAATATAATTATTAAATTGAGATTTTTCGCATTCACAATGCTATTTTTATATTAAGATAAATAATATATTAGAAAAAATCGACTCACCCGTAGCACCTCCGACGAAAGTAAAACATTTTGATGTCCCTTCTACTCCTTATTATGTTTTATATAGTAATGTATCTGGTTTATGGTACAAAAATCAAGATAAAAACTCGTTTAATTAATACATTTTAAAATGACAATATTTTGGGTTTTGGAATTAGGTTATACAGTTCACCTTGTATTTTGCATTCATATCACTTTTCGTGCATAATAACAGTTCACTTTATGTTTAAGGAAAACCTTAATGAAAATCTTGTGGTTTTAGTACGTGGAGAGTTGCGGTTAGTTTAGTACTCAGAATATTTACATAGTGATTGAATTACACTATGGATATTTATGGCTAATACCTAGATAGTTGAAATTTGGACTTACGCGAATATACAAGGTGTTACAAAAGTACCCCTAATTCCGAATATGGTAGATAGGGACCATCAAACTGAACAACTTTTACTATGGGACCAACTCTGAAATCGCGAAAAAAAAATCAGCTGTTTCATACAAAAATTAATTACGAAAATATCAAAATGTATGAAACAGCTGATTATTTTTGCGATCCAATGCGAACGAACAAAGGGAGCAAGTAGTTAGGAGACCATCCACATTGAGATCCGCGAACCTGCAACATAGATTCGCGGAGCACGAGGTTCGCTAATCTAAGTGGGTACCCACCCTCATATGGCGTTTCAGAGGTCATGCTAGGGGCGCTGGTCGCATATCCAGGGGCCGTACCGGCTAACGCATCGAACTTCAGAAAGTCTGCCGAGCTTCAAATTAAAACAGATAAATCGAACCCCTATTGGACCAAAATGGCGAACCCCAATTCATGATGTCACACGATCATCGATATCTTCTAAATAACTTCGGCGAATAGTACAATACGAAACTCCTTACTTCGATTTATCTGTTTTAAGTTGAAGCTCGGCAGACCCGCCGAAGTTCGAAAAGTTAGCCGGTAGGGCCCCTGTCCACTTTCTTTATCGGCGGGAAATTCAACTGGACTGAACACCAAAGTTTCAGCACTTCGAGAAACTTGTAAAACTAATAAATCGTATGAATTTCTTAAAACAGTATATTTTGCAATTTCAAATAATGTAAATAATGTACTGTACCAACTGTACAAACAAGAAGTACTTCTGCGAATGACAGTTAGCATAAAGTAAAGTTTATTCAGTGACTAGCGGCCCGCCCCGGCTTCGCACGGGTACAATATAGTTACTAATTTGGTGAGTGTGACGTTATTAGACTAAACTACAGGATATCTATATGTAGTGTTGTCCACATAATTAAAGACGCCACTCGATTTTTATACAAACGAAGTAACTTTTAAGCATTGCTTCTCCGCCAGGGATTGACCGAGCGGTGATCTGGTGATGGCCATCCAGGGAGTGAATGGAGGAGATCCAGATTTCTATACACACCCAAGTGATCTGACCAGCATTTTAAGAGATGTAAGGATATGTTTAAAAATACCGCGAATATAGCATTAAAATGTATGAAAATCTTGCTACTGACAATTCTGATGCTTACATCTCTTAGAATGCTGACCAGATCAGTTGGGTGTGTATTACGATCTGAATCTTCTCCATTCACGCCCGGTCATCATCAGATCACAGCTAGTTCAATCCCTAGCGGAAAACCAAGACTTTAAAATTACCTCGTTTGTATGAAAATCGACTTGTGTCCTTAATTATGTGGCCACCACTATATGTATATGTGTATACGACGTACACAACATACGCAAGGGGTGTTATAAGTTTGACCTGTGTGTGTCTGTCTGTCTCTAAGGCAACCTAGCTCCCAAACTTATGGACCGATTTTGATGCAGTTTTTTGAGCATAGTTTAAAAGATCTAAGTGTACAGACGACGGAACTCCTAAACCATTTGATCCGATTATGATGAAACTTTGGTGAGTTGTTCTGCTTACGACCGAGAAGGTCCCTGGCTAAAAAAACGGAGCATTGCAATACGCATGCCGGGTACAGCTTCTAAATAAAAATATGTTGTGCATTATCAGGATTATCAACCTCGATCATCCAACACTTCTCTATAACATACAACGTTTTACAAAAATACTCCTAATACCGAATATGGTATATAGGGACATCAAATAACAACTTTTACTATGGGACCAACTCTGAAATAGCGAAATAAAAATCAGCTGTTTCATACAAAAATTAAATTAATCAATCAATATATTGATTTGCTTGAACATGGGTATAAACAATACAGCTGACTTAAAATTAACAAAGTACGCCATATCCTACCCTCGCGGGTGTGCAAATTATTGTCATGCAGAACACTTAAACAACATTGAAAATAGTTGCCAAAATTCTTTAACTTATTTAAGAAAAACAATAAACATGCCGCGCAACTGAGGTACATATAAATTAGGTGATTAATTTGTCCTAAATATTCGGGATAACGTTACATTAAATAATCATAAAAATGACATAAAAAGATAGTAGAGTAGTGCTCTAAATGTCAAAGAAATTAAAATGTCATGATTGTAAATAATTACAATAATAATTTTATTTGTCCTTGATATATTCGTCAATCGAGTAAATTATATGCTTTGTCAATTAGAAATTTATTTAATTGTTACTTAAAAATATTAGGATTCTCAAATTTCTTTAATATTGTGCGGTAATTTGTTATAAATATTAACACCCATTGTGAAGACACTTTTGGAGTACTAACTGGTCTTACATGCAGTGGATTGTAGCACATTTTTATAGCTTAAACTATTTAAAGTTTTGTAATTGGTAATGTTCTTTTTAACATATATAACTGACTCGCGGATATATAGCTAAGGGAGCGTCAGTATTTGGAGTTCTTTAAAATACGGTTTCCAAGAGTCTGTTTGTTTTAAGTGACACATTGCCCGTACACATTTTTTTTGAGCTTTGAAGGCTGTCTCCTTATCTGTGGAGTTTCCCCAAAATAAGACACCATACTTGATTGTGGATCCTACATAAGCATGATTATGCATTTAGAACGCTTCCCTGTTTGCAACTTTTCGCTTTTGAACATATTATGTGTTCTATATGCGGTTTCCAATTTAAACTGGCGTCGATATAGATACCCAAGAATTTAGTGCATTGAATCTGTTTTATAGAATTATTGTCATGGTTAATATTTAATGTATCGAAATTACTATTTTTAAAATCGAAAATTTCTAAATGTATGAAACAGCTGATTTTTTTTCGCGATTTGAGAGTTAGTCCCAATAGTAAAAGTTGTTCAGTTTGATAGTCCATATATACCATATTCGGCATTAGGGGTATTTTTGTAACATGTTGAATACCTACCACATTTCTTGTCATGTTATCCGGTTGCAAAATAAAAAGGCTATCCGGCAAGCTGACTCTCGAGCTGGCGACATTAGAGCTGGCCATGGGTGAAACAATCAATGCGCAGTTCTACACCAGCCGCTCTTAAACTTTGTCCCTGTGCTTTATTAATTGTCATAGCATATAAGCAACTTGACCGTATATTGTATACTTTTAAAATTAATCTGATAATCAGATGGAATAATTTTGCACCTTATTACAACGTATTAAGAAAAAAATGTCAGCACTACCAACATAACGCCATAGGTACTATTCAATGAAAAATGCATTCTACCTACTCTCAGGGGAAATGACCAAAGAGAATATAATACTACGTTGAGATGTCAAATGATATACATTAAATCCTCCAACGCACACACGCACACTGTTTTGATAGATATGATTGAATTTTAACTTTGTATACTGATAATAAAGTGCAAATTGACTTTTTGACATTAGGAACATACCTACATTGTTTAAACAACCGTGAGTGCTTGTAATTTAATATGAACTTTATACAATTATAATAAAGCTCAAATTGACTCTACGTTTTAGTTAGAAAACGTTTGTATGGGAAAGAGAAAAGGGCTGTTTTAAAGGTTTTTCCGGCAGTTATTCGATTTTTTCTCGCCGTAAAAACCATCCTTGAACTTCAACGAATATTTAAAAAAAAGAATTGGCCAAATTGGTCCAGGCGTTGTGGAGTTATGCGCTTAGCAACACATTTTGCGATTCATTTTTATATTATAGATATTCGTCCGTACTGGTTGTTAAACTGAAGTAAACTTTACGTTTTATTCATAGTCATACATTTTTTTACGTACGAACCTTTTTTTTATTCAAAAAAACTTAATAATTAAGCACTTTTGAATCGTCTATATTTTCCTGCCACCCGTTCCAGACTTTTTTAACTGACAAGAAGAACAGGCGCAAGAAACTTATCAGCTTTAACAGAAATAAGTAGCGATATTTACAAACTTCAATATAACGTTACCAAATACAGTACAACAGGATTATTAACAACAAAGTACTTATCGATAGAAAAGTCGAACGCCTAAAAAGTATTTTGTATTTTTGTTTCGTATTAAGAATTGAGTTTGAACGAAGAAGACAAAACAAATTTTAACTAAACTATCTGTGTATTAAGCGTTTGAATTTTTTATCGATAACACGGTTTGTCTAAGTTTTAAAGATATCAAATACTTATTACGAAATACTTGGTCATGATTATTATGTTTCACGCAGCATGTCAATGTCTATTCCTACTTTTGATAAGAGATTTCGACAAGAAACTTTGATAAAAATACTCTTTTGTGTTTTCTCTTTTCCATAGCAATTTTAATGTAGGTAAGTACTTAATGCTTATTATGTGAGCTTATTTGAATACAGAATTTCATTATTTATTCAATGTTTGCGGAAAATTTTGATAGAGCAACATTGAATACTAAATTAAGGCTAATGCACTGAAACAGAAACTACTTAAACTTACAATTAAAAGTTATTTCATTAGAATGTATAAACAAGGTGTTACAAAAGTACCCCTAATGCCGAATATGGTAGATAGGGACCATCAAACTGAACAACTTTTACTATGGGACCAACTCTGAAATCCCGAAAAAAAAAAAGCTGTTTCATACAAAAAATAAAATCGAATATATCAAAATGTATGAAACAGCTGATTTTTTTTCGCGATTTCAGAGTTGGTCCCATAGTAAAAGTTGTTCAGTTTGATGGTCCCTATCTACCATATTCGGCATTAGGGGTACTTTTGTAACACCTTGTATAATACTAAATAATATACTAGAAAATAAACTCCTCCTTTTCGACTTTTGAAGTCGGTTAAAAATTCGAGTCGCACCAGATCATATTCTCGGACGGAAATCGACAGTGACTCGGTAGCTCAGTTGTAAGAGCATTGGACCGGATTTCCAAAGAGGTTCCCGTCCGAGAATATGATCTGGTGCGAATCGAATGTTTTCTAATATATTATTTAGTATTCTATAAAAATAGCATTGTGAATGCTAAAATCTCAAATTTAGAATGAATATTTTCTAGTCAGTTTTATGGCAAACCAATTTGTTTTCGCCTAGTAACAAACTACAAAATATACAGTAGACCCTTGAAACATAATACATTTTAGTAAGGTACATTCATCTAAATTACGAATACCTATAGTGTCAGAACCAAATCTCTATATTGTACTATTCAAACCAATCAGCCCGCGTCGGAGAGCATTCTGTCTCCGCCAGAGGAAAATAAACCGTCTACACAGGTAGCTTATTCCATATTTGCATGAACATTTACAGGCAGTTGATCGATCGGTGCCGCCCGAAATGAAATTTAACTACTGTACAGACGCTTTAATTTCCTTTGGCAAGGGTAAAATACGCTCCGATGCCCGCCGATTGGTGTGAATCGTACATAAAAATCGCATGTTTATTTACACTGGCCTTTAAAACTTAGTACCACAATACTAAATAATATACTAGAAAAAATAGGACTCGCACCAGATCAAGTTCTCGGACGGGAATCGAACCCGCGACCTTTGGATATCCGGTCCAATGCTCTGACCGCTGAGCTACCGAGTCACTAGTGAGAACGTCGAATTTCTTCTAGTATATCAACTCTTACGCTGCAAGCCAGCGCCATCTCACCAATGTAGAAGGAATTACCTCGACATTCAACTGAACATCTTTCCAGATATTTTTAAACAGTTGATTAAGATGAGAAAGCTATATAACTTTTTCAATTTTGAGATTTAAGCATTCACAATGCTATTTTTATATAATAGTAGTACCACACTTTTAGAATTGCAATTCTCTTAAATAACAGAAGTTAGAGTTTTAAGAAAAAAAGGTTATTTTTTCAAAAAGGTTATCGATTGTGAATAAGTTATTATTAAAAAAAATCTTTTTTAGTCCTTTTTTCGAGAATATATCTTGTGTATTTTAAAAGTTATTACAATTTTGAAAGTGTGGTAGGTACTAAGTTTTGAAGGCCAGTGTATTAGCAACAAGATTTCATTTTCAAGTCCAACTTAGACGTGGAAACTGAAGATGGACTCTCGATAGAAGTGCTGTCGATATTATCTGTATCATTCACGTGGCGATAAAATGTGTCGAGATTTTTGAGATTGTTCTAGAGAACACATAGTATCTATATAAGTACCTAAGTACTTTTATTCGGAGTTAATGCCATTACTAACAAGTACGTATGAGCTACCTATATTACTTACTTTTTGACATTGATTTACTTCGTAGGCATACCTATACTTAATGTTATTTTTAGTATCTACAACATAGAAAAAGTTATAACTCAAAAGAATAAATTTATTTGCAGGGACTGAAAGGGGGTCTTAAAAATTCGAAGTGTGGCTACTATTAGGGCATGCCCATATGCCCCGCTCTTTCCCCATATACTAGGGCATATGGGGAAAGAGCGCTGCTTGACATTCTCAAATATTTTTTTAATTTTTTTAGGCCGCATAGTTTTCGACTTTTGATGAAAAATGTTAAAAAAATACCGTTCCCCCTTTTCTCCGAAGTTTGCATAGAGAAAAATCAGAAATTATTTTATGTGATAGAAATTTATGTAAAGATTACAGGAAAAATGAAAACGATGTCCCTAAGTAGTAAACTTTTTCAGAATTATGATGGAAAGGACGGAACCCTCGGTGCGCGAGTCCGACTCGCTCTCGACCGTTTTTTATGCGGGGAGCGGCTTAACATTAAAAGTGCCCATAAATTTATCAATAATATTATAAATTTATGTGACCCCAGCATTACAAATCAAATATAAACGGAACGGTATTCATTTCATATCGGTAAATAATTAGGCCAATCCAAGCCTGAATTAGCTACGATAGTGATGGAAATATAGAAAATGTAGACTAGAGTAATCTAGACGGTATGGTTGGAAAGCGCATTAATTCGTTTTATTGTTCACTGTTAAATGATACAACATATCTAGACAGACTCTTATCGGGCATCGGTATGTCAATCAATATGTTGGTTTTCCTAAGTATTTCCGCGCACTTGACACTATTTTGATTTACGTTGAAGGTTTTACTTGTGATCTTTTGAGTTACCGAAACGGTAAAAATCCTTTTAACTTACGCAAATGCCTACGTGGACCAGGGTCTTAAGGCCCCTATATACCTCAAGTGGCGCCCTCATTTCAATTAAATTTATTGCTCGCTAATTACATAATGTATCGAAAATTCACATATACAGATTGAAGCTAAGTGGCCACTTTTAACACTTTTGCGAACTACTACTACAACGAACAAAATTTAACTGAGGTCATTGTTTGTAAATAAACTATAGAACATTAGCTTCAATCTGTACATGTGAATTTTCGATACATTATGTACTTAGCGAGCAATAAATTTAATTAAAATGAGGGCGCCACTTGAGGTATATAGGGGCCTTAAAAGGCAGGATTAATTAGATCACAGAATACATTATAAAGGATCATTCACACAGCTCCGGCGCGGCAACGGCGCGCCACCGGCGAGTCAACGGCAAAAATATAGTTACATACAAGTTGTACTACACTGTTCACACACATCAGTCACCTCGCCGGCATGTCACCGGCAAATCAAACGCGTATTGCTACGGCATGCCGGGCCGTCGCCGGGCCGTCGCCGGGCCGTCGCCGTGCCGTCGCCGTGCCGGACGGCACGTCGCCGGCGCCTCACCGGCATGGCTAGCAGGGTTGGCAGATAAGGGGATTTTTTCGAAATTTTGGGAACATTTTTAATTATTGGAGAAAAAAATAAACTTATTTTCATACAAAACGTATCTTTCATACAAAACGTTATCTAACGAAATAAAAACAAGCTTATTTGGGTAAATTTTTAATCTTCTCTTCATACAAATTGATAGAGAATGTCAGAAGATAATTTCCGTTTCATATAATTTGTCAAATCCAAAATAAATAAAAGTGAAGGTAGGAAAACACTATCACAGAATACATAATAGTACAAGTACATTGTCTAATGATAATTCTAGTGAAAATTCTAAAAAATAGTATCTTTACTTGAACTTAATTGAAATATAATAATACGGCGACGGCCCGGCGACGGCACGGCACCGGCACGTCCGGCGCCTCACCGGCATGACTAGCAGGGTTGGTAGATAGGAGGATTTTAACGAAATTTAGATTTTTTTTATTATTGGAGAAAAATTAATCTTATTTTCATACAAAACGTATCTTTCATTCAAAACGTTATCTAATGAAATAAAAACAATCGTACTTGGGTAAATTTTAAATCTTCTCCTCATACAAAGTGATAGAGAATGTCAGAAGATAATTTAATATAATTTGTCGAATTCAAAGTAAATAAAAGTGAAGGTAGTAAAACATTATTACAGAATAATAATAGTACAAGTACATTGTCTAATGACACTTATAGTGAAAATTTAAAAAAATAGTATCTTTACTTGAACTTAGTGGAAAAGGTGGATAAAGTCTAATAAAGTTACCAAAATATTACCAAAAGCAATATAAAGCATGTTTTTAAAAGATGAAATAAATAAATAATACTTTATTTTCATACTACAATGTACTTTTTTTCTCTACCGATTATAGCAACCAATACTTTATTAAAACAAAAAAGTGGCAACCCTGTTTGCCGGACGTGCCGTCGCCGCGCCGGTGACGTGCCGGCCGGCACGGCGACGGCCCGGCGACGGCACGGCACCGGCACGTCCGGCGCCTCACCGGCTTGACTAGCAGGGTTGGTAGATAGGAGGATTTTAACAAAATTTAGGTTTTTTTCTATTATTGGAGATAAAATAATCTTATTTTCATTCAAAACGTATCTTTCATACAAAACGTTATCTAATGAAATAAAAACAATCGTATTTCGGTAAATTTTAAATCTTCTCCTCATACAAAGTGATAGAGAATGTGAGAAGATAATTTAATATAATTTGTCGAATTCAAAGTAAATAAAAGTGAAGGTAGTAAAACACTATCACAGAATACATAATAGTACAAGTACATTGTCTAATGATAATTCTAATGAAAATTTTAAAAAATAGTATCTTTACTTGAACTTAGTGGAAAAGGTGGATTAAGTCTAATAAAGTTACCAAAATATTACCAAAAGCAGTATAAAGCATGTTTTTGAAAGTTGAAATATAATAATACTTTATTTTCATACTACAATGTACTTTTTCTCTACCGATTATAGCAACCAATACTTTATTAAAACAAAAAAGTGGCAACCCTGTTTGCCGGCCGGCACGGCGACGGCCCGGCGACGGCACGGCACCGGCACGTCCGGCGCCTCACCGGCATGACTAGCAGGGTTGGTAGATAGGAGGATTTTAACGAAATTTAGGTTTTTTTTTTATTATTGGAGATAAAATAATCTTATTTTCATACAAAACGTATCTTTCATACAAAACGTTATCTAACGAAATAAAAACAATAGTATTTGGGGAAATTTTAAATCTTCTCTTCATACAAATTAGAAAAATTAAATAGAGAATGTGAGAAGATAATTTAAAGTGAGGGTAGTAAAACGTTATCACAGAATACCTAAAAATAGGTGCAAGTGATTTTCGACCTTATGGACGTATGAAAATTCGGTTGTTTTTTCCCATAATATTCTCGTTTACTAACTTTGCTGTTTCATAAAAACTGTGATTTTGATTAATGTCAATAAGGCCGAAAATCGCTTGTACGGTCAGAATACATTTGTCTACTGATCTCTAGTAAAAAACGGGTGCAAGCGATTTTCAACCTTAATGACATTTATCAAATTAACTGTTTTTAGAGAAACCTCAAACTTAGTGAATGAGATTATAGGAAAAAAACATCCGCATTCCAAACGCCACTAAGGTCGAAAATCGCTTGCACCACTATTTTTACGTATTCTGTGATAATGTTTTCTTACCTTCTTTTTTATTTACTTTGGATTCATTTCATTCAGTTCTTCCGTGACCATGGCGCATGCAACTGCGCCGAAATATCGGTGTCTCAAAAATAAACAGGTACATGGTGTAAATCCCGATATAGTTTATTCTAATAATGTCAATAACCATGGAAATTTAAAACATTATATTTTTTTCTACCTATTATAGCAACCAATACTTTATTAAAACAAAAAAGTGGCAACCCTGCTTGTCATGCCGTTGAGGCGCCGGCGAGTCGCCGGTGATCTGAAATGCTTGTTCACACACGTCTGTGAAGTTGCCGGACGTGCCGGTGCCGTGCCGGCGCCGCGCCGGAGCTGTGGGAATGATCCTTAATAGTGGTAAGATGAAAGATTTCTGTAATATAAATCCTTTGAAAACCCTAAAATGCTGACATACTTTTACGAAACATCTGCAATTTATTACATACTGAAATCATGATCTTTTCTATAAATTTATGTCACTTTCATAATTCATTTAATATAATTAATGATTTGGGAAATGAAAAGTAGTTTGAACAATATATGTAACATACAATCTTGACTTCTTAAAACTCCAGTTCCAAGGAAGAAAGTGCAGGAAAAAGCAGTGCAGTCAGTCTTCGCATGGTTGCATCTAGAGTTAATCACATATCATCAAAGATTATGCTTACACAGTAACCCAACCCCAAACTATTCTCGGACAATAACTAATTTAGTGTTTTTCTATTTTTTTGTTATTTATTACCAGAAACAAAGTAATACATTTTACAAAAAAGTACTATTTTAACCTCTAGAGTTTGAGTATATCAAACATTTTGAAAAAATAGCAACTTGAATTCGCATTAATCAAAATATTTGACTTGTTACTTTTATGACTGCTCACGCTTGACCAAAGAAAACTTAGTTTACATTAATTTGTAATAATAATGTATTTAATTTAAAGTATGTTACTTCAATCATAATATTTTTTAGATAATAGTAGTATAGTAAAGGCATAACTTCAGAATGCAAGGAATGCTGAATAAGAGAGCAATTATTCTTTTAACAGTTTATTACAAATTGCGCAAATTATATTAAAAAATTTCAATGTTTTACATTTCCAGTACAACAAGGGTAGGTATGTCAATTCAATGCTCTGTATATCGTTCTTCTTTTGTTTAAGAAAATTAAAACTATTCGTATGAATGCAAAGAGGTTTTATATCTCTTTGCAATGAGGTTTGTACATTTTATAAAAAAGACTTAATACAAAATCTATTAGACGTATACAATCATACCAAAGCAATGAAATATTATTTATTAACACTCACGTAAATTATAATTAATACTAAATAGGCTTACTTAATATAATATAGGCTAACAATAGATAGGTAGATAATCAACGAGTTGCTTTAGGCGGTCCTCAACTTTGAGATGCCGATGTTTTCCATAATCTTATTTGATATGGATATGACTTATCTTGATATTTTCAACGTTAAAATTAGAATTTCATTTCAAGTGAGTAAAATCTTGAAAAAATGCTACAGATTTATTTCTCAAATCAAAGTAATTTTTCTTCTGTTAGTGCAAGAAGTTTTTGCAATAAGGAAAAACTGAGTTTTGTCGTTTTGCCTTAATTAATCTTAGAGTATAGCAAGACCTTGGCTTGAATGACTTTAATATTATGAACTATCTTTACACTGGATTAGCTGCCGTCTCATTTAATTTAAATTCTAGTCCTTAATCGACACAACTTGTCCAAACAACGTGTTTTAGTTTAAAAAATGTTTTTCTATGAAAATGTGACACAACACGCTTTCCTGATGAAAATGGCCATGGTCACCGTAACCTATTTAAGTTTTCGAATCCATTTTTCCCCATAAAATTCCGTCAGTAAATTATAATACTGCTATTTCGTCGTTCGTCGTAAATGCCAATGATTTTAGTCAATGTTGCAATTCTAATATTTGGAGTGAAGTTCTAATATTTGGAGTGAAGTTTTAATATTTGGAGTGTCCTGTATTTGTATTTAAGAAGGAAAGCACAGGCGCATATGACGCCAACCGTTCTAGTGGGAAAATAATTAGGAGACTTTATACATAGTTGGTTCTTCCACGAAAAATGCCGATGTAAGTAAGTAAACATTTAAGTTAGAGGAGATTAGTCGAAACTAATATTCAACATTTGTTTAATCCGAAATACGATACCGGATTATACAGATTGATGGTAACATATACAATTAAAAGTACGATCGGCAACGCACGTGCTTTACATTGCAGAAAAATTTTTGTGCGCGCGTATCGCCCCTGCACGAACTAAACGTATGCCAGTGATGGCGCGGAGTGCAAGCGATTTTAAACTTAAGTGGTAAAGCGGAAGTGTTGTCGATGAAACCAGAATTTCTATAACTCATTATTTAAGTATTATGCGGTAAGCTATTATTATGTAAACTTACTCACTTGAATTTTTTCTAAGGCGAAGAAGTAATAATAATAAAATTGTAGAAGATAAAAAAACAAGTTTTATTATGCCCATACGATATCGTTAGCCGGTATAATCCAGAGAACTATGAGGAAAACGGATTTCCCTCCAGACCATCAGCTGACCACCAAATCCCACCACCGGTGGTCAGTTTCCTCCGTCGTGAAGAAAATGTTGCTTCATTACCATTGGCCCTATCATGAGTTGATGCAAACTGTTTACGTGATACAAACTATCGTTTTCTCTCTTTCACATGCATTGATTGTGAGCAGTATATCCGATAGTTTACGGTAGCGTTAACAGTTTGCATCAACTCATGATAAGGCCACAGTTGGCATAGAAAAAAATTGTTTCACTTTTGACATTGCATTTTGTTGACAATAACTATCTTTCCAGGACCAGGAGTTATTATTATATGATGCAATGATAAAGTACTTAAGTAGGTACCGTCACGTCTATAAATACGTATACAGCTTAAAACTATGTCACTCTAAGAGCTATTACTTTTTTAACAGAAATCAATGACAAATGACAGCTACAACAAAGTGACAAAGTTCTAAACTGTATACATATTTATAGACGTGACTGTACCTCTTCAACCGAAAAGTCTGCCTATTGTTTTGCTAAGGTGTTCCTAAAGAACTATTGTATATCGCGTGTTGAGAATGTTGAGATCGCGTGATACAGGATAGATTTTGACTAATAAATGAGAGCCAGTGGCATACTGTGATGAGCACGGGAATGTCCGATAAGAAATTAGCACTCATTATAATTAGGTACCTATGTCTGGAGTTATACAATGTGTTACAAAAATACCCCTAATGCCGAATGTGGTAGATAGGGACCATCAAACTGAACAACTTTTACTATGGGATCAACTTTGAAATCGCGAAAAATAAATCAGCTGTTTCATACAAAAATTAATTACGAAAATATCAAAATTTATGAAACAGCTGATTTTTTTTTCGCGATTTCAGAGTTGGTTCCATAGTAGAAGTTGATCAGTTTGATGGTCCCTATATACCATATTCGGCATTAGGGGTATTTTTGTAACACGTTGTATACTAGTATTAATTAAGTGATGCGTGAGCGTGAGAGATATATCACGCTTAAACGGCTAGACGAATTTGGATGAAAAGTTGGTAGAAATATTAGCAGTGCCGGCGTTAGGGGGGGGCGCGATAGGGCGACGGCCCAGGGCGCCAAATTTGGGGGGGCGATTAGTGGAGGTGGGATACTTCCCCCACCAAACTAGAACGCGTGGTGGATTTCTTTAAGTGGGCGCCAAAATATTCTTGCCCAGGGTGTCAGTCCCTCTAACGCCGGCACTGAATATTAGGACTTGGATTAACGTAATAGGCTACTTTTTATCTTGTTGAAAAGGTTCAGTAGGGTCTACAAGGATGAAGTCGCAGTAAAAAAATCGACTTTCCTTACAAATTTCCGAACAGCTGATCGAGTTTTGTATGAAAAGTCGATTTATTTACTGTTGCCGGAAAAGTCGTAGAACTTAATGTTGTTGTTTTGTTTATGATGTGAGTTTATCTACTCCTGCGAGGTTGTTAGTGTTTTACATATAACCCTATATAGAATAATCCGAAATAAATCGCAATCCTGAATCCATGCTCAAATCGGACAATGTCAAGGTATCACAGTAAACAATCGATCAACTTATTCATTCATAGCGGTACCGTTTCGTCCTAGAATGTGTGGAGTCGCCATTGTTACAAAATAAGTACCGTATAATCGCCGCGTTTAGCCGTAGAGAGGACAAAAATGACGAATGTTTGCTAGACAAAAATTTTAGTTTGAGGTCACTTGTAAATACAGTAGGTTTACTTAGGTGCTTTGCAATTTTAAAAGCCACAATTTTTCGGTTATAAAATATTTAATTGATTTTTTTATACTAGAAAAAATACGACTCGCACCAGATCATATTCTGGAACGGGAATCGAACCCCGACTTTTGAATCACTGAGCTACCGAGTCATTAGTGGCATCATAAAATTTCATCTAGTATATCCCACTCTTACGCTGCTGATTTTATTATGTCGGCATATTCCATAAAAGGTATAAGGTTAACTTAAATGATTCGGAATCGAGACGTATTTAAAACGCTACATCTGATATAAAAAGCATAAAAATTATAGATATTAATTATTTAATAAAAACTAAAGGAGCATCGTCGCATAACTTAGCTTATTCTTATTCAATGGCAAAAAATAAAAATAAAAATTCTTCAAAGAAACCAAACCAAATCTAATTTAGAACACCTAACATTAAATCCTCTAAAAATATTGGGTTATACTCGGAACAATGCTAGGGATTTTAGTAAGTATAGGCTCTCAAAATATTGTTGGACTTTTCTCGCGTATTTTGCAATAAAATCTATTTTTATTATGAATAAAAATGACTATATGTACCTCGTATTACCCCGGCTCCACACGATGGCCAATGCATTGTTCGTTGATGCTTTTGAAAGAAACTCTTTGAAGTACGTGTTATAAAACCGCGATGAATTTGCCAACGTGTCGAGCTGGCGTTATGCAGTGACAATCTGTTTCGTCGCATACGCAACGCAAATCTGTGCGACCCGACACGGTAACGAGCCAGCACTCCTTTGTTTCTTGGCATTCATGTCACTACCTACTTAAATGACATACATGTATGTCGGTGTCAATAACACAAGCCAGCTTAGATTAACAAGCCACCACTAAAAATGATATTCGTCAAGCGTCAAACGACATTTTTTTTTACTTATCTGTCCCCTAACAACCTAAAATGATAGTACCCTACAAAGAGCACTGTCAAAATTGAGGCAAAAAATACTAAGATAAAATGGCTTAGTTTTAAGATTTTTATCCTTCATGCGTTACCTAATCGTATCTATAAGAACAAAATAGTTTCAATTTCCCTACCTTTAAGGGATTAGTACTATTTTATTGGATTTTAGTTACGATTACTGCTTTCCAAAAACTTACCAAAGATTTAGTCCTTGGGAAAAGTCCTGCCTGTTTCGTTTTTAGGGTTCCGTACCAAAATGGTAAAAAGGAACCCTTATGGTGCGACTCAGTCTGTCTGTCTGTCACAGTTCACAGCTGGATATCTCGAGAACTACAATGCTATCGACTTGTTTGGAATAGTTTTAGATGACGTTTACCCAACTATTTTTTTTAGAAAGATTTCATACATTTATTTATTTATTGTGTTAACCGTCTGTAAGAAAGTAATAAACCGGACAAGTGCGAGTCGGACTCGCCCACCGAGGGTTCCGTACATTACCTTTTAGGTACTTTAATAAAGACTATATTTTTTATGATTTGATTACGAATGTATAGTTTCAGATTTTTCCCTGTACTTGTAGTATACGACGATATTACTTGCCTTTCATAGTTCTAGGTCAACGGAACGTTTTCATTCATTCTTCTTGTCAGCTAAAAAAGTCTCGAAGGGTAAAATATAGACAATTCAAAAGCACTTAATATCTAAGTTTATTTGAATAAAGAATTTTTCATTTCATTTCATTTCAGTACCTACGCTATAAATTTTGATTCCCTTGAAAGTGTCAAAATATACGTTTTACGCGGCATAAACGGCCGCATAAAATGCATATTTAGAATGTTAGAATCATACTGTCCCTTGGACTGTAGACCTTAATTGAATGAATTAATCTTAGTACGTAATTTTGCTTTTTTATTCCGACTGGCCAGTTCTATTGTAGAACAAAACGCAAGGTGACTCATCCCTCAAATCATACATAACTTTTGACAGCATTTTGCGAAATTCGACTGTACCACTTTATAAATACGAGTGTTTTATTGTCGCCAGCGCCACTGGTAGGTGTGGGCAGATAAATGTAGCAAAATACTTGTTTCCGTTTCCGGTACATATATGTGCACAAGACGATTTGCTGACAATAGATAATAGACATAATACTACCACAGGGTTATAGGCGTGTGTAGTGTTGATTCAGGCAGGGCAGTATCCTGTTAATCTTAGGGCCTGTTTCACAATGTAAAAGTAAGTTCTGAGTAGCTTACTCAGACCCATCTTTCCCACTGGGCACTCTGGGCACGTGCCCAGGGCCCCGCGCTCGATAGGGGCCCGCTAGTTCCAGCCAGATCGCTAAACGATAACGGATGCTTATTACCAAAAAACATATAAAACATATTTAGGTATTTCGAAAACTTAAACAATAATTACTGACTACAAATACTACTTGCTCACTAGCTTAAGTCAAGATCATAGGGGCCCCCTTATCTTAATGTGCCCAGGGCCTCAAATAGGTTAAAGACGGCCTTGAGCTTACTTGACAAATGATTTGACAGTTGTGATATGAAAAATATGTCAAATCGTCTGTCAAGTACTCAGAACTTACTTTAATACTGTGAATTAGGGTCTTAATCTTACACCCGTATTCAAGACTCAAACGACCCTTGCCTATGCGTTGAATAGAGCTTTGTGATTGGTTCGTTTATTTTACGTATAACGGTTGATTGGTACTTGGGACGCTGTGCGTCCGCGGGCACTGTGAGACCTCATAGTAATGTTTGTGAATACGGGTGTTAATGTTGTTAAGGCTGGACCTACAGGTTTAATTTTTTTCATTTGCTGTTGAACCCGGGACCTCTTACGTGGTAGACCGGCATGTTGACCACAGCACCAAACAAGTCGTCAAAGTAGTTTTGAATATACGTATTCGAGTACATAAATATGCAAATTGTGTTTCTGAAAGCTTTTAGTTTATTTAAATTGAGTGAGGACTGTTCCGTGGACGTATTTACCTTCACTGGTATTTTTACATCTTTCTAAGTCCTATTAACTAAAAGATAAGGCTACGAGTATTACAGATCAAAGATTTTTTTTTATTATCAATAGATGTTCTGGCTATACATATACCAACCGACAGCCATTTAATCCCGTATTGACACAGAGTAAATACTATTGATCAAATACAACACATTGAGCAACAATAGTGACATACAAAACTGGGTCGATCGCCATTCGCCATTCAATGTAAGTACCAGTACGATGACTTTTTAACCGACTTCAAAAAAAAGGAGGAGGTTATCAAGTCGTCGGTTTATTTTATAGTCTATTTCAGAGAAAAAAAATCAGAAAATATTCATATTCATAAGCAATTTGTAAAGGTTTCCTTAAATCCTTTCTATTTTATCCCCTCTTTTGTTAATCTCGTCCAGGTTTTCCCAGCTTTAGTGGTGCCTCCTCTCGACCACCCCATCTGGTCAGCACACCTGAGTGGGTAACCTTATGGGGAGTTCGGGAGAAGGCTCTCTCCCTCTCCCCCCGGCTCCCGCGCCGAGTCTACTATTTAGGCTCAACGGGGGCGCCGGGGGCGGCGAGAGACAGCCCAGGGGCTCTATCGGCTAAAAACATTGAAGTTCATGTTAACTGTGTTTTGACAGATGTATGTGATACATTGCTACTTTGTTTTGGCACAAATAAAACTTACCAAAGAAAAGTAGCAATGTATTACATATATCTGTCAAAAAACAGTTAACATGAACTTCAATGTTTTTAGCCGATACCGCCGCAGGAGTGGCTTCCTGCGCTGTCTGAGTCCAACATACCGTTTGGAATACCTAAAGAATGTATTTGCCCTCACTCTAATAAAAAAAAGGTTTTCCCAGCTTATCCTCTCTTTCTCTCTCAGTCACTAGCTATGTGATGTCATTAAACATATGTTTCAATTCAATAATACTTGTACAACGGCTTACCTTCACGATTATTGCAACCCTCGCTGGTAAGGTTATTTATTTATGTTGATGGCATTAAAATAGCTCGATAGCAAAAGAAATAATACGATATATTTTTGTATTCAAATAATATATATTCAGTAAGAGAATGTTAAAACCTCATGCATGACGCAGCTGTATCATGAATAAATAAAGAAAGAAAACAAAATGAAGTATGCAGAACAAACAATAGGTCATCGCGCAAACGGTTAGTATAGTGAGTCAATCCTGGGTGATGTGATGAATTTTCAGACAATGTTCATAATTTTACTAAAGTCGGCATTTTCTTCTATTTTATACCTACTTCAAAAAGAAGGAGGTTATCAAGATACAGAGATCTGGCAAGTAGTTTTTGGGTATGATTTTATCAATTACCTAATAAATGCATTTTCAAGCATTTTAGCCTAAGCAAAACTAGTTTCGCAAGCAAGCGGACAAGCTGATTGGTGAATTTTCATAGCCCGCCAATTTGACTCCGCCCCTACTTGGGAATTTTTCTATTAATTAAGTGACACATCTATTATTTTGATGACTGAACGATTTATAGGGTGATAGATTTACTATTTTAGGTACAAATATATTATTGCTGCCAAGGACTTACTTTTTAGAGGACAGATCTTATATTTAGGCTATAGAAAAAAGTGATCAAACTATAATTTAAGAGACATATTTACATTAATACGGTGATTTATACTTAGAGACAGTTTTGATAAATATGATGACTAATATATTTCTTGGGGATAGATATTATAATTAGGGTATTGCAGATTAGTGACACATCTAAACTTAGGTGACAGAAAATATTGTTCCCGTAGTGGAAAATAACAATTATTTAGCTTATATACCATCGCACGAGTTTTACGGATTTTCAGGCATAACTTTTTTGTTTATGAACCGATTTCAATGATTCTTTCTTTCTTTGAAAGGGGTCACATTTTTAAAATTAACCCTCCTGTACCCCTACTCAAATGGCCAACATTCTATCCGTTTGAACGCTAACTAGATTTTTTAAACATAAGCATAATAGACGATTAAATCACATGTCGCAAACTAAAATGTATAGTATGGAATTTTTACAAGCTTACGGCACGTAATTTTATAGTTACCCTACTTGTGCTTATTTTAAAATTTTAATAAGTAGTTAGCATAGCGTTCAATCGAATAGAAAGTTGGCCATTTGTGTAGGGTGGCTGATATATTTCTTCATCGTAAATCGTATACTTGACTTATTATTATTTTGTGTCAATTAAATTTCATTTTATGGATTCCTTTAAGAAATAGTCCTTATAAGAGTGAACACTCAGCCTACAATGAAGTGGATTTTGGTCTAAACTTGAGTAAAGTATAAGTAAGATAGGTAATTTTTAGACACGGCTCTTATATGTATTATACAACGTGTTACAAAACTACCCCTAATGCCGTATTCGGCATTCGGTAGATAGGGACCATCAAACTGAACAACTTTTACTATTGGACCAACTTTGAAATCGCGAAAAATAAAATCTGCTGTTTCATACAAAAAATAATTGCGAAAATATCAAAATGTATGAAACAGCCGATTATTTTTTCGCGAGTTCAGAGTTGGTCCCATAGTAAAAGTTATTTAGTTTGATGGTCCCTATTTGTCATTAGGGGTTATTTTGTAACATGTTGTATAATATACCTACGATGGAATATTATACAAATAGCTTTCCCAACATGAAATTGAAAAATTTATCGATTTTCATTTACCAATCTGTTTGTTACAACTACCGCCCTCTTGGAAAATCGATAGGAAAATCTTTGTATACACGAGTTTCGTAGATTTAGTTTATGTTGTATCGCATTCATTAGTTATGTAGATTCGCACTAGATGTCGCTGTAAGATGACATTCATTTGGTTTATATAATCGTACCTAGATGGCGTTATCAGTTGCAGTGAAAAGGAAAATAGAGATTTTCGTAGAGCTGGAGCGGTGTTGTGTGTCATTGTGTGTGTTGAAAGATAATGGATTTTGGACGGGTCATATTTTTTCACGGTCATCGTAGTTTCAATAAGGGTATTCATGTTTATTTGAAGTCTTATTATTGACTTTGCACGTGATGATGGTAAACATATTTAATGGTATAAGAAGTTGAAAAAAATAAAATCATGAAAATTTAATGTTTTAATTGATATTAAGGGAAAATGTTAAACGTATCAATGAAATAAAATAAACGATGCGTCAACTTAACAGTTACCTAGATAGATACATATTTTTTTATAAATGCAAGGCAATAAAACGGTATTTTTATTAATGCTAGTCGCTAGAGACCATAAAATTGTTACGTATCTAAAGAGATTATATAAGTAAATGTTTTTTTTAGTTTGTATAATTAATGGCTGTTTGCTGACTTCGTCCAGTGATTGTATGGACTGATATGTCTGTATATGCCGGTTGATACAAAAAAAAACGGTCGATGAACTCAAGTTTTTTGCGATTCCTCCTACAAGGCAGCTGCTGCCAAACATAAAGTTGAGGCTGTTTCTAGAAATAAAAAAAATGGCTTTCGTTCGATTTTAATTCAGTTCTTTGTAAACAACAACGAATTCTTTCAATATACATTTTGAAATCTCGGCTGTGTTGTTTGATTCAATATAATTATCTACCTTGTTTCTGTTATTTCTTTACTCTGTTCTTCTGTGTTGGTTTTTCAGACCAAGGCCTGCCCTGCCCAACAGTGGACGCAATGCACCTGGAACGATAACTTTGAAATTTATTTGCCAATTTTGAATTTTTGTTTACTATAATATAGTCTGTTTTCACCGAGTCGCTTTAACTATCAATTCAACTTGCGTCAGACGCAAGAAATTCTTTGATAATTATTGCTCCAAACCGTGCGCTTTTCCTTTTAACTTCCTTCCATATTTTAACGTTTTTTGAGAAGGCATGCGCCGGAACACCCGGAGTCCTCATCACTGATGAACTGACTATCTTACCTCTAACTGCCGGAACACAACAATTTTCAAATTGTTTGTGGTAGCTAGCCAGGCGCAGGCGGATTTGAAATAAGCCCTATCACCAACCAAACCGAGTACAAATTGTTTTTCTGAAATCACGATATTCGCCGATTTTTCGATTGATTCGTGTGAAAGTATTTTTTTCCAATCATGAATCATATTTGTACAGAGGGTTATACATATTCATATTTGTTGATTTGCATATTTGTACGAGTGTTTATTTTTATCTTTGATTTCTCAACTTGACTTTTCAGCATACAATATTTTCCGATGAGAACTTTTTAATTTCATTGTTCGTGATTAGTAATGTAGCTTCCAAAGTACTATTTTTGATCTTTATCATTTCTATGTCTTGCTCACATCACATGGCTTGCTCGGTCAATTTTTGTTCACGTAAGTAGTTAATGTTTTCTGTTTCTGGGCTCGGTGTCCAACGATATACTCGTTGGTGATTTTGTTTTGTTGGATTTCATTGACGGCTATTTCACATAGTTTTTCGATATTTTCAATTGGATTTTCTAAGAAACAACATCCGGAAATGATCAGTAGCATTGAATGTCTGTTAATGATCATGTTGAAACCGGCAAAGTCACAGTTCACCACAACTTTGTTTTATTGAACAAGAATAAATTTTATTAGTTCTGTGAACCTCGTTGCGTACGTCAGAATCAGTCTACGTATCCGTCAATTTTCTGGACTGAGTGTTGCTTCTCCGTAGAATTTGAGTTTCTAGTGGGTGTGAATTGGTCATTGCCCTAACTGCATATATATTTTAGGATTGTAAACAATCATCAGCAAAGTACATCAATAATTTTGACTTCTTGCTTGTTTGAGCTACTTTTTAACCGACCTCAAAAAAAGGAGGTGGTTCTATGTACGTATGTTTTTTTATATTCTGTAATTAAAATCGACATTAGTCCCAGTCTGAGAGTGTTATCGCAGTATCTAAGATATTAAAATAGTTAATCTCTACACCCTATACCTACCTAACTACACTTATTAAAGTGATACATTGAACGCTATTATTTACATAGCAGGGCCTGCATGGCATACTAAATTAAAAGATAATCTTTTTAGTAGGTAGTCGGCATAGAATTTATTTGTGTATGACTAACATAAACTCACCTTAATCCCACATTTTTTTCGGTCATATTTGCTGCATTTTCGTATTGTTTCAGTTTATCTGCTCTACATTTCCGTAATAACAAAATTTTGCGTGAGTAAGCTAAAGAGAAACATTTGATGCGTTCTAAGCTAGTCATCGGGAATAACAACTTACTTATATTAGCACCTTATTCGTTTGTGACAGCGTCTATTTTTGAAAAAACACTAAATCTCTTTACTGTGCCCGCCACTATTAGGTTTTTCCTACAGTTGACAACATATTGCGAATGACATTACGCTGAATCAAGGCTAAAGTACATTCCTTCTGTATCTACAGTTAAGTAAACTATTTAGTATCGAACCCAAGGTCCTCGTTCCAGTGGCTAACTCAATAAGGTTCCGCCAATAATTTGATAATTATCTTCCAGATTGTTTCTATCGCATTGTAAGCATTTGTCAAAGGCGCCGGTAATGATGCAGCTAGCGGTACCAATTTCCTAGCTCGCTTTCAGCGTTCAGTAGCAAAAAGTTGTGTCGCTCACGTCATCGCATGCTTCGTGCGCGTGCGTCTCCCCCCGCCCCTCTCACCTCTATATTTACGAGTGGCGACTCGCGCCGTGAACCGCCAGTCGGCCGACGCGCGGCCTCTTCGATCCTCGACGACCCAACCCTCGCGATGCATCCCCTAACGTCACCTTACGTTGGATCCACCAACGTCACGTAGCTTTAGTTAGACCCCTAGTTCCCTCCTAATTTATTTAAGATTCTTGTGATTCCCTCTCTTTCTCTCAATATGGTGTCTCGCACCCGCGGCGCGCACGTGCTTGTCTGGGATCAACCCGGCTTGGAAGACCAGCGTTCTAGGAAGAATGGCGGTGAGTTGACCTCGAGACGTCATACGCGTATTATCAAACGAAAATAGGTCAGCGTTTGATTACGCACATTTCTTTATAGTTAAATTGACGATAAAAGCGTGGGAGGACCATTGATGAAGCATCTAATGTAAATGACGACCTCCGTGGTCGAGTGGCTTTGTGCACCGGTTTTCAAGGTGCCGCCATCTCTGAGGTCCCGGGTTCGATCCCCGGTTGGGTCAATTTAGAAAACGAACTTTTCTAAATTGGCTCAGGTCTGGGTGTTTGTGATACCACCGTTATCTCTGATTTTCATAACACAAGTGCTTTAGCTACTTACTTTGGAATCGGAGCAATGTATGTGATGTTGTCAAATATTTATTTATATTTATTTAATGTGGATTGATTCAACAGGTGTCTGTTTAGTTTATACGAATTGGAAAGGAGATCATTGGAATTAGATTTTCCTTGTTCGTAGAATATAATATAGTAATATTGAACACTATTACAGTCATGAAAAGGTAGTTAAACATTTTGTTTGAAGGCGGAAAACAGCAGCTATTTATAAAAAATACATACCTTGTTTAGTACAAAACATTTTTATGTAAAAAAATCAAATAATCATTTGAGTATGTGTCACTTTGTAACATGATTAAAATTTGGAATGCGAAATGAGAATCCGACCTTTTGCGAATCCGACCAAGTGCTAATCAAGTAAACTTTGCTTTATGCCTGTCTTCCGGCGAAATGAGAATCCGACCTTTTGCGAATCCGACCAAGTGCTAATAATTGTTTGAACATTTAAAAGTAAACATGTACTACCTATCTATCTACATAAGTAAATTAAAAAGTGTCGTTTTCACCTCTCAAGCTTACGCGCTCACTAGACATGAAATAAAACACATTATGTACACATTATTTATGAATCTCTGCGTCTGTTGTAGTAAAACTGTATTACAGACCGCAGTGACTTCCAGCCTTGTCTTCCTTTTATTAAGAAAATTTTGAGAAGATGACACAGACTACTAACGAACTTGTTAATTTAGTAGTCTGTTGAAACTGACGAGAAAATTACGAAATATCGAAATCAACGTTTGAAAATAATTTTAATTTACGTTTCAAAAATAAAAATAATAAAAACTAGATAGTGGGAATAATGTGTGGTAATATTGGGAAACAATTCACTTAAAAGATACTATGAGGTAAGATGTAGGTCAGTCCTAAAAATATTTTGAAATCATATCTACCCTACAAATTTTTGAATTGTGACACTTTTTTTCGGTTTATATTTTAGCACGGTTTTATTGAAAGTACTTTGGTAATTAGTTGGTATTAAGTTATGTCTTTTTTGACATACCTAACCCAGGTACCTACTGAATTTTTCGTAGCACTAAAATTAGGTAACATTACTCGTACGTACATTATGTGCGTCATCACGAAGAATGGCTACTTAGATTTTCTATTTTTTAGCGGCTTTTTAGGGTTCCGTATACAGTCACAGCTGGATATCTCGAGAACTACTAATGCTATCAACTTGAAAGGAATAGTTTTAGATGACGTTTGCCCAACTATTTTGCAAATGAGAGAGAAATAAAACAACAGGGACTGGAAGGGGTCTTAAAAATTCGAAGTGAGTCTACTAGGACATATGAGGTAGGTTATTTAAGCCGCAAAAAAAATACCATCCCCTCCTTTATCTCCGAAGTTTTCATAGAGAAAAATCTGAAATTAATTTGTGATAGTAGTTTACATAAAGATTACAGTTTTTTAGAATGACGATACGAAACCCTCGGTGCGCAAATCCGACTCGCTCTTGACCGTTTTTTTAATTTTGAGGTTTTAGCATTCACAATGCTATTTTTATATAATACCAAATAATATACTAGAAAAAAACGACTCGCACCAGATCATGTTCTCGGACGGGAATCGAACCCGACCTTTGGATAACCGGTCCAATGCTCTGACCGCTGAGCTACACTAGTGAAAACGTCGAATTTCTTCTAGTATATCAACTTTTTTAAGTTACTAAGCCTAAGTACTATATTTATTTTTACTATGAAGTTTGAAAACGAAATCTGAGTAACTTTTTTGAGTAAAGTACTTACCTCAAACCACAGATCCTAAAACTACCGATCTATCTAGGAGGCTATGATAGTCCATAAGCAATAGACATGGGTTAAATCATGCACATGCAGAAAAGCCTTTAAGATTATTTTCCAAAACTGCTACGAATGAAGTCGGTAAAAAAATATTCAAAATGCTCCCGTAGCCCGCGAAGACGTTGTTTTTGAAGCTAGTTTTTTATGTATTGATGGATGTTTCAGAAGTTTGTCGAGTAAATTGTAGTGAAAATGCTGTAGGAAAAGGTATGTCACAGTTTTACGTGAAGAACTGTTTTGCGATGTAACATTATATTTATGTAACATAGCTTAGTTTAACCATTTACATATTACCTAGAGATCAATTTTATTACATGAAATGTTAGAATCTATTTAAATTCCACTATAATTCGAGATCGAGTTATACCTTTAGGTTTAAGCCTTGTTGTCCTTTCAATCGGATTTAGAAGTCCTATTAGTTTGACAATCGGACTACCAGAACTTTGGAGTTCGATCAGTCGAACCAACAGGATTTTCTTTGTCCGATCGATCGGACAAGCGGTCGGACCACGCAGCCTAAGGGCAGTTACCGATCTAGGTAGGTAAGTGCTTTATTTTACCACACAGTCAAAAGGTTTTCAAATTTAAAAAACCTACCAACCTTTTTTCTGGAAAATTATATTTCCCCTAATTTACAAGCGTTACGAAACTCTATTTCATCGAAAGATTGTAAAAAAATGCGGTTAGTCGTTTCATAATGATAACAGGCAATTTATGATTAGTGAAACTGATCTACTCGATCATTTTGTGGTTAGTAAGAATTGGTAGTAAAATATTTTACATATTTTATTATATTGGCAATAAAAAATAGACTGTTAGCACCTGTTAGAATGTAATAGGTAAGTTGAGTCATTCGACAATGGTTCCATTAAAAGTTCAATTTAAAGGATGAATGGACTTTTAATAATGTTCCGCGAAAAATTCTGCTTTAAAGTAAGTACTTACCTAGGATGGGATCCGATCTTGAGAAAAACCTTTAAAATATAGGTTTTGAAACGGTCGAAAAAGTCGGAAAATTGTTAATAAATAAAGTATCACCACGTCACAATATTCCCTATAATTTATTTTATGAAATAAAAAAAAATCTCGTAGAGATAAATAATAACAACAACAGATAAATAGTAAGTTACAATTTAGTTTCAAAAGAAAAATAAAAATAGATTTTTCGAAGCTAGATGTTTGCCGAAAAAGAATTTTAATTCTTCCCTCGAAATTGGTTTCAAAACTTAGTTTCGAAAACGGCCAAAGGGTCAATATTTAAACATTAAAATTTTCATATTTTATTAAAGGTAATTAATGTTTTTTTTAATTAAACTACTTAATGCATTCCCTTACATCTCGTTTTATGGGAAGACCGCTGTGTTGCAAGCCTCCCAAGGTCTCGTCACACTACAATGATTTTATATTGTCAGCAGTCATACTGTCTGCGCGTGATCCTGTTTTTGTCCATGTTTCATATTAGGTTTTCTATCTGATATCCGAGTCGACTCAGTTTTTCTTGGCATTGAGTTACATCTTTTTTTGGATTGCCGCCATTTAAGACTTCAAGAAAATATTCAGATAGTTTTAAAAAGCTGGTAATAGTACGTTATAAACTAACGAATTACAATATAATATACAGAATATTAATTTACGAAAGTAATATTTAAACGTGACGTCTTTTAATTGAAGATTTTATTACCATGACTATAAAGTACAATCTCTGCATGAAAAAAATTAACACTTGAACATCCAAATGGATCCTAATCCATCACCATAATGGTGGATCATAACTACAAATGTGTTCACTAGTATATTGTTTACCATACAGTATTAAAACGTTTGTAAAATGCATTATAGCATCTTAAGAGATTTAATAGGAAAAAATATGATGCAAGTATCTGAAACAAACTCAGTTTCATTGTCAACTGTCTCAAGGACTCGTATCACATATTTTTGAAGATGATTCATTTTACGTCGATACGTACGAGCAATCACGATTTTTATTGCGTACTTGTTAGCTTCAATTACAAACTCTTAAACCTTTTGCTATACAATATTACACATGGTTTTACGTCAATCAAGACATGGTTTTACGTCATTTCGAGTTTTAAGTTATGAGAGAGTTAGAGAAACGAGTCTTATCTTTCAAATTAAGCTTATCTCTTGATCTGATCTTTCAAATTAAGCTTATCTTTTGGTATGATCTTTCAAATTAAGCTAACCTTTGATATGATCTTTCAAATTAAGCTTATCAATTATTGATTTTTAAATTTTGAGATTGTAGCATTCACAATGCTATTTCCCGTCCGAGAACATGATCTGATGCGAGTCGTATTTTTTCTAGTATATTATTTAGTATTATCTATTGATCTTAAATTTTGATCTCTAACCTAATGAGGAGAATTGAAATAAGTAATTACTTATAATTGTTTTAATATATGATTACTTACATAGTGTTTTTAATTCAGCGTCCTTATCTAAAATGTAGACGAAAGTTACACCGTGTCTCAGAAGTGAAGTGTCAGCTAGCATTCGTTTTATGCCAGCTAACTTAAAAAGTTGTAAAATAAAGGGGAAGAAATTTGTTTGAGATTTGACCGATTTTAACTATAAATCTGCTATACCTAGGTATGTACAGAAATTATGACTGTAACTCCTTAATCCCATTTTAATTAAGTATTGACAAACAATGCCATCCAATGAAAGGTAAAGTCTGCACAAAATGGAGTTATGGCTTGAAGTAAGATTCCTAGAGCCTCTTATCAGCTCAATGGAGTCAATAGGATTACAGTGGGATTACGAGTATTTATAAGGGTTGACAATTTTTTCTTTAAGGTTCTACATTGTTTTAAAAGTGCGAGTACGAATAATTCAAATTGTGGATTAAATTCACCCGCATAAAATACATCAGTTACAAAAATAAGTAAAAGAATATCTAAGAAAAGTCTTTTTTTTTCTTTTTTCTCTAAAAACAGTTTCCTTTTTTTTTCAGTGTTATTAAAGTTTGTTCATGAAACAGCCCTGTAGGCGTAAAATTAATCACATTCAGTTACACAATGCTCACGCGTCATTCGGTACACACGAGATTACTCACCTCCGTACACGCACGTCACGCACGAGACTGACTCGTCTCATGTTGAGTATCGTCTGTCGACCCCTTAATCGTAAAAAAAAGATGTCATCGTAAGCCTTGAAATTATCTAATATTAGAATCTATGTCAACTCATAAACTAATCTAAGCACACTGAAATGACATTTGGATTTAAACTCTCTGGAATTCCAGTTTACTAAATCTATGAACTCCCCGCGACTTCGTCTGCGTTAGATAGTAATTTTGCTGTCCCTCGGTAAGTCGGGATTCGAACATTTTTTCTAGATGAGATGAAAGGTAGGTACCGTATGTCCTTTTCTGTACCCCTGAAGGTGTAACAAACAAACAAACTTACTTTCTGATTTATAAATATTAGTAAGGCAAGGATTAGAAAGGATTTTAAGAATGAAAAAAAAGATTGGTTGGTACAGTCAGCAGCACATCAAGTTATACAAAACTGACAAAAATCTCCAATTTATTTAGAACCTTAATATATTTCAAAGTGATTGAAATTGATTACCCTGTTGTGCGTGCCGTTGACTGTACTCTTAGTAATAATAATAATCGTTTATTTGCATAAAACTTGGTGTGAAAAGATGTTACAAAAGATTGATGTCCACAAGTTTTGCCATTCCATAATTAGCATGCAAATCAATTAAAAACAATATTATTTTAAATTAGAGAAGTAATCAAAATGTCCAACTTAATTCTTAAGCTGTAATAGCTGTTTTTAGTCACAAAAAATATTTTGATTTTACCACATATACAATTTTCTTTTAAATATATTAATTGGCAGATTTTTTATTTCAGTCAGAATTTTATTATATACTTGTACACACATTGCGAGACAATTTTTATTACACATGGCTGATCTTGGATAATCTTTTAAAACTTACCTATTAGGATTCCTTTTCAGTCTCGAGTTTACATCAATTACCTTTTTAAACAATTCTAAATTCTTTCGTACAAAGATACTGATTTCAAGGATACATAATGAAGGTAGTGGTAGTAAACCTAGGCTTTTAAATAATGTCTTACAAGACTACTAATAATAATACTTAATAACATTGTTCTTGTTAAAATAATTTATTTTATTTTAGTGTTGAAAACGTGAAATAAACCTTGTTCCGTATAGCTAAGTTATAAAATATATTGATTATGCAATTATTAATAATCTAAATCACTTAGATTTGGATTTTCCTTTTTCAAGAGCACAAAGCAAAAGTTTTAAATAATGGCGACATCACGTACAATCACGTGTAGTCACATGAAACCATTGTAATGAAGCGAGAAGCATTTTAAATGCAACCTCGTTAATAGCTCTTGTTTATTACTTACTCATTGGAATATCTTTTTTTTCTTTTATTCCCATGAAAACCCTGAAACAACAAGTTCAACAAAACCTCTTTAAACGGTTCTCACTCTACGTAATATCTCAAAACTTTGAATTATTTACGCTAAGCACGAAAATAAGCAAATAAAACATAAATGTCGAAAGGGTTTGTGAAAACAGTTTTTTGATTGAAGCATTCGTTTGTGAATTATTAAGCTTTAAAGTGCAAAACTTTGTTAGAGTCAAGTTTTTAATAACCGTTGAATTTGACTTTATCAACTTTTGGGATTTTAGTATGACTAAAAGTAGCTTTATTTTTTTGTAAGCTATACAACGTGTTACAAATGTACCCCTAATGCCGAATATGGTAGATAGGGACCATCAAACTGAACAACTTTTACTATGGGACCAACTCTGAAATAGCGAAAAAAAATCAGCCGTTTCATACATTTTGATATTTTCGTAATTAATTTTTGTATGAAACAGCTGGTCGGTCGGCAAGTTGGTCCCATAGTAAAAGTTGTTCAGTTTGATGGTCCCTATCTATCATATTCGGCTATAGGAGTACTTTTGTAACACCTTGTATAACATAGTTTATGAAAGTAGCTTTCAGGAATATGTTTTTGACTGATGATTTGATGTAAAGAAAATAGTTTTTCAGGAAATTTTCTAAAATAGAAACCACTTTTTTCTAACTCATGTGATCACAAATGTGTAATTTAGCCAAAACTTCCCGAGACA
Organism: Catoptria pinella; assembly: GCA_963556745.1. NCBI lineage: Eukaryota > Metazoa > Arthropoda > Insecta > Lepidoptera > Crambidae > Catoptria > Catoptria pinella. The sequence continues at coordinate 10,853,393 of OY750769.1, forward strand.
TGCGCAAAATGTTGATGTAATAATAGTGTTGCCAGTTATAATCTGACACGTTTGGCTGTGTTTAGCTAAAGTCTTTGCCAAATTAATGTAGCCATTTCTATTTCATATTTATCATCTAGGTACCAACCTACCCGAATATTTGGTCATATGCAATTCCAAATTGATTGATAACTTATTAACTTTGTGGATGGCTTAAGTTTATCTCTAATTAAATTACCTAATCAATTGTCTTTTATTGTCTCTTAAATTCAATTTTTGTTGCCGTACAGTAGATTTTTTTACTTACCCTGGTAGGTAGGTAACTTAGGTAAGTCATACCAAAAATACTTGATTCATCAAAACCAACAGGAATTAACAGGACTAGGTATACCGAAATCGAGATTATTTACATAGTTATTAGGTACAAGATAATGTCTATTACATAAAATAGATTTCGAAAAAAATAAAAGCTTTTCCATCCAAGCACTAGAAAAGATTTATCACTGATTATAGTACGATATACCTAGATATTTCGTATTGGCATATTAGTGAAAGATAACGATTATAGTAATTGTGTATGAAAATTCGGCTTTTCCGGCTGTTTACTTATCAGCGTTTACGGAGCTTATAGATAAGTTTAGATATTAAAATGCTTAGGTACCTAAAGAAATTGATTTATAAAGCTAAAGTAAGCTAGATAGGTAGTTCGAAACAGATTCTTTTAACTTAGCTTACGTTTCTATTTAGAATACTCTCTACATACTATAATGTTAAACGTAGGGCTGCCATCCGTCCGGATTTCCCCGGATTTCTCCTAGTTTGTAGGGCGCCCGGGAGCGTCCAGGCGGGGTTATTAAATTGTGTCCGGATAAAACCCTGACACTATTTGTGTATGCTCAAGTGTTAAGGGAAAGGGTGTAAGGTTTTTATTCTATTGTAAAATTCTTTTTTCAAGTGCGTCCGGGTAAAATTCATTATTTCACTCAAATGTCAGGGGTTTTTGAAATTTTTGTCCGTGTTTCGTAATGTAGGTGATGGCAGCCCTATGTTAAACAGGAAGTTCCTTAGGTACTTACCTAGTTATTATAAAGCTTTCCACGTCAGCGATACTACACAATAGCCACTTCATTAGTTAAAATAACAGAAATTAAACGCGTACGCAACTAATGATAGGTACATACACGTTTAATTCCTGTTATTTTAACTAACAACAATGCAACGCGAAAGTTTAAAAGTATATACAAGGTGTTACAAAAATACCCCTAATGCCGAATATGGTATATAGAGACCATCAAACTGATCAACTTTTACTATGGGATCAACTCTGAAATCGCGAAAAAAATCAGCTGTTTCATACAAAAATTAAAATCGAAAATATCAAAATGTATGAAACAGCTGATTTTTTTTTTCGTGATTTCAGAGTTGGTCCCATAGTAAAAGTTGTTCAGTTTGATGGTCCCTTATACCATATTCGGCATTAGGGGTATTTTTGTAACACCTTGTATAGGTTACCTACCTACTTCAGTCGAATTTTAAATAAACTATGCGTAGCTTTCTCACTTATTACTTCAATCAAAAAGTTTAAATAAAATTATTTATTTTCATTATGTTTAGATAATAAAATAAACGTGAGAGAAGCTTACTTTTGAAAAATATAAGGTAATATTAGTTTGCTATAACTTAAAGTACACTTTTTGGAAACCGATTACCTACCGAGTCTGTTAAAATGTCGCGCGCTGGAGCGAGACTAATTTGACAGATTTGGCGAAAAAATCATGAATTCGTAGTTAATAACGAAAGTGATTACAGAGAAATGCTTCTACACTATTATAAGTATTGATGATACAAATTATTTAAAGCAATTTCGACTTAAAATGTTTCTAAATAATCTCATACTTTAAACTTAAGTTTAGACCTATTTTCGAAATTATAATGTATCGAGGCAAAATCATTAAATCGTGTTTCTGGTTCAATACGTGTCTGGATAAAGAAATATTTCAAATCCATAAGATTTTCCAGCGACCTATGGCATTACATCAAAAAGTGTTAATTTTCTTTAAAGATCGCCTTAAGAAACTTTATGTATGCGCATGAACGAAGTCGTAAAAACGGGTGATTTTCCCAAGTGCCGTGTGTGCTTTCTTTCATAGTGTTTTATTGAATTGTAAAAGAGACTGATATTTTGCTTTCATGTTCTAGCTTTGAGGGTTCTTGGCAACAATTTCTCGTTGTAGTAATACTTATCTTAAGATAGGTTCGTTCTATTTATACTTAATGGATATTTTTCGAAAATAATGAATAACTCGTTAGTTACTGAATAACCCTGCGTAGGTAATGAAAATTGTTTTTGCAGTACCTACACAATATCACAGTAAAATACGTCTCAATCACTTGAATTAGTTTGATTTGGACAAACATGCGACAATTGATGTCATTAATCATTCATTACAGTCCTCCATAAAATAACAGTGATTTTACTGTTATCAAATTGGTCAATTCCCATATAAAAAAAAATCATTAGGTACACACGCCAGCACGTCAGGTTATACAGTTAAACTGCGAAAACAACTTTTGTTACGTAGGGCATAAAGGCGGTCTCTCAAGGTAAAAAAAAAAAAACATTTATTCGTGAATTACGTGCATTAAGTTATTATCTCGAAAATAAAATACTACTTTGATTACGGTTTGATGTTTGAACTGTAACAGATCTTGTTATAGGTAATATTATTATTTAGCAGGCCTATTACTGACTAAGACAAAAAACAAATACGATGTTAATATACGAACCTGCGATTCTCATGAAAAAAATGAAGTTCAAAATGGTTGCCATTAACAAGATGTCGTCTTCTTTCCAGGAGGCATGGGCACCCGCCACTTTGTCACATTCATGCTGTTCCTGGGCATGGCGAATGCGTACGTCATGCGGACAAACATGTCCGTCGCCATCGTCGCCATGGTGAACCACACGGCATTGCCTGTCATCTCAGAAGCCACCGATACCGAGTGCGGAGAAGTTTCCAACAAAACTCACGTGAGTTGCTTCCCTTAAATTATTATTAAGGTAATAAAGTATGCCAATTTAATGGATTGTTATAAAATTATCACAAAACCCTCAAAATTTAACAGCTTTTGGTCGTAGGGGACAACATTAAGTTTGTTATAGGCAGTCTTTAAACAGAAAACCCACCCATGGATTTGAACTGACAGTTCTAAAGAATGACTCAGCTTTTTTCAAAACCTTAGAGTTTAGATCAAATGTAAATGTTTATGTTTAGTCTAGTCACCCATTACTTAGCTTTGTGAAAGTTGCTAAAAGTCTTCATTTCAATTAATGAAGAGCTGTCCAACGGACGACTTTTAGAGTTATGAAAGGCATCTTACTAACAGATCTCAGAAAAGTATAGATTAGACTTTGGCTTTTCCCTTTCAGGGCACTGTCATGTGTGTAGGTATATACATAGGTAGGTTACCTACTTTCCCACTGGGCACTCTGGGCACGTGCCCAGGGCCCCGCGATCGATAGGGCCCTTCTAGTTCCTGCCAGATCGCTAAACGATAACGGATGCTTATTACCAAAAAACATATTAGACATATTTAGGAATTTCGAAAACTTAAACATTAATTACCACTGACTACAAATACTTGCTTACTAGCTTTTGCATGCGCATACCTATCCTACACTTGCCCGAATATCAGGCTTTCTGATCTGATTTCGACATGTTTAGATAAACTTAGGTCAAGATCATAGGGGCCCCCAAATGTGCCCAGGGTTTCAAAAAGGAAGATTTTAAAGACGGCAGGGTTTTAAAGACGGCCTTGGGTAGGTACCTAATAATATCGTGCGGAAAACAACTTCATTACAGTGGCGACTGGCGGCGGTCGGCCTGCCGCTTAGCCAAGAGAAAATCAATAAAATATCATCCCCCAGACTGTTTGATTTGACCAAAGCTTACGTTCCCAATAACGACATGACGTTTTTTCTGTTGTAGGCTGACGCTTCTCAAGATGGCTCGTTTGTGTGGAGTTCCACTCTACAAGGGTACATTTTATCATCATTCTTCTACGGCTACGTCATCACACAAATTCCTTTTGGGATATTGTCGAAAAGGTGAGAAGTGTGAATGGTACTTACCTACAGTCAGCTTCAAAATTATTTCGAAGACACTTGACACTTAAGCATTTTGCCCCATCAATTATAATGCGTAATAGGCAGTTACAATCATATGAAACTATGAACGCAATAATGGACGCGACGTGTTACCATTTCACTGTGACCATGGTACCCAGACTAAAACTAATCTTGAAACTATTGTTAAATATTTGATTAATCCCCTCCCTCCTTCAGGTACGGCGCCCGTTACTTCTTGGGCGTGGGCATGCTGATCAACTCGGTGTTCGGTCTGCTGGTGCCGGTCGCCGCAGAGGCGGGCTACGGGTGGCTCATCCTCGTCCGGTTCATCCAAGGTCTAGGAGAGGTAAACACTATTTAACGGCCTGCCTGGCCACTAATGATGATAACTGTCTAAGTCTTGATACTTTAGTCTGTGTTGTTACAATTTCGGTGGGGATTTGTAATTATCAAGTTTCCTTTGTTCTCAGGGACCGATTGTACCATGCTCTCACGCAATGTTGGCCAAATGGATCCCCCCAAACGAGAGGAGTAGAATGGGAGCCGCCGTTTATGCCGGTAAGGAGGATATACTGCCGTGTCGTCATCCACTTTAGGCAAAGGCACAGAAGAGGTCAAAATAAAAAACATTCATCTCTTGTATGTACCTATCCGATGACCAACCTTATCGATGGTTACTGCGCTGCAATCACAGGCCAAATGTGCTCCAAAGAATTTTAATTAATTTTAATTAATTGCTGCCATCGAATTGTTGTATCTTTTTAGCCCAGATTGTGTTAGCCATCGATTTTAAAATCCTAAACTTTTGTTCTCAGGAGCCCAGTTCGGTACGGTGATATCCATGCCCCTCTCGGGTCTCCTGTCCGAGTACGGTTTCTCAGGCGGTTGGCCGTCCATCTTCTACGTGTTCGGTCTCGTCGGCACGGTCTGGTGTCTGGCCTTTTTGTTCTTGGTGTCTGAAGACCCGGAGCAGTGCTCGAGGATCTCAGAAACTGAGAAGAAGTACATCGTTAGCTCCTTGTGGGGTGCAGCTGGTTCAAGCGTGAGTATTTTTTGACAATAAGACAAGTTTCGAGAAAATAGCCTATTTTTTCAGAAGTTAGAAGCATGGAGTAGCATTTCTGCGACTATTCATTACCTATACCAATTCTACTTAATCCATTTGTGGCATTTCTTTGTTCCGAATAGATAGATGATATATTTTATGATTACAGTCGCCACCAATACCATGGAGCAAGATCCTGCTGTCGATGCCGTTCTGGGCCATCATGTTGGCACACATGGGGCAGAACTATGGCTACGAGACCCTCATGACCGAGCTGCCCACCTTCATGAGACAAGTGCTGCATTTCTCCATCAAAGATGTGAGTTTACACAAAATCCTTAGGACAACATAACCATGGTGCCACAACACATAACACACACACACTTAGGACACCATTCCTATGTGAGGTAACTCCTTTGTCTCGTAGATGAATGAAGACAAATGACAAATAGTAAGTAGATACTACAGCTAGAATAAAACTACTAGTATAGTATTAAGTATATTATCTGTGATAAAAGGTACGCATTTAGTATGAGATATGATTTTGTTCACATTAGAAAATTACATCATTTTCAATCGACTTATTTAAGATATGATTAGCTTTAATGACGTAATTTGGCTTTATGCCACTTATTTATTGAAAGCAATTGTCCATCGCACAGTTGAACTTTCGCTCTTGTATAAATCCTAGATATTAAGTAAATAAATTTATTAGAAGGAAATGAGTCACGACTAAATCAGTCAGTAAATAAAATATTGATCAAATCATTATTTTTAGAACTAAAGTGGTCGTAAAAAATATTGTTAGCGATACATTTCTCAAATGTGAAATTCTGAAAAAAGCGCTGTTTAAATGTGCAGAGTCTGAGAGTGCACTTTTTGGACTTTACTACCTAATTACATATTATTGCTAGATTAATGCTCCTACAATCTACTTACAATGCGATTAATTTAACAATTTACAATAGAACTAACTTCACAGCGCTTGCGGTTCAAAACGACGTATTTTAATCTGTATTACGTTTGCCATAGATTCTCGATAGAAGTTGCAGTGGATACTGTCTATTGTCAATATAATCGCATTGTACATACCTTTAGATATAGTCACATTTGCAAATATTCGATAGTTAAGTAAGTTACTTTTGATATAGGTATTATGGATATGGCGTTTAAAAAATCGATGGCTAGCGAAAACTTACGTCAATCACTCGATAGCGAAAAATTGGGAATGCGACATTCTTTTATCATTTTAACTAAATAACTCGTGTCAGTCATAATCAAAGACCATGTTTCATGCCGCTCTATTTATAGATGCACGCGTGTGTAAAAATCGCTAGATCCAAAATAGTACATTAATTTGTCGCGTGCTTCGCCCATGCGGCGGGAGGTCGCAGGGTCAATTGCCTCATTAAATCATTTGCACGAGACCACAACCACATAAATCATATTATGAGAGTACCACAACGTCCATACGAGAATTTTTTATGACAGTTCGTTATGCGTTTTATGCGACTTCATTAGATGAGATTGCTGTTAATGTTCAGATTTATTATGGAAATCTCTTACGAATAAATAGAACAAGAAATCAAAATTCGTAGGATTGTTCCCGAAAAAATATATTCATCTTTTCGTATGTACACATCTTTCTTTAAGTTAAGGCGTGCCTGTAACAACTTAAAAACTACCTTTGATGCGATGCGTATGTTGCGTTGCGTACAAACAATGCCGACAAGTAAACGCTTAGCCTATTTGGCGACCGGTTCATCACAGGGTATTTCCCTGATACTAAAGTTAGTATCTTCTTTCAGAACGGGTTCGTGTCAGCGCTGCCGTACCTGTGCATGTGGCTGTTCTCGATGTTCATCTCGGTGGTGGCGGACTGGATGCTGTCCAGCGGCCGCCTCAACCACACGCAAGTCAGGAAGGTCATCAACAGCATCGGTCAGTACCACAATCAGTGTTTCTTTCAGGTACTAGCTTTGGGGCTTTACCCCCACGGAGTAGCCATTGTGCCCCCCCGAGAAAAATATATAGGTAGGCGGGTGAACGCGAAGTCGCGTCGGGGGCCCCTGGAGTATTTTGTCTGAAAGAAACACTGACAACAATGGTTGAGCAATGGTGTGATGGTGTGATATCATAGTTGCATAAAGGGATTGCCTGATAGTGGAGCCCATCAACAACGTTTACATTGAAGTTTCACTAAGTTTCCGTTGAGGGTTTGATGCCCGGCCAGACAATGTAGAATTTGAGTATTTGTGATGTTTCATATTTGTATTTCTATAATACAATAGTAGGTAATATAATTTCGGGATATCGTGTTAACATTACTTTTCCAGCGAAGTGCTCTTTTTTTAACCTACTTCATAAAAAGGAGGAGGTTATCAAGTCAACGGTATTTTTTTAATGTGTTTTAGCATATTAAACTTCGCCAGTTGTTAACCGATTTCAATTATTCTTTTTTATATATATTTATTTACCACTAGCGGCCCGCCCCGGCTTCGCACGGGTACAATATAGTTACTAATGTGGCGCGTGTGAAGTTATTAGACTATACTACAGGATATCTTGTAATAATATATAGTGGTGGCTACATAATTAAGGACGCCAGTCGATTTTCATTCAAACGAAGTAACTTTTAAGCATTGCTTCTCCGCCAGGGATTGACCGAGCGGTGATCTAGTGATGGCCATCCAGGGAGTGAATGGAGGAGATCCAGATTTCTATACACACCCAAGTGATCTGACCAGCATTTTAAGAGATGTATAAGGATATGTTTAAAAAAACCGCGAATATAGCATTAAAATGTATAAAAATCTTGCTACTGACAATTCTGATGCTTACATCTCTTAGAATGCTGACCAGAACTGTTGGGTGTGTATTGCGATCTGAATCTTCTCCATTCACTCCCTGGATGGCCATCATCAGATCACAGTTAGTTCAATACCTAGCGAACAACCAAGACAAAAATTCAAAATTACCTCGTTTGTATGAAAATCGACTTGTGTCCTTAATTATGTGGCCACCACTAAATAAGTATATGTATATACGACGTACACAACTAACGCAAGGCGTGTTATAAGTTTGACCTGTGTGTGTGTCTGTCTGTCTGAGGCAACCTAGCTCCCAAACTTATGGACCGATTTTGATGCAGTTTTTTATGCATAGTTTAAAAAATCTAAGTGTACAGACGGCGGGATTCCTAAGCCATTCATCCGATTATGATGAAATTTTGGTGAGTTGTTCTGCGTACGACCGAGAAGGTCCCTGGCTAAAAAAACGGAGCATTGCAATACGCATGCCGGGTGCAGCTAGTTTTAAATAAAAATATGTTGTGCATTATGAGGATTATCAATCTCGATCATCCAACACACTTTTCTTGTCATTTTATCCGGTTGCAAAATAAAAAAGGCTATTCGGCGAGCTGACTCTCGAGCACGCGACATTAGATCTGGCCATGGGAGAAACAATCACTGCGCAGATCTACACCAGCCGCTCTTAAATTTTGTCCCTGTGCTTTATTAATTGTCATAGCAAAGGCGACATGACCGGATATTGTATTCTTCTAAAATTAATCTGAATAAGGAAAAATGACAGCACTGCCAACTTTTAAATAAAAATATGTTGTGCATTATGAGGATTATCAATCTCGATCATCCAACACACTTTTCTTGTCATTTTATCCGGTTGCAAAATAAAAAAGGCTATTCGGCGAGCTGACTCTCGAGCACGCGACATTATATCTGGCCATGGGAGAAACAATCACTGCGCAGATCTACACCAGCCGCTCTTAAATTTTGTCCCTGTGCTGGCGACATGACCGGATATTGTATTCTTTTAAAATTAATCTGAATAAGGAAAAATGACAGCACTGCCAACATAACGCCATAGGTACTATTCAATGAAATGCATTCTACCTACTCTCAGGGGAAATGACCAAAGAGAATGTAATATTACGTTGAAATGACAAATGATATTTATTTTTCTTAATTAATCAATCAAATGCACAAAGAAGTTTCAATTCCGACGTCGAAGTAAAGCACCCCAAAAGTAGCTTTCTACCACTTTTTAACCCTGTTAGGGGATAAATATTAAAAAAATACGAAACACGTGTTCAATTAATTTTGTAAAAGAATGCGTATGCCAAATTTCAAGTCAATCGGTCCAAGGAATCGCGTTTTCCCATACAAACTTTGCCACCCTGTTTCACCCCTTTAGGGATTGAATTTCGCAAAATCCCGTCTTAGTGAGCACCTACGCTCTAAAAGGAGCCCCCATGCAAAGTTTGAGACTCCTAGCACTTGATTTCGTGATCAGTGAGTGTGATTTTCCCTTTTGGTAACGTGGTTTGTGTTTGACTGATGTAATGACGTGAAAACTGATGACGTGAAAAAAGAAATAATATCACTTTTGTTTAGTTTCGTAACGCGACATTAAATCCTCCAACGATGTATTCTGTGTTCCAACGCACACACTCACACTGTTTTGATAGATTTATGATTGAATTTTTGAAGTGCAAATTAACTCTTTGACGTAGGGAACATACCTACATTGTTTAAACAACCGTGAGTGCTTGTAATTTAATATGAACTTTATGCAATAGTAATAAAGCTCAAATTGACTCTACGTTTTAGTTAGAAAACGTTTGTATGGGAAAGAGAAAAGGGCTGTTTTAAAGGTTTTTCCGGCAGTTATTCGATTTTTTCTCGCCGTAAAAACCATCCTTGAACTTCAACGAACATTTAAAAAAAAGAATTGGCCAAATTGGTCCAGGCGTTGTTGAGTTATGCGCTTAGCAACACATTTTGCGATTCATTTTTATATTATAGATTATCATATCTACTCTGAAAAAATAATGACACCTCACTCAGAACTTGAGTTTTATTACACAATTAAAGATGTCGCTAAAATATTTTTTTTTCCCAATAGAAAAGGCTCAAATAACTGTGTATTTTCCATAAAGCTTATTTGTTTTTTGTTTGTTATCAGGTGAATACGGTCCGGCCATCGGGTTGTTCGTGGCGGCGAACACGGGCTGCAACCCCGCCGCCACCGTCGCCATCCTCGCCATCGGCGTCGGACTCAACGGCGGTATCTACTCCGGGTTCAAGGTATGAGACAACATAACTTGTATTAAAAGTGGCCATTTTTAGCACTTTTGCGAACTACTACTACAACGAACAAAATTTTACTGAGGTTATTGTTTGTAAATAAACTATAGAACCTTCGCTTCAATCTGTACATGTGAATGTTCCATACATTATGTACTTAGCGAGCAACAAATTTAATTAAAATGAGGGTAGCGCCCTCATAGCCCCCTTGAGGTACAGAGGAGCCTTAAGGCTTTGGCGAACCGAGAGCTTCCCATACAAACGTAATACCAAAATGATTTGCATTTTGAGCATACTTAACTCTTCTTGTGATGTTATTCGGATTAAGACAGTATTTGTCTAGGTTTCTATTAAATAAAAAATTCAAAATACTAACTAAGGGCCCCTAGGGCCCTATTGGCTAACTTTTCGAACTTTGGCGGGTCTGCCGAACTTCAACTCAAAACATAAATCGAAGTAAGGAGTTTCGTATTGTACTATTCGCCGAAGTTATTTAGAAAATATCGATGTTCGTGTGACATCATGAATTGGGGTTCGCCATTTTGGCCCGATTGGGGCTCAATTAATCTGTTTTATTTTGAAGCCCGGCAGACTTTCCGAAGTTTAATGCTGTAGCCGGTACGTCCCCTGAACGCTGGATTGACTGTCTAATGGCTATTTCAAACCTCTCTCTCAGGTGAACCACTTGGACATCTCTCCGCGGTTCGCGGGAATCCTGATGGCGTTCACCAACTGCCTCGCCAACCTCACCGGCCTGCTCGCGCCCATAGTGGCCGGGTACATCATCGAGGGCAGAGTAAGTATCCATTATATCAAACCTTTTTAAATGTCCAACTAATCTAGATTAGCGATACAGTGGCGGTCACATAATTAAAGACACTAGTCGATTTTTATACAAACGAGGTAACTTTGAAGCCTCGGTTCTCCGCCAAAGATTGACCTAGCTGTGATCTGATGATGGCTATCCAGGGAGTGAATAGAAGAGATTCAGATCGCCATACACACCCAACTGAACTGAGCAGCATTTCATGTACATGTGCTCTGTACATTTATTTGTTTTTAAACAACATACAACTTGAGCTACTTTTTAACGCGAGGTCTACAGCTCACCGAGCCACTAGTTAGTATTTATTTATAATGATTTCTTAACCTGACTAACCTCCTTCTATGACGACCTCCGTGGTCGAGTGGCTTTGTACACCGGTTTTCAAGGTTTCGCCATCTCTGATGTCCCGGGTTCGATCCCCGGTTGGGTCAATTTAGAAAAACTAACTTTTCTATATTGGTTCAGGTCTGGGTGTTTGTGATACCACCGTTGTCTCTGATTTCCATAACACAAGTGCTTTAGCTACTTACTTTGGAATCGGAACAATGTATGTGATGTTGTCAAATTTATTTATTGATTTATTTATTCCTTACAGCCCACCCAAGCACAATGGAGGATAGTATTCTACATCGCGGGTGGAGTCTACATTTTCTGCGCGACATTCTACAACATATTCGCTACCGGCAAACGGCAAGACTGGGACAACCCAGCAGAAGACGAAAACATCGCAAAGAAAGCAGCCGACAAGAAAGCCATGAAGGAAGAGAGGAAATCGGCCAAGGATCAGAACTTAGCAGAAACGGCGCAATAACGGATCTTAAAAAGTTTTAAATGCTCCATAGACACAAATCAGCTAAAAAGGCTCAATGGACTGTGATTCACAGCGTTAAAATGTAAATGAAAAGGTTAAAAGGCGCGAAAGTAAAGCTCTAGACATATATTTGTATCTGTGGAAGCGTAGACCCCATAACAGTTACTTCTTTGAGAGGTGAGACTGTGCAGTTTACTAAGTGAATAATCCTTTGTTGAAATAAAAAAATATATTTTAAAACAGTTATTTTGCATGAAGTTAAAGTACTTTTTTTTCAGTAGATAAATTAAAATAAGTATTATTGATTATGTTTTGATGGTTAATTTGACATACCTTTTTATTAATTAATTGTGCAGTCGTAACTCCTTAGTTTTTTGTTAAAAATTGAAATGCATAGAAACGCACATAAACAGGGCTGTGATAAAATCTTGTGTGTTGCGAACACAACATAAAACTATTGTGGGGTCAACTTTTTGACGACTTGTTGATTGAATGTTATTTATTAATTAGTTTTTAATTACCATACAAGTATTGTTTAATTAGTTTTAATGCTTGAGAGCGTGAGACGCGTAAAACGTTATATTCGGGTCCAATATTTAAATATTTGTTACCGTCCCAGTCAGTGACCTAAGAAGTGTATTTTTTTTATCCTCGCATTGTGGGTACTTTCATTTTTATGAGTGCCATTTTCAGCATTTTTAACGTACTAGCTGTTGCAGTTACTCGAATACATGTTTTTGAAATATGAGAAGAAAAATAAATTTATTGTAATTTTCGCAGTCAGAATGTAAGTATGAAGAAAAAATGAGATATGTCATTATTGTTAGACGCAGTGTGAACATTATACGTATGGAGTTGTGCAGAAAATGATATGGCTTTGTAGTGTTTGATTACTCCTACACGCTAAACAATTATCATGCTGACAATCGAAAAAAAAATACTGGATTTTAAAACTGATAAAAAAAACAATGCCTATTAGTCTATGTCAGCGTAAGTGCCAAATAAATATATTGTGTTGTGATTGTGACTTGCAATTATGTAATCAAAACCTAATTTTGTTCGCTTGAAGCGGACGTTGTTGCATTGCGTTAAGGTATAAACCTAACCTAATTAACCTGTAAGTCCATAAATGATTACTATATTTATGGAATTAGTTATAAACATGTGACGTCTCTCGACGCCGCACGCCCAGGAGCAAATGTGATCATTCTGTTTATTTTATCTTGTAAACTATAGAAGAATTAAAAATAATATTTTTAAAAGTCAACGAACACCTGTCCGAATTCTATTCATCAAATGAGATTCCGAATTCGATGAATTAAAAATTCAAAGTTAATTCGGTCAAGTGTACGTTTACTCTATTTTATTGTTAATTTACCTACAGCATAGAATAGATTTAAGTAAGTAGAAGATTGAATTATTAAACTCCAGATATTGGTGATTCCTAATTTAACCATGTCAGTGACATCGTAAAGTGCCTTGTAACAGTACAATCTAAACTTCCTATTGATCAAGACGTGTTGATCGCGTCACCAACTAGGATGTTTATAATAAATGTCTTATTAATTAAACCATTTTGTATCAGCTCTAGTAGTACGACAATAAAGAAATACAACACATTTTTGGAAATATCTACGTGGTTTCATTGACAAAAATTATTACCTGCCTATTAGTTTTTGAACATGACTGTGATTGAAAAACTATATTAAAAATTCCCTTTTATTTAGATAAACATAACGATATACTTACATAAAAAAGTATCTTATTCGATAACTTTGCTGTAATGTTGTAAACTAAAGGCACCAGTGCCGCTACGACATGGCTGCCCCAACATAAGACAGCTTGAAGCTGAGCGAATATTATCCTTCTTAGAATTAATAACAGCTTCTTTCAAAAATATTAGCGAAGACTCAAAAGACATTTGCTGCAGAGGTGACGTGGATGACTCCATACCCTTTCGACTCATTGGTTCAAAGATGCCATTGTATGTCATATAATCAGCAATCAACGACAAATGTCTAGGATCTACTGTAATTCCGTAAACATTGAATACGTTCTGTATTTCCTTAATTATCACTTTGTTAGCTGCCTCTATACCGTAAGTATTCGCTATAGCGTGAATATCGTTGCTGTACAGTTTATTCATATCAAGTAGATGATTGTACTTGAACATTTGAAGTATGTTAATGCCTTCGGTTTTGATGTAAATTACATCTTTCTCTTTGTTTACAATAGCTCTCTTTATACGTTTTACTTCATAAATAACAGATTTCGTAGCAGCTTCTCTTAATGCTTGCGATAGATCTACCCTCAAAAAGTCAATAGGAAATAGAACAGTTAGCTCGCACCATCGGTGGTGTTTCGTATCGAATGTGTAATTAGTTGCATTCTGTAAATTATCAACAACACTAGTCATGACCTTACTGTTTTCAGTTGTCATCTCGCCATCTTTATTCACTTCCTGTACATCATCACTGTCTTTGTTATTCTCATCATCAACAAATTCAACTTCGTCATCAGACTTGTCTTCTTCACCTGATTCTGGGTCTTCATACTCTTGTTCCTCTGACCTCTTTTTCCTAATTTTTGCCTGGAAAAATAATGTTGGAAGTAAGAAACTACCCAGGATCACCTAACGGTTAAAAGAATAAATATAATAAAAAAGCAATTCTTGGAAGCGTAATACCAAGCAGTGGGTGTCAGTCGTGCGGCTGATATGATGAACAAAAAACAATATAAATATTTTTCCTACAACTGAACCTTGTGCTACATAGTGAAACTGTGTTAAGACATGATTATGTAAAAAAGACTATAGTATACTACAAACCATGGGGCACAATTTCACAACGCGGATCACCAGATTCTAGAGAAATGCCACGCGTGAAAGAATGTAAAAATGATAATTGAAACATGTGGAGTCCAGCATTTATTAACAAACTACGAAAACTACAAGTCTATCACAAAGCGAGTGACACAAATAAGATTTCTAATGTTTCGCATCAAGAATTTGTGAATATTATTGGCTAAAATCGCCTGAAACACAGAATTTACTTGTTCAGGCACACGTTCTATACTGTTTTTATGTAAACCTTGTACAAAAACAATATTCTATTCTATTCTAATGTTTAGCATTAACAAAATCATAAGAAATACTTACATCTGTGTTATCATCATCTTCATTGGGACCTTCATCATCGGAACTATCGTTCCCATTATCAGCTTGACCTTTCTCCTCGGGAACATCATCACCTTCTTCGTCATCGTCGCCTTCGCTGCCACCACCACGTCGTTGTTTCTTCTCTTTATCGGAAGACCAAAGCACGCCACACGTAGCCTTGGCTTGCTTGCGAATTATAGCAAACATTTCTTCAAAAAACTTTTTCTGCATGTGTTTTATTATCTGAGCTGGCTTCACTGTATACTGTGGTTTGTATTGCGCATGCGGTAAAAACATGAAGCGCATAGTCGTTTTCAACTGTCTATCAGGTTCTGTTACGATTTCACATTGTACATGGATCTTTTCAAGCACGTCAGCGACAGTGACTCGATTAAGTTTCTGTCTTAATTTTTCCGCTTTTCTTTGCGCATCTGGGACATCAGGTCGAATCGGTATATCCATGTTAGGTGTTTTAAGCTTTGCCGAAGCGGTCATCAAGATTTCTCTAAGACGCGGAATACCAAGAGTGACGTTCATGTCACCTCGACCAGCAAAGTGGAAAGTGTTCAATGTCATCTGAGTAGAAGGTTCCCCTATAGACTGGGCAGCTAAGAGTCCTACAGGTTCACCCGGCGCCGCCATCGAAGCGAGATATTTAGCATTCATTACTTCTATGAATTTGTCCTTATCTGTTTTAGTGTCATAAGCACTTTCTGGGCGATTTTTCAAATACTGTTGTATGATTCCATCTAATTGTTCATTTATAACACCAAATTTATATTCTGGCGAATACTTACTAGGAATTGGATCTGGACAAGATTTCTTTTTATATTGAAGTCTTTCTTCTTCATCCAACGATCGCCACATTTTTTCTAATTCCCAATAATAAATATCTCTGGTTTTATCAGTCGGAGTATCTTCGAGCACAATATCATTTTTAGCTTGTATAGAAAACTGTGAAAAGCCATTGACGCGATGTTTCTCTAAAGGATTTCCATGTTTCTTTTTCCACTTCTTTAGGGACTTGTGCATTTTTGAAATTCCTTTTTCGTCTACGTCTTCTTTGAGTTTTTTTATTGTTGATTTACTTGTAACAGCATTAGAGTTTTTGTCTAAAAATGGTAGTTGTTCACGTTTTAGATATTGGCACTTTAGTACATCAAGACCATCTTCTCCGTAAGCAAATTGGACGATACTGCCATCAGAATCTCTTACTGTGTGGTCATAAGCGACATTCAAGCTTTCCAGATGTTTGATCAAGCATCTTTGTAAGTAGCCAGATCGACTGGTTTTAACAGCAGTATCAATAAGACCTTCACGCCCTGCCATGCAGTGAAAAAAGAATTCTTGTGGTTGTATGCCAGTCATAAAACGTCCATCTATAAAACCTCCAGCCCTTGGGGAAGTATCGTATGGTGGGAAGCTTGGCAGTGATCGTCCAGATATCATCAATGGCGGTCTTTTACCTTCCAATTCGATTTGCCCAAGTAAACAAGAGATTTGCATAGTGTTCACAGTTGAACCTTTAGCACCTGATTGGACCATCAATTGCAAATTATTATAAGGGAATTTTTCGAGTAATCCTTCTGTTAAGCAAACTTTATTTATATTATTTGTGTAGGAATCAAGCACACTTTTGTATTGCCTGTCTAAATTTGCTCTGAATTTAGGATCTTTCGTATACATTTCCCCAATCGTTTCTTTAAGTTGATTTTCATCAACATCTCCTGGTGATTCCGTGGCCTTTATGGCAGCCAATCGTCCAGATTGACGAACCAAGCACACCAATTCATCACGCTTTTCATTTGCCTTTTCGACAACAAGAATGTCTTTGACACCAAGTGTAAATCCAATCCATTGTAAATAAAAGGTGAAAACTTTTGAAAATGAACTCAATAGCGCGCTAGAACTGTCACCACCATATAATTCATACATGCAATGTACCAATCCATAAGGAGTGGCACCATAATGGGTCTTGTCTAAAACACCAGTTAAAAGCTCTCCTTTCTTGATAATGACTTCAGCCTCAGTCATTGAATTGTCATCAGAGAACTCACTGCCTCCTGCCTTCCAAGCTCTCGGGGGATATTTTTGCCAAGCTTTTGAGCTAATTTTGGCTTTACCTACTAGTGATAGATATGGCTTTCCTTTTGGTATACTGTTAATTATTATAGTAGACAAGACTTGTTTCCCTGACCATAATGTAACCGGTTTCAGTATTGTTGGTGGAAGAAGTTTTATTTCACCTTTGTGATTTGATAAAGCTTGTAATACTAATTGCTGGTAGTCAGATTTGGTGTAAAATGTCCCTCTTAGTGACATTTTTACTCCAGAAATGACATGATCTTGGATTAAACCACTCAAAGGTGTACCATCTTTAGGAACAAGGTATTGTTTCTTTACAGACATAATATTATATGCTTCACTTCTAGCGATTTCGTTTTGAGGGAAATGGGCATTCATTTCGTCACCATCAAAATCAGCATTATAAGATTTACAATTAGCATAATGCAGCCGGAGAGTTCTTTCTCCTTGAAGAATTCTTGCTCTGTGAGCCATCATACTAGGTTTGTGTAAAGAAGGTTGTCGATTTAAAATCATAATGTCGCCATTTACTAAATGTCTATGGACAATCTTTAAGCCCGAAGATTTATATTCATCTGGTGTAAGTAATCTCTTAGCAAGACTTTTTCTCTTTTGTATTGAATCAGGAGGTATCCTTATAATTCTCCCATTTTCTATTTCCAATTTTTCTGCACCTGGATGAACATTGGGTCCATTGATTATCATTTTTCTTAATTCATCAACATTCCATTCAGTAACTGGCACAGGATAAGTAAGTTTCTTCGCAAAAGCATCAGGAATGCCAATTTCATCAATGTCTACATTTGGATCTGGAGTAATAACCGACCGAGCAGCAAAGTTTACTCTTTTCCCCATCATATGCATTCTTATCACACCAGTTTTTTTCTCTAATATTTGTTTAAGCCCAAGACTTGATAATCCTTGGCCTTCACTGCTTAGTAGATTATTTACATCTTTTTGTAAATTTTGCCAAATTATATGAAGTTTTTCAGGAGCAGACTTGCCAGTAATTCCTTCATAACTCGCTCTTGGTTTTGTGTCGAGGTTGTCAATTGCTTTTTGCTGGTCTTCTGCTGCTATTACTTGTAATATAACTCTTGCAGAAAAACCACTATTAAGAATATTTTTATAAACATTTGATTGAGGGTGCTCTATTAATTCTCCTTGAAGTACATTACATGGTCTAACACATGGAGGGAGAACAGGTAGAACTGACATGAAAAACACATTAGTTACTGGTTTTAGTATGGTATTTTTTAAGACAGGTAGACAAGATACTAAGATATCCTCATCATTCTCAGCAATTTTAGTACAGAATTCTTTTATTTCATCTGGCATCAAAATTTTTATCCCCTTTCCTGATCCATCTGTGCTAGAATTATACATCAGTTTATTATCTGCTGTGGTGACTTTAATCAGTTTATTTTTGCAATAAACACATCTTTTAGCTACATTAATTGTTTTAAAATAATTATTCAAGATTCTTGTTCTTAATTTGTCTGTATTTTTATTATGAAACACTTCGGTAACAGGGTCAGATTTCTTCAATAGTTTTTGGTATTTCCTTATAATTTTGTTGGGTTTATTAGGATTGTCTTCATTATTTAGTTCCTTCATTTCTGCCAAATCTAAGGCTGCTGTAACATGACCAGCATCAATCAACTGTAATTGAAGCTTTAGCAACAACTTCATGTTATCATCCATTTGAATTTTAAAACATTTTAAGCAACTTATCCGGAACAGTGTGTAGATGTTTCTTATGAACAATGGGTTGACAACAATTAAAGGCAACTCGATATGACCAAAGTGGCCCGGACAATGAAGTAATACATTGTTACAAGTGGCACAGGAATCATTCCTGTCTCTAACCGGTCCCAGCACAGAATCATACAGACCACCAGGGGTTGGATTTCCCAAAGAATCAAATGATAAAGTGTTAGTTATTTTTACGACACTTAACTTTTTGACATCTTCATCATTGAACATCAGGAACTGTACAAAGTCAGGGTCAACGGATGTCATACCGGTGAGGGCAGAAGAAAACGATGATGTCGTAGCCATTTTTGCTTCCTGTGAAAGATAATAAGAGAATAGAATTTATGAGCTCAAATGAAGTCCAACGAAAACCGCATAACCATAACCTATTATATCTAGTTCAAACCGAAATTTAGTAAGTATAAGAACTTACCAATCAACGATCAGGCTTAATGTTTAACAATCACATATTATAATAAAATCAGTGTGTGGTTATTTAACGTTTCTTGTTAAAAAGGGTATTTTTATAGTAGGACAACAACAAGCAAACACACATGTCAACGTGTAGTTAGTTAGTAGTAGTAGTTATATTCGTCCAATTTAGGACAGGCGAAGGTCTAAGCCATACAGCCAGTTCTTGAGTTGACGTGTAGTTAGTTGTAATTGTCAATAATTTTGACATTGACATTTTGAACCGGACTCCATAGCCACAGACTAAACCTCAAACCGATATTTACCGCAAATATTTTAACGCTTCGTCTTATCGTTGTGTCTGGAAAACCCTTAAATGTGATAATTATGAGACAATGGCAACATTTGTTTAGTTAGTTTTTAAAAATAGTCAAAATGGCGGCCCTGGATGAAGTTGACGTATGTGAAAGTTGGGAGGATATGGACGAAATTGGTGTAAGTTGTAAATTGTAAATGTCTTCAATAATGTTCTCTTCAAATATTGTTACCAGTTCTCGTAGTAACCATCGAGTATTTTCACGTTTCAGTTAGATCAGAAGATCAAGCTGATGTCCAGTGAGTGCGCGCCTGTTAAGAATCTGAAGGGTTGCAAGGTTACAGTTGAGGATAACGCGTGTATTGGGTCCCAGTGCATCATGCCGGAGCCAGCAATTCGTATTTTGAAGCGGCCTTCGTCTTCTGCTAGTGGCCAAATGAACGGTGAAAATAGAGCACGGCCTGTCAAAACCCTTGAACAAAGACAGAAAGAATATCAAGAGGCTCGCCTCCGGATACTGGGTGAGGCGCGAAGCCCTGAAGACGTTATTGACGATAAGTAAGTTAAAACTAATAATCTCATTAAAAGTGTTCCATAAAATTAATGTTTACATAACCAAGAAGTGTCATTTTTATACTTCATCTGAGCTAATGAATTCAAGATACTATAGGTACATACTATGTGCTTAACTATTCCTTCTTATCTAATGAGTCTTGTGTTGTTCATAAATATTTTAATAGGTTTGCGTATCTAATGCATCACTACAAGACTTCATATTTCACTGGTTCATGTAATTCAACATCATTGTTCCTGTGCATTTTAAGACTTTGTTTCAAGTCTAGTTTTAATTAAATTAATACTTTTATTTTCAGCCTTAGCCGGTTACAAGATAAATTACAAGCAAACAATCTTAATGATAACCAAAATCAAAATAGTGGTAAGACGAAAAACTGTCTCAATGACAATAATGCCAAAGGTAAAGAACGCAAAGTTCTGGCACGGCTCCCGCCGGGGGCCACCCCTGCCGGAGTGTTTCCTTCACCTCCTCCGAGAGGTGTTCTAGTGATAAGGACTCCTAGAGGTCCCGATGGCACAAAAGGTTTTGTGAGAAGGTAGCATTATTTAAATGTTAAGTCATTTAATTACTCATATCTTTAATAAGTTCCATCCATGCAACTTTTCCACTCTAAATAGAAAACTCAATGGATTGTTGCTGTTTATCTGATTTACTTTCACTTCACAATTTGTAATTTATTTACAAACCATTTTAACATGTTGACTGCGAGTATACTCGTAGTATTTTTTATGGAGCCCACAAGTTACTACGATTACACTTGTATGGCAGCCAACGAGTTAACTTGTAATTATTTATCATAAAACAAAAAAAATACTGTTGATAATATTTGCAGTCTAAAAATGAATTGGAAAATGACAATACTATTTCATACTTTATAATTTAATTACTTAATAAATATGCTAAGATTACTTTCCAATTTTAGGCATCATTCCACATGAAGATTTTGAAACTTATGAAAAATGAATATTTCCTAGAATTTGTATTAAAAATTATAAGATTGTATACCTACTTCAGTAAAAAAGGTACCTACATTATTTTATGAACTAGTATCTTGATAAATGAATTGTTTTCAAACCACCATATAAATAAAAGCACTTGAATTCTTGAAGTAAATTACAAGTTGTTTAGAAAAATTGTGAACATTAAGAGTGCTCACTTCAGGGAACAACCACACTTATTGTGATAGATTTTATAAACTGAAACTTCAGTCTAGAATATATTTCAAAGTGATTTCTTATGAACTGAACACTCAACTCATTAATTGTATGAACATAAACTATGTAATGTTGGGAGAGAACTTTGCATAATTACAAAAGTTTGTAAACAGTATTCTCTTTAAAAAAAGGTATATTTATTAATGTACCTACTTGTTACTGTACAGTATTTTCTTTACTACTTCTCTAAGGGAGTAATCACATTATACGCGCCCTTAATCATTTTTCCATCACAATTTTTTTCTGTCGCACAAAAGCGTATCACAGATCTAGAGAGGTTTAAAATGCGTAAAGGCTCAATCAGCGTGCTCGAGCTGATCAGTAAACGCAATGTACGTGACGCGAATAGATAGAAAAGGAATGATAGCAAAATGCTGAAAGACACACACTATAGACATGATTTCTTCCCAATTTTTACATTTGCTTATTATATTAGTAAGCAATAATGGATGACAGAAATGCTCAGCTGCAGTGTAGCCGATTCAACATCAAACTTTGTGTTCATACAATTGAAAATTAAAAATTAACATAAACGTTTTTTATATCCAGTTTTTCTACATTGTATAGTATGTTATTAGGTTAAGGTACTTGCTAATTGTATATTTTTAGCTATATTATTTTATGAGTAAGATTTTTGTGCTATTAATTGTATTTGTGTGACAATTTTTATGAGGCAGATAGGTATGGAGGTCCTTTCTTGCAACCAACGATGATAAGGGTTTACTTATGTTAAATGAAAATGCCAAAGGATACATTTGATATTAGATGTTAACACAAATATAATTAATTAGTGGCCTAAGAATGACTGAAGTGCGTGGGAGGTATATTCACACTTATTTCGATGACAATGTCTACTCAAGAGTTTGGCTGTAAAGCCACAAAACTAGTCCTAGTTTATTTCATAGTACTGGCTCGGACACAAGTGAATTATTTTATCTATTTCAAATACATTTTAGTCAAAAAGTTTACACCATTCGAGCATCAATTTAAAAGCTAGCCTTCAGACTACATATTCCTTCCTTTCCTCTGTTCTTTAAGAGGCCGTATACGATTTGCCACTCTCTTGCTCGCATACTTCATGTTTTCTCAAGATTGAGTCCGTAATAAATAATATAATATAATAAAAAATGTGTTCCACATTTCGCAATATAAGATTACGGACATTTTAACATATATTTAAGTTTCGTGTTGCTGAAGTACACAGAACGGTACCTCAGACTATACATGTTGACCTTGAGACCATCTTTATGTCCTACGTAATAAAAGCTGTTTTCGCAGTTTAACTGTATATCCTGATGTGCTGTCGTGTGTACAAACGGTTGTCGGTTCAAATAACTTTCAGAAACGACTTCAGCAATGTGAAACTAAAAATGACCGTAATCTTATATTGCGAAAACCGGCCGGAACACATTTTTATTTTTTCTCACTCAGATTTAAGAAATCTTGAGAAAACAGCGAGAGAGCGGCAAATTGTATACGGCCTCTTATGTTATTGGACAGTCAAGAGTAGAAGTGAATACTTAAATTGTAAAATAAATAAATAATTAACTGTTGTAAAATTCGACTTGAAGCCAGCTGTGATAAACATATCAGTAATGTTAACATTGTACATCGAAATGACTGTATGGTTGTATGAAACCAATAGAGTAATGTAAGTTAAGACAATGTTACCACTGTAGATATATATGGTAATGTAACTGCAAAAGACATTACTCATCTTATGCCCGTTTGCACTAAACTTGAGAATCGCCTAAGTCTTTTCCTAACTACAACTTGACTAAATTAAAACGGTGTCATTAACTTAGCTGTCATGCAGCTTTCATGCGCCTATTTATCTTGGTCAAGTTGTAGTTAGGATAAGACTTGGTGATTCTTAAGTTTAGTGCAAACGGGTATAATTCTCTTCGATTCTGGTTCAGTCTATTTTCTTCTAAAAAACCAACGGCTAGTATATTTAGTATATATTATGCCAGCACTGCTTGAGTAGGCACATTTTGTTCGCCACCAATGTATTTGTCTTTTTACTATTTAATCCAAAGATAGTAAAAGCTCTAATCAAAATATTCTTGACGTGTAAACAAATGTAACTTTGAAGCTACATGTGCTAACGGCAAAGAAATATTATATCTTATTTTACTACATACAAGACACATTGAGATAATAAAGATTCTGTTACTTACAATATGTTAATGAATGAACTTAAAGTGGGATAACCGTTTCTTCGGACCATTCACAATGAACAACTTTTACTATGGAACCAACTCTGAAATCGCGAAAGAAATTCAGCTGTTTCATACAAAAATTAATAACGAAAATATCAAAATGTATGAAACAGCAGTTTTTTAGTGATTTCAGAGTTGGTCCCATTGTAAAAGTTGTTCAGTTTGATGGTCCGAAGAAACGGTTTTCCATTATGGGTTCATTCATTAACACCCTGTACAAATGTATACTGTAATCTTTTTCTTTACCGTATATATCTCATGTGGTAACTCTGAGGATTGTGATATAGAATAATCATCTTATTACAAGCCTTATCCATTGATGAACCGTTACAGAGTAGGTAGTGTAATTGAGATTCCCTCGGTACCTTACGAATACCTGTTGGTAGGTAGTATTTTACAATGACGTTGTGTAACTGGTAGATTTAATTTTTATACACAGTGTGAGATAGTTCTAAAGATTTCCCTTTACTGTAAAGTGAAAATAGCCTGTTGTTTGCAGGGTAGGGCTAAGGTGTAGGTTATAACACATATTATGTTTTCATTGCTGGTTTTATTTGTTTTTATAGATGTTAAATTAAAAGAATGCCTAAGCCTTGAGATGGAATCGTAAAACTTTTGAGTATCTTCTTACGTTCAATTAAGTACTTACAAGTTTATGTAAACTGTCGACGAAAACCATCGGTTCTTAATGCTCATTTGTGTCGGTAAAGCAGTCGCCATGCGAGTAAAAATATATAAACAATTTACGGTTATTTAGAGCATTTGCAAATAAATTTATTTTAAGGGCCTTATCACAATGTTGTTGACAGATGATTTGACATATTTTTTATATAACAGCTGTCAAATCGTCTGTCAAGTAATCTACTCAGAATTTACTTTTATATTGTGAAACAGGACCTTAATCTAGTACAAGAAACTTTAGACTTACCCCCATACTAATAAAGATTGTATAGTTATATATATATGTTATAGTATAAAAAGAAAGGGACAAAACACTGTAACTATACATCTTTAAATTTTGAGATTTTAGCATTTACAATGCTATTTTTATATAATACTAAATAATATACTAGAAAAAATACGACTCGCACCAGATCATGTTCTCGGACGGGTGATCTGGTGCGAGTCGTATTTTTTCTAGTATATTATTTAGTATCATATAACTATACATCAATGTTAAATGTTGTTAATGTTAAACAATCAGTATTAGTAATGGGGTTTAGCCTCAATCCAGTGAGGGGTTAACTACTTGATATCAACAAGCAAAATATCAACAATAAAAATGTCTACACCATATAATCAACAATTTAATATATCAGAATCAAAACAACTGTTTAAAATGTCATCTGTTTAGATTTAGATTAATTGCAGTATTACTTAATTATCATAACCACCCGCGAATTCGTCTGTGTTATTAAACAGTTATTTTCTATCCCTCGGGATCAGTACATTCTTTCTGGATAAAATGTTCCCTAAGTATGTCCTTTTCTGCGCCCCTGACAATGTTAGTCATTGATAATATAAACGGTTGACATTTTGAACCGTTTATGTTTGATTCTTTAAAATATTTTATTGTTGATATTAAGTATTAAGCCCTCCGAGGTAACTGCGGTGTAGGTTTTCAATGAATATTATAGTTTACATAAACTCGTATTAGGGTTATTGTGTAGAACTAACACAGAGTTATATAGTGCAAGCACTTTCTAATGAGAAAAGTAAAGTACTGTGCCTTCCATAAAGCTCATGTTACGATGAACACACTATATTTGTGGCGACACGACAGTTAGGTTACACTATCTCACATCTTTTTGTGACTTGTAATTGTCCAATTTTACTTTATTGACAAGTGTATAATTTTACAAATGACAGTTTGACCCCACGGTTTCTTTGTAATTTATCATTAAGTTTATTTATTTGGAAAAAAATAATGAAGGAACACAAGACATTTGATTCGCTAGTGGAAATTATTTAAGAATGATAGATATAATGATTGTCTTATACACATGTTGTAAATAAGTTTGTTCATGTTTTATGAACAAAAAATTTAGTGCCAATTAACATATTTATTGCTTGTGCTCATTGCGTTTTGGCTTATTTTTTATTATTTTTAATGCATCATTTGCATCGATTCAACGCAGCAAGATTATTATGTTACCGTCTTTAGAACCTACCACATTTTAAACGGAACTCAAAATTCTTGGTATTTGGGTATAAATCTGTTTGTTACATAGTCAAGTCCTATGAAATTTCCCATAAAACAAGTTGTTGTGCAATATGCATGCATGATCAGCATCACATGCAATTACTACAATATTGTTAAATTGCCTCAATCGATTTTGAACTTTACGCACTATACTTTGAGATTTGAAATCAATAGGAGTTTGTCCGTTTTGAATGGCTGTTAGTTGGAGGAGCTCGCTGCTCGATGGCGCAGTGGTTTAGCACCTGGCCCAGCGATTGCGGTGGTTAAGCAACTTTCGCAAGGGTCGGCCATGGGATGGGTAACCAAAAATTGATTATCTCAAGTTCCTCAGTGCTTCGGAAAGCACGTTATGCCGTTGGTCAACACCCACCAATCCGCATTGGGCCCGCGTGGTGGGTTAGTGCCCATCCTCCTTATCCACCCTTAAGGAAGGCCTGTGCCCCAGCAATGGGGACATTAAAAATGGCTGATGGTCAAGAATGACTGCCAAATTGTGGGACTTGTGACGACTGAATCACGACTGAATCATAAGAAATGATTGTTTTTTCGAACAGTTTGTAAAGGGTGTGGCTTGCTAAATAAATTGAATCGTGCAATTGTTTTAATTTATTGTAAATTTTTCGAACCACTGAAATGGCTTTTAATAATTCTACAATAAGGCCAACACATGTAATTCTCTGCGTTACTTTTAAGAAATAGGTATTTAGTTTATAAATTCATATTTTAACCGAAAACTCTATTAAAATGTTAAAAATATATCTTGTTTTTGTTAACCTTCGATGAACTTTAGAAAGTTGAATATAGCCGAGACATAATAATATTATTGAAAGAAGGCTTCCTTTTATCACAAATAATTATCTTAGAGAAAATAAAGCATTTTTGCCGCTAATTGTACACACGGCAGCACATCAAGTTAAACTGCGATAACAGCTTTTATTACGTAGGGAATAAAGACGGTCTCAAGGTCAACGTATAGTCTGATGTGCCGTCGACTACCAATATTATATTTTCTTAAGCGCACCTACTCACGCATCGTAGCCATACTGGTATGACAAACTAGTATGGCCACGAGGAAACGAGGTATCTTTTTAGTACTTATGCATATTACTTGTAGATTGTCGCCTAGATAAAATCTGAATGACAACTACACCAAAACTGGTTTAATTCCATCTCGATTGAACATAAATAAAAGCTGATCGCTAGAAAACGAGTTGGGATCAAAACATTGCTCAGTTACTTATTTAACCTGTTACACGACTCTTGTGCGCTAAGATCACAGACTTAACTAAATAATCTTTTGGTTTTCTTTTTTGTGATCAGGGTATCATGGCTGCTTTGGAACATTTAAGTGAAAGAGATAAAGCTGTTCTAAAGAGTATATTCGATCCTACCGCAACTATCGGTGATGTTGTGGATAACGGTGACACTTTTGAGGAAGAACAAGGCAAGTAATATTTTATAATGAAAGTATAATGTTTAGATAATGAAGACTTTTATTTGGTCTTCACAATATCAGGTATTTGGTATTCGTTATTTTTTTAATATTTTAGAGATTATCTGTGGCAACTACATCGTTAAAAAGTTGACTCTGTGATGGACCCACTAGTAAACTTAGTGAGTCCATCACACATAATAATATACACATAGAAGTCTTTGCATATTGCGCGTTTTATTATTACCGTAGGTCTTGCAGGTAACATTGTCGTTAGAAGCGGCACGATTCTTAAGAACGGCAGTGGTACTGCAAGGCCTACGGCAATGTTAATAGGTGTTCCTAGTTTTTTAGAAAATGTGAACGTAATTATATGAGAAAATGTGTAAGAAAATGCACTCTGTTAACTAGAAGAAAGCTTATCCAAACACGTCTCTCCAGGTAACAGTTTTTTGAAACGATTATCTAATAAATCTGTTTACACATATATAATGATAAACAACAGTGGTAAGGTTAACCTGTATTTTGTAACTGACTCGCGCCCTTCACTTGCATGCGCTTTTTATTTAGGTAGGTAGGTATTTATTCCATCATTCCTCTCTAGAGCATTAGCTATTCCTTCCTTGTTTTAGAGCCGACAACAGACGCATATAAGGAGTCAATTTCACTATGCGCGCAGGGCGTAAAGCTCGCAGAGGCAGGGAAACTAGAAGAGGCACTGCAACTGCTGAGCCGAGGAGTAGCGGCGGCGCCCGACCGCCCCGCGGCCTACAACGACCGCGCGCAACTGCTGCGGTTGATGCAGAAAGAGGATGGTAATTTTCCTTCTGTACTGTTTTTGAATTAAACAATAGAGGTACGTAAAGGTATATCTCTACCTGCGGGTCTACCGCGTAAAAATATTGATATAAGTTCATTTATAGTCTCTGTTTTTGCGGTTTCTTAACTATTTTTTTGTTCTTTTTAACGACATCCGTAATAACGAGACCAGCTTCGTTGCAAAAAACAAACAAATAAACAAAAAAGCCATAAAAATAGGGTATTTAAGTGTCAACATTTAATACCAAATAATATACTAGCAAAAATACGACTCGCACCAGATCATGTTCCCGTCCGAGAACATGATCTGGTGCGAGTCGTATTTTAAAATAGCATTGTGAATGCTAAAATCTCAAAAATTTAAAAATGTCAACATTTACATGAACTTAATATCAATATATTTACATGAACTTAATATCAATATAGTTACTCGGTAAAACACCTGCTCTATCCGTCCGCTGATTACTGCATCTGGTGTAATATTTAGGAACTGTCATGAGCCAACTAGAACTGCCATTTAAGACTCGATCCAGGTCAATTTAATATTGAAAAAGGAAAATGTGTTTCACCAAAAATGCCCACTTTAGTTATAAACCTGTTTTAAAACTATCAAGAGAATGTTATAAGCATTTAGATGTATGATAAGCATTTAAGAGTTGAGTCCTTGCACTATTATGTAGCGGCGCTAATTGGCTCATGGTCAAGTTATGAAATAAATTTGCAGAAGCGATGGCTGATCTAGACATGGCTTTAAATCTGACGGTGGGCAAAAAGTGCCGCGCTCGAGCGCTAGCGCTGTGCCAGCGCGGCGTGCTACTGCGCAAGCGCGGCGCCGACGACGACGCGCGCGCCGCCTTCGCCGAAGCTGCGCAGCTGGGCAGCGGGTTCGCTAAGAAACAGGTCAGTAGTCTGTTTAGCCTTACTTGACGACCTCCGTGGTCGAGTGGTTTGTACATAAGTTTTCAAGGTGTCGCCATTTCTGGTCCCGGGTTCGATCTCCGGCTGGGTCAATTTAGAAAACGAACTTTTCTATATTGGCTCAGGTCTGGGTGTTTGTAGTTCCACCGTTGTCTCTGATTTCCATAACACAAGTGCTTTAGCTTCTTACTTTGGAATTAGAGCAATGTTTGTAATATTGTCCAATTATTTATTCACTTATTTAATCATCTTCTGGGCGCTAGCGCAGTTTCTTATTTCTTCTTACTTGTCCTATTTAGTAAATAGCTTTTGACTGTTGTCATACGTGATTTAAATGTAAGTTGTTATTTAAAAATATGTTGTCTTATTAAATAAAATTATCACTAATATTTTTTTTTTAATGTGTGGAAAACCATTTGTTGTATTTATTATTGATTTTTTTCAATAAGTTGGGTGAAGATTGTTTACCAAATAAGACAAGTAAGGATAAACAGACTTATACAGCCTAATTACTGACTGCCTTACCACTAGCCATGCGAAACTTGTCGCGTCGCCGTTCGCTGCTTCACGTGGCCTCTCCCGCGGCCCGCGGTGGTTTGGTAGCGAATTTTATGATAGTGCAACGAGTCTCATGTCCATTGTATTGTGTAAAGTGACTACGACTATTACGGCGCAAGATAAACCCGCGTAAAATAAAATTCGCCTACATTCAGATATTTACACGTTGTTATTGAAGCTTAACCTAAACTCACCCTATTTCTCCTTAATTTGATCACCAAATCTCTCAAACCCATTTTCCTTATTCACCCCTTCTCTTTCTAAACTGAACTTCCCGTTTAACTCCTTTCCCTCCATGTTTCTCAACCCTTCTTAATAGTTTCTCGTTTTACTGCTCGGCAGGTGGTGGAACTGAATCCATACGCAGCGCTGTGTAACAAAATGCTGAGTCAGGTGATGCGAGGGGAGAAAGAAATAAAGTTGTGATCGTGTGGCCACTTTTCGCAATGCTTCTTCGGAGTGCACTACAGTGAGATAATTCACAATTTAGTCTTTATACACTTCTAAGACTTTCGCGCGTACAGTTCATTAGAAATAAAACACTTTTTACGGATTACAGCGCGTATATTATTAATTCAGGTGTTGTTTTAGAATTATTTAGTTTGTATTTATTGGTTTTTAGAATTCCCGACGTTTCGACACCTTTCCAGGAGACTTTTTGCTTTAGTCCTCCCGTGACCACGGCCCCTTGAAAGATGTCGAAACGTCGGGAATTCTAAAAATCAATAAATACAAACTAAATAATTCTAAAACAACACCTGAATTAATAATATACGCGCTGTAATCCGTAAAAAGTGTTTTATTTCTAATTTAGTCTTTATTTAAGCTTTATGATTTTTTTCCAATGACGGCGCTAGTGTGCAGACTATGCGCTCTTTAACGATCAAAACTGTTTGTTAATCATTTACATTGCATCAGCTTGTCAATAACATTTTGATCGCTTAAAGCGATGCTTGACAAGCACGTAGGTATCACGTGATTTGCGTGGCCACGCCCCAAATGTTAGTGGTAATGCAATGTAAATGATTGACAAGTCATGCTTGATCGTCTAGGGCAGGGATCCCCAAAGTGGTCGAAATCGATTTCCTAGGGGTCGAAATAAACGAATAATTATAATATTAATTATGAATTACACTTGATATTTGATAGGACTTTGAAAGTAATTTGGCTATGGGGGTCTGTTGTATCAGTTCATTTTGGAAAAGGGGTCCCTTGCCCAAAATAGTTTGGGTATCCCTGATCTAGGGGCTACTTAAGTTTTGGAATAGTCACAGTAAACGGCAAGTTAATCTTTTCAAATATCATCACTGATCACTCCACCAAATATCAACCTAATTTTCAACATATAGAGTACAATATTGGTTGAAGTTCTGTGCATTTGTTATATTTTTGCTTATTTATACAGTACTTACAAGCATAGTTTTCGCTACAACAATGTTTATTTTTACGTTTGAGGATAACTTTTAATAGAAATACACAGAATACAACACAAAACACTGTTTTATCATCAAATATGAATTAAAGTAAAAGTTTTGATTAAGTTTTCCTGTTATTTCATTCATCAGTGAAAATACAGCTTTAATCTTACTATAGGTACAGGTTGTTTGATTTTTAACTAAACAAGATTAAGTAGGTATTTTATAACTGCCTCTTGATTATGTAACTTTGTTGCAATCAACTCTGACATAAATCGCAGTTACATTGCTGCTTTAGTAAGAACCAATGTGACAACTATCTTACTTAAAGCAGCAATGTAACTGCGGTTTTAATCGAGAATTGTTAGCAACAGAGTTACGTAATCAGGCCCCTAACAACACTTACCATAAACAATTCGTTTCATGTGTACAAAAAGGAATCTTTGAGGAAAATTATTTTGAGAAATAAAACACACAGGTCTAATGGATTAGAAATTTATATTGTTGAGTACAATCGACATTTACATCCGAAAAAACCGACCAGGTACTGCTCCGTAGTTCGGGCATCAAACACCATCCAAAATAGAAAATGACAATTTTACATTTTGAAAAAATGACGAATGTAATACTACAAATCGAAATACTGTACTACCCTATAGAATAATAGAATATGCAATAAAATCTCATAAGTAAGAAAGATCATGTGCAGAAAATTTCATTGGTAAAATAGATTTGGTTGAAAAAATCCACACACAACCATTTATTGGTTGAATTTAAAAATGTATTAACTACACTAAGAGGCGAGCATCAGTAACTTGATTAAAAGTGCACTTTTAGTGATAAAAATCTACTTGGAAGAGTTTCTAACTCATTCATACAAAATGTTTAGTATATTTGGCACATTAAACTTTCGCAACGTTATTGAAGAATGACTTTAAAAAACATAAGTGTGAAACTATGACAATTGATTAGGAAAAGTTATCTGGGTCTTGAGCTCGACTCTAGCGTAACAATCGTGGCCATTAAGACACGATTATTACGTTAACTTTAGCATAATTGGGGCCCAGTCACCAGCCCCCTAATTATGTAACTTTGTTGCAATCAACTCTGACAGAAATCGCAGTAACATTCCTGCTTTAGTAAGAACCAATGTGACAACTATCTTACTTAAAGCAGCAATGTAACTGCGGTTTCAATCGATTTCGATCGAGAATTGTTAGCAACAGAGTTACGTAATCAGGGGGCTGGGGGCAGCCCTCTCTCTCTCTCGATATATCGATTGAAACTGTTTGAAATCCTTTGAAATAATGTAATTTGACAGTTTCAAGTGCTAGCAACTGAAACTGCCAAGTTGCAAACGGTTTCAATCGAGAACTGTTAGCAATAGAGTTACGTAATCAGGGCGCAGGGGGTAATGAAATACAGACTAGAAACTCTGCCAAGGAGCCCGTGAAAAAATGATTTATCACAGAGCAAGTTGCAATGTAGACACATCAAGATCGTACTTAGTCGAGCTTATATGTAACTTAGAAAGTCCATCGGTCCGTTTAGACAGTCACATCATGCGAAATCTAACAAATTTTACAAACCAAATATTGGCATTAAAACGCTGTTATTAGTAATAATCTATTGCTATTAGTCTATACAACGTGTTACAAAAAACCCCTAAAGCCGAATATGGTAGATAGGGTATACCCTATTTCAATTACAATAATAATAAAACCAGAAAATGTGGTGGTTTTCAAAGTTTATAATAATTTTCCGGGTTTGTAATGCATAGTACCCTATCGACCATATTCGGCTTTACAAGGCTATTACCAAACACCCTGTATAGTTAGCGATCATTTTTTTTTTATTTGCTAAGTTCGTAAGTTATATCACACCCCGACCCCGGACACTCCATACAACCGCCCCATTATAAACAGATGATGTTTTTATACACGCGTAACTGTGTGTGTAAGTCTACCGTGCAGTTTGCACCTAGTATAAATAAGTCTATGGTTTGCACTGTATGAGCTGCGTTCAATTCATAATTCGAACTTTTTGGTAAACAAAGTTAGACAGATGACAAACACGACTAAACGAGCACAAACAAACATCGGCTCATAAACCTGATGGGAGGGGTGAGGCAATGAGGATCAGCGACAGGTTTGAATCCCAAAGTTTTATTGATATAATATAAAAAAACATATTCATAGATATGAACCCTAGTGAAAGATTTTTTGAAATCCGAAAAGGTTGAGTTATGAGGCGTTAAAGGAAATGCCAAGCTCAATGCAATATGTGCTTTATCACGTACGACGTAAGGTTCGCGTACGTGGCGGATGACGTCATAAGGACCCCCAAAATATCTTCTAGCTCGTATAACTTCTCAGGTTTAAGAGATATCGTGAAAATGTCTTCACAGTTAATCATGTGGTGGCATAAACTTTCTGATAAGCCAATAAACAAAAATCGTCACTGATCCTCATTGTTTCTAGGGCGGGGCGGGGAGTGTCCTTTCTGTGTAGTACTTATATCTATTCTGTGCCTATATGTGAATGTGACTGTATCTACAGGGCCAGAATGATTGTCATTATTGTGTCAACATTTTTATGAACATCAAAGTTACATAATATGACCACAAAACTGGTGAAAAAAACTTAATAAAACATTTGTGAACGATTTTATTGCTTTAAGTCTAAACAATATTCAAAGGTGTGAAAGGGCGAATCGAATTTTCATTTGTTTTGATAATTTTATGCGCATTTATCTACCAACGATCTTATGAGTAGATAGGTACTTAAATTGTATGAAATATTTTATAGTTACCTATAGAGTATTGGTCAGAAAAGGTAGCGTTGAGTACATTTTTGTAAATACACAGTATCTCAAATGTCTAAATACGATTAATGTTTATCTATAATAAACAGTAGAAAATGCGCTCTCACTTGTTTCATTAGAGTTGCCAATACATCGAAAATTAAATTGGTGTTGTGTCTTACAGTTCCGAACCGAAATACTATAGTCAGATGGCATAATTATTTATTAGTCACTAGCTAATAATAAATACGAGGAAAATTTTATATTAGGTAAAGGAAAAGTGATATTTTATTTTAAAACATAAATAAAATAATCCCTTTTAAATGTTACTAGCAACACTAATGGACGAATACTCAAACGTCACTCAACTTTGAGAGGCCTCAAACATCGTCCTGTCGCATTAAATTTCAAAGATACGACAAAGACAGCATGATGTTTGAGCGCCCCTCAAAGTTGAGTATCGTTTTAGTATTCGGGGTTGACCATTCGAAATGCAATCATAGCTCCTAGTGCACCAGTAACACGTAAAATCACATTAAACTGGTAAGTAACGGATATTTTCATAATTCATAATATTCAATAGAATACGTCTAATTAAATGGAAAAATATTTACAAATATATTTTGGCACAGGTGACGGTGCGTCTAGCGAACGAACATCGCTACGAAACTTCAAACACTTCAAATATTCATTAGTAAAATATTTTAATTAAAAGTATACTAAGACCTGTATCGACTATGGGCTTATACTAAAAACGTGAGTTTAGGCCTAAGCTTGAGTGAGATTTTACTCAAAAAATTCTATGTTAAAAGTTCTGGATTATTTAAGGGGAGGCCACGCTGTAGTCGCTGAAGTGACAGGAACAGTGACTTGTGGCTCGCAAGCCACAGTCTGTCACTAAAACGAATACGACGCATCCACCCTTAAAATGCGCTAAGCATAAATGTGTCACTTTTCCATTATCATTATCAATATGTTTATTTGCCAGATATTGAATCTTATTATTATGTATGTAAGATGGACAATATACTTAGTGTTATCGATGGCGATTACATATTTTTGATCACAACACTTCCACCCAATAGCTCATATTCGAGATGTAACACTCCACGGCATTTGCAAATTTAATTTTAACCTTATGTTAATGATATATTAAGGATAATTATTCAAATTGTTAACGTCAAGATACATATCAACTACGTAAGCTATCCAACTAGGTTCAAACAGCTAACCTTGTAATAACTCGATAATAGTTTAAATATTATAATTTGATACTTTTATTACATAATAATTCATATAGAATAACAAATTTTCTAACGTTTGCAAAGGCCTTGCAGTGTTACTTCCAGAAAAAATGAGCTTCATACTTTGTCAATGGTACCGATTCTAGAAAAACCACTCAACATAGACATCTCCAAAACGCACGCAATTTTTTTTTTTTTTACAATACGTATGCGTTTTGTAGCTGCCTCTTTTTATTTATAAATAGTTTTAGAATGGTACTATTTGTTCGTCTCAATCGAGTGACCACATCTAAACGCATCCATGTCAACAAGGAATTAGAAAACAATTACTTAGAAAGAGCAACCTAACGCTATTATAATCTATGCTAAATAATATCAAGATTCTTTATAAACTATTTCTCACTGAACACATGCCATACCTATTAATAGATAACACACCTCTCAGGGCTTTACTATGTGCCTCTAACGCGATACAAACGCTGTTGTTGAAGCAAGACACAGCTATAGTGCCATCCTGCTCTGATAGTTGCTTTTGCACCGCGTTACCAGATCATTGTAACCCTAGAATCTCCAATTCAAGAAAATGACTTTTTAAAGAAAAGCACACAAGCGAATGGTTACAAGCGCTATGTTTCTTTCACAATACTTTTTAATACTTAATGACCAGTTAATAAACGCGTGTCAATGCTTATTTACAAAGTGAGATCTTAGTTATTAAAATGATTAAAATGGTTCCATACATTAGCTACAAGTTTTTTAAACTTTTTAACTACTTTTTTTAATCTATACTGACCAAGTCATAGTAAAACTAAGGATGTCAAAGGCGTAAGCTAGCAGATCTAGAATAATTTTTAATGAAATAAATAGTTTATTTTAATATTATTTAAATTTAAATTATCAGTGGTCTCATTGCTAGCATGGCGTTTTTAGAAGTAACAAACTAGGTAGTAATAGGTACATACCATTGGGAATTGATGAAATGAATAAATTGTCTTTAACATGGCGAACTTGTACTATTATGTATTATGTGATGGTGATCACACAAGAATAATTCAAAGCTTTTCCGCAGTTTTGGTCGATCACGATACCATCCCATACATATTCGAAAGCGAAGCGATAACGAAGATGTGCAATTGTTACTTTGGCTAGGCCCGTAGATTAGATATGCGGCGGCAAGCGGGAAAAGGGGAACGAAATTATTGTGCCTAGGTCAACGTAAGTATTCTGTTGGGCCTTTCATTATGCGAGCTCCCGCGCAGACGTGCGCTGCCACGTGGTGGGGAAGTATTAGGTACGTTTCGATTATCTTGACCGCTCGCTGCGCGGATTGCTGTTAGGCCACGTACGCACTGACAGGCGCCTTGCTTAGTGCCTAGACCATAGCGAGTCACCTAGCGTGTAGTGAAGTGAAAGGCCTTCCTTTCACTTCACTACACGCTAGGTGACTCGCCAAGCGCGCAGTGCGGCCAGTGGCGAACATTATAGAGCCTTTTCTATAATGTTCACTACTGGCCGCACTGCGCGCTTGGCGACTTTGGTTTGCGAACATTATAGAACGTTCCTTTCACCTTGCTACACGCTATGTGACTTACTAGGCTCTAGGGGCTAAGCAAGCCACCTAGGCTTGCTTAGTCCTGTCAGTGCGTACGTGGCCGAGTTTCTTACACGGGTTTTCGATCCCGGGAATACCCGGAAAAACTACTGATCCCGATTTCGGGAATTTGCAGTCAGGAACTCTTCGAGAAATAAATCAATCTTCGTTTTTATATCTCAAATCACTTGTTCCCGGGTCCCGGGATTGTCAAAAACCCGGGAATTGAGAAACCCTATTTGCTGTGTATTTTCTTTCATCAAAGTGTGCACTTGGCTTTAAAAATACCTCAACTAATTTTTAACTCGAAGATAAACACAGTTGAGTTCAATATCAATTGAGAAAAGTGCACTGAACGTTCACTACCTCTTTAGTTCAATATTTATAATTTCACTGTATTAAAAATTCTATGTATGTAATCTAAGTTTGCAGAATAGAAAAAGATTGAAAACAGCGATTCTTGTGTGTCACGATACACTTCAACATTTAGTTTGCGTCTAATAAATATATAACATCATAGCAGGGTCGAGAATAACATCATTAAAAACTATTGTGTTTTATAATTATACCTACAATTATCACCTTGATAAAGGATTAAAATAAACTTTTATCGGGTTCGTTCATAGTGTTAATATAGCGTGGGATGGTGCAATCGACATACATATTCACTGGATTTTTTATAAGTACGAGTAGGTACCCAATAATCTCAAAATGATAACCTATTATTTAATTTCACATTCACCAATTTTATACCCTTAGAGAAAAGGTCACAGTAAGCGATCTTTTTCAACTAAAAATACGTTTTTACT
Source organism: Catoptria pinella (assembly GCA_963556745.1). NCBI lineage: Eukaryota > Metazoa > Arthropoda > Insecta > Lepidoptera > Crambidae > Catoptria > Catoptria pinella. Next base: position 10,890,819 of record OY750769.1, read on the forward strand.
TTTCCGAGAGCCTAATCTCACAATTTAAAAATCATTTTAAATAAGCGCGATATTCGCTTCAATTTGTTGTGAATATCTCGACTTTATTTCACGCCTGCAATTTTCATATTACAACCTACATATTGTTCATTTATACATAGGTACTTTGGTCTGCGCTAATAACATTTTCGCATTTATTACAAAGACTTTAAGGATCATATTCCAGTGTTGTATGCCGAGGAGTGCGTGCGGTGGGTGTCGCCAGAGGCGATCGCTACTTTGTCTCCCTTTCCAGCTGACTTAAACTACGATGCTGGCCCATTTTTACACGACTGACCAAAAAAACAAGAGTGTAATGTGTTCAGGGTTCATGTATGGTTGTATGTAGGTATATGAGTTTCTTTATTCCACCATAACTTCTAAATGCCTTAACGGATTTGGATGTATGGGTATCGTTAGAATTTTTACATCACCCCGAGTGGCATTGGTTATATTTTTTTTATAAAAAAATCAATATGGCGACTGTGCGACGCCATTTTCAAATGTGAATAAAAATTTTTTTTTCTTTAATTATTACAATATAGGCATTGAACGAAAGGCCCTGATGAGCACATTCCAAAACTATATAATTTGTCATTAAAATGTGTGAAATAAAAAAAAATAATTAAAAAAACGACTGCCCTGCCAAAAACGAACTAAAAAGTTAAATAACAAGCGTCATTGCAGTCGGGGACCTTGTTGATTAAAAATAGTTCAACAAACCCCGACTGCAATTTTGGCAGGGCAGTCTTGTTTTTAATATTTTTATTTTTAATTTCACCCGTTCGTACTAAACTTAAGAATCGTTTGTCTTTTCCTAACTACAACTCGACCAAGATGGCGCATGACAGCTAAGTTCATGACACCATTTTGGTTATAAATACCTACCTAATTTGGTCGAGTTGTAGTTATTTAGAAAAAGACTTGGGCGATTCTAAGTTTAGTGCAAACAGATGCAATGGGCGACTTGTAGGGTCAATCACAACTCAATTAATGTTATTGTTTATGCCTGTTATTGGCGTGGCGTACACATGTGAAATTAGCTTGTAGTTTCAAAGTGAATGTTTTAATGTGATTGCTATTGGTGTGTCATAGATAAATAATACAAAATACCTATATTGACATTGCTTGATGCTCTGTCATTAAACTGTAACCCAATAAAAGACAATTTAATGTCAATTACAAAAACAAAAAGATTAAAAATGAGCCAGCACGCCTAACTAGGTACATTAGTACTTAACCTTATTAAAGAATTGAAATTCACAAGTAACTCTAATTATAGTTAAAAACCGTCGGGAATATCCCTCACGACACAAACGGAGATCGAGCGAAGGTAAAAGTTGAACCTTACTTGCCAGCACTAAAAAGTAATTTTTCATACTCTATCCTCATCTATCACTAAGGATCATCATTTGCTAGAGCGAGAAAGACAGCGTTGCCGACCGCATCACCGATGCTGCCGCGCGCGACAGCACTCACGCTCGCTCTAGCAAATGCCGATACTCAGTGATAGAAGAGGACAGGGCATGAAAAAATACTATTCCGTGCTAACAAGTAGGGTACAACCCTAATATTATTCTACCACAAAAATTCAACTAATTTTTAATCGAACTATGATACACCCCAAAGAACAACGATAGACTTATAAAAATTATAAACACCTAAAATGTCATTTTATTACAATTCATTTTAGAATCGAATGCTTTTTTCATTTAAATTCACATTACTTTTAATCTAGCATGAAACTTTTAAATGTATTTTATTAAAGTTATTAATTATTAATTTTAAGTTAGTAAGGCTATTTTAGTAGATAAATATTAACAGCCGATGGTAGTTTTTGTTGTCCTTTTAGAAGGATCTTACAAAAATAAATATAAAAAGAATTTGATATATAAGTAATTGTAATTCTTCATACGCTTATTTCCAATCTATTATTTTCAATTGATTCCAATTTGATTCCATTCAAACGTCTTGGCGCATAATGTCCTTTTCTCAAAATGTCCTTTCTCATAATATCCTTTTCTCGAAATGTCTTTTCTCAGAATGTCCTTTCTCAAAATGTTCTTTTCTCAAAAGGACATTTCGAGAAAAGGACATTTCGAGAAAAAGACATTTTGAGAAAAGGACATTCCGGGAAAAGGACATTTTACGCCAAGACGCATTCAAAACAGTTCACAAACAAAAAAATTCTAATAAATATTCATAAATTCCTACATTGATAGGTACCTAATTAATGAAAAAAACTGACACATTTAACGGGCAGTGAAGGTTCCCTTAAAGATAATGTATTAAAATGTAATACTGCAAATTAAAAATAAACAATATTTCAAAATGACTCACGATTACCATCTAAAAGGACAACAACGCGACTGAACGAAAATAAATTCTCACACACACAAACACACAACATACAAACACACACACGCACAAACTGATTAACACACACTAAAACAAGCTCATACAACATGATTAGATCATACATCACAAAACGATCACAATAGATTGAATATAATAAAATTCATAAAACAAATTAACAATAGACATTAAAAACTTAATGAAGAATACTTCGGCCATAAGAGAAGAGTTTTTTTTGCTTTAAACCTTATGGCCGTTGTCAACAATAAAAATAAAATACTTACTATAAATTATTGATTTTAAATCTTAATTAAAATGAGCTTTCCAAATGAATCTTAGCAAAAAAAAATGCAAATAAGTGAGTAAAACGTCAAATTTCATCCACACGACACGACATTGAGTTAATCCTATACATTGATATGTGACCTTATTTGGAAACAACAACGACCTTATCAAGGTACACACATGCAAAGGGAAGGAGATACAACAAAATCAAAAGAAGCAGAGTTCCTCCCCATTTGCTTACATTTGACTCAAACAACAGCAGAACGACATCGATGGCTCAAAACTGTGTGAGCGATGTACACTTACTATACTCAGTGGCCCCAAGATAATGATATATTCTTGATACTCGTGAGATTAATGTGAGATTCTTTCAAAACACGAATGAAGCGCATTTCAATTGATATGAATGAAAATAAATAACTAAACTTAGAGAGCATCGCAAACTTAACAACAAAACTATTTTTAGTATTGCTTTGCGAAATTCGTTGAGACAAGTTTCATTATTGCATTTAACAACAAAATTATTGCAAAACACTCGCACTACAGTGAACTTAATAAATAAATAGTCATGTCGTATTGGATGGATATGAGAATGGAGAAGAATTTTTAGAAAAGATGAGAATAAAAAATCTTCCTCGCTTTTTCATATTTCCCATTCTTCGCTCTTTCTTTACACTTTGATTTCCTTTCGAGAAAGATTCGTTTTAGAAATATAGCTTATAGTCGAGTGTGAACGAGATAGCGAACGACTGGCGCCGCAAGAGTGACAGAGACAGTCGACAGATGGAGTATACTTGCGCCCCGGTGCCGAAGCGACGGCGAGGTAAGTCAGCTTCTATAGCGTAAGAGGAGTGGTTCAACCCTGGAACATGGAAAATAAATATTTAAAAACCGGCCAAGTCCGAGTCGGACTCGCGCACGAAGGGTTCCGTACCATACTATATTATCTATAAAAACGACACAAACATGTTTGTTGTATGGGGCCCCCATAAATATTTTTTTATTCTGTTTTTTAATATTTGTTGTTATAGCGGCAACAGAAATACAATATATCTGTAAAACTTTCAACTGTCTAACTATTACGGTTCATGAGATACAGCCTGGTGACAGACGGACAGACAGACAGCGGAGTCTTAGTAATAGGGTTCCCGTTTTACCCTTTGGGTACGGAACCCTAAAAAAAGTCTGCCTTGATGTGATAGAGACCAACATCGCAAGAATATAACAACAATCATCGCAAAAAAATTAATACATTGTGTCCTTTTCGCCGTTATTCAAACAGTTTAAAACGCGATTTTGTTAAAAGTGGCCACTGTTGGTTCAAACCTGTTTTTAAACTATTGCACGCATTTTGTAATGTTGTAACGTTATTCAATAACCATTAGACGTCATTCACAAGACCTTGACTGATTCCTTTTTTAAGTAATTGGGCTTATTTAGAATAAATAAAATAAAATCGACTGGCGGCGCCAGTTCGCTCATGTCAGCCCCTTAATAAACTTAATTGACGTCTCTGAGTACAGCAGTTAGTGTCTGGTAAACCTCAATGCATTCTTTATGGTGTGAAGCATTTCATGTTACTCCTTAATTTAAGCGTTCCGGTAGCGATCATTTGCGATTGACAATTTTTATGCAATTGACAATCATTAACGCAAAAATTGATCGTTTACATATGCAATTGAAGCGATTGTCAATTGTTCGAACAATGGCATTGACGGAAAAATTGACAATCACAATTGATCGTTACCGGGGGCCTTAAGTATTACGCAACGACAAGCGTCCCATTCCACAGTCACCATAAAGTTTGATGCAAACTTTTTACCTTTTCCGTTCAGACGTGCTGCACATACTCGGGGTTGAGGAAAGAGAACCCCTGGAACTCCGTCTGGTCGAGGTTCATCATGAACAGCTTGTCGGTGGGCGTCAGCTCCGTCTTCTCCTGAGTGAACTGCTTGTCGAAGTTCGACACGTCCTTGCGGTGTTTCTGAAAAATTAACGAGTTTGAGTAATCATAACAACTAACAATCCATATATTATTATAGTACACTGCAAGAAGTAGCGTAGGTTTTTCAGATAGGATGTAGCCATAACTCCACGCTTGACAGTTAGACCGGTCACGTATAGACGAAAACGGAATCTGATTCGGATTTCCGAAACGGAATATCGATAATGTATGAAAATTCCGAACGGAAAAATAACGCATGTATGAGGTAGTAGGTCCATAGATTTGTATGGATTTGGTGAGTTCGGAATAATTGGCATTCGGAATTTCGTAACTAGTGTGTGGCCAGGCTTACTGGTCGTCTGAGGTGTCATACACCTTTAAGTTATTAGTTGCTCTTTACGATACCCCTCTCAAGTGTAAACGCAGACAGCACCGGCACGTACGACGCAGGGCAGTGGGCTGATTACGTAACTCTGTTGCTCACAATTCTCGATTGAAATCTATTGAAACTGCAGTTACATTGCTGCTTTAAGTGAGATAGTTGTCACATTGGTTCTTACCAAAGCAGCAATGTAATTGCGATTTCTGTCAGAGTTGATTGCAACAAAGTTACATAATCTGGGGGCAGGACAGGTGAGACAGAATTAAGCAACGAACGTAGGCCAGAGCAAGAAAGACATGTCTGCGTCGCACGGGCCTGCGCTGTCTCCGTCAACATTTATGCCTACACTTGGGTCGCGTACGCACCGACAGGTGACTTCCTGCATGGCGACTAGCCTAGCGAGGCGTCAAGCGAGCAGTGCGTCCGTTGCGAATATTCGTGAACGTTCCTATTACTTAGATATACAAGGTGTTACAAAAGTACCCCTAATGCCGAATATGGTAGATAGGGACCATCAAACTGAACAACTTTTACTAAGGACCAACTTTGAAATCGCGAAAAAAAAAACAGCTGTTTCATACAAAAATTAATTACGAAAATATCAAAATGTATGAAACAGCTGATTTTTTTTCCTTATCTACCATATTCGGCATTAGGGGTATTTTTGTAACACCTTGTATATCTAGGTGCTAGGCGCTAAGCAAGCCACTAACACTAACACCCGTAATTACAAACATTAGTATGAGGTCCTACAGTGTCCGCGGACGCATAGCGTCCCACGAACCAATCACAGAGCTTTATTTCAACGCAGTGCAGTGCGTTTGCGTAGTCAAGTGTCGCTCGATGTGTCGTTTGTGAATACGGAAATAACACAGTGATATGGGATGGTACCTACAATTTTACTTCATAAATTATACACTTACACTTATACACAAAATAAAAACATTTTATTAGACACAAACACAATAAGTTGTGGCAGTTTATATCCATGTCACAGATAACATCTAATCGTAGCACTCGCTGGCCGGTACCTGCATTCATCACCGGCCAGCCAGTCCTCGGATTCTCAAACAGAATGATAGATAGATAGATAGATAGATAAATTGTTTATTTCCATCACATACAGCAAACAGATGATAAATGACAAAATTATAAAGAGACATAATTAAAAAGAAAGAACTGAACTGTGTGCCGCATCGAGACAGAAAAAGGCAAAAACTCAGCGATGCCTTTGCTTTTAAATTAAAGCAAAGCACTGATTTTCAGTTTTTGCCCAGTAAGCGCGTGGTCGCCTGTAACGACACAGACGTGTATGTAAATATTAGAAATTAGAGAAAAATGTGTAAAAACACATGCACATTAGACATGATGTTGAACGAGACTCACGATCTTGGGCTTGAAGGGCGGCTGCACGTCGCGGGCCTCGATGCGCGCCCAGTCGATGCGCCGGAAGAACGCGTGCGTGCGCACGTCCTCCTCGCCGCGCGCGCCGCACCCCAGACGCTTCATCGGGTTCTTCATCAGGAACGTCTTGCATGCGTCTTTAGCTTCCTGTCAATATGTGTGTATATGTGAATATGGACTCTTAAATTTAGATTTTTCGCATTCACAATGCTATTTTTATATTAAGATAAATAATATTAGAAAAAATACTAGAAAAAATCGACTCACCCGTAGCACCTCACCCAAGGGTGCGGGTTCGAGTCCCGTCTGAGGTGCTACGGGTGAGTCGATTTTTTCTAGTATTTTTTCTAATATTATTTATCTTAATATGAACTCTATTACCGACTTTTTAGGGCGAGTTTTCAAGACCCTTCGTCCCCGCAGCAGACGCCTTCTAAATCAAGAGCGCTCGGTTCGGTTGAGTGTATGTTTTGCAAAAATGAATGAGCGACGCTAAATGAAGACTGAAACGTTTTAGCTTGACGAAAAAAAGTTTATTTTATTGAAATGAAAGGGAAAAATATACCTTAACATTGTAGAAATCTTTTATTTAATTTTAAGTAGCCCCTCTGGTGTGTTCGAGACTTAAAAGGAGCACGACAGGTAAAGTAGGGGCACAACGGGACATTCCAATTTATCTGTCGTGCCCCTGGGGGTACGGTCCAGGTGTTCAGCGGAGCAGTAGTATACAGGGTCATTTGTAATTAATTTAAAACCTCTCGTGGGGTTGATCAGACCATCAAACTGAACAATTTTCATTATGGGACCAACCTTAAAATCGCGAAAAAAAAACAGCTGTTTCATACAAAAGTACAATGCCTACTCCATCGAAATGTATGAAACAGCTGGGTTTTTTTTCGCGATTTCAAGGTTGGTCCCATAATGAAAGTTGTTCAGTTTGATGGTCTGATCAACCCCACGAGAGGTTTTAAATGAATTAAAAATAACCCTGTATTTTGTTTATACCTTACTCAAAGTCTTCGGATACGAAACGCTGTTATCAGTGATAGCCGCAAACAGTTCCTCCTCGTCCTCTCCGTCGAAGGGCGGCTGTCCGACCAGCATCTCATACAGCAAAACGCCGTACGCCCACCAATCCACTGACTTCCCGTACGGCTGGTATAAAATGATCTCTGGCGCTATATAGTCTGGGGTACCACAGAAGGTCTTGGTAGTTTTGTCTCCAGTAATGCCTTCCTTGCACATGCCGAAATCTGCTATTTTAATGTGGCCGTCTTGGTCGAGTAGCACATTGTCTAATTTTAAGTCTCGGTATACTATCCCTCGGGAATGCAGAAAGAATAGGCCGATGGCGATTTCGGCCGCGTAGAAACTGGAAATGAGATTTATAATAATTAAAAAGTTAAATTACTGACATATTTTAAAAAGTCATTTAGACCGAACATAAAAAAATATCAATAAATTTTATGAAATATAAGTCATCAGTCTTTTTATAATATTTTCGCCAATACCAACTTCTTATTACGTATTTTGTTACTATTGTCTATTATTTATTATGTGCCAATACTAGAGTTATTCAAATAAACTTAGTAATTAAGCGCTTTTGAAACGTCTATATTTTCATACCACCCTGGAACGGGTGGTAGGAAAATAAACGCAAATCTTTCAATGTAGGTGTATTTAATTGGAAACATAAGAATTTCGATTCTTCGAAACATAACCGACGAACATTTAAGTACTAACTGCCGTACTCAGAAACGTCAATTATGTTTAACGCTTCATTAAAATTGGTGCTATCTCTTTCTTTTCCATAGTGATAGAATAAGACGACAAGATACTTAATCAAGCATTAAACTTAATTGACGTCTATGAGTATGACAGTAAGTATAATTACTAAATTTATACTACCTATTTGATATTCACTATTAAATAATATAGTTATTTAATGACAATCAGGAATTAAAATTAACTTACACAGCGACTGGTTCTTTGAATTTGCCACACTGCTGTATTTGAAACATGAGATCTCCACCGTTCACGTATTCCATTACGAAGTACAGGCGGTCCTGAAAGTAATATTATTGTTCGTAATTAAAACTACTTCATCAGAATTTCATCTTATATCTCCACATTTACAACGTGTTACAAAAATACCCCTAATGCCGAATATGGTAGATAGGTACCATCAAACTGAACAACTTTTACTATGGGACCAACTTTAAAATCGCGAAAAAAAATTAGCTGTTTGATACAAAAATTAAAATCGAAAATATGAAAATGTATGAAACCGCTGATTTTTTTTTTCGCGATTTGATAGTTGGTCTCATAGTAAAAGTTGTTCAGTTGGTCCCTATATACCATATTCTGCATTAGGGGTATTTTTGTAACATGTTGTTTACAAATATTATATACAAATGCACTAGTCTTATTATACCCACCATAGTTTGGAAGCAAGAGTGCAGCTGCACCAGGAATGGTGGTTTAGTGCTGAGCGCGAGCACCCTCTTCTCCACCATAGTGCATTCTACGTCATCGTCCTGTATGATGATGTCCTTCTTCAAGATCTTGATGGCATACAGCTCGTCGGTGCCTCGCCGTTCTGCGAGCATCACCTAGTAAGACAAGCAACATGAGTGATTAGAATATTAGTTAGTTTTATAATTAGAGGACGCTTTTACAGTTCGAGGGTGGACTGAAGTATCATTGTTCCCAGTGACGCTTTATTGGTTACCCTCTACCGAACCAAAGTTCTTAAAAATAACTTATATTTTTAATTGATTACAATTGAAACATTCAACATGAAATTATTTAGGTAATATTGACTTCTGTCCATGAAAGATAAACAAATTTTTTGCAACATCACGAAAATTCTCCCCATTATTAATAAACGAAGAATAAATATAGTATACACCTAGTTTAACCAAAAAGTTTGCTTAGAAATATTGCTTTGAGAGTTTAGAGACGTCAAACGCAAGGACTAATATTGCTAGATATTTTTTTTTAAGCCAGGTGTAAACTTACTATTCGTTTATTAATATGGCCGTATTAGTTTACACCTGTCACTCCAATAACATTTATAAGTTTACCTTTCCAAAAGATCCTTTCCCAAGCACCATAATGAAGTTAAAATCAGATGCTCTAATGACGTCAGCAGCAGCCATATTATGGGGGACCTCCCTATCAGGTGGCGGCGGGGCCCGTCTCGCGCCCACACTAGTGGCCCTCATCTGGTTCTTCAAATGAGCCATATCTGCCCCTTCTTCTGGCACCGGCACGTTGTAGAACTCGCCTTCCTCTTGCGTCAGCAGCTTGAACCAGCCGTCTGCGGGAGCCTTCATCAACTCCGAGATCCCGAATGACAGTGATCCCATGAAGTCGTTACGAGATGTTCGGTCCCAGTCCCATATCTGAAACGATTAGGGAATTAAGTAAAAGTATCTGTTGTAACCTGTATTTTTTCTTCTTATCTGTACAAGGTCTCCGCTGTAGAGCATTCCAAATCATTGGCGTAACTCTTTTGGCGTTCATATTTGCTAGTAACAGGCAATACTGAACAAAAAATAACATTGTAAAAAAAGTCTACGTCTTTTTCTTGTATAAAAAAAGCTGGAAAACAGAAAAAAACTTTCTTTAAGTGAAGCATGTTGAAGATCTTACTGAATAGTGGCCTCACCTCGATGAGCAGTCGTCTGTCCTTATCTTCCGCCTTCAGGTCGAAGCTGAGCGTCTCGTTCCACACGGGGTTGAGGGTACTGCGGATGGTCTTTGTTTTTCTTTTCACGTTGTCGGCGTCAGGTATCAACTTCATCTTCACGTAAGGGTCCGAGAGTCCGTTTGGATCCATCGGGATCAGGTTTCGGCCTTGCTTTACTGTGATTGAAATGGATTGATTAATTTAAATAAAATACTATCAGATTGAGTACGAGTTAATGCAAACTATCATATTTTCTCTTTTACTCGCATTGAGTCTTACTATGCGATAGTTTACGACAGATGGAAGCTGAAAAATAAAACACAACTAACGGATACTAGCGCAGTTCTATTGAAAGTATTTCAATAAAACCGGTTCGTAAAATGATTTGATGCGAGTCGTATTTTTTCTGGTTTATTATTTAGTATAACTTTGTGGATGCTAAAATATCAAATTTAAAAATTATATAGCTGTTTCACATCAATTGTTAAAATATCTAGAAAGATATTTTAATTGAATGTCGATGATAATTAATGAGGAAATTCGACGATGCCACTAGTGACTCGGTAGCTCAGCGGTAAGAGCATTTGACCGGACATCTAAAGGTCGCAGGTTCGGTTCCTGTCCGAGAATATGATCTGATGCGAGTCGTATTTTTTCTGGTATATTATTGAGTATTGTTTAAAATTTAAGTGCAATAAACTAAAAAGTCGGTGATAAGTCCATTACCTAGATATTCAGACAGACTATTAAATACTTTTGGTTCTTAACCTTTCACAACATTACGGTAAGTTCCAATCCACGTGAGGTACAACATTGTAATCACATCACATTCATTTCTGGAATATCTATTATTTTTCAGAAATTTTGCAAGAATTTGAGTGAAAATTAGGATAAGCAGTACAAAAATTATTGGTGAGACATCCAAAAGACAACGTAAATTTATGAAATTGTGTGTTTTAAATCGTAAGTGTCCGCTTTAACAAGGTTAGTTTGGTTCGAAAAATGTGATACGTCACAATCCAATTATTATAATAGACAGATTGTAACCTTACTTAGATAATTAATAAAATATGAACCTTCTACGGTGAGTTTGTTCCCATGGCAGGTGACTGTGAGCTGTATGCGTCCGCGCCGCTCGGTGTGGTCGCAGCCGCAGAGGTTTGGCACCGACTCCTCGCACCGTTTGTGCACGTTCATGTCGCATGCTACCATAAAAACAACATTAGTATACAAGATTTACGGTTTGGTTTAGTGTAGCACCACACCTGCCGCAAATACATCACCGAACGTTCTGTACAAACGCTCGTCGCAGTGCTTTTAAAGAAATCTCTGAAGATTTAAAGACCGGAAGTTCAGCAACCGAAGTGCTGAACTTTCGGCAGGTGTAATAGTATGGCTTTTAGCCGACAAATCTGAAACTTACCTGCCTTATGAAAACAATAACGTAATTCAAGTGGACATTTACATTAAAAATAGAAAAGGCCTCTGATAGTTTGGAACTCATATAAATTACTTGGGAAAACTAACAAGGAAGTTTTAAAAAGAAAATATTGAAGCGTGCAATGTGTTTTCAAATCAAAAAAATATTATTTGCATCTCTAATTTTAAAGAGTTCTTCACTATAATTTGGTTCAAATTCTCTGTGCTTAATAATTAACTATTCGGTTTCAAAAAGTCCAGTAAAATATCTCACGATCTCACGTATAAAAGGAATTAGAGGCAGGAAACGTTGAAAGTACAAAGAGAGGAACTAAATGGGTCACAGCAGTGGTTATAGTTTTATACTTGTTGCTGGTAGATGGGCATATTTTTTTAACGAAGCGAACCGTGTATTTTTACGTATAGAGAGGAAAAAACAGGTTCTATCGCTAACATAAAACCAGAGTAACGAGTAATTTAATAAAAAAGGAAGTTAAATCATATTTAAACCCTGACATTAGCAGATGATTAGTTGAGAGCAATTTCTGAGGAATATTTTATGATAAATAATTTAGGTTGATGATACTTTTTGCAATTTTCAGAATATTAGTACAAGTGATCATACAGGTACATACATTTATTTTCCTAGCGGCAAAAAGTTATAACGACAAAGTGTTCTACCCGGAAAATAGATCAATACAAAGAGTTGGGTTTTAAATGGAAACACCACGGTCGAGAGAATTGAAAAATTCCTATAGAAAGTTGACAAATTAACGTTTCGTAGTTCCCTGTTTCCTCCTCCAAAACTAAGCGGATTTAAATACTTTTTTCATTAAAATTTAAAGAAAGGATTAGGATGTGTTCCTATGTTTTCCTTTTTTCATAAATTAATTATTAAAAGAGATATATTAATATTCAAAAACCTAAAAAAATCCCTAGTTTGGACATCCAGCAATTAAATTTGACGATATTATATAAAAAAAATCAAATCAAATTAATTTATTTTTTGATGAAAATAGTATTCAAATTGGTCTAGTTTTGTCGGATGAAACAGGGCTACGAAACGTTGATTTTGTCAACTTTCTATAGGATTTTTTCAGTTCTCTCGACCGTGGTGTTTCCTCTTAAGCATAAATATTTCAATTGCGGAAAACGGAAATAAGGGTCATTAAAACGCTACAACGCGACCGTTATGCTGATGGCATTTATAGGATTAAGTGCTTAATTAATAATTTGCTTTCATTGAGATAATCCACTGACTAAAACATTAGCGTAGGCTCGTCATAACATCCATTGGTCTTTGTAAAGAAACATTTAGTTTTTCAGTCATGTACGAGGAAGTTGGTAATACAAAATTCGTATAAACCAAACCGTTTTTAGGGAATCGAATCCTTATAGTGTTTTTTCTCTTAAGCTGTTTCTTTAATTAGTATGGATAACTATTGTTGTTCAGTTATTTTGTGAATTGAAGGCTACTAACAATTTACTAGGTCTGGATAAAATCATGATAGTTTTGTTCCCCAGCGAAAACGAGGGCGGGCGGGTTTTTAATTGAGACGCGTTCCATTTAAAGCCGCAATATCGTTAAAGCGATGTTTAACGATTCTCTGTCATCCACTGCTGTGCTCCATTTAATAGCACCGGCTGAGAACAATGGGCAACTGACTGGAACATATTTACTAACTAACTCATGCTAGCAAACAAACACAACTTCGAGCAAAGCAGAAACTAAGATTAGTGTGTAACTTAAACTAGTTTAAGTACAGCTTGCGGAAGAGGCTTAAACATTAATAGGGTAAGTGCACTAACAGAAGGTAGCTTAATGTAGCTTAACACAAATCAAACAGCAAAATATTAAATTCAGACTCCGAACATTGAGTGTCATTCTCGTGCGATGTTAAATCGATTTAAAAGGATCAGCTTCGGGGATATTTAATGTATGGCACATAGATTAAGTGCAATTATTATCGTCCACCAATCTATTTCTTGTTTTGCATACACCGTACTCATCTTCGCTACCTTTACCACGTGTGATATAAACACAGTCAGTGTAATTCAGGCACGTTCAATCCATTTCGCTAAAGGGTTCACCGGGAACTATTTTCCACGGTATGTCACAACATTCTATTTGTTTATACCTCCACATTTAAATCCTTGGTGTGCGAGTCCATGTAGCAAGGTGCCACAATGGTCGCAAAACGTTGGAGCTAGGAACGTCCATGTGTTCCATTTGTGAGGAGCGTAGGCGGCCTTATTAACAATAAATAAAATTTTAATATAACAAATGGTGTATGCCACATCAAACTCGTCATAATGGAAGCTAACGTAAACTTCCGAGGAAGGAAGGAGTAAAAAACACGCGTCCAGAGTGCTGTTAGAACTACAAGAGACAAAACGGTTAAAAAGCATTAGCACAACCACCACCAACAGTTCTGAAGATAGAAGAGCTAAAAAGAGAACACAAAAAGCGCTTTTAAAAATTCAAGCGAAGTAAAAGCTTAGATAAGGAGTTCTGTCAAATTCCGACCGATGCGCTTGTGACGTAATACCTTGACATTTGAGCCCCTGGTGGATGAGGCCGTACAGCAGCGAGCCGCAGTGGTCGCAGAACGCTGGCGACGCGTATGTGTGTGCGCGGAAGTTGTGACGAGTGCGTGTATCCTGTTGGTAATTTGTTCTTGGATGACTTATTGATAGTTCTTCGGAATCTTCGCAATGCCGCTCGCTAGATTCGGACTTTGTTGTTCGTCGAATTTCATAGAAATATTTGAGATGAGGAAACTGCTAAATAGCCTACTGCGTGTAAAAGGGGTTTAATTTGAAGTTTTGTTTGTCACCAATGATTGTTCAGTAAGAGGATTAATAGAACCGATAGATTTTACCTTTTGGTTTATTTATACCAGACGTTTCTTTAGTCGAGAGAAGAATTCTTTTTTACGCGAACCCATATTAAAACTACCTCCTTTGGCATTTAGTAGATGTGAAAGGTCATCCTTTGTTCTCTCACTTACTCCTACGCGTAACATTTCCATTTTGGGAGCATTTCGTAAAAAATAAGGGTAGCAGAAGTTCGCATTAGTTAATGAGACTGAGCTTTTGATTTATTGAAATAAAATGACCCAATTTTCAATGAATATCTCCTTTATTATAAAAAAATATAGTAAACAAGTACATTTCCTATCCAAAAAAATATATGTGTAGACAGCACTTGTGGCAAAAGCCTTTGACATTTCTTATTCTCCAAGTAGGTAACATATTTTTATGATGAATACCGAATGAGGCTTGACCTTTGACGGAACGTAATAGAGATAGTGGGCGTCGCATTTGCAAATGACTGCGAACTTTACATACTCCAAACACATGTCTTGGCTTAAGTAAGAAAGTTTTATAATATTTTCTTACAGAATTTATTATAAAACTTTCTAGATATGAAGATTGAATTTATTAGCGTAAAACGAGTAAAATAATGATAATTTATACTAATCTTCCGAAGTCGAAATTCGACCATAATCATTATTGAACATTGAAGGAAAACACATTTTACAGGTTTCTATTCTAGTAGACCATACACAAAACACTAACAAATGACAAAAAGGTACTGAACTGTTTTCTTTGCCTATTTAAAAGATTTATGTAAGTTTGTTGATTGTTGTTTTAGTGTTAAGCTTGTCTATAGCGTGCCGCGGCAGCAAACCGATCTGGCTGGCGTTTATTCGACATCTGCCGTGATTTCGTGGATTTTACGAATTTTATCTCTGCGATATATGCCGCAGAGATATGAGGATACCAGGAATTTCGCTATTTATACAGTAGCAACACCATACCCTGGGTTTACCTCAATTTTATTTTTTAATTAAATCATCAGAGTGATTGATTTTTGCTTAGTACTTAAGTAGGTATCTTCTAGTAAAAATTTCTTCTGTCGAATTAGCGCCCATACATCAGATTTTATGAAGAGCTTCTTCAAGGAAGGTAGGTAATAATTAGTGATACTTAAATTATAGTTAAGAATATAAATATTATAATAACTTTTGATAACATTGACTAAACAGCATTAAAATTCACATGCCTGTTGAGTTTTTACCATTTGTTTATTACAACTAGGAAATTATTATTTTCGAAAAAAAAAAATCAATGAAACAAAAGAAAAACAACAAAAAACAATATGTGTTGGATCTAAGTAACGCCATCTCATTAGTAGACAAATGAATGTTTAACGAGTTTAAATCGATTTTAATAAAATCGGCCTCAACAAATTACTATTGTTCTGTACGTAATTGCTTGCTTCCTTGACAAGTAATTAAAGCAATTAATAAATTCTACTTGCATTGATAAGCTTGCTTTATGTCTACTGAAATAAGGTTGGTTTTTGCAATGATATCGTGAGCCTTAGTATTTGGTTGGGATCCGATATTTTAGTTGAGTTCGGCTTAACAAACTTTTTGACAACGGATTATCAAGGGGAATTTATTATTGACGAAATATTTGTATTACATTTTTAGTTAATTATTTCTACAAATATACAATGTCTTTGGTTTTTGTACAGTCGAGTTCATATCAATAATTTACTATTGTAGAGCAATAATTTTGATGCGTTTTGTAGATAGTATGCCTGTGTATTAGAATAATGCAAAAAACATAACATATTTTGGATTAAAATTGACTTTAGTAATTGCTTATTGGGTTTTTAAGGTTTTTGTCGATAAAATTAGGTACGATCCCAACCTTTAAGTTATCGCTAGTACAAGACCAAAGACATTGTATAGGTAAGTACTTGTTTATTTTATTTGCTTAGGCAGTAATTTCGATGGGAAAAATATTTTCAAGCAAATATATTCGTAAAAAAGATGTTTGGTTTAGACAAAATGATTGGCTTGAGTTGTCCGGAATTATTTATTAAACAATTTTTATTGATTTATTTGACATTTTTGTTCTCAGGGTAAGTCTTGTAATAGCCGGAGCCGCCCGTAGCGCCATGCTGTAGCCTCTCGTAGCCGCAGCTACGACGCCGATAGCATGTTGCTACGGTGCGTCGAAAGTAGATTCGTAGCTGCACCAACGCGAATAAACACCCTTCATAACTTCATGTATAGTAGATTCACAGAGATGTCAATTGCGAAATTTAGCCTTTGTGACTTAAATATAAATAAACTTTTTTTAACTACTTTTTGGATTGAAAATAATTGATCAAAAAACTAACACTGAAAACATTTGGACTACTAATTTTTATGTTTATGCACATGACCTACAACTTTTCTCTAATATTTTTTTTAATTAGTTAATAAACTGACTAAACTCAATCAAATAGAAAAAGTTTGAAGTACATTTTACTCACGCAACCGTGAAATCGATTAGAAATATTATATTTTTGTGTTTTTACAGCGGATCGGGTTTATTTATTACAAATATCGGTAACTGAAAAAATTATAATATTGAGCCGGAATCCTATTGATATTCTCAGATCGGGTGGCCTTATCGAAAGATCCTTTATAAGCACACCCGACCGACGAATTGTAAGCCTCGGGATACCTTTTTAATCAAACGAGATACATTTTAGGGTGAGACCAAACAAGGGTAGGTAATTTTTTAGTTGTGAGCCGCGTTAAATTACATTACATTCGGTTTTAAAAAAATCCAGTCCATTTGTGCCACACGGCGCCCGCAAAATGAGTTGCTAGTATGCTACTACGAGTACTATTACGCGACTCACAACTTTTAAAAAATAAGCTCGTGTGGGACCGGCCTAAAATATTTTAAAAGATCATTTTGAGGTTGCTGTGCTACTTATGCGGAGAAAATTACGAACATGATAAGATTCGGATCCTGGGTTTAAGTATAATATATTATTATGAAAGGTTTTTCCGGATTAATAATGTTACATATTGATAATTTATGTAAAGGTGTTCATAGTAGAAAAGAAAAGCGAAATCCTTAATCACGTCGCTAATTTTTAAATTTTGAGATTTTAGCATTCACAATGCTAATGCAAGAAATTCGACGTTCCCACTAGTGACTCGGTAGCTCAGCGGTCAGAGCATTGGACCGGATATCCAAAGGTCGCGGGTTCGATCCCCGTCCGAGAACATGATCTGGTGCGAGTCGTATTTTTTCTAGTATATTATTTGGTATTATATAAAAATAGCATTGTGAATGCTTAAATCTCAAAATTTATAAATTATATAGCTTTCTCTTCTTAATCAATTGTTTAAAAATATCTGGAATGGTATTCAATTGATGTCGAGGTAATTCCTTGTACATTGGTGAGATGGCGCTGGCTTGCAGCGTAAGAGTTGACACGTCGCTAAGCTTTGGAAGTAAGTATAAAGGTTTTTGCATTTTTGTCCTCAGCACGATAATTGAAATTAAAAAGCAATAAAATTAATGAAAAGCAAAATAATAAACCTTTCATAATTAGTGTCAACTTAAAATCTATTTTGAATTGAATCCATTCGATCATTGCATATATGGTGGTGGCCACATAATTAAGGATGCTAGTCGATTTTCATACAAACGAGGTAACTTTGAAGCCTTGGTTTTCCGCCAGGGATTGATCGAGCTGTGATGTGATGATTGCTGTCCAAAGAGTAAATGGAGGAGATCCGGATCGCTGTACACACCCAACTGATATGATCAGCATTCTAAGAGATGTAAGTTAATTCTATTTTCGTGTTTTTTTTAAACAAATCCTTACATCTCTTAGAATGCTGATCAGATTAATTGGGTGTGTATAGCGATCTGGATATACTCCATTCACTCCTTGGACAGCCATCATCAGATCACAGCTCGATCAATCCCTGGCGGAGAACCAAGGCTTCAAAGCTACCTCGTTTGTATTAAAACCGACTGGCGTCCTGAATTATGTGGCCACCACTATATGTCACATACTTGGTCCATGATAATATTAGTAAGTTGAATTTATATCAATTAACAGTTTACCTTAAAACCAACCAACCAAACTCATAAAACAGACATGACTCATACATTAATTTATCCAAAGTGCATAATAAACACATGCTGGATAATACAGAGACCAATTACATTGAAGTGGCTTTTACAGGGTTGACACACTTTCACCTATCCATTTTGATTTAACATTTTAAATACACTCAAAAGTAATAAGATAAAGTCGAGAGAAAAACTTAATTATACATAATGTTTATATGCAAAATATTGGAGAATTCACCACTAACAATTTAAGTCATATAAAATCTAATTCTATTTTACAGAATATAATACAAGCACAGAATACAAGTATACAGGATGGAAAAAACATGGTATGTTATGTTTATTTAATCCAATTAATACTTCATACAAACGTATACAAATCAAGTTTCTCATCAGAATATTGTTCATCTAGCTCAGGACAAAAATGAAACAGCACTCAAATATTTTTTTACGTTTTGCCAGCCCTGCAGATAGCGTTAAGGCTCATGTCCCCGCTGCACGCGATGCTACTGCTTGTCAGACAATTACTTTATACTGATGTACTGTAATTTAATTTGGTATTAATACGTGGTGGAGGTGTCTGAAGTGCGTGTTTTGTTCGGTACAGTCGAATAATTAATTAGGAGTTACATATTATGAAACAGTTGTATGAAAAAAGTATTTTTTCTTGAAAACCTTAATTTATGGCATTTCCAGACAATTATCGATGAATGCGCCTTAGTACCGCAACATTAAGTATGATAGATGTAAGTAAAAGTCTGTTTATCCTTACTTGTCTTATTTGGTAAAAATTCATAATTTTTTGAATAAAGAGTTGGGTGAAACTCTTTATTAAAAAAATCAAAAAATACAACAAAATGGTTTTCCACACATGGATTACGAAAGAAATTGCTAATTTATTAACAATTTGATTTAATAAGACAACATATTTTTAAATATCTATTTTACTTTAAAAGACTTATGACAAAAGCTGTTTACTAAATAGGACAAGTTAGGATAAACAGTCATATTTATATGTAGCAATTTATCAATGACTTTAATTACATAGACGAGCTGTTCAAAACTAAAATTGTGTCACAACCAACCTTCGCGGCGCATCAACTGTTTCTATCGGTCGCTCGCAATAGACTAAAGGAGTTTCGGTGCATGCACCGTAACTTAATGAGCAATTTTTCGGTACTGTACAGTACAGCCTGTCTAGTGTAGTATATACATAGAAGTTGTTGCCGAGCCGGCCTCTTTTTTAATAGTTTATGGTTTTTTACTTTTAACTTATATTTCTGAATTCTGTACTTTTTATACTATAACATATTTCCCTTTGGTTTTGTTCTTTGTGTTTTTTATTACTTGTCAAGTTGTGTTCATCAGTTTATAATAATAAAAGTACATTTAAACTACTAACTACCAACTAACTTTGATTATTTAGAAACCCATTTTAGCTCAGTTTCAGAAGTCTTTGCAATTTATCGATTGTTTTGATTGACATTTGAGTATCGACAAATCGAGGGTCATGTCGCTAACGAGGTATCTATTCGCAGGCTGAGTTGCTCTCTCATCTTCAAACACATAGTATGTTATTTTGTTATAGTATAGTATCATATTATCTGTGGTTATAGTGGTTATAGGTACCAACGTTGTATCGATTGAGGCTTGCTAATTCATAGCGTTCATCGGACGATTGACCTCGTTGTGGTGTGCCTGCGGAAGCTAATTTTGGGGATATAAATGCAAACACCATTACGTTGGTTTCTGTTGTTACGCCTCCCTTTATTGAGGAAATTGTAATTTAACGGCATATTTTCCTGGATAGGGTTGAAAGAATTTGGGTTAATAGATGTTTTGGTAATTTTTAAGCAAATTTAGACTTAATTATGTTTTGAAATACATAAACAATATGTAATAATGTGTATTACAATGGTAAGTTCTTTTTGAATGTGTTTTGAACCATATTTATTGTTTGATTGAGATAATAGATTCTCAAAAGATTTTTTTCAGATTGTATACATATAATAACGTGTTTTTCGCAGTTGTACTTAAAATAAATTAAATATACTTACATAAAAACCAGTACTTACCTTTAATACATTATTTGTAAAACAGTCAATTAGTGCAAACACTTTATACAACTACTTTTCGATTTCACACTTTTACAATTATGACAAAGTAATTTTGATTTTCTTGAGACACTTTTGTAAAATTTAGTCTGCTCCTGTTTTTTTAAAACTAACAACTTCACAGTATACATAAAACATATTATTATTATTTTTGACTTCAGCAATAAGCGAGCTGTAAGTGATGCTCACTTTTCTAAATAGCTCTTTTCATGCGAGCAATTTATAACAAAACTCATCTTGCTCGTTTCTGTAATTCAGTCTAGAGAGAAGTAGCGAGACGAGGACTTTCTATGCTAAATTTTCAAGCAGAAATTTCCACTTCATCTTCATTAATACGTTTGAAGTACTCAGAATGAGTTTCAGTAGTCTAGTGCGCTTTCCATTGCACTGCCAGCCATTGCAGTTTCTGTTTAAATTGAGTCTTGGTAGAGACAAATACCTAATAGGACTGAAATCGGCAACACAAGATATAAAGTGGACTTTAGAAAACGCACCTTTTTGTGAACGGCGAACGGCGAAGGTCGCCATACTTTCATCCCTCGCCACAGGAGGTACATATACTTTTTTACTCCGGTGGTGACCACTGAGAGTCCCGCGAAGTATAAAAATTACAATACATCATTATAGTAATTGAAAATGTTAAGGTTTAAACTCGAACTTACGTCTGAATCTGCGCCTTTGTCTGCGCCTGGGCATGTGAAGGTGACGTACTCGTGACATCGCTTGTGGACGACAAAACTGCATACTGTAATTAAAAATATTACATTATATTTCAACCAAGTAATCAAATAATTAGTATGGTGTGGTCAATTACAGAAGGTCGTTTACCCGCTTTCGGATATCCGAATGCGGTAAGACGCATATTCGATTACACATCGCATCAGTTTTTTTATAGTAATTATGACTAGTACGAAACCGAACGAAAACTTCCGAACTCGAGTTTACTCATGCAATGCACTCCAATTCGAGTAAACGACCTTATAAGGGCCATACCTTTTTTGCAGAACAGTTTTTTTAATTACAAAAAAAAAGAAAAACCTCCTTCAAAAAACCAGAAAACAAAAACAAAAACAGCTTTAAAATAAAATACCTTTAAAAAGCTAGAAATAATATTCAAATTATTAGTTACGCTTATCCTATTATATCATATTAATAAAACACGTCCATTGAAGTCTGGTGGAGCGGGACGACAACTGCTTTTCATTCTAATTCTAAAAGCCCCACCCGACTTCATTAGACGTGTTTTATTAAAAAGGTTCTGTTGTCTCCTCATTCTTAGTAAGGCGCTATATTATAAGCCAATCTAAATCCTTCAGATTAATTGAGCGATTTGTATCGCAAAGTCAAGAACTTGTTCAAGTCTAAATCCGCTAGCAACTTAATCGAATGAACACAATTCAAGGATAAACCTCTCACCTTGACACTGGAATCCTTGTTTGCCGAAACCCCTGGAACAAAACAATTGAGCGTTAAATGTCGTCAAAGCAGCTTTCGACCTCATTTGAGTTTAAGAACTTTTTTGTAAGGTACTCTGTAGATACAGTGAAATTCTTTTCTTTATGAGTTTACACGAGTATACTCAAAAACAATAGACTCGTGACTGAAAATTTGGCCGATCTCGTTGGCGACTCGGTAGCATATTGGGCAGAAATCCCAAGGGTGTGGGTTCGAAACCCGTTTAAGATGCTATGGGTGAGTTAATTTTTTCTAGTATATTATTATCTTAATATTGTTCTCAAAAGTATTGTCTTGATAAATATTTCTTTTCGAGCTTATTAAAATAAACATTGTTACTGGTATTTGTATGTACGAACAATAAGAAATATCAAAGATTTTATTTTTGATTTCGATCTCTCGAAAAAGAAACTTCGATCAACTAAGATCGAGAATACCCCCCAGGCACAGGCAATGTAGTGCGACTAATTCCCGTCTGCTCCTAACTGCAGCCCGGATGTTCCATTTGTCTCTAACTATTCGTTTCATTAAATCTCCGAGATTCTGCGTCTTGATTACAACTACGTAAACCCTGTTGGTCATTTATTCCTTTAAGATTTAGTACCTATAGATTTATCTTATGATAAATTGGGCCAAACTCAAATTCAAAATTATCGATAACCATACATAATATGTATATGTTAGGCTCAAAGATAGAAATTGCTAATTCAGTGAAAAACCGTTTACAACGCGTTGTGGTCACTGCCAAAAATCCACAACGCGAAATTCGTTTTGTGGCTCTTATAAAAGCGCCCATGACGCGATGTGGTAATTACAGAAAGACCACAAAGCGATATTCGCATCGTGGTCATCATACCAAACGACCACAACGCGTTGTGAAAGTGAGGAAAAGCCATGACGTGTTCTGAGCACTAATCTGTGCAACCATATTTCACATATGACAAACGCACGGCTTACGCCGCCACTTTACGCAGCGAGACAATTGTCATAAAAAAAATACTTTAATTATTATTTAAAGCAAAATTATTTGAAGTAAATTGTAGTCTCCATTGACTAATCATTTGTGTTCAAAAATTTGTTTAGTTGATTTTTGTATAAATATTTTGAAAAATTACTCATTATTTTAAGTAAGTAGAATTAGAGGTTTTTATGTCAATATTTATTGTTTTTTTTTAATTAACATAATAAGGCTTTGGAAATTGATAAACATTAATAAATTGATATTCATTAATGGATACTAAAATGATTGTTATTCATTATTATTAATTGTCCGTCGTGTTATTGTTGCACCATATAATGGTAAGAACGCGTCATGCTTTTCTTCATTTCCACAACGCGTTGTGGCCGTTTGGTATGATGACTACGATGCGAATTTCCTTTTGTGGTTTTTCTGTAAGTACCACATCGCGTCATGGGCGCTTTTATATGTTGTGGCAGTATGCGTTGTTGGTACCTGCTCATGTGGATCAATTACATAGACTCAACAGTTTAGTTAGTCTGTAGACTTAATAAAGTAATACAAATAAATTGAAACAACTTCACCAATCGTCAATCAGAACGTTTAGAACCAGAAAGTAATTTATTTTTTTTCGCGCTAATTTGGTTGTTCATTCGGCGCAAAAAAGATAAAGGGTTATTTTCATCGTATAACGAACTAGAGGAGGCCGTCAGAAAGGCAATCAGCGTATTATAAGCAGCTAGATGTGGCTACAATATTCTATAAAAAATTAATAAAGATTCATCTTCATATCAGCAGCACGATCTCCATTGCTGGGCCTATGCCTCCCCCAAAGATTTCCCAAATATTATAAAACACCAAAGATGTTGCTATGATCCTGAAGTCAGTAGCTAAAGCTACAGCAGTTGTGTTATGTCGTGGAAACCGGAGACAATCGGTATATACATACACTTAAAGACAGTCAATATAGAAAAGTTCAAATCAGAGATGACGACATAATCAAAACTAATCACTCAACCAAGGAGGAATGTACGTACATATAGAGAAACAAAAATAACCCAAAGAACCAAAATAGCTGGCTACTTCAATTAAGATTCTGTTGATGGCTGGTGCTGACAATTTTTCGTAAATAATCAAACAAAATGTAAGAAAAAACCGAGTCGTTTTGCACTTACTAAAATGGTTCTCAATCTTAAAATAATAGCAACTGCCACATCCAGTAATCGTAGTTCCCAACTGATTCAAACATGAATCGGAAGCGCCATGGAATTGGATCGGCGTCCGCTCGAATGTATTACTTCAATTAGAGCATCGGTCCCACCTAGTGTTGTAAAAGAACTGAGTCTTTTAGTCCTAATATTGAGACTCGAGTCTTTTTTTGAAGACTCAAGTCATAAAAGAGTAAGTTAAAGCTCAAGCCTCTCTGAGTTTTTAGTCTTCTTAAAATAAACTCCAGTCTTGCCAAAGAGAACTCGAGACTGAGTCTTTTAAAAGAGCTCACTCTTTACAAAAAGAACTCCAGACTAAGTCCTTTAAATAAAAACTTAGCTTTCCTAAAAAGAACTAGCGACTGAGTCCTTTTAAAAAGAGCTCAGCCTTACGAAAAGAACTCGCGACTGAGTCCTTTTAAAAAAGAGCTCAGTCTTTAACCAGCAGTCGTAGAAAGCCACACACACCCGCAAAAAAAAAAACAAAAAAAAACATTCAGACAATTTGAGAACCTCCTCCCTTTTTTTGAAGTCGGTTAACGTCACGATGGTTGACATTATTTTCTTTTTTTGAGACATATTTATTGTTATTTGAACTTACTATAAGTGATTACTATGACTGCAGTCCTCTACTTAAACAATTCAAATACTTCATGATGTGCGAGTCTTTTGATTGGGCTGGCCGTCCTCTACTTTATAGTTCACGACTCAAAGAACTCAAAGGCTTCATGACACGAGTCTTTTTGATTGGACTGCAGTCCTGCTGTATAATTCACACGACTCATAAGACTTCAAAGAACTTAAAGGACTCAACGAACTCAAAGGACTGAAAAAAAACGAAAGGACTTAGAATAAATCTAACGACTCAAGAAATTTTAGGACTGAAAGAACTGAAAAGACTCAAAAGAACTCAAGACTCAGGACTCCAAAGACTAATTAGTCGTGAGTTTTGCAAAAAGAACTTATAGTCGCAAAATTAGAACTAAAAGACTCAGTTCTTTTACAACACTGGTCCCACCTGGACTGTGCTATTACGCTGGCTGGAGTATCAACAGCTGCATTTAAACATCTATTTATATCTAGTCGTACTTTAGTATTAGTCTCTTTAGTTATTCCTGCTACAGAGCGTCATCGTTGTCATGTCAATCAGGCTAATCAGTCCCAAGCGATCGCGTAGGTACCTAGGTACTCTACTCATATTGTGCGATCATCGAGTGAAGGAAAGGCACTCATGAGTAGACTTAACTAAAGATTTAGTATTGATATTGTCTCACAAATTGATCACATATTTTCCAATTAAATCAGCTTATAGAAACTGACTTCTAATAGAATCGAGAATTTAATCTGTTTTTTTTATTACACAACATCACTGTCGGAAGATGCGAGAACTGGCTGGCGAGGATTGACTGGTAATGGCCAGCAAGTGTCATGAATGTAATCTGCCACATTGGCTGATGTCACTTCTTGATTGTGAAGCTAATAAAGATGTTTGATTGAACCATTGTTTATATATTTAAGTGTATTTGGGTGATCGCTACTCTGCTGGTAGGTGAATTTTATAACAATCACAAATATTGCTCCGATTCCAAAGAAAGCACTTGTGTCATGGAAATCGGAGAGACAACGGTGGAACCACAAACACCCAGACCTGTGCCAATATAGAAAAGTTCGTTCTCTAAATTGACCCAGCCGCGGATCAAACCCGGGATTTGAGAGATGGCAACACCTTGAAAACCGGCGTACACACCACTTGACCACGGAGGTCGTCTTAGATGGATATAAATTCAGATCGGTGTTTTCAATTAAATAAGGGCATCGTAAACTTTACAGCATATCCCACAACTGGAAGCCAATTCTACTAAGACACGTCCAATTGGAATCAAAACCAAAACGCATTCAAGGATTTCTAACTGGACTCCAGAACTGAGAACAGTCTATCAAGTTTATCTACGAGTATACATAGTCTTTTAGTCTGCAGGTGAGAACGTTAATCAGGTAACTTCTCTTAAATTACTCTGAAAATTAAAAAAGAAAATCTTTCTCTCTTATCCACTTGTTCAAATAATTTCGACAAAACTTATGTAATATTCGTGACAACTAGTCCAATTTTAACCAGACCACAGTTTGCTGACGAAATAATATTAAGTTCAAAACTTAAGTTATAGAAACTACTTGTACAAGTAGTACTGAAACAGTTTCCTCTCCGCGGTCTCTCAAGTTACTTTGCCTCGGAGATATATTGCTGTTTTGATGTCAGATTACAAGATTTATACATCTTGAGTGAAAGATGAGATCTTAGCTGAGGGGCGGGAATAAATAACATGCACCCTTTTAAGATAAATAGCTGTTTTGGTGTATTTACTTTACTATGGTATGAATGAATGTACAATAGTTTCTAAATTATGTGGTTTTCTTCAAAAATAATTTAAAGTAAATAAAATCTCAAATATCAATTAGGATTCTTGCACTTGATACACAAAGACGAAATGTATATGTATGTACGAATGTAGAGTGAAACCGATTACTTTTGCAAAGCACTAAAACAATCTTCCAACAATCATGTTAGAGTAGATTTCTGAACGAAGTCGGATATAGAGTATGGATGGCCTGACATCAACTCATACGCTTGTCTACGAGGCCTACAGAGCGTACGTGCTGCACTTGGCTACGTGGCCTGATATTATCTGATATGCTTGCCTTCGTGGCCTACACAGTGTACTTGCACTTACCTACGGGGCCTAAATATATTTAACAAACGCTTGCCTTCGGGGCCTACACAGAGTACATGCATTTGCCTACGGAGCCAAGAAGAAGAAAATCTCTACGGGTTCTACATAGATTAATCCTTTTCGGTGGTTGATTAAGGAGCCTTATAGCACTTCAGTCACGTCACGTAACGCTTGCCTACCGGCTGAACAGTGTTTATGATGTTTGATTGTTGCAACGGGCTTGAAAATTTGGATGTTCTACTACTGTCGTTTGATTACGGCTGGCGGCTGGCGGCTGCTATTTGTTGGCGGCTGGCGGCTGCAATTTGCTGGCGACAGCTGCCTGTCGGTGGCTGCTGCCTGCCGGTGCGCTGCCTGCTGGTGGCCGCTGCCTACCAGTCAATGGATGGCTAGGAGAGGGGAGATCCTTTGGGAGATGAAGATTATGTGGGACGACCGAACGGGACGAAGGGTCATGAATAGAATGTAGGGGTACTCGGGCCGAGTAGCTTATCAGGAAGGCTGTAAAAGTAGATTTATAAACGAAGTCCGAAATAGAGTATGGTTGGGCTGGTAACACTGATTGTCGGCGATTAGACACTACGATGACGGGCTTCGAGGCGTATCGTGTGCTTTGTCCAGGATTATCTATTACTAAATAAAAAATAATCCTTGATTTAAATCGTGCTCCTGTGTTTTTTTCTAGTTAACAATCACAATTTAATTTTAACGTTACACCACGCGTTTCGTCAGTGCGATACAATCGGCTGTCGCTCATCGAGTTGCTGTCGCATTCGGCCCTGCGTGAACAATGGCTGTTGTAGGTGCTTACCGTTACAATTATGCTCATATTTCAGTGCAATGCAAAAGAGAAAGCTTTTGACAAGAGCGATAAAAAGTGTATTAAGACTGTTAACGAATGACAGACTGATTCATTATCCATCGCCAAGTATCCCCTAAATAGAATTTCTATTGTGTCTGGTGTCTGCGGCAGTGAACGTGACTACTGGACACATCGTGCAGAATCAGCTAAGGATTTCTGAATTTTCTCGCGCAGCGAAAAAAAAAACAGTTTGACTACCTTGGAAGAAACCAATTATTAGTAAAATATTCCATTTTATTGAAAAGTTTCATTGTTGAATTTTTTGGCAAACAAAAGCTTCGAACGAAACAGGTCGAATGGTTCTTCAAACAAATTAGAACAAATCTTCAAGCCGAGTTCTGAGCAGGGTACTTATTTGCACAGGCTGTGAGCAAGTAGGCAAGTAGCCTAAGGTTATGTAAACAACCAGCTTAAAACTTAGTTTGAAGGCCTGCTGGCTGCCGACTTCCAAGTTCTGACTGTTTGACTTGCCCGTGAAATTATTATCAAGCCCTGAAACTACCAATGGTAAAAGCAAAACACAAAAGTAACAAATTTTTAGGGAAATTTTAGTCTTAATAAACTAAGTTAGGAAATTTCAGGATAAACCATAACAAAAGGCCAATTACTGAAATGTATTTTTGGTAAAAATAAATTTATTTATTATAAAAAAAAACAAATTTTTAGCTTAATGATAGGGTCGGAAATAAGTAATAACAAAATATTCGATCCTCTTCTACTTTTTTTTTTTTTTTTATCCACGTCGGGATAGTGCTTGGCCTTCACCTCACCCGATGTTAAGTGACGATAAGACCGAAAGTGTAACTAAGCGCACTACAACCGGAATCCTGACCACTGAGACTGGTGAATTTAAGCGGACGAGTTAGGGCAGTTACACATAGATACGTACTTCAATGAATTATCCTTCAATTTGACACCTTTTAGTCCAAAATTCGAAATACCCTAATGGCATTTCATATTAACAGGTTCATCAGTCATCGAGAAATATGTATTCACAGTTTCAACTATTCCAGACTTCATGGGTCATTAGTAAAGATGTAGATTACGTATCGAAACTCCATGCAAGCCAGCATTCAATGCCACCTTCATCAAGTTTCCAATCAGGCTCACAAGTCAGTGACTCGTGAAATTGGCGCCCGACCCTCATTCAAGCCATGTTTTATGTTGCCAACAATGTGGTAGAAAAATGAATTTTGCGCGGGAGAAGCCGCCATTTTGAAATACTCCGTTTAATGGCGAATGTTGACATTTCGTGCGATGTTACCATTATTTTTTTACGATATGTTATTTGGGTTTGCCTTGTCTTTGATGACGCCTACGCTGAATGGATTTTATATCATTATGAATAACATCAGATCGTGAAGCTTTTTGATTCAATTTGAGCTTACGATTTTTTTAAAGGTCCTCATAATCTGCAAGTTTCATCACGTATATGTATTCACTTAAATATTGTTATATGGAGTTCATTTTTCTAAAAGAGATTTACTAACAACACTAATTTTGTTTCAGTTAACATTAATTTAATTTAGCGAGTCCATAGTACTTAAGAACTCAAGACAGAGAAACAAGTTCAGCTTTCATGATAATAATCTTAAATTTCAACAAAGCTTTAATATAATAGCCATTATCTAGCGAACCCCGTGTTTCTCCGGCAATAACATCACCAGTCTATTAGTAAATATTATACAGCGAGGAACTGCCAAGGTATGGTGTTGCTACTAATAATCTAATAATTAATGGCAAGACGGTAATGGAAGCAGCACTGGTACATAATGATACACTATCAATAATAACTACCTCACATCAGTTGTACGTTTCAGTGTGGGAAATAATAATAAGGTTATTTTATAGAAAATTTGACAACATACGAGTACGTCCAGATGAATAAAAATGTCTGTTTCAACTGGGACGTAATGATTTCATGATTCTTGGAGGAGCTGAAGATAGTTGACGACCTCCGTGGTCGAGTGGCTTTGTACACCGGTTTTCAAGGTGTCGCCATCTCTGAGGTCCCGGGTTCGATCCCCGGTTGGGCCAATTTAGAAAAAACCGAACTTTTCTATATTGGCTCAGGTCTGAGTGTTTGTGATACCATCGTTGTTTCTGATTTCCATAACACAAGTGCTTTAGCTACTCACTTTGGAATCGGAGCAATGTATGAGATGTTGTCAAATATTTATTTATTTATTTATTACTTTCAAGAGTATGCGGTGCAGCAGTAGTCGAATCCAGCCGAAATTAATAGATGTCCTAATTTGAAACATCATAGAGTTTGTTTTCGTAGACCTAAGTATAAGTCATGGAAATGTAATAAATATCTGTTGTTGTTACAAAATAATAAACAATAGTTCTACTAGTAGTTAGTGTTTACTTATTATTTCTGCGTTCACTGCAATATGAAATCCAGAACTTGGATAATTTGTATCAATGTACTCGATGCTGGAAATTTGAACATGACGACCTCCGTGGTCGAGAGGCTTTGTACACCGGTTTTCAAGGTGCCGCCATCTCTGAGGTCCCGGGTTCGATCCCCGGTTTGGTCAATTTAGAAAAACAAACTTTTCTATATTGGCTCAGGTCTAGGTGTTTGTGATACCACCGTTGTCTCTGATATCTATAACACAAGTGCTTTAGCTACTTACTTTGGAATCGGAGCAATGTATGTGATGTTGTCAAAAATTTTATGCCCTTGTGAAAAGAGAAATATATGTAGCTTACTCCCGCAAAAATATATGCAGGATGCACCGCCCGCCCGCCCACAAAAAAATGCACATGCACACCACAAAAACCAACACCGGTGTTGGTTCACGCACGATCTAACTCCTGAGGATGCTCCGGGTTGGGGCGAAACACGTGTAGAGTAGTCTAATTGGTGAAGGTGCAAGGTGTGTCGCTGTCATGCTAAATGCAAGTATTGTGCACTGATATTTTTGTGGTGTGCATGTGCATTTTTTTGTGGGCGGGCGGGCGGTGCATCCTGCATATATTTTTGCGGGAGTAAGCTACATATATTTCTCTTTTCACAATGGTTTGGGACTTCCGCCAAGTAATGCCTGATTCAATCAAATACTTTTATGCCCTTTTTATTGCAATCACGCTCAATGCATTTGATATTTTATTTACAGATACTCCAACTCCAAACTTAGAGGTCAATTTCCAAATCTGAATTCTGCAATTGCATTGCGCTTTCAGAATTTATAATTTATCCAGTCGACTTACTACTACGTCGTTGGTTTGGGTGCAAACATTAAATTCCAAAGATATTTGTAAACCACGTAGTTTCAGCTACATACTGCGGCTAGCATTAATTAATAATATGATGTCAGCAACTGAGAGTAATTTTACGTGTACACTATAATGATGAGCTTCGTTTAATGTCAGATTAATGTGACCTTGTATACCGTTAAAATTATCGTTTTCTATTGTAATATTTATACTTTCTGCTTACTTTGCTTTCGACAAAACTCAGATTTCATCTGAAGTAATTTTAATTACGTTAACACACGTTGTAATGACCATTTAAATAATTATGCCATTTTGAAATGTGAATTTTAGGAATCCACTTTATTACAAGCATACCTACGCGTTCGTACTAATGTTCTGGCTTTACATTCAACAACCCTATTCAGCCTTGAGCCCTAGTCGCAGACAAGCATAGCTAGAGAACCAGAAATTCCATTGCGTACATGGGACTCTCGCAATATTACATAACATTAGAGCAGTATTCTACGTACAGTTAAAAGTAGCAACAACTGGAGGGGGAAATTGTTAAGGCTAGTAACCAGTAGTGTAGAAACTGTGCATGTGACACCTGTCGTTAGAATATAACTCACGCCACAGAATAGATACATAATAGTACAAGTATTCATAATACAGAACACATAATAGCTCACATAATAATACAGAATACATAATAGCTCACGCCATCATTTAGTTCCAATGAAAACAGAGTTTGTTGTGGTAACTTAACAACGAATAGAATAAACAAGAAGATAAATTGCCCATTACTAAATGTTTACTCTCATTTAATTGGTTTATAATACTGGAACGTTGACATTAGTGCCTTGTCTAAACGTTAGAACCTTATTAGCTTTTAACCCAGATATTGCACTCAGCGCTTATTTTCATCAATAATATCTGGAATGTCCTTACTATGTGATATTTTCGTAATCAGTAGAGTATCTATTGAAATAAAACAGTATTACCAGTAAACTCGAGGAGCGAATCCAAGATGTCATCTAAATTACCTGAAACAAAAATAAAGTTTAAATAATAATTTCAAGAAATATTTCAAAATGTAACATAATAACACTTTCATTTATTATACTTTGTGCCAAATGACACAAAAGAAAGGCGCGGTCTCGCAACGCATTTCGAAATTCATTTCCACGACAATGTTAAATCGTTTTGTGAAAGGAATCGCTGTAGAGACAAATTGCCCCTCTCAAATTCTCAATACAAGACGTTATTTATTCCTGAATATATTTGACCACCTTGGAACCGCGCCAATGTACACCTCCAGTTATAATTTCCCGCATCTTCACACTCAACTCGAGATGGCATATTATATTGAATTACAGCGTCCAGGTACTATTAGTCACTCATTCTCATTCAATAAATAACGTTAAACATTCAATGAATAACCATTCAACGAAAAAACAACTTTGATAACATTAACTACGATTCTTTGAATTCTATTGGGTATTATCTTTGCATTGCATTTTAACATGTGCCTTGTGAAGTTGTGAATCAAATCAACGATAGTCATAATTTTCGTTAGATCGCACGTCGATGAAATAGGTACTTAAACTAATAATAATACGATGATTCAAGGTGAATACAAGAATCAAATTACGATTAGCGAGAAGGTTAATGAAAAGAAGCTTCGGCATAGTCACAGATTACTTAATAGTTACTACGTAACAGATACTTCACTCAGTAGAAAATTTCCAATACCAACTGCTATAATAGCCTACTCCGTCGCGTCAGCAACCGCTGCATGCTAAAATGTGCCTAAACGCTCAAGCTTACAGTTGTGATTGCTTCGCACCGCGCGATCCCACAGCAATCGCAGGGCTGCCTCTTCGATAAAATTAAATTAACATAACTTTTTGTGTCTATGTTATTGAGAACTGTGAATATGTTCTGACTATAGGTGGGTGTTTAAAATTGTATCGTTTATAAAATATTTTACTTACTTTTCTTCATTGACAGGTAAATGGAAAACTGTTAGGTTTTATCCCTTCTTTTACTTGATTTGCACCCATCTACAGCATATAAGGCACCAGACGGCATCGTAGGTACGTGTACGAACGAATGTAATGATTAAAATTGAACAACGTGCTTAATAACATTTTTGACGACCTTCGTGGTGGAGTATTTTGCACACCAGTTTTCAAGGCGTCACCATCTCTTGATCCCCGGCTGAGTCAATGTAGAAAATGAACTTATCTATATTGTCTCTGGTCTGAGTGTTTGTGATACCACCGTTGTCTCTGATTTCCATAACACAAGTGCTTTAGCTACGTACTTTGGAGTCGGAGCAATGTTTGTGATGTTTTCAAATTTTTATTTATTTCGTAAAACGGCTTACCTTCGCCATAAATTCACCCCTCGCCACTGGTACATGTGCAGAAAAATAAGTCCTTTTATAGTTTTTAATATTAACCTTTTCACATAATGTTGCATCATATCATATCATAACATAATGTGAGATAAGTAACCAGTTATCATTATATAATTACTTATTACACATTCTAGCAAAAAAGGCTATCCATGATTTCGACTCGAATGTAAAAATAAAAATATCTTTAAAAATATGCAACCTAATTTGGGTAGTAAATTGAATTAACCCTGGAAAGTTGTGATAGGGCTCTTACGCCTATTTGGGCGAATCAAATTAACCGAGACCGACCCGAAGTTTGCCATTCCGGTAGGGAACAACAATTTTAAAAATAAAGAGTAAGTACTTTACAAATCGTGTTAAAATAAAACAACATAAAATTTTTGAGAAAGATAAAATATATATCCATATAGGTATAACTGATTGATATGGTCTGTGTGTTTAAGTTAATTCAATAAGAGATATGCTTAAAAAAATTAAAATTAAAAAAGCAGTTTTTGGAAAATCAAAAAAATCTCGAATTTCGGATACGGTTGCAAAAATTTTGATTATGCGAGATAATATACAACAAACAGACTCTAGGTAAATTTTGTGAATACCATTCGGTACAAAACATGTTCTATTCATGTTCTGAAAGTACCGAACACAGAACAATCTTTTTTTATTATGTTCTGTGGTGCCGAAAAAGCTTTCGAGTTTCCTTTGTTTTTCTATTGCACCATTTTGCGGGAGCGCTCATCTGTCAAATAGGTGTCCCATTGTTATTTTAGCGTCGTCGTAAATTACGATTATGAGCATACGGCAATAACGAACGCTATAAATCTTAAAATTCTTAGCCGGTTGCAGACGTGTTGCTGCTATTGGCGCAGTTCCACGTAGGTTATCGAACAATAGTTTCATTGGATTTCATATCATGTTTTTTTTTACATTTGACTAGGTAGTCCCTCAGAAGAAGTGACAATTATTTTGATCATTTCAAAATTCTTTCACATGCCTTTTTAAGTTGTTTATCAAGAACTTTATAACCCTATTCTAAAGTCTTCTAAAATTCTTGACGTGATTGTGATTTTATGTGTTGTCTCCGACATTTTTATCACTAAAGGGTCGGTTTCATTTATCATGAGCTATTGTTCCAACATTAATTTATTCAATTCGACTAAACTAAACAATAAAATGTTAAGGCTTTCGTATTAGCCTTACAACAGCTTATGTAAATAAATCATTGTAATTCATGATTGAACCCGAAGAGTTACGTGCCAAGTTTGTTTCAGTTATTCTCTACAGTGTATTCAAAAAGTATGGTCGCCTTTATTATAAGCGACGACCCTTTGAATAAATCTTGTCGTCATAAATCGTATTATATAAATCCCTCTGCAACAAGTTTACGACCTCCTTGCTTCGGAGCTGGAAAACGTGCTCGCGGTACAGTTGTTTGATCTCACGAATAATGCGATTCGATTATGAATGTTGTTAGGCGTGCACATGCACATTATTTTAGTGTGCGTAATACGAGAGCGTGCAGACAGACGCACACTAACACAAAGTGCATGTGCACGCCTTTCAAACAACATTCATTAGCCGAACCGTATTCGTGAGATAAAACAACTGTACAATGTGATGTCACGTAATTTAGCGTACCGTACAAATATCTGTACTAAATACTTTTTAAGTCATAAAGGAGTCAATGTCTTTAAATAATATAATAATAATATTTGACAACATCACATACATTGCTCCGATTCCAAAGTAAGTAGCTAAAGCACTTGTGTTATGGAAATCAGAGACAACGGTGGTATCACAAACACCCAGACCTAAGCCAATGTAGACAAATTCGTTTTCTAAATTGACCCAACCGGGGATCGAACCCGGGACCTCAGAGATGGCGACACCTTGAAAACCGGTACAAAGCCACTCCACCACGGAGGTCGTCAAAAATAAGTAACATGACTAGTTTATGAGTTAATAATTCGACTATAGACAAACGTGACTTTGCTGAGTGTTATAGAAAACGTCCGTTACCAAAGTTGAATCCATAAGGATAATAAAAGTCGTGCTATCTAAACGCCCTCTTACGCAATTTTGTCGGACGTAATAATGCACCTAATTCACAATACATTATAATAGAGACCGTTTCACAACTCGAGTGCGGACGAACGATTTACACGTTTGCCAGTTGCTGCAAAATTGGGACACGGGTAGCGTTGCCAACCGTCCCGTTTTACACGGGACGTCCCGTATTTTCGGTATTGATTTTTAATGTCCCGCCGGGACAGCCTATGTCCCGTATTTTACAAAAATTACGGACCGGCCGGCGCCGCCGCCCGCGCGACACACGCGCACAACGATGTTCAATTACAATTTTGATTGTGTTTCTTTTGATAAACATGTCAACACAAAAATATATTGTGCGCAGTAAAATCTGTATCAAAGTATAGTTTTAAGTCTAAATATACAGGAAATGCCTTTATTTGTCCCGAGTGATAAAGAGAAATCCCGTACTTTTTAAGATGATGATCGTTTGTCCCTTTAGTTTTAAAAGTTGGCAGCCCTAGACACGGGATCACGTGTATACGAACCAATAAACATGTTTATTATGTAAGAAATGGGACATGTGATGTGAGCACAAATAGGTGCCTAATTATGTACATTGTATGTTGATAATAATTTTATAGTACGTAATCTATTTATGTTAACCCCATAAATAAATGGAGTGAGTAAGTTTATAGAAAACGTGGAGCAAGATGAAGAGCTAAGCTCAAGACAGGTCGCAATGGATGGCTAATTACTGATATTAATGATTATAAAAATTAATGCGATTTTCAGTTTTGTATGTGCATTTATTTTGAATCAGGTTAGTATTTTGTTAGCGAAGAGCAAGAAGTCTTTCAATTTTCTCAAAAAGGAGACCCCAGAGTGATATATGCGAAATTTTCTGCACGAAGGAGGATAAAAATTGCCTTCAAATCACGTTATGCCACTATGACCCAAATGCGACTACACTATCGAGTGTCCCAAACCAATTATAGATTATGCCCAAATAATATTGAGGTCCACAGTTTAGCGGATTTACAATGCAAATAAGAAACATACACCGTTTTTAAGCATTTCTAAAAATGAAATGAGGATATCAGACCACTTTACTAAATATGTATGTGCAGGTAAAGTTGTTTATTAATTCATTCATTCATTCACTTTTTTTATTATTTCCATGATTTACGTAAACAAGACAAGACAGTCTCTTTACGCTTGTGTCAGTCTATGAATGAGCTCTAAATCCAGAAATCAGTAAATTTTGGGACACAAACAAAACTCAAAATCTTGACTAATTATGAAATATTGAAACTTTTAACTGCGCACACTTGATTAGTTAAGGGAAAATATATGCACATTCCTTTTTAGATGTATTTAAAATTTACCGTGTATTGACCGTGCACCAAATGATAAATCTGTCACGTTAAATCGATCATCTGATAATCCTTCTATTAGCCAACCCATAGCATTAAGAGAACACGTGCAGATTTATTAAGGGATTACAAGCACAAATTGAAGGGCGGGATCGCACGCCGATATGAGCTAGTCCGGTATGTAATTACGAAAGTGGCAATCATTCATATTATTTATTATGTAGTGTGGTTGGAGGAAAAGAGGTTTTATTCGATGGATTTACAGCAATTAATGTAAAGAAGGCGAATGCATGTATGACGTCATTTAGAGCCGATGCACAGATAATATAGTATAATTTTATAAGTATGATTTTTGCTGGATCAAAATATGTAGTGATATCAATATCATTTTGATTCAGTATAACATCATTGTAAATGCCAATGTAAACGCATAAAGCATGTGTTTGTGTGTGTTGAGTTCAAACTTAAAGAAGTTTTATCGCATCTAAAGAACCAAAGTCGCTATCGTCCGCTTGAAAGACTTAAAACTGAAATCTCTTAAGAAGAAGACATCACTTACTGTCTTACATGGTAATAAATCTGTCCTTAAAATCTTTAAACGCTACAATAATCGGATCGAGTCTTCTGATACAAGAAACTGAACTTAGTGTTAGTTTTTAACTTAACGTATTGCTGAGCCAAAGTTTTTCTACAAAATAAGAATAGTTATGATATTAACGATCAATCTTCCACTACCAATAAACAATACAAGAACCATACACTTTATCACGCACTAACGTAAACAACAGTCTGTGCAGTAATGGGTAATTTAAACCGCAAACGACACATAGAGCGCCGGGTATTCAAGAGAGAAATTGCGACTAAACATGAAGAGAGAGACTAAAGTCATTATGGCAGCCCCAAAGTGTTGCTGTAAGTAGATTTATAAACAAGATATTATATCAAAAGATATTATATTAACGACGCAAATACGGTACCTATCTATGTAGAATTTATTATTCTTTGGCAAATATTTTTTTTATACACATTCCCGTTTGAAAAAGAGGACCAAATACTTTTCCAAAAGTTCGGTAACCACAATTAATGTAAGTGTTGAAAAAAAAAACAGAAAGTGCGTTTCATTCAGACTGCCCCGTTTCTCTAGATTCAAAAGTGGAACGCGAGGAGAGGGAGGGATGTTGCGTGGCAGTTCCGCCGTACCAGATGAAAACCATAGATAAAACGTACGCTACGAAACGAGCTTTATTCGATTGAAACTAGAATACCTGGAATACGGGGAGTCAACACTTTTGTGAAATGGATGAAATAATAACCTTTATTTTAAAATGCTTGTAATGTGGAAATTATTTTGACAACCTTCTTTGAACAAAGTCAACCTTGCCGCGCTACTTGGATGGTGATGCAGCAAAGTTGTATGGAATTTCATTATTATCGAGTTTTAGCCACCAGCAATTTCCTTTGAAAATCCATTATTATCAAGTTTTATTTTAAAGGTGAAAAATAGTACATTAGCCCTATTTTACACAGATGACGTTTTTGTACTTTTATATAAAATTAGTAGAAAAATAAAAAAACTCGCACTTGACCGTTTTTTGACATTTCATTAAATACCTCTTATCTACCTCCGGGGTTCCTAAGTGGGTTAAAAATAAAATAATATAGGGTTGTTTACTATAGTACAGTAGGTAGTAGTCGCATTGTTTGAGTAAAGCACTATAGTTATAAGCCTTGACTGCACTGCTGGCCACGTTATGATGGCCTCGAGCTAAGCTTAACTACGCTCTCGACCTTCAAGCTTGGTCATCATTGCAGCCCTTGAGGGACAAGCTCGAATAAAGGCCAAGACCGCACTGTGACGGCTTAGACTTGGGCTAAAAGCTCCGCTTTCGGTCATCATCATCGCTACCAGCAACGCAGTCATTGTAGACCGCGGTAGTAATGTACTATTAGGATCGACTAATCTGAAAGTAAGTATGACTTGGCTATTAATCTGTTAAAATCAATATTTTTTCGTTTCAATAAACTATTTAGCAGTAACACATGTTGTTGTTTCCTTAGTACATAATGCAGCGAAATCAAATTAAGGAGCGGACACACGTCAACCGTCAAATTTGGCGTCATTTGGAAGACTGATGTGGGTCGACGGCGACGTGTCAATAATGGGTCGAGCCGACCTACGGATTTGTGGTAAAAAGTAAATTGTTTGAATATTGTTTTAACACAGGAATATGATGTTAAGTATAAGTACAATTTATTTCTTAAAATGAGAAGAATGAGACCGTCCCTTTTCAGGAACTCTTCAATATGAATAACTATTACCTATGAGCAAAGTAACATGATAAACGTAAAATATAATAAAATTAACCACCTCCTTGTCAAATGGCAAGATCAAGAAGGTGTATTTTTTTTAGGATTATCTTGCTATCTTGCCATTTGAAGATTTCTATTAGTGGTCGGAGTAGTTATGGACACTGAAAAAAAATATCGATGTTTTTTTCGATGCAATACATCGGTTAGTTGCATCGATGTTATATCGATATATCAAAAAATACATCGATGTATTCCATACATCGATTGTTTTTCTGTAAGTTTGATATGAATGTGGTGGAGATAAGAAAAAACAAACACTTATTAGACACAAAACTGCAATAGTTGATTTTTTGTGAAGTCAGTCAGAGAAGTCGACTGTCGGTCGACCGGCCGGCCATTTGCAATTGCATTTTTTTTAGTGTTGCCAGCCGGGTCTTATCAAAAGTAACCTGAAATGAATAAAAGAGTAACCTTTTTGTGTGAATAAAAAACCTTTCGTATTTTTTCCACCTTTTTGTGTGAAAAAACCTTTCGTATTTTTGCCACCTTTTTGTGTGAAAAAAAACCTTTCGTATTTTTTCCATTAGTAACACAGATTGGTAAGGTATTAAAAGATGATAAAATAGATTTAAGTAATATTAACTTACAGAAATATTGGTCGGGACGCACTTAAAACCTGTGTAAACACGGTTTTTTTTATGTTGGCTAGCTTGGGACTTCGGAGTGATGTAAGATAAAAAAAAAATATTAATGTTTTTAGTAGGTTTGCCTGTTTGATGCATCGAACAAAAAAACATCGATGTATACTCGATGTTTAAGAATTAACAATACATCAGTTTGATTCGATGTATCGATACAATACATCGAGTGTTTTTAAAACATCGATGTATATCGTCCACTCCTAGGTCGGAGTAGGTACGAGCCCAATTTCGAGGGAAAACCGCAAATTGATACTATGCAGGATAGCCGTTTAGCACACAAAAAATTATAAAAAATGCTTCTTGTTATGACGTCATCTTTTTTTGTAATATAGTTTTTTTATTGTTATTACAAATGGTTAAACGGGGTGGAGACGACAATGCGGCAATAAATGAAAACATTGGTGACTCTAGTGCATCTAGCCGCCGCCGCCACCGTTGTCGGTCGCGAGCGCCGACCCCGCGAGCTGCGCGTCCCCCGCCCGCGCCCCACCGCTGCCGCCCTCTACCCCGGCGCCGGCGCCGCGCGCGCCTGAGACGCGTGCGCCCGCCAGCCGTCAGCGCGACTTTGCTGCTGTTGCCGCCACTAACTCAAGTTCGCGGACGCAGCAGCCAACTCTCGTCGATAGAAAAGCCACTTCACAGAATGTCGTCGCACCAGGCCGAGATGAAGACGGTTTCATCGAGGTTCGAAACAAAAAGCGACGTCATCAGCGAGTGAGCAAGAACCATCATGGCACCGCACCGACAGGGCCCGACTTCCTGCTGCGAGCTGCCATACCGACCACGGCCGTGTACCTGTCCCGCCTGCACCACATCACCACCGTGCAGGACGTGGTAGAGTACATCAAGAAGAAAGCTAACTTTTGTTTGAGAGTTCAGCCTTTGGAGTCGCGCCATAATACCAATTTTAAGGCGTTTGTGGTGCGCATCCCGACAGCAAGGCTGGACCTCTTCATGAAGGAGGACTTCTGGCCGCAGGGTGTGGTGTACAGGCGCTTCAGAGGGACGCTGCCTTGTGCCACCGATCCGACGCAGAAAGCGTCGAACTGATTTTTTACTAACATAATTTTTAAGTTATTTACTAACAATATTGTTTTTATAAATTATATAAGCTTAGTTTTAAGGTATATATCTATGGGCCATCGTTGCCTGATTATAAATAAATAAATAAATAAATAAAAATATGAATATTTTGAAACTATCAAATAATTCCTAGGAAAAAATAAATAGCACAAAAATTAAATGTACTGAAAACAGTAACTATACTGCAAAATACTTCCTGTGACTAAACAATTGGATATTTTTAATTAATTTTTTAAGCAGACTGGGAGCGTTCTTAGATATAAGACGGCATTTAATTTATTATCACATTGTCGTCTCCAGGTTGTATAACAGAAATTGTGCTTTTCTCATTCAAAAAAGATGACGTCATAACTCCTCTCTTAGGAGAGTTTTTTTAGGAACTGCGGCTCAAAAAATATTTTAACCTAAGTATACGTGTGCCAAACGGATATCTTGTACATCGATTTGCGGTTTTTTTGCGTACGACTAGCATTATAATTATCTGTGGTGACTATATTACTGAACAATAAATTGAAAAAAAAATTGTTATGCTCAACTTATGGTGAAGAGCAATGTATTCATTTTAAAGGTTGTGTCTCGTTTTAGCATAGACACATTTATATGACAATTATCGATAAATGAATAAAACCTATTTCTGTCTTCATTAATTGCGCAAAGTGATCTTAAAAGATTTAGGGCTTTTATTCGTGGCCCCAATCTGAAAAGGTCATAAGTCATGGCACCATTACTTTGTGCGGCATCATGAAAGGAGGTGAAAATATCTCTTTATTCTTCTCCCACGCACCAAATGATTCTAAAGGCTTATGTTTTTTGTAACCAACTCTTTGAGGTCTTACATCAAGTTTAAAACCAAACAAGGTTCGTGATGAAATTATCATAAAGCTTGTTTTAAAAAAGATTTTTTGTTTATTTATTTTTTATTTTTAGTAGGTATTTATGATAGATACAGAAAAAGAAGTTTAGTAATTTCTATCTTGAGAGTACTGTTCAAGACGAATCAAACGAGCCCATCGTTTTATTACAGAGTTCCCATAGCCGCTGGTAAATAAGGAACATATTGTTTAGAACTACTTTATTGAAGTTGGCTAAACTGTTTTATCTACATTGTATGTAACTCAATATCAACTAGATGGCGCTAGTACCATCAGAATAGACGATTGCTGTTTTATCGACAACTCTCTCTCTCGCTTCATGTCGCTGTGTGTGCATTGCGTTCTCTATTAAATTAATTTTTAATTGTGAAAAACTTGAGTTTTGCATTTGTACTTCTCCCATATATTTTCCAGCCGCCTTTCAAGGTGTTACCTTCTAGCTCCCTCCTCAGACCCTGAATATTATCTAGGACAGTCTTTGTCAAGACGAATCAAACCAGCCCAATATCGATGGGCTTGCGACGTTTTATTAGATAGTTCCCATGGCCACCTTTCAGCTCCATCATCAGACCCTGGATATGATCTAGAGCCAGAGACCTTGTCAAGACAAATCAAACCAGCCCAATATCGATGGGCTTGCGACGTTTTATTAGATAGTTCCCATGGCCACCTTTTAGCTCCATCATCAGACCCTGGATATGATCTAGAGCCAGAGACCTTGTCAAGACGAATCAAACGAGCCTAATTTCGATGGGGTTGTGACGTTTTATTACAGAGTTCCCATGGCCACCTTTCAGCTCCATCATCAGACCCTGGATATGATCTAGACTCAGAGACCTTGTCAAGACGAATCAAACGAGCCTAATTTCGATGGGGTTGTGACGTTTTATTACAGAGTTCCCATGGCCACCTTTCAGCTCCATCTGCAGACCCTGGATATAATCTAGAGCCAGAGACCTTGTCAAGACGAATCAAACGAGCCTAATTTCGATGGGGTTGTGACGTTTTATTACAGAGTTCCCATGGCCACCTTTCAGCTCTATCATCAGACCCTGGATATGATCTAGAGCCAGAGACCTTGTCAAGACGAATCAAACCAGCCCAATATCGATGGGCTTGCGACGTTTTATAAGATAGTTCCCATGGCCACCTTTCAGCTCCATCATCAGACCCTGGATATGATCTAGAGCCAGAGACCTTGTCAAGACGAATCAAACCAGCCCAATATCGATGGGCTTGCGACGTTTTATTAGATAGTTCCCATGGCCACCTTCCAGATCCATCATCAGACCCGGGATATGATCTAGAGCCAGAGACCTTGTCAAGACGATACAAACCAACCCAATATCGATGGGTTTGCGACGTTTTATAAGATAGTTCCCATGGCCACCTTTCAGCTCCATCTGCAGACCCTGGATATGATCTAGAGCCAGAGACCTTGTCAAGACGAATCAAACGAGCCTAATTTAGATGGGGTTGTGACGTTTTATTACAGAGTTCCCATGGCCACCTTTCAGCTCCATCTGCAGACCCTGGATATGATCTAGAGCCAGAGACCTTGTCAAGACGAATCAAACGAGCCTAATTTCGATGGGGTTGTGACGTTTTATTACAGAGTTCCCATGGCCACCTTTCAGCTCTATCATCAGACCCTGGATATGATCTAGCCAGAGACCTTGTCAAGACGAATCAAAAGAGCCCAATCTCGATAGGGTTGCGACATTTTATTATAGAGTTCCCATGGCCACCTTCCAGTTCCATCTTCAGATCAGCTCCATGTTATAACAATATTGCACGTCATATCGTTATTATACGTCTATAAATATGTATACCGTTTAAAACTTTGTCACTCTAATAGCTGTAACTTTTTTGAACAGAAATCGATGACAAATTACTACTACAGCAAAGTGACAAAGTTCTTACCTATATTATATTTTTGGACGTGATTGTGCATGCAAAATTTCAGCTCAATCGGAAACCGAGAATTGGGTCAAATTTAACTCACAGACAACGGACAGGTGAAACTAAATAAAAGCTTTCAAAATCTATAACGCTTCGTATTATTATTACAGAATCTCGTGACTTAACATAATTTCACTTCATGGTTCCCACCACCACCATCATATCCGATGCGAGCAATCTGGCTCGGCACCTACTCAGTTATTTCTTTATCGTAACATGAAATCAAGGTGTTTTTTTCTGCGGACAACGAAATGTGACAACTAGTTTCTGGTTTGAAGATATTTTCCGCTCGTCCTTTTTTACAAGTTCTTGTTGATCTGTGGTTCTCAAAGTGTGTGTGAATCCAAAGTACTATACTTATTTTAAAATAATAAATAAGAAAATGTCAAATACTTAGCTACTGACTTATCAAAGAAGATGCACCTGCATATCATATTGCTATTATTACAGATTAATGCGACATTGTTTTAAATTATTACAATTGTTTTATCTCACGAAAGCACGTCGGCTATGAATGTTGTTAGGCGTGCACATGCACGTTGTGTTAGTGTGCGTCTGCACGCTCTCGTATTACACACACTAAAGTAATGTACATGCACATTAGCGTGCGTAAGCTTTGTGAGATAAAACATCTGTACGATTTCTCTGTGTA
This sequence comes from Catoptria pinella, assembly GCA_963556745.1. Lineage (NCBI taxonomy): Eukaryota > Metazoa > Arthropoda > Insecta > Lepidoptera > Crambidae > Catoptria > Catoptria pinella. The sequence goes on from OY750769.1 coordinate 10,935,199, forward strand.
TAGTAAGTAAACGATTTCTGCTGGTTGACTAGAGAGATTTACGATTTCTCTGTGTAAATCACTCTAGTCAACCAGAAGTTACACATAAGTAAAAGACAAGTGAAAACCTCTCTAGCTTCCAAAATCGACAAAAAGACATTAACGTCTAAAGTAAAAGTCGTTACTCCATTACGTCACCTAGCACAAATTCAGGCAATCGTTGTTGAAGAGCCGTTGCCGCGTGGGTCGCACGCTGAAATATCGAGTGTGAGGGCCCAATAAAGTTTGAGAGCCATCGCCTAAATTGTTAGCGGTACGAACTTCGTGAATGGGTATTTACAGAGCAACTTTTCCCTTTTGTAGGAGGCTTTATTTCAGTTTTAGCCCTGCCAGCCGCTCCTTTCGACTTTGATTGAACTGTCAAAGTTTAATAAAGGTTCTACGCTAAGCCTGATGTTGACGTGCGTTTGAGGAGTCACCCACCAAATTTTCTTCGTGTTTGATTTGATTTAAGTTAGCAATGATTTGTTTGGCTACTTAGCTTTTATTTAGCGCCTACGTGTGATATAGGCGAAAAGATTTATCTTTATACAAGGTTGACAAAGAAGCATCGCACAGCACTATGAAGGCGGCCATTAGATGGACCATCGTGTAAAGGCGACATTACACACGTCTATTTGTTGCAGAACAAACGAGTGAAGTTGTGAATGTGCAAGACAACGCCATTGCGATTGCCTACGAAGACATATAAATAAACCTTAAGCTATATCATCCTCTTCGTCACCAATTTTTTCAGTAGCGCGAGAGACACTATCACTTTAAAAGGTTATATAGCAGCACTACCTGGAACCTTTTCAAATTACTTAACCTTTGCGATAAAATCATTCGTAGGTACATTCGATTGCTCAATCGTTAAATTAATGAACAAACAAACTTTCCGACGACGCGACGTTCAATCTTCGTCTTAAAAGTTAAATTTGTTCTAAAACTTGAATTAGTTTTAGGCAGTGTTGCCAGATCGGCCAGATTTTCGGCCTTTTTGAATCTGTGTCGGCCTTTGGCAGCCATCGACCTGTTTACGGCTTTTCACCGCCATTTGTAAACTTTTGTCCTTTTCGGCTTAATTATTATGATATGGCATCGATATTGAATTGTTCTGTTGCAATTCAAGGAGCTTCACGTTTCGATTGAATTTCTGCACGATATGCTGAATTACACGGTTCACTTTTGCCTTTCAATTTCGATGAATCACCCAAATTGAATGACCCATTTAATGTCCTTGATAAGCATTTCCATAAATTTCGCGCCTTTAAACTAAAATTAATTAATTTGGTTGAACCGTGTAATTTCAGCATTAAATAAATTACCGGTAAACTGGGATGAATAACAACTGCGACATTTTCGATAGAAAAAATGTTTAAGAAATCTAAAATGAACCGCTGGGGCATGTTTATCAATGTAGCTGTTGTTATTCACCCCGCAGTTGCTAATCAATCACCCCAGTTTTGCAACTATCAGAGGTAAAATAATGGATTGTACACATTTGTGTTGAAGAACTTTTTTCTTTATGGCATCGTTTGCACGAGCGCTAAAAAGCAAAATTGCGGTTTTTTTTTTTCAAATTCAATATTTCATTACCGGCCAAAAATCGGCCCTTTTTAAGAAAGCTTTCAGGCCTTTTATCATTTATGTGCTGGCAACACTGGTTTTAGGTTAGGTTAGGTTAGGTTCAATATTTCCTTACCGGCCAAAAATCGGCCCTTTTTAACAAAGCTTTCAGGCCTTTTATCATTTATGTGCTGGCAACACTGGTTCTAGGTGGCAACAAAAGTTTGTCGATCGGTGTCCATTGCTGAATCGACTAAAAATTAGACCATTTTGTCTGTACTAAACGAGCTTATGTCTAATTTGTTAAGAAAATACAATAATTATATGTAACTTGCTGTTTTCCTTAACATTTTAAATTACATAAAAGTTGTTACGGACAGCTTCGATCAAGTGCAAATAGTGGAAAAAGTGATTAAAATGTGACTAGCAAAAAGACTGTTTAGTGGACACTAAGTGCGTTACTAGTGATAAAATCTGTGTTTGTGAATATCTCATGTAAGTACGCACTTTATAAGCAGTAGCTAGTTAAGACGATTAGTTTGCGTTTTTAATTTCTTTAAAGTTTATTAATATGTAATGTTCTATTTGGTTTTAAATTGAAGCTTATAAAAAGTGCTGTAAAATGAAGTATTTAACGTAGCTGTAAGTTTTATAGTTTATGAAATAATTAAGTTTTAGCTCAATTGGGTATTGTTTAGGTATTTAGGTATCCTAGAAAATAAATGATATTCAGGTGTGTCGTTTTTATTGACCTAAAAGGTAACGTTTCATGGTTTGAGGTAATGGGCTAGGTAATTTAGGTCTAGGAGGTGGTAGTCGCGACCTATGGATGAGTCTAGGTCAGACGCCAGCCTTTGTCCTAAAAGCCCTAAGGTTTTGACTTGGTATTTGGGTAAGATTTGTCAAAATAAAGGCCTCTTGTATAGGTCTCTGATAGTAAAATAAGGAACCTAATACCTAAACATCCTCGCGCGGCTGAGGCAGGGCTCTCTTTATGGTATTGCCGCTCATTCGACCCTACACCTTTATTATTACTGTTTGTGCGGGTAGGGTTGAATGAGTGAAAGAGAGGTAAGAAGTAAAATGTAAATACGATTTTTAGAATACCCAAGTTAAGTAAAGAATATTAGCTCACGCTATTAGTGCATAGTTGCCACCAGGCAAAATTACACTTAAGGACGTGCGGGCGTAGGAAAAGTGGTAAGCTCGCATCGTCCATTTCTTTGTTAGTAACCGACCACAATATATGGGCATTCAGTAAGCTGGTGTTTTTATTCTTCTCCGCTTGGCGAATACATACATCCTATGGTGAAGTTGAGGTTGCATCGTCAACAGCGCTTCGTGGTCCTTCGAGCCGGATGAAAAGAATCTGCGCGTCAAGCAGTGCTTCGTGATCCTTGAAGAGCGCGGATAAGAGGAAAAAAATCTGCGTGTCAAGCGAGAAGATTGAAGAAAAGAAGCATCACAGTAACTTAGTCACTATTACGCGGGAAGAATCACAGTAACTAGTCACTATTACGCGGGTGGACCGCGGCTCACACTGCCACACCCTCACGGTGCCAAGTGTGGTTAGTGTGAGTAACGCCGTTCAAGGCGGTGCAGTCTAACGGACACGGCTGCCAGCCGCCTTTTTCAAGGCAGCTGAAATTGTCCGACTACGCCGGTACGGGTTGTGTCGCACTGAGGGCCGGACTGTAGGCACTGCCGACGCTGCCGGGTGTTCACCCCGGTGGCCGAGCACCTCGGAGTGGCGCAGCTTCTCTGCCGGGTAGTTCCTCCCTTCCACTCCTGCTACGACCTCCATCCTCACCCGGGCTCCCCTCGGTAGTTTGCCCGGGCGGGATTGTTAGGAGTAGGGCGTCCACATCAAGAAAGAAGAAGATGCCAATAACAAGAAGCCAATCTGGAGGGAAGAAGAGGGGGGCAATTACGTATGAAGAGCCACCGGCGTCACCATCGACGATCGCGCAACAACCACCGCCACCACCACCGTTATTGACGACAGTTACGACGCAAGAAGAGGCCACAGAAAGTGGTAAAGAGAGACCGTTACCGCCGCCGCCCACCAAGGAAGTTGACGATGGCAACGCCGCCGCCGCCGCCGCTACAGACACTGAGGCTTTGAGACATAACCCGCCGTCAGTGTGTTCGTCAAGTGTCGCGGCACGCGTCCGGCAGGCGCAACTTCGGGCCGCGGAACAATTGGCCGAAATAAAGAGACGAGAAATGGAACTAGAACGTGATTTAATTCAGCAAAGGTTACAAGTAGAAATGGACACTATTATGGATGCGAGCTTACCCGCCGAGAGCGTTCCAGAGAGGCTGAAAGAATGGTTGGATACCACAGCCGATCCTCGGTGTCGGGTAGACGAAAATTTAGAGCGAGACGGAGATATCGTTCCCGTCGTTTCGCAAGACAGAGACAGAGATATCGCCCCTGTTGTCGTGCAAGACAGAGAAAGGAATATGAAGCGCAATGAGGCGTGCGCCTTAGAAACAGATAGAAACCGAACGTTTTGGGTAAATCCAATGGAGGCTGACGCGAGGCCCGTAGTCGATACGAAAAAGGGCTACGGGGTGGAAAACCTCGCTGAAACATTGGACAGGGTTCTATCGAGACGACCAATGCCGCGGTACGCGCAAGAGTTGCCCGTGTTTAGTGGCTCACCAAATGAATGGTTGTTATTCAAGGCCGCAGTGCGTGATTCCACACGATTATACAAGTTCACTGCAGAGGAAAATCTAGCAAGATTACGCGTGAGCTTGAAAGGGGAGGCGAAAGAAAGTGTGTCGGCGCTATTATGGAGTGCGACCGACCCCGATCGTATTATGACCACACTAGAACAATGCTACGGCCGCCCTGAAGTGCTTATAGATAGAGCGCTCGAAGATATGAAAAGCTTACCGCGTTCGGGTACGAGTGCCACAGAATTGAATACCCTCGCTGTGAAATTGCAAAATATAGTTTGCGTGATTCAAGCGGTTGATGACCGAGGTTACTTACGAAATCCGCTATTGGTTCGGGAAGTAGTCAAGAAGCTCAGCCCGCATTTATTATCGAACTGGGTCGCCTACGCAGAGAAGAATGAATCGAGTGAACCTGAAATAATTATTTTATCTCGATTTCTAATGAAAGAGGCTGACTGCGCGCTGCGTTATGCATACGTACCGACCACGTCACAGCAAAGAGAAAACGTCGCTGTAAAAAACCGTATCGAGAAACGCACTGACAAAAAGAAAAATGTAGCAAGAATATACACTTTGGGCCAGAAAGAGACGCCGCCGGCGCCGTGTTTAGTATGTGGAAACGATCATGAGGTACCCCACTGTAACAAGTACAAAGCCATGACGGTAGATGAGAGATGGCAGTGGGCAAGAAATAATGGAGTGTGCTTTCGGTGTGTGAACAACAAGCACCGGAGGTTCCGCTGTACACACAAACTATGCGGGGTGAACAATTGTGTTGCGCGTCACCACGCTACGTTGCATAAGGACCGTGCCGCTAGTAATGAAGAGACGTTGGTGCGAGAGTCACAGACTGAGACGATCGCCACGGTTAATAGGGCCAACGTCGCGGCGAAAGTCATGTTAAAGGTGTGTCCAGTGACAGTTAAAGGACCCGGCGGTGCCGTACGGACATACGCGCTGCTGGACGAGGGTTCGACAGTGACGATCGTAGATCAAGACCTGGCGGACGAAATAGGTGCGAAAGGGCCTGTAAGCGACTTGCGTATATGTAGTATAAATGCGCAAGGGAGCGTAGCGAACAGTGAAAACGTAAACTTAGTGTTAGTAGCAAGAGACGAAAGCACCCATCATGTTCGCGCTAAAACGATGACAAGTTTGACGCTCAATCATCAAACAGTTAGTGAAGATTGCTTACAGTACGCACACTTGAGAAGATTATCGGCTAGTGACGTGTGTTATGACAGAGTGAAACCACGTTTACTGATCGGGGCCGATAATTGGCATTTGATTGTGTCACGAAAGTTGTTAATGGGCAATAAGAGACAACCGGTAGCGTCGCTCACAAAACTAGGGTGGGTCATACACGGAACGGCGCCCCGAATTATGGCGCTAGAGGGCGCGTCTAACATATACAAGACGGAGCTCATCGCACCCGAGGTTGAATTGCAAGACATGGTGAAACGTTACTTTGAAATAGACGCACTCGGTATCGCTAGGAGGGAACGCGAAAACCCGATGGAAATTAGAGCGGTGAAAGCGTTCAATGAGAATATTAAGCGAGTCGGCGGCCAGTGCGAAGTACGACTACCGTGGAAGAGAGATGACGTCACGCTACCGCCCAGTTATTATAACGCTGTAAAGCGCTTGAAGTCTATAGAACGCAAGATGGACCGGTCAAGCGACTTTGAAAGAGCTTATACAAAACAGATAGAAAATTTATTCACGAAAGGCTACGCGGAGCAGTGCAGTGAGAAAGAGACAGACGATCCACGATCATGGTACCTGCCTCACTTCGCGGTTACTAACGTGAACAAGCCGGGGAAGATAAGATTGGTTTTCGATGCGGCAGCAAAAGCCAATGATGTTTGCCTCAATGATGAGCTTTTAGAGGGGCCCGATTTATTACAAGATTTAAATGGGTTGCTTTTGCGGTTCCGTGAGAAAAGGATAGCAATAACAGCCGACATTCAAGAGATGTTTTTACAAGTGAAGATTGCACCTATTGATCAACCGGCACAGATGTTTCTATGGAGAGGCGGTGATAGAGAGGGACCGCCACGAAAATATAAAATGACTTCAATGATATTTGGGGCAAAGAGTTCGCCATTTTTAGCACATAGTGTGCGCGACTGGAACGCGAGAGAGAGCGCCGACGAGTACCCGCTAGCGTGTCAAGCGATAACAAACAACCATTATATGGATGACTGGGTGGACTGTTTCGATGATGAGAAACGGGCGATTACTACGATGAAACAAGTGATTGAAGTGCACAGGCGCGCAGGATTCAAGCTGACAGGCTTCAACTCAAACGAAGCTAAAGTCTTAGCTGAGCTGCCATTAGAGAGCCGTGCTGCGTCATCGTTCAAGCAACTGGGGTCCAACCTAGACGACTGTGGTCGCACGCTGGGGTTACTTTGGGATGCGGCGACCGACACACTTGGGTTCAACACGACGCTCGCAAGGGTACCGGCTGAAGTGAAGGCGCTAGCAAGACCGCCGACTAAAAGAGAAGCGCTAAGCGCGGTGATGTCGGTTTTCGATCCGTTGGGCTTATTAAGTTACTACACCATACGAGCGAAGATTGTATTGCAAAAAATATGGAAACTAAATGTAGAATGGGACGAGACTCTGCCAGGGCCGGAGGCCGAAGAGATGATCGAATGGCTAAGAGACATAGAGAAGCTACGAACACTGAGATTACCGCGCCTCTACGCTCGAACGGGGGGAGAGCCGAGCCGAGAACTGCATGTATTTTGTGATGCAAGTGAGGCTGCATACGCGACCGCGGCATACTGGCGCGTCAAGCATGAAGATGGTGAAGTAGAAGTAGCGCTAGCGGCCGCTAAAGCACGGGTAGCGCCAATGAAACCACTCACCGTACCGCGGTTAGAGCTACAAGCGGCGTTGATAGGAGCACGACTGGCAAGCTCTATTAAGAAACAGCAAGGCTGGGAACCCGAAAAAACTGTGTATTGGACAGATTCGCGTACCGTATGGCATTGGATACGTAATGATAGCGTGCGCTACGCGCCATACGTAGCGCACCGCTTAGGCGAGATAGCCGAGACCACGGACGCTAGCCAATGGAGATGGGTTCCGACAGCGCTGAACGTGGCGGACGACGCAACGCGCTCTAATGTTGAGATGAAAACGTGTGACGACAGATGGTTTAAAGGACCCAAATATTTATATGAAGATGAGGCTTTATGGCCCACATGTGATATCGTAACGGAAGAAGACACGGTAGAGATAGTGCTCACGACAATGGCAGAAGCAAACGATAGTGTGCCTCGAGCCGAGCGTTTTTCCTCATATGAACGCTTGGTGAGAGCGATGGCAAGAGTGTTACTATTCGTACGCAAATGTCGTAACCGTGCCGCTACGATAAATGTACAGCTGTTAGAAGAGGCTGAGATGAGATTGCAACGAGAGTCGCAGCGCCAATGTTTCGCTGAAGATATAGAACGAATCACAGCAAAGCGAAACCTCAGAGCGGGGAGCCGGCTACGAAAACTGGATCCGTATTTGGACGAACGAGGTGTGCTGCGTGCCAGGGGACGAATAGGGGCAGCGGGTGTGTCTGCCCCCGCTACTCACCCCGTAGTAATGGACGGCAGGCACCCGTATGCGCGGTTGCTACTAGATCGTGAGCACCGTCGCGCCCACCACGCACACAATGAGCGCGTAGTGAATGAAGTCAGAGCCAAATACTGGATACTACGACTGAGACCGACGATACGCACTGTGGCTAGCAAATGCGTATTTTGCCGCGTACGAAAGGCACGCCCTGTGGTTCCGGTGCACGGAGATTTACCTAAGGCAAGATTACAGCCATTTACAAGACCATTTACAAACTGTGGAGTGGATTTCTTCGGGCCAATGACGGTGACGGTGGGACGGCGGCATGAAAAACGGTGGGGCGCATTATTTACGTGTCTCACAACAAGAGCAATACATATAGAATTGGTGGCGTCGCTATCGACAGACTCGGCAATCATGGCTCTAAGAAGAATGGGCGCGCGCCGTGGATGGCCGCGTCTAATGTACTCAGACAATGCAACAAACTTCAGAGGCGCCGACGTTGAGTTACGTCGTGCGATAGAAGAATGGGAACCGGCGCTACGCGATTACGCGCTAACAGCATTGCGATTCTGTAAGACATCATTCGTGACCTCGCATCTGAATCCGCTGTGAGTTTCTTGATTGGTATTCTCAAAACTCGCTTGATAATTCGCATGTGCACTAGCGCTGCACTTGCGAGCGTGTCAGCGAGTTGAACTAAATTGACCGCGAGAATTTTGACGGGAACCGATAACTTGTCCGAAATTTACTTGTCCTAATTTCATTTAACGGAAACGGTTGACCAAAGTTTTTTTTGCTATCGAAACCATCGAAATATCATTTGGCATATGTCTCATTTTACCGAACTACGTTTCACCGATTTTCAAAATGATTTTTTAGTATTGGCACCACCAGAACAACATTTTACCGAATACTATTTGGCCGCAACCGCAACTATGGTATATTTATATTATGTAGGTAACATTTGACATAATCGATATTTGTTATAATAATACATGTTTTATTAAGCAAGCATGCACCATGCATGCAAGCATTATAGAGCTGCGAATGGTCAAAACACTAACCTAACCTAACCTACTTAATGTATTCAAAGTTTTTCATTTGGTGAACTGAAAATATGACAAATAAATCAGTGGTGTAATGAATGTTCGGGAATATAATACTTCGACGAAATGTTCTTTCGACCGCGCATAACTTCGGTAAAAAGTTTTTCGACCAAATAAGACATCGGAGTAACGAAAAAAACGTAATTTCGACGAAGTCAAAAAAGGCGAAACGAAAACAGTCGAAAAGATTTCAGTAAAATGAAATTCGATCAAAAAAATTTCGACCTTGGGATAGGTTACCGATTTTGACAGATAAAGTATGAGATGATGTAAAATGTGACATTCTGTAAGGTATAGACCGAGAGGTGACAGGATTTTTCGTAACGATCAAGGAAACGATTACATTTACTTTTATGGGGTGTGTAGAGTGGTTGTAGAATGTCCCCTAATGTGAATGATGAATTTCCATTCAATATAATGCTATTTTCGCGATTTTTTAGCATATCAAAACAGCTCTTAGAATCCTGATAGATCAGTTGTGTGTATTGCAATCTGGATCTCATCCATTCACTCCCTGGGTAGCTATCTTCAGATCGGCAGAGAACCAAGGCTTCAAAGTTATCTCGTTGGTATGAAAATTATCTGGTGCTTCTAATTATCTAAGGTGAAGGTGCAAGGTGTGTCGCTGTCATGCTAAATGCAGGTATTGTGCACTGATATTTTTGTGGTGTGCATGTGCATTTTTTTGCGGGCAGGCGGGCGGTGCATCCTGCATATATATTTTTTGCGGGAGTAAGCTACATATATTTCTCTTTTCACAATTCTAATTTTCCGTCCACCTCTCGAATTAAACAACCTCTCGCATCAGATCTCACTTCGCTACTCCCTTCACTCTCACTTAAATTTGCATTCTGTAAGCATCACCTATTTACTTGCGAAGTGAAGTGAGTTCTGTATTGTAGTGACTGCCACACTCAAAAAAATGTTAGTCGAGATTTATTGATTGCAGTTTTTTGATACAATTGTTGAGTTTTTGGTACAGAACTTTATAGCAAATATGCGTTTTTTTAATTAAAATTTCTTATTTTAAGGAATTTGAGGCAGCTAATAGTCTGCGTGTTGAATTAAAATTGACCGTGAGATTTTGACAGATGAAATATGAGATGACATAAGAAGTGGCATTCTGTAAGGAAATTCCGCCCTCACTTCGATGCTCACCTCGCAAGTGAACCCGATTCAAAGTGTCAAATAAAAAGTATCTATTTTACGAGTGAAAATAGAAGAAGTCCTCTACAAACAATGTTAAAATAATATTTTTTTTAGAAATAAAACACTTTTTACGGATTACAGCGCGTATATTATTAATTCAGGTGTTGTTTTAGAATTATTTAGTTTGTATTTATTGGTTTTTAGAATTCAAGACGTTTCGACACCTTTCCAGGGACCGTGGTCACGGGAGGACTAAAAAGTGTTTTATTTCTAATGAACTGTATACGAGCGAAAGTCTTAGAAGTGAATATTTTTTTATTTTTTAACACTGACAAGTAGTTTTTAACCACAAATTATATAGCTATTTAATTTGTGAAAAACTATTTTTTTTTTTATTATTTAACTTTACAAAAACAAAAATTTTTCATCGTAACAAACCAAAAACCACGGCGGTTTGTCCGGAATGCTAGACTTATACACTAACATTATTATATATTTATGGTAACAACAACATATTATAAAATAGGTCACTAGTAAACAATTTACCTGCGGTGATCGTCCAGTTTTAATATTACTTTCTGTAATGCTTTGTAAGAGATGTAAAGGATGGTGAGAAAAGCTTTGAGTTTATATATCCAGATGACTTGTATTTATTCTCAATAATCAGAACAACAGATAGGTGTGTCTGTCAACGGTTTGAATTTCTGGACAATTGCATTGCTATTATTGTTGTGCAAGCAAAGATGTTCATGAGCCACAAGCCTTCCACCACCACCACCTACAAGGATGTTATTTCAGAAAACATTTTTATTTTAATGTCAATTTTTTTTTTACATGTTATTGTATAAAATTTGATAAAAAAATTTTTTTATATTGTTAGGTAAAACTTATTATACTGGTTTGTAAGACTCCTGGGAATAGAGGGATTTAGGTGCTTGTTAGTACACAGAATGCTCAATTATCATCCAGACATAGTTGCAAAAATAGTTATTGCATGCTGTGTTTTGCACAACATGTGCAATCGCGCAGAAATACCGGCTTTCACAATTTCAGAAGAAGAGAGACTAGAAGAGCTACAAACAATTGCTGAAGTTCAAAGGAGGCAAACTAGGGATTTGCCATCTTACGCCGATTTAGCTCTAGGGCAATAACGTAGACGAAATATAGTAAATAGCCTATGGCGTTCACGTCATATTTAATTTATCGGTGGTCAAAAACCCTTTACAAGTTTTCTTTCGTCATTTCATTCTTGGATAGGCCTTCCAATTTGTGAAACGGTAGTAGATTCAGTAGATTTATACATTTTTAACATGATGTGCTAACAGAAAACCTAAAAAAACTGCTATAAAAACAGCTTATTTTTTTTAAAGCTTTATTTATTTAATACCAAATAATATACTAGAAAAAATAAGACTTGCACCAGATCATGTTCTCGGACGGGAATCGAACCCGCGACCTTTGGATATCCGGTCCAATGCTCTGACCGCTGAGCTACCGAGCCACTCTTTTCTAGTATATGATTTGGTATTATATAAAAATAGCATTGTGAATGCTAAAATCTCAAAATTTAAAAAGCTTTATTTATTTTTAACATTTTTGGGGCTAGGCATATGTATATGTAATAAAAATGTAAGCGATGATATAAATATATTTTATTAATATTTAAACGACAGTTGATCCTTTCAATCGGTTCAGCCGTCTTCGAGTAGTTCTGGTAGCTCTTCCTTCAGGTGTTCCTTCTGGAGTTCCCTGGTAAGTTCAGACCAGATGTTCTTCAATTTGCTAATATGTAGTGACACTTCACCACTGGATTGCACTGTGTAGCTGAAGAACTTCATGCACAGGCTTTACTCTTTTGCAAGCCATCATACAGGCGGTGTAGTTCTAGCCATACTTCCCTCGCTGTAGAATATCGCAAAACTTTCTCACAGTTGTCTTGTGACAAATTCGTAGTAATAAGTTCGCCTCATGAAGCTCTCGTGTCTCCCACTTGGATTGTTGCTGATTCAACGATAGACTTTTCCATCAACTCTCGACGTAAATTCTATCTGAATTTTATTTCCGGTAACTTAACGCTCTGCTACCATATTAAAGTACATACTTTTTGATATTATAGGATCTTGGGAAAGAAAATAATAAAATTAAACTGTAAAAACTGTATTAAAAAACGCAAAGAAGAATATTGACAAACAAGACATTGACATTATATTCAATGAGCAATATATACAAAAAGAGTACTTAGGTCGATTTGCAGCAACATTTACTAAATCTCGATTTTGTTAAACCTAGACTTTACTCATACGAATATGTAAAATTTTTAAATCGATATTTAAAATTTTCACAGTTTCATAAGGGCTACATCTAAGTTTAACAAAGTCGAGATTTAGTAAATGTTACTGCAAGTGGGCCTTAATATAGGTAACTATACAAAGCAGGATTCTTAACAAAATATTATAGGTCTGTCCACGGTCCGGTTTTTTCTTGGATGACGGATCCGGGCGTTTCGACGGAGACGGATGACGGAGACGGATCACGTTTGTCCATTGCGTCCGGATCCGATCCAATCCCGAACCACATATCACTCTGCGGTGCAACTGAGATGTCATGTGCACGTGCCTTTTTTTACGTTAGAATGCCGACAACTTCTTGCAATATACGTACAAAGACGCAGAAGACAAAAAAGTTTTGGGTTTCACCCTCTCCTGCAAGAGAGATACCTCGATGGGGCATTTAATACACTATACGATAAATTACAACAACGTGAAGATATATAATACCAAATAATAAACTAGAAAAAATACGACTCGCACCAGATTATGTTCTCGGACGGAAATCGAACGGGACGGGAGCATTGTAAATGCTAAAATCTCAAATTTAAAAATGATGTAGCTTTCTTATCTTAATCAATTGTTTAAAAATATCTGGAAAGGTATTCAGTTGATGTCGAGGTAATTCCTTGTAATTGGTGAGATGGCGCTGGCTTGCAGCGTAAGAGTTGATATACTAGGAGAAATTCGACATTCCCACTAGTGACTCAGTAGCGCAGCGGTCAGAGCATTGGACCGGATATCCAAAGGTCGCAGGTTCGATTCCCGTCCGAGAACATGATCAGGTGCGAGTCGTATTTTTTCTAGTTTATTATTTGGTATTATATAAAAATAGCATTGTGAATGCTAAAATCTCAAATTTAAAAACGTGAAGATATTTTTTTAACATTTGTTTTTATTAGTAACTCCTTTTTGGTTAGCAGAAATGACCTTTTATTTCGTTGTGACTTAGCCGATACTTATTTTTTTCGCATAACCTAAGTGGCATACGTTATATTAGTGTGTAAACATTAGTGCAAAACGTTTTAAAACGTTAGCGTTCATGGTTGTTAAATAAATTAAGAAAATGTTAGTATGGAAAATTCAAATTCTTTAAAATTCTCCATACAAAACGGCAATTTCATACTTTAACCCCTAATATTAACTTGCCCTAAAAACTTTATTGTGTGAACAAAATAAAGTCGCAGCGCAAGTGCTTGTCGCAATAAGCAAGTTCGGCAAGTCGCAAAAGATGACGGTTGACGAAGACGGACGTCGGGTGGCTGCGCCGTGGACAAGTCCATATGTATTTTATATTCTAATGGGGTACTTCGAATCGAGGCTCCGGTTTAGCGGTTCATCCGATCAAGCAAAATCTTCGGAGCCCGTCAAAAGAACGGATGACGGATTTCGGACGCCGGATGCCGAGTTGACAAAAGTTCATACAAATATAATATATAGGCCGCTATTCGGTCCGGTTTTTTCTCTCCGAGGAGACGGACGCCGTGGACATACAGTTTAAGGCATAGGGATTATATTCATGGCACGAATTAAGAGTTTTTTATTTTTTTTATTTTTGCTGCATCAAATTCCTTAAAATAAGAAATTTTAATTTAAAACTCACATATTAGCTAAACTGGAATCGATAAAACTCGACTAACATTTTGTTGAGTGTGGTTGTCACTAGGTACAACGCAAGTCAAGGTCAAGGTCAAGCGAGGTGAGATGCGAAGTGAGAGTGAATTGCGAAGGGAGTTGCGAGTTGTCGTCTGATTTTACAGAATCGCAGGGCAGAGCGTATGGACTGGCGATACATCGCGCCGGGCGCGCCGCATCAGGGAGGCGCGTGGGAGAGGCTCGTGCGCTCGGTAAAAAGCGCGCTACGAGTCACTTTGAACGAGAAGTCACCGCGAGAAGAGGTACTGGCAACGCTGTTGGCGGAGGTGGAGCACACCATAAACGCTCGCCCGCTAACCCACGTTCCAGTTAGCGAGGAAGATCCAGAGGCGCTCACCCCGAATCACTTTCTATTGGGGGGTTCGCGCGGCCTGCCACTCACTGGGCCGTGCGAGTCAGCCTCGCGCAAGCTGTGGCGTGCTGCGCAGGCGCTGTCCGACGAGTACTGGCGCCGCTGGGTGCGCGAGTACCTGCCTGAGCTCATTCCGCGTGGGGACACGCGTGACGTCACGGGCCGCTCACTTAAGCCCGGTGACGTCGTCATCATCGTGGACTCCAGTCTGCCTCGCAATGTGTGGCCGCGAGGCGTCGTGACGGCGGTGCATCCAGGACCAGACGGCGAGATTCGCAACGCTGATGTCAAGACAAGAGGAGGTGTTTTTCGTCGCCCGACAGCGAGATTGGCTGTCCTCCCTACTGAAGAGGAAGGTGCCGCGAGTGCTGCACCGGGGGGAGACTGTTACGGACAGCTTCGATCAAGTGCAAATAGTGGAAAAAGTGATTAAAATGTGACTAGCAAAAAGACTGTTTAGTGGACACTAAGTGCGTTACTAGTGATAAAATCTGTGTTTGTGAATATCTCATGTAAGTACGCACTTTATAAGCAGTAGCTAGTTAAGACGATTAGTTTGCGTTTTTAATTTCTTTAAAGTTTATTAATATGTAATGTTCTATTTGGTTTTAAATTGAAGCTTATAAAAAGTGCTGTAAAATGAAGTATTTAACGTAGCTGTAAGTTTTATAGTTTATGAAATAATTAAGTTTTAGCTCAATTGGGTATTGTTTAGGTATTTAGGTATCCTAGAAAATAAATGATATTCAGGTGTGTCGTTTTTATTGACCTAAAAGGTAACGTTTCATGGTTTGAGGTAATGGGCTAGGTAATTTAGGTCTAGGAGGTGGTAGTCGCGACCTATGGATGAGTCTAGGTCAGACGCCAGCCTTTGTCCTAAAAGCCCTAAGGTTTTGACTTGGTATTTGGGTAAGATTTGTCAAAATAAAGGCCTCTTGTATAGGTCTCTGATAGTAAAATAAGGAACCTAATACCTAAACATCCTCGCGCGGCTGAGGCAGGGCTCTCTTTATGGTATTGCCGCTCATTCGACCCTACACCTTTATTATTACTGTTTGTGCGGGTAGGGTTGAATGAGTGAAAGAGAGGTAAGAAGTAAAATGTAAATACGATTTTTAGAATACCCAAGTTAAGTAAAGAATATTAGCTCACGCTATTAGTGCATAGTTGCCACCAGGCAAAATTACACTTAAGGACGTGCGGGCGTAGGAAAAGTGGTAAGCTCGCATCGTCCATTTCTTTGTTAGTAACCGACCACAATATATGGGCATTCAGTAAGCTGGTGTTTTTATTCTTCTCCGCTTGGCGAATACATACATCCTATGGTGAAGTTGAGGTTGCATCGTCAACAAAAGTATTTATATAAACCGCGATCCTCGAGGCAAACGAGAAAAAGGTTTTCTCTTCAACATTTCCATTAAATGGAATAAGACATTTTCGCGAAAACAAACTCCAAACTTAAGAAAATACTTTGTTAATTAATCAAGTGTAAAAGCGCTTTATTTTCCTTTGATAATTAGAACTCCATTCAAAATTTATACAATTTCAGTAGGTAGGGAACGGTGGATATCTCTATGTCAAAAAAATAGATTTAATACATATTAGTGTCACATCACAAATCGAAAATCTAAATTGTACACACGGCACCTCAGACTATACATGTTGACCTTGAGACCGCCTTTATGCCCTACGTAATAAAAGCTGTTTTCGCAATTTAACTGTATAACCTGATGTGCTGTCGTGTGTACCTACTAATTAGTGAGTTAAAGCTCGGCTCCACATATCGTCTTGGCAAGAAACTTGATTTCTTTTTTCTTATTTTTTTTTCAATATTAAAAACTGTAGCGAGTATGTTTTTGTAAACTGAAACGGTAACGAAATCGTTACCATTACGTTTAGTTTTGGTTTTATCGTTGAAAATTAAAAATTATTGGGATTGGGTCCCATTGGGTTATTACAACCTCTTAAAACTTGCCAGGTTTATGAATTGCTTTAGTTACATCTCCTTCTCGCTGTATAGCAAATAAAAGAGACGCATTGATAGCCATTCTGAGAACTGGCAATTTTTAAGAGGTTGTAAATACGGGGGCAGGGGCCCTACCGGCTAACTTTACGAACTTCGGCGGGTCTGCCGAGCTTCAAATTATAACAGATAAATCGAGCCGCAATCGGGCCAATATGGCGAATCTCAATTCATGATGTCACACTAACATCGATATCTTTCGCCCTAAATAATTTCGGCGAATAGTACAATACGAAACTCCTTACTTCGATTTATCTGTTTTAAGTTGAAGCTCGCCAGACTCACCGAAGTTCGAAAAGTTAGCCGGTAGGGCCCCAGGTTCAGTCAGTTAATACTGTCAGTTTATTACTGATATATCAAAAGCAAACTATGTTGAATGCATGTTGTATTAAAGGCAGATTTCCATTAGACACCGAAGGTTTGTTTCTTTCTAATTAGTTTCCACATCATTGTTAAATAAGAATATTTTGACTCTTTGTAGTGACTCGGTAGCTCAGCGGTCAGAGCATTGGACCGGTTATCCAAAGGTCGCGGGTTCGATTCCCGTCCGAGAACATGATCTGGTGCGAGTCCTATTTTTTCTAGTATATTATTTAGTATTATATAAGAATATTTTTACTTAGTGTTACCAAATATTGTCGTCGAGTGGTGGAGATCCTGGTATCCTATCATACAGGCCTCTGCTTAGTTTAGGTGCCAGTCTCCTTACAAATAAGTGTCATATTAATTAATGATATTTACTGTTTTATTAAGGGGCTGACATGAGCCAACTAGCGCCGCCAGACTATTTTTTTTATTAATTCTAAATAAGCCCAATTTCTTAAAACAGGAATCAGTCAAGGTCTTGTGAATGATGTCTAATGCTTATTGAATAACGTTACAATATTACAAAATGCGTGCAATAGTTTAAATACGGGTTTGAACCAACAGTGGCCACTTAACAAAATCGCGTTTTAAACTGTTTGAATGTCTTTTCAAACTGTGTAAATTTATTCAATAAATATTGGACGTTATTAACAAAACCTTGACTGATTCCTTTTTTAAGAAATTGGGCTGATTTAGAATAAATAAAATGAAATCGACTGGCGGCGCTAGTTGGCTCATGTCAGCGCATTAAGCATGGGAATATTTGTAAAGAGAAAATAAACATATTTTATTATTATTATTATTACTGTGGCCACACATGATACACAAACAAGTAAGGTTTATTAAGCGCCTTTAACTTTCATGTCGATAAAGTGTTCGAGCATAGGAGCACGATAATTAACGACGTTAAGCTTTAATGGCGCCAGCATATCAGGATGCCTTATTGGAGAAAGGGCTTTTCAAACAATCGTTCTATCAGAATCAGCAGGAATCTGTCATATTTAAAAGAAACGAAGTCACAACTAGTTGGAACAAATAGGGCGGGCGGGAGTCGCTGGAATAACAAAAGTTCACCAATCGTAGCGGACCAAGATCAATCGGGACGAGTTGTCAACTGTGATTAGTTTTGTTTTTGTTTCTGTCAACAATTCTTGATAGTTCATTTAGAACAAAGAAGTAGATAGAAGTCATATGAGCTCACTTAGTTGAGAAAACCAGTGTAACCACAGAAATAGAGGGGGGAAAATGTTTCTTTGTTATGTGGTGTATGTACACACGACGGCACCTCAGACTATACATGTTGACCTTGAGACCGCCTTTATGCCCTACGTAATAAAAGCTGTTTTCGCAGTTTAACTGTATAACCTGACGTGCTGTCGTGTGTACTTAGGATGAATTGATATCCAAGTTAAAGTAATTTCGATTTTTAATAACTTGCTTTAATGAACTGCTGCGTATGATATGATGATGTAATACATATTTTTTACGTACTTAAATAATATTTGTTTGACTATTTTAAAATTTTGACATTGTATTGTATTTAATTGTATGCCATAACGGTGGAAACCCGCTGAACATCTTATATTTTTTTACAATAACCTTATTTACCTGTGTTTCACAATAAATAAATTTGATTGGTTTGACGTAAGACGTTGGGTAATAATAACATTATGTCGGTATAATATCCCAGTAATGGCACTTAGACACTATTTATCATTTTTCAGCTAATATAATCTCGGAACAGGGAATTTATACAATAATTGATTTCAGCGATTGAATAACAATGGCCTTATTAAAAACAGCTCTCATTAATTATTCGCAGGAAATAATATAATGCAAACGAATATAACAGCTATAACAGGTATTGTAACAGAAACCTAGGTTTCGAGTCAATATCATTGTAATTGGATTTATTCGACTGATTATCTGATGGCTATCGAAATATTCGGAATATTAATTAGATGTCAGAAATGCTAATTTATGCATGATTTTATTTGATGAAACCACTTGACCTATTTTATATGGTGGAATGTACATAATAAAGAATATTGTAGGAGAATAACTTTAGTTATGCACATGTAAATCAGAGGCTCATTGAACATGGAATAAACTTTATAGTGACTAATGCCAAGGAATGTAAATTATGAGAATCTGTAGAATTGGGAATCTATAGACATGGGCCTAAATGGTACTGACTAATGCCACAGAATATACAACATGTTACAAAAATACCCCTAATGCCGAATATGGTATAAAGGGACCATCAAACTGATCAACTTTTACTATGGGAACAACTCTAAAATCGCGAAAAAAAAATCAGCTGTTTCATACAAAAATTAAAATCAAAAATATCAAAATGTATGAAACAGCTGAATTTTTTCGCTATTTGAGAGTTGGTTCCATAGTAAAAGTTGTTCAGTTTGACGGTCCCTATACAACATGTTACAAAAATAACCCTAATGCCGAATATGGTATATAGGGACCATCAAACTGAACAACTTTTACCACCTGAGATACAGGTCTCCTAGTTCGGGTGCAGATGTTTTTAAATCTAAATTGGATTTTATTAAGGTTTAATCTAAATTGTTTTCAAAAATATTTTTGTTTTTTGTAATCTTGTGTCAATAAAAAAATATTATTATTATTATTATTAGTTTGATGGTCCCTTCCCTATATACCATACTAGTGGCCCGCCCCGGCTTCGCACGGGTACAATGTAGTTACTTATGTGGTGAGTGTGAAGTTATTAGACTGTACTACGCTAGTCGATTTTCTTACAAACGAAGTAACTTTTAAGCATTGCTTCTCCGCCAGGGATTAACCGAGCGGTGATCTGGTGATGGCCATCCAAGGAGTGAATAGAGGAGATACAGATTTCTATACACACCAAAGTGATCTGACCAGCATTTTAAGAGATGTAAGGATATGTTTAAAAAAACCGCGAATATAGTATAGAAATGTATGAAAACTTGCAACTGAAAATTCTTATGCTTACATCTCTTAGAATGCTGACCAGATCAGTTGGGTGTGTATTGCTATCATAATCTTCTCCATTCACTCCCTGGATGGCCATCATCAGATCACAGCTAGTTCAATCCCTAGCGGAAAACCAAGACTTCAAAATTACCTCGTTTGTATGAAAATCGACTTGTGTCCTTAATTACGTGGCCACCACTATATGTATATACGACGTACACAACATACGCAAGGGGTGTTATAAGTTTGACTTGTGTGTGTCTGTCTGTCTGAGACAACCTAGCTCCCTAACTTATGGACCGATTTTGATGCGGTTTTTATGCATAGTTTAAAAGATCTAAGTGTACAGACGACGGGACTCCTAAACCATTGATCCGATTATGATGAAACTTTGGTGAGTTGTTTTGCTTACGACCGGGAAAGTCCCTGGCTAAAAAAACGGAGCATTGCAATACGCATGCCGGGTGCAACTAGTTCTAAATAAAAATATGTTGTGCATTATCAGGATTATCAATCTCGATCATCCAACTCTTCTCTATAATATACAACATGTTACAAAAATACCCCTAATGCCGAATACGGTATATAGGGACCATCAAACTGAACAACTTTTACTTTGGGACAACTCTGAAATCGCGAAATAAAAATCAGCTGTTTCATACAAAAATTCAAATCGAAAATATCAAAATGTTGATTTTTTTCGCGATTTGAGAGTTGGTCCCAATAGTAAAAGTTGTTCAGTTTGATGGTCCCTATATACCATATTCAGCATTAAGGGTATTTTTGTAACATGTTGTATACCTACCTCATTTCTTGTAATGTTATCCGGTTGCAAAATACAAAGGCTATTCGGCGAGCTGACTTTCGAGCAGGCTACATTAGATAGAGCTGGCCATGGGAGAAACAATCACTGCGCAGATCTACACCAGCCGCTCTTAAACTTTGTCCCTGTGCTTTATTAATTGTCATAGCATAGGCGACTTGACCGAATATTGTATTCTTTTAAAATTAAACTGATAATTAGAGGGAATAATTTTGCACGTTATTACAACGCAATAAGGAAAAAAAATGACAGCACTGTCAACATAACTCCATAGGTACTATTCAATGCCTATGGCGATAATGCATTCTACCTACTCTCAGGGGAAATGACCAAAGAGAATGTAATACTACGTTGATATGACAAATGATATTTATTTTTCTTATTTAATCAATCAAATGCACAAAAAAGTTTTAATTCCGACGTCGAAGTCAATCACAGCAAAAGTAGCTTTTTATCACTTTTTAACCCTGTTAGTTAATAAACATTTAAAAAATACGAAACACGTGTTCAATTAATTTTGTGAAAGAATGTCTATGCCAAATTCCAAGTCGATCGGGCCAAGGAATCGCGTTCTCCCATACAAACTTTACCACCCTGTTTCACCCCTTTAGGGGTTGAATTTCGCAAAATCCCGTCTTAGTGAGCACCTACGCCTTAAAAGGAGCCCCCATGCAAAATTTAAGACTCCTAGCACTTGCAGTTTCTGAGATTTCGTGATCAGTGAGTGAGTGAGTGATTTTCCCTTTTATATATATAGATTTGACATTAGGGGTATATTTGGAACAAGTTGTATAATAGCTAATGCCCTGTTCCTATACTTGATTAAAGGATGATCGGGTGTCATAAAGTTTGACGATAACTTTCCGATACATTGGTGAAGAACTTGTGACTTCTGATGCCCCTATCTTGAAAACACGGAGCGCCACTAGATAGGCTTACCATACGTCCGGGTTTTACCGGGATTGTCCCAGTTTCATGCATGAGTCCCGGCGTCCCAGTCGGTTTGGTATTTTGTCCCGGTTAAGGTTAGACGTGGTTCGTACGACCGTCGGAACGTGTACGAACGAAATAATGCCCAGAACGCGCGAAGGTGGTAAAGATACGTCATATGCCAACATCATTGCTATTTCATAATTAAAACTTGATATTATATATTCTTTATATACAACGTGTTACAACAATACCCCTAATGCCGAATATGGTAGATAGAGACCATCAAACTGAACAACTTTTACTATGGGACCAACTCTGAAATCACGAAAAAAAATCAGCTGTTTCATACAAAAATTTAAATCGAAAATATCAAAATGAATGAAACAGCTGATTTTTTTTCGCGATTTCAGAGTTGGTCCCATAGTAAAAGTTGTTCAGTTTGATGGTCCCTATATACCATAATCGGCATTAGTGGTATTTTTGTAACATGTTGTATAATATGAAATTCATATTACTTAGAAATAAAACACTTTTTACGGATTACAGCGCGTATATTATTAATTCAGGTGTTGTTTTGGAATTATTTAGTTTGTATTTTTTGGTTTTTTAGAATTCCCGACGTTTCGACACCTTTCCAGGGGCCGTGGTCACGGGAGTTCATATTACTTGATGGGATAAAGACGCTTTTTTGGTCGTCGTACGTCGAGACGTCCCGAATTGGTCCCTAAAAATTATGGCAACCCTACCACTGGAGGATACAGAGAAGCACCATAATATCTTTGAGAAATAAAGCATAAAAAACTGACGTTTTAAACCCTTAAACTGTGTGCGTTGAGATCTTGCTGATTTGTAAAAACTCATAAATCCGTGAGAAGGGTCAGCAACGTTCCCTCTCGACGTCTACGGGATGAAACAAACAAGCCCCAGAAAGGATCTTAGTCCGCACATTGTGTCCCGGAGTCCCGGAGCTTTGTTGGGATACTGCAAAGCAACCAAAGTTGTTGCCATTAATTATGATAATTAGTCTTTTTTTGATTTTTTTATTCACAACGGGTTAGCGCTTGGCCTTCACCTCACCTGATGTTAAGTGACGATAAGGCCGAAGGTGGAAGCGCACTACACCCGGAATCCTCACCACTGAGAAACTGGCTGTCTTACCTTTAACTGCCGGAACACAACAATTTTTAAATTGTTGTTATGGCGTCAGACTTAGGGAAGATGTTGGAATAAGCCTTACCACTAAATAAGATTTTTTAATAATCGATAGCTGTCTGTGATGGTCCCATTTATATACATTTATTTTGTATTTAAAACGTAACGATTAAAAATTGAATAACTTGGAAGTCAAGTGACCCAACTAGCATTTTGGCCAAAATTGAGTTAAGTGCATTTTGACTTTGAAGAAACCATTTTCTTTGATTTATTAGAATTCATTATTTTAATTACCTTTTGTCCGTTTAAATCCACTTTGAACGCTTATATCTAATTGCATAATCGATATTTTACACTGGAAACTAGAATGTTCTACTAACTGCGTAATTCCGAACCCCTACCTAATACTTAGGTATTGTTTAGTCCCGCATTATTAATCGTAAGATCAAAAGAGACATCAATCATAGACATTCCCGAGTTTTATGACACTGCTGACAGAATCGTGAAATTACTAGTTATACGAGGTAGGTACTTGTAGAATGTGACACACTCGAAACCCACATTTATTTCAGCCAGAAAGACGAAAACTAAAGTCCCATTTTGTCCGCGTTTAAGACGCCGGCGAACAGTGAGCTTCCCATACAAACGTAATACCAAAATGATTTGCAATTTGAGCATAATTAACTCTTCTTGTGATGTTATTCGGATTAAGACAGTATTTGTCTAGGTTTCTATTAAATAAAAAATCCAAAATACTCAACCAAATAAAAATAAATGCGATTTACAGTTTTGTATGAAAAAAAATAATTGGCATTTATTTTGAATGGGGTTAGTATTTTGTAATTTCTTTTTAATAGAAACCTAGACAAATACTGTCTTAATCCGAATAACATCACAAGAAGAGTCAATTATGCTCAAATTGCAAATCATATTGGTATTCCGTTTGTATGGGAAGCTCACTGTTCGCCGGCGTCTTAAATGTTTTTAGCTCCCAGTGAGGTATTGTTATGCAAAACAAGTACCAAAGTACGCGACAATACAACTAAAGTAGGCCGTCCAGACGCTCAAATGGCCTTTAGGTGCAACATTGATAAATTGAATGCTGTACAAAGGGTAATTTGCCACAGACTTATTAAGTATTCCAGGCTCGTAAGTTTCCGCCCCGTGTTTAGTACGGCTTAGGGTGAATATTGTAGTTGTTCAGAGAAACGTCACGGTTCAAACGAAACAGAATATTATGTGGGTACTAACTACTCGTAACTTACTAAGACCATACCAATCAGAATAGGTGCTTAGACCTACAAAAGATGTACCTAGCTAATTTATGAACTGACATAATTGACCATGACTATCAGCCATTTTTAATGTCCCCACTGCTGGGGCAAAGGCCTTATGGGTGGATAAGGAGGATGGGCCATAACCCACCACGCAGGCCTAATGCGGATTGGTCGGTGCTATAGCGACTGCAAATGCAGTCGGGGCCAACGGCTTAACGTGCCTTCGGAAGCACGGAGGAGCTCGAGATAATAAATTTTTGGTCGCCCATCCCATGATCGACCTCCGCAATCGATGAGCCAGGCGGTTAAATAAATAAATAAGTTTGACAACATCACATACATTGCTCCGATTCCAAAGTAAGTAGCTAAAGCACTTGTGTTATGGAAATCAGAGACAACGGTGGTATCACAAACACCTAGACCTGAGCCAATATAGAAAAGTTCGTTTTCTAAATTGACCCAACCAGGGATCGAACCCGGGACCTCTGAGATGGCGACACCTTGAAAACCGGTGTACAAAGCCACTCGACCACGGAGGTCGTATAAAACAACCACCACTGAACATTTAGAAAAAGATCATTTAATTTAAATTTGGCTCATTAAGGATGGCGATAATATATGCAACGGCCAAACATGTCGATGTTTCATTTACACTTGTTCGATTGTGAAAACAATGACACAATTTCAATGAATTGATTTGTGTCTATCAAGATTTATCTATATATATAAAAGGGAAAATCACTCACTCACTCACTCACTCACTGATCACGAAATCTCAGAAACTGCAAGTGCTAGGAGTCTCAAATTTTGCATGGGGGCTCCTTTTAAGGCGTAGGTGCTCACTAAGACGGGATTTTGCGAAATTCAACCCCTAAAAGGGTGAAACAGGGTGGTAAAGTTTGTATGGGAGAACGCGATTCCTTGGCCCGATTGACTTGGAATTTGGCATAGACATTCTTTCACAAAATTAATTGAATACGTGTTTCGTATTTTTTAAATATTTATTACCTAACAGGGTTAAAAAGTGATAAAAAGCTACTTTTGCTGTGATTGACTTCGACGTCGGAATTGAAACTTTTTTGTGCATTTGATTGATTAAATAAGAAAAATAAATATCATTTGTCATATCAACGTAGTATTACATTCTCTTTGGTCATTTGCCCTGAGAGTAGGTAGAATGCATTATCGCCATAGGCATTGAATAGTACCTATGCCGTTATGTTGACAGTGCTGTCATTTTTTCCTTATTGCGTTGTAATAACGTGCAAAATTATTCCCTCTAATTATCAGTTTAATTTTAAAAGAATACAATATTCGGTCAAATCGCCTGTGCTAAGACAATTAATAAAGCACAGGGACAAAGTTTAAGAGCGGCTGGTGTAGATCTAGTGTTGTAAAAGAACTGAGTCTTTTAGTCCTAATTTTGCGACTATAAGTTCTTTTTGCAGAACTCACGACTAATTAGTCTTCTGAGTCCTGAGTCTTGAGTTCTTTTGAGTCTTTTCAGTTCTTTCAGTCCTTAAATTTCTTGAGTCGTTAGATTTATTCTAAGTCCTTTCGTTTTTTTTCAGTCCTTTGAGTTCTTTGAGTCCTTTAAGTTCTTTGAAGTCTTATGAGTCGTGTGAATTATACAGCAGGACTGCAGTCCAATCAAAAAGACTCGTGTCATGAAGCCTTTGAGTTCTTTGAGTCGTGAACTATAAAGTAGAGGACTGCCAGCCCAATCAAAAGACTCGCACATCATGAAGTATTTGAATTGTTTAAGTAGAGGACTGCAGTCATAGTAATCACTGCAGTCATAAATACGAATAACAATAAATATGTCTCAAAAAAAGAAAATGATGTCAACCATCATGACGTTAACCGACTTCAAAAAAAGGGAGGAGGTTCTCAAATTGTCTGAATGTTTTTTTTTGATTTTTTTTGCGGGTGTGTGTGGCTTTCTATGACTGCTGGTTAAAAATACACCATCTATCTTCTTCTTCTATATATAAAAGGAGATGTTCCCACTGACTGAGGTATAATCACACGCACAGCCGTAACCGTTGATGGTAGAAACGTGAAATTTGGACAGATGTTTATTTTCATAATGTGAACACCCACTAAGAAAGGAGTTTGAAAAAGACTGAGTCGCGAGTTTTTTTCGTAAGGCTGAACTCTTTTTAAAAGGACTCAGTCGCTAGTTCTTTTTAGGAAAGCTAAGTTTTTATTTAAAGGACTTAGTCTGGAGTTCTTTTTGTAAAGAGTGAGCTGTTTTAAAAGACTCAGTCTCGAGTTCTCTTTGGCAAGACTGAAGTTTATTTTAAGAAGACTAAAAACTCAGAGAGGCTTGAGCTTTAACTTACTCTTTTTTGACTTGAGTCTTCAAAAAAAGACTCGAGTCTCAATATTAGGACTAAAAGACTCAGTTCTTTTACAACACTACGTAGATCTGCGCAGTGATTGTTTCTCCCATGGCCAGCTCTAATGTAGCCTGCTCGAAAGTCAGCTCGCCGAATAGCCTTCTTATTTTGCAACCGGATAACATGACAAGAAATGTGGTAGGTATACAACATGTTACAAAAATACCCTTAATGCTGAATATGGTATATAGGGACCATCAAACTGAACAACTTTTACTATTGGGACCAACTCTCAAATCGCGAAAAAAATCAGCTGTTTCATACATTTTGATATTTTTGATTTGCATTTTTGTATGAAACAGCTGATTTTTATTTCGCGATTTCAGAGTTGGTCCCGAAGTAAAAGTTGTTCAGTTTGATGGTCCCTATATACCGTATTCGGCATTAAGGGTATTTTTGTAACATGTTGTATATTATAGAGAAGTGTTGGATGATCGAGATTGATAATTCTGATAATGCACAACATATTTTATTTAGAACTAGCTGCACCCGGCATGCGTATTGCAATGCTCCGTTTTTTTAGCCAGGGACTTTCCCGGTCGTAAGCAGAACAACTCACCAAAGTTTCATCATAATCGGTCCATAAGTTTGGGAGCTAGGTTGTCTCAGACAGACAGACACACACAAGTCAAACTTATAACACCCCTTGCGTATGTTGTGTACGTCGTATATACATATAGTGGTGGCCACATAATTAAGGACACAAGTCGATTTTCATACAAACGAGGTAATTTTGAAGTCTTGGTTTGCCGCTAGGGATTGAACTAGCTGTGATCTGATGATGGCCATCCAGGGAGTGAATGGAGAACATTATGATAGCAATACACACGCGGTTTTTTTAAACATATCCTTACATCTCTTTAAATGTTGGTCAGATCACTTTGGTGTGTATAGAAATCTGGATCTCCTCTATTCACTCCTTGGATGGCCATCACCAGATCACCGCTCGGTCAATCCCTGGCGGAGAAGCAATGCTTAAAAGTTACTTCGTTTGTAAGAAAATCGACTAGCGTCCTTAATATTGTGGCCACCACTATTTATAGTTATCCTGTAGTATAGTCTAATAACTTCACACTCACCACATTAGTAACCACATTGTACCCGTGCGAAGCCGGGGCGGGCCACTAGTTTATTTATAAAAAAAACAATAGTTCACAACAACTGACGATCCTAAATAATGCAACTCTACATTTTACTTAACTGCGCGGGAATTTTAAATCATATATGGTAAAATGATAGGCTGATTTTTTAATCACGAAAGATTTTAGATAGCTACGGTAGCTACCTAAAACCTTTTGTCATCGGTAATGTAGCTTATATTCAGCTAATTTCTAATAACAAATTCACGCGAAGTGAAGTGAGGTTCGAAGTGAGATGCGAGTTTGGTTACAGAATCGACAGGCAGCTTGACACAATAAGAAAGTTACTCATTGTAAATGTTATGATATTTTTTCAGTTAATAACTCTTATATGAATTAAGAAACTTTACGACATAAGGCTGGCCACAGATTTACCGGTTTCATTTCTTTTCTAGTTGAACAGGGGCTACCGGCTAACGCATCCAACTTCGGAAAGTCTGCCGGGCTTCAAATTGAAATAGATAAATCGAGCCCCAATCGGCCAAAATGGCGAACCCTAATTTATGATGTCAAACGAACATCGATATCTTCTAAATAATTACAATACGAAACTTCTTACTTCGATGTATCTGTTCTGAGTTGAAGCCCGGCAGACTTTCCTAAGTTCGATGCGTTAGCCGGTACGGCCCCCTGTTCTACTAGAACAGCAAAGCAAAGAAATGAAACCGGTAGATCTGGGGCCAGCCTTATGCATGCAATATGCATAGTAACGTCAGCTGACCCAACCCAACAGGTGTAGGGAAACTGCTAGTTTCCGGACGGTTCCCACGGGCAAGGTCATTTCCGACCCGCTAGACTACTCAAAAAGGTGACCCAAATAAGCATCTTATCACCAATGTACACACGACAGCACTTCAGGTTATACAGTTAAACAGCGAAAACAGTTTTTATTACGTAGGGCATAAAGGCGGTCTCAAGGTCTACATTTATTGTCAGAGGTGCCGTCTTGTGTACTTTAATATCACAAAACCTTCTTTTTAACTCTTTTTCTCAGGGTAGACTTTGTTTTAAAACATACGGCATTTGAGGTTTTTTTATGAAAACTGTACACCAGAGAAGCATCATTAAAGCGTTGACCAATGTGACTGACTGAAACTCAGCCTTAATAATAAAAAATCCGGCCAAGTGCGTGTCGGGCCACGCGCAGTATAGGGTTCCGTAGTAACCTCATACCATACAATATGGCTTTAAATTCTCATTGGAGAACAAACTCGAGCATTGGACCGGACATTAAAATGTTGCGGGTTCGATTCCTGCCCGAGAATATAATCAGGTGCGAGTCGTATTTTTTCTATTATTCAATGCTAAAATCTTAAATTGAAAATTAAATAGCTGTTTCATTTTAATTAATTATCTAAATATCTGGAAAGATATTTCAATTGAATGTCGAGGTAATTCCTTAAGTTAGGCGATTAACATTTGCCAATGGTTAAAATATGGATATACACAGATCTGGTACATCTAGATTTATTCCTCTGTTAAATGTGAGTACCTAGCAGTTACATTGTAAAGTTTTTTAACCCCCTTACTAATAAAGATTGGATAGCAGATGTATAGCTACACAATGGTTACTCTCTATCCAACTATTTAAGTTTGACATTAAAAAGAAAGGGAAAAAACACTGTGTAACTATACATTTGCACACAATTTTTACAATCTTTATTAGTAAGGGCATAAGTATGTAAGCTTCAAATGTATAAAGACAGCAGTCGAGTAGTGTCGAGTGGGCAGCTTTAGTTTCGATTCAGCGATTATTTAAGGAAGTGAGCGACCAACATTTGACAACGGTTGAAATATATCACGTGGATCCGATTCTTCTACATTTCCCTTATTGAAAGTGAGTAGCCGTTACTAATGTAAAGAAACTTCATCTTTCAAAAATGTGTAAGCTTCAAACGTGTAAACTGTAAAGGCGAGTAGTGTCGCGCGGGCAGGGTCACTTCCGACCCGGCGATTGTTTAAGGAGTCGACCCACATTTCGCTCGGGGGTTAACAGACCGACAGAATGCAGGCGGGTCGATCTGCGCGCGCCGCAACAGGTGAACGAGACCCAGGGCTCTTTTATACCAACACGTGAGACGATACGATTGCGATACGATTTTATATGATATTTTTTACCGTAAGGTTTTTTCCTAACCGACCCCACGTGGGGATCGATGGGATTAAAAAAACTGCATCAACCGTCCCCATGTTATTAGCAGGGCGTTGGGCCAGATTTTTTTGAAAATCCCAATGGGGACCCCACGTGGGGACTAAGGCGTGGGTCGGTAGGGAATAAATTAATTTCTAATTAGAAAAATAATTTTGCTCGTCCTTAGCTTATGGTACACTTTACTAAACCGATTCATCACCTTTCACACCAGTCACAATTGTAAATTATTTTATTGTACCTATCGTACTTTAAAAATGCGGACGCATGCGGCCGGATAACGATGGAATATCTATTCTGTCACATTTTCCGGGCGTTGAAGGGTTAAATAAGTTTGTCATACTAACCGGGGTAAATAGACCAAGAACGTGTAATACAAACGAGGCCACGAGAGAGCCTGGCCGACGCAGATACACAATTGAATGGAACTGGCTCAAATTATTTACTCGTGGGCCAATTGTGGGCTCACGGCTCGCCTGCCAATGACAAACGCTCTAATTGCCAATCATAGATGTTGGGCCAAACGCGCATTGCTTTATGAAAGGCTTATAGTATACGGTCAGCCATACGTTACGAGCGACAGTGTAGATACGGGGCAGATTTATTTGTTTGTATATGTTTTTAATGACGTCATGAACACATTTATAGGCAAGTATTATCATAAGTGATAATACTGAGACAAACAAAGAGGTGCAACTTCCTCCTGGGTTACAGCGTTTCTACGCCCGCCACAAACAAAACGCAATGACTTCAATTACATAGACGAGCTGTTCAAAATAAAAATTGTGTCACAACCAACCTTCGCGGCGCATCAACTGTTTCTATCGGTCGCTCGCAATAGATTAAAGGAGTTGCGGTGCCTGCACCGTAACTTAATGAGCAATTTTTTGGTACTGTTAATTAACTTAACTTTCGGTACGATTAATATTACAAAATTGGGACGCAGTACGCATTGTATGAACTCAAGACCATATTACCACTCACAAAAATCAGGAGGAAATAGAATATTAATCAAAAATTTATCCTAGAGGATACTCCGCCATACAAAAAAAAAGCTTTCCAAAAATTCACACAACGATCATAAACACATTTATTGAAAATTGTACAAGGAACGTCTATCGAGTCGGCTAGTTACTGATGTATTCCGTCTTTATCCAGAAAAGTGTATAGGAGCTAATGAGGGTTCCCCACGGAGCTGTTGAGCGGTCAATGTCAAAGTCCCGGCGTCACACTCAAATAACAGGCGACCTTTATACCCTCCCAACTGAGCTGTTAATTACTTGCTACATAATGTGCGGTAGTCAGAAGAACCTTGTAGACAGAATATGTTAACGCAATGTGAGAAAAACTGTTATACTGCTTATAATATGAGATACATGACTAGAAGCAAGAAAAAGGGAAAATGTGAACAAAAAAACAAAAGACAATAGAAAAGAACATGTAAATCAAACATGATTGTATTTTTTAAATCTTTTGTTAAATGTAGACTAATTTTTTCGGATTTTAGTCCGTGCGATTCCCGACTAAGACAATCGATTTAAAAATACATTTATGCAGTTTTACTTATTTTTTAAATAAAGGAATGTCTCACTTTGCCATCATCAATATACTATATACTATATATATACTTTTCCTCAAACTACCGACTTTTTAACCACCCTTTGAATAAGCAAATAGAGTAAACATAAATAAATATAAATAAATATTTGACAACATCACATACATTGCTCCGATTCCAAAGTAAATGTTATGGAAATCAGAGACAACGGTGGTATCACAAACACCCAGACTTGAGCCAATATAGAAAAGTTCGTTTTTCTAAATTGACCCAACCGGGGATCGAACCCGGGATCAGAGATGGCGACGCCTTGAAAACCGGTGTACAAAACCACTCGACCATGGTTGTCGTCTCGTAAATAATGTTTTGTAACAAGGTAAGTAGGTGATCCGCACTCGGTGATAATATCGCATGTAAAGTGTAGCTTGAAACCAGCTCGGGATTCAAATGAATCTTCATTAAAATGTAAGCCTGTAATAATATGCAGACTTCTTGAGGGTGGTCTATGACAATGAATAAAGGATTTTCAGTTTTAGGGAAACATCTCTATTACGTGGTTTCACCCTCCACTTTCTCAGCGCTGAAATCCGCGGCGACGCGCAAAACTTTAACTCGGGACTGTATAATAAAATGTTCAACTGTTTTACAAAACCGGTTTAAAATATAGGGTTCGCACAACTTGGAACCCACCGAATGTTTTACATCCCCTCAGCGACTGCCCTACATTAACCTCCGCTAACATATAGCTGAGCGACCTCGCCCCGACCAGACCATTTATAATTCATTGTTCCTGCTAAAACCACCGGCTGAAGACCACCACATTATTGGAATTTACACTTCTTAACCTCAAGGTCTACAGTCCATTTTTGCATGCCAACTCCTTTATGTGAGAGCAATCATTACTGGCGCTATAGGGAATCGCAAAGGTTGGCCTC
This sequence comes from Catoptria pinella, assembly GCA_963556745.1. NCBI lineage: Eukaryota > Metazoa > Arthropoda > Insecta > Lepidoptera > Crambidae > Catoptria > Catoptria pinella. Next base: position 10,967,379 of record OY750769.1, read on the forward strand.
TCACGTGATCGGCTGTGACTAATTCGATCATTCGGGTACATGTACTAACAACGAATCACACGCGCCGATACTTGAGAGAAATACTGAATCTAATACGTAAACACATATGATCCATTTTAGATCACATCCGTGTACGTGTGATAAAAGTTTACGATAGTAAGCACGAATTGTGCTCAAGTGTGAACGATTTCGAAGAGCTAGATGCCATAATGTTCCAATGAAATAGATAAACATGGGGGATATTCAACGACGTGTTTGCCGATATTAGTATTCAGAAAAAAAGGAAAAATAAACGTAAAAAAGTATAAGCTTGAATAGGTTAATTGAGTTGATTTCTGAATTTTAAGCATACGAGTATGTGTTAGCAATAACAATTTTAACAACATTCTATTGATTATTACGCAAATATTAATTATTTTTAATGTCACATGTGTCGTTATTGAAGGCAAATTACTATATGGAAATATAGTTCTTATTTAAAAGCAATTTTATTTTGCGTTACTGACCCAAATTTAAAGAAAAATTTGACAGCATCAAAACAGTTTTCAATTTGTTTAGAGCAATTCCATTTACATAATTTCCTATTGAAATTGGCTTTACCCTAACAATTTACATAACATTTTATAGTCTACGTGGGGTTTGATTTGAAAAATGTTTTTCAGTTGGCGGACAAATTGGCTCAGTGATGTAATTTTGTTTTGCCGCCAAATATGGCTTCTTTTTTAAATCAATTTCAGTAACAAACACCACGAAGCCCACGAAGTGTTTCAAAATTCATAAATGAAATTGCAAGTTACAAAAACAAAATACCGAAACAGATAAAAAAATAAGAATAACTTATTTGAGTGCAACGCTGAATAATCTGTAAGAAGTGCATACGAAGCCATGTATGTAAAAAATGATTATTAGCGTTTTGTCGAACACAAAAAATACACAGTCATCGTATACCAATTCTGCAAAAACATACCTACGTTTTATGTACAGTCGGCTGCACATCAGACTATACATGTTGACCTTGAGACCGTCTTTATGCCGTACGTAATAAAAGCTGTTTTCGTAGTTCAACTGTTTAACTTACAGTGCTGTTGTGCGTACCTACTAATTGGTAAGAAAGTTGTAATTAGTTAAGAAAAAAAAATAGCGTAGCAGACACAGTTCAAATATGACTAAAGTACACACTATAGCAAGTAAAACAGTTGGTGCGAAAACAACTTCAATTACGTAGGGCTTAAAGACGGTCTCAAGGTCAACATGTGTAGGCTGATATACCGTCGTCTGTACATAACTCGAGCTACTGTTAATATGAAATACTGAAGTTCCAAAGTAAACTAATTAAATCCAGCTGCGTCTGATGAATCTTATTCGGTAGTCCGGGAGTTCCGGGAAGCGTCTTTTGTTTTTGCTGCTAAATTCTATTATTATTACGGTAATCTCTTCAAACAGCGAGCTTATTGTATTCATTACTGGATATATGGTGTTTAAATTTGATGTTATTTAAGACTGAAGAAAAGCGTGTGTGTGTGTGTGTGTGTGTGTGTGTTTGTGGGTGTGACTGTAAAACTGAAAACCTGCTTTAGTGACAACCTTACCGTATCACATGACAACTTGGCAACCCTAGCGTTAATTGAATTCAGCTCCGGACGAGTACTTACTCGCAATATTGCGAGATGGTAATGATAATATGGCGATTAGTTAGTTACTCATGACAGCACATCAAGTTGAACAGTTTAACTGCGAAAACAGCTTTTATTACGTAGGTCATAAAGACGACCTCAAGGTCAACAAGTAACTTCTGATGTGCCGTTGTGTGTACACAGCACACAACAGCACGACGAGTTACCAGTACACGTCTAGTTAAACTTATAGTCTGTCTATTATAAGAATTGAATCCTGACACATGTCAAAATCCAGAGTCTAATGACGTGAACACAACGATCGATATAAAAAAAAATATTTTACGTAATATCAATGTTGATGCTGTGTAATCGATTATCATTTTGTTGCGTTATTAAGAATGAAATACAAATGGGAACAAATAATGTTCAAAATAAATACACAACTATTTAAAAAAACCGGCCAAGTGCGAGTTGGACTCGCGCACGAATGGTTCCGTAAAAATCACGTTTGTTGTATGAAAGCTCCCCTTAAATATACCTATGTTTTATTTTTATTTATTTGTTTATAAAGTAAATAACTAAATATTCTGTGAATATTTCAAGCGTCTACCTGTTGCCGTTAACAATATCGGGCAAAAATTAGCAAAAAAATCACGATTGTTGTATGGGAGCCCCCTTAAATATTTATTTTATTCTGTTTTTTAGTATTTGTTGTTATAGCGGCAACAGAAATACATCATGTGTGAAAATTTCAACTGTCTAACTATCACGGTTCATGAGATACATCCTGGTGACAGACGGAAAGACAGACGGACAGACAGACAGACGGACAGCGAAGTCTTAGTAATAGGGTTCCCGTTTTACCCTTTGGGTACGGAACCCTAAAAAGGTGATTTTTGTAATAAGTATTTGGGTGCACCCAATGTGGGAATTAAAAAGTAATGATAAGTTCGATTATCGAGATATCGATCACGGAAATATGAATTAATGTAAGGGACAAAGGTCTACTTTTCAGGAGGAGCAAAAAACAAATTTTATTTATAATAATTGCTTGTATTTTTTTCACTTTTTATTCTACTTACTTGATGCCTATAGCAAAGTTGCTTAGGTTTGAGAACTCTATAAAGCTATGCAAGCAAAATTAAGATTATCTTTATGGATTCCGAAATAGCATGTCTCTTACATTAAAAATAAATGTAGATGCGTTCTTTACCTTAATTGCATTTAACACAAAAATACTCCGCAGTAATGTAACAGTCATATTTACAAAAATTATATTCGTATTTTTTGAAGTAAGGTACCCTTTTGGGTTTAATTATTGCTGTATCCTAACTAAATACTATAATAAAATTTTACTTTCAAAAGCAAATTGGTTAACTTGATTTAATTTAGATAAAAAAAATTGCTATTATTGTGAATACATAAAATGATACAAAAATTAATCATTTAAAGTATTTATTTTTATTCAGCGTTAAACATAATCAGTCTCAATGTTAACAATGATGGCAGATTATAGGAAAAAACATTTTTGAATGATAATCAACTGTTTATATAACTAAAAAAATAGTTTCCAAAACTTCAAGTTCAATCGATTTTTTCAAGTAATTATGGTTATTAAATTATAATTAAAAAATCCATTCAATTTGAAATTTGAGTATTATAGCAATTTAATATAAAGAACTTAAGCAAGATAATAACAATGTACACACTTCTAATTTATACTTAACCATATTAATTAAGAGCCGATTGTTCCAAAGTCAGGTAAAATTTAATCGTAGGGTAAAATTTATAATGTAATACGAACGATTTTTAAATGTCACGTCAAATATCAAGGCATTGAACGATGGTTAGAGCTTACTCAACGACTAAATTTTATCTGACTTAGGAAAAATTTGCCTAAAGCGAAAATACTACAACCTAATTGTTAACTGCAGCAGTTTGCATTATCAACAATCCAACGAAACATTATAAACAACATGAAAACGTTATCTACAATCCAAAAAAAGAGGAGGAAGAGAAACAGGTCGCGATGCGATTAAAAATAAGAATGAAAATCATAAAAATTTAATAAGTGGAGGAACTTATTCCCTTCTAGAGTCTTCGTCATCAAGTTTAATGATTTAATAAAACTTTGTGAAAAGGGTATTATACCTAAAACATATCAGAAGGATTACTTAAGTATTCCTTATAAAAATAAAATTAAAGACACTTTAAATAAGACTAAGACGAAGACTCTAGTAGGGAATAATTTCCTCCACTTAACCTGTTTGAGCTTTTTTTGGATTTTTGATAACGTTGTTATGTTGTTTATAATGTTTCGTTGGATTGTTGGATTCGTTGGATTGATAATGCAAACTGCTGCAGTTAACAATTAGGTTGTAGTATTTTCGCTTTAGGCAAATTTTACCTAAGTCAGATAAAATTTAGTCGTTGAGTAAGCTCTAACCATCGTTAAATGCCTTGATAATTGACGTGACATATTTAACAATCGTTTGTATTACATTATAAAGTTTACTCTACGATTAAATTTTACCTGACCTTGCAACAATCGGCCCTTAATTAATACGATTAAGTATAAATTAATAGTGTGAACATCGTTATTATCTTACTGAGTTCTTTATATTAAATTGCTATAATACTAAAATTTCAAATTGAATTGTTTTTTTAATTATAATTTAATAACCATAATTACTTGAAAAAATCTATTGAACTTGAAATTTTGGAATATATTTTTTTGGTTATATAAACAGTTGATTATCATTCAAAAATGATTTTTCCTATAATGTGCCATCATTGTTAATATTGAGACTAATTATTGTTAAACGCAGAATAAAAATAAATACTTTTAATGATTAATTGCTTTTGAAAGTACAATTTTATTATAGTATTTAATTAAGATACAGCAATAACTAGTACTAAACCAGTTACTTCTAAAATTACTAATATTATTTTTATTAAGGTATACAACGCATTTAAATTTATTTTTTATATAAGAGACATGCTATTTTGAAATCCATAAAGATAATCTTAGTTTTGCTTGCATAGCTTTATAGAGCTCTTAAACCTAAGCAACTTTGCTATAGGCATCAAATTAGTAGAATAAAAAGTTAAAAAAATACAAGCAATTGTTATAAATAAAATTTGTTTTTTGCTCCTCCTGAAAAGTAGACCTTTGTCCCTTACATTAATTTATATTTCCATAATCGATTAATGTTTACCTACGATACACGAAGCATGCAGCGGGCGGAGCAGGCGGGGACGGGCTCTAGTTTTCTGTTTTGCTCTCTACTAGTTATATTGTAGTATTAGAAAAATAAAATGAATTCATATTCTATTAAAGTAATGTAAGAAACACGTAAATTATTACACACGCTGGCATATTAATGTAAGGGACATCATTGCCAAATACATAAATCATAAAGTAACGTAAGGCTGATCAGGTTTAGAAAAACGAAAACGTGGTTAGGGTAAAGGCCATATACAAGGTGTTACAAAAGTACCCCTAATGCCGAATATGGTAGATAGGGACCATCAAACTGAACAACTTTTACTATGGAACCAACTCTGAAATCGCGAAAAAAATATCAGCTGTTTCATACATTTTGATATTTTCGTAATTAATTTTTGTATGAAACAGCTGATTTTTTTTTCGCCATTTCAATTTCGGTCCCATAGTAATAGTTGTTCAGTTTGATGGTCCCTATCTTACCATATTCGGCATTAGGGGTATTTTTGTAACACGTTGTATAACTTTTTATGAGACATACCTTAAAACTAAAAATGACATTTTGTACAAGTGTATGATACGTCAAAATTTGTCGTAAATATTTGTTTAGGACCTCTCAAAATGTGTAATGTAAGGGACAAAAAAATGATTTTTTTTCAAGATATCAACATTTCAAGTATACCATTCGATGGAGCGTAAAATTCCGAATCCAACGGTGTATATAACTCATTTTCGGTATATTGTCCCTTACATTAATTCATATTTCCGTGATCGATATTCAAACACAATATTCAATACTTTTGGTTCTCAACGTGTCACAACATTACGGTAAGTCACGTGGAAGTAGGTACAAAATTGTAATCACGTCACAGCGACATTTAATTTTTGTAATCTTTATTATTTTATGGAGTTTTTGCTAGAATATGAGTGAAAACATAGATAATTGGTTTAACATCCAAAAGACTACGTAAATTGTTGGATTTACAAAATTGAGTGTTTTAAATAGCAAGTGTCCGCTTTGACAAGGTTAGTGTAATTCGAAAAATGACAAACGTCAAAATTCAATTCTTATAATAGACATAGTTACTGTACTTTGGATAATTTGTGCTGTTGTCCGTATCCGATAATTTTGGAGCCACTTGTGTTTAATATGATTACACAAGGGTTCTATCTTCTGTTGATTGGTAAAGGTATGTTTGAGCGGAATGAGGAATTTCTTGAATGCTTCAAGTTTATTAATTAAATAAGGGTGCTTGAACATTATGGTATTTCAATTTATACAGCGCTTTGGAATTATCGGCCAGTATTAAGTAATCAAACAGCTGTAAGTATGACTCAAATAATAAATAAAGATTTTCACCTTTTGTAAAAAAAAAAAATACACTAGGCCTTTCACGCAGTCCGATTCAAATTAATACACTTAACGAGTAATTTCATATAGATTCTGTTCCATTTTTAAACCAGAAGTTAGTGCCTATCATGGATTGTGAAACAAGCACTAGGTTTAGTACCACACAGTATAATACAGGGTTATACTCCTGCGATGTTGTTGGTGATAACCATGTATTATTTTTTAAATTTTGAGATTTTAGCATTCACAATGCTATTTTTATATAATACTAAATAATATACTAGAAAAAATACTACTCGCACCAGATCATGTTCTCGGACGGGAATCGAACCTGATGCTGTTAGCTCGAGTTGTTCCGTATTCATCCCATGACGTCACATCCCACTTATTATTTTTTCCTTACTCAACCCAGTTTTGTTCCTTACTCAACCCACAACAATAATAATCATTTTAAATTCTTTATTCATCCCAAAAGTATCCCTAACTCAACCCATTACGTAAAGCCACCCAAAAATTTATGATGTACGGTCTGAATAAAAATATTATCACTTATGAGAAATATTTGTTGTTATACTAAATAAAATCTGATAAAATCATATATTTCAAAAATAAAAAGTTAATAGAAACACAAGTAATAATAATAATAATAACAAATTTCTTACAATCACATCAATTATCTAGCTGGTGAGTGGTTTTCATTAAAAAACTGTGTTATGGAATCTAGATAGCGGATATATTCTTATTAACTTACTTTTTAGTAAATAAATAGCTAATATATAGGTACATAGATAACACCCAGACCAAGACAAATAGACATGATCATGCACACAAATATTTTTCTTGTTCAGGAATCGAATCCGAAACCTCTGGCGCAGAAGGCAGGTATCCTTCCCCTGCACCAAATCGGTCGTCAAAAATGTATTATTTTGTTCTCTCAAACATTTTATTGAGAGAACAAAATAATCAAAAAAATTAGATGTAGACTTTAAAACTTAAGTAAATTAACACTTGAAAAAATATCTTAAAGATGGTACAATGATAGGAGTCATAACAAATCGGGCTAAATCTGGAAATTTATTTAAATAATTTGAACTTAAAAATAGATTTTATTATAATTCGGGGGCAGTGGGGACTACAATATATAGAGGTCAGGGGAATAAATCTGCCTATCTAAAGGTATACTTTTATTTACAAAATATGCACATTTGATTTCTAATGATTACATAAGTACTTAGTTCAATTTATTGTATTCCTACATAATTTTCTGATAAAATATTAATCATTGTATTGCTATCCATACTTTTTAGTGATAAATTGATTTGGGATGAGTAACGAATGCAATTGGGTTAAATTAGGAAAATATATTAAAATAATGTAATGGGTTGAGTAAGGAATACCAATTTGGGATGAGTGAAGGATTGGGATGAATCGGCATAGGATGAATACGGAACAACCCGTTAGCTCCTCAAAGAAAATAAAAAAAAAAATATGTGCATGTTACAAAGTTTTCAGTTACGTTTTTTATCTTAAATTACTTTAAATATGACATTATGAAAACTATATAAAACGATTCATCTGTAGTTAAGGTATATTTTAACAAATTACAAAAATGTTGCGATCACAGCTTGAATAAAATACAAGGAATACCTACTCTACAGCAAGCTCACAAACTTACCTTATTGAGGAGCTCGATGGCGCAGTGGTTAAGCGCCTGGCCTAGCGATTGCGGAGGTTAAGCAACTTTCGTAAGGGTCGGTCAAGGGATGGGTGACCAAAAATGTATCTCGAGCTCCTCCGTGCTTCGGAAGACACGTAAAGCCGTTGGTACCGGCTGCATTTGCAGTCGTTAACACCGACGCATTGGGCCCGCGTGGTGGGTTATGGCCCATCCTCCTAATCCACCCATAAGGAAGGCCTGTGCCCCAGCAGTGGGGATATTAAAAATTTCTGATGGTCTGGTCTTACCTTATTCAAAGAAAAGAGCTTTTGAAAATGCTATTTTCTAGAAAAACGACTGCAACGCAGCGGGCGCTCTGCCTAGAACTACACGCAGATAAATTAAGCAGTTATTTTATTTTACTGCTTCTTTAAGATTCTTGGAGGCGAGTACTAATAAAATAAGATTATTGGACTATAAACAATAAAAATGTTATTACGAATGAGGTAATTTTGATAGCAGCAGCGGTTTTACGTTTGTTTCTGCACATCTATTTATTTAATTTCAAATTGCAATAGAAACAGTTTTTTTCCTTACCATATACTAAATTTTAAAAGTAACTCTTGTCTCTTTCTTTGTTACATCTTTTACTTTGGTATGAAGATTTGACAAATGAATGTTACTTATTAATAAGTAATTTATGCAATCAAAACCTTTACAACTTTGATGACCTCCGTGGTCGAGTGGCTTTGTACACCGGTTTTCAAGGTGTCGCCATCTTTGAGGTCTAGGGTTCGATCCCCGGTTGGGTCAATTTAGAAAACGAACTTTTCTACATTGGCTCAGGTCTGGGTGTTTGTGATGCCACCGTTGTTTCCGATTTCCATAACACAAGTGCTTTAGCTACTTACTTTGGAATGGGAGCAATTTATGTGATGTTGTCAAATATTTATTTTATATATTATTTATTATTTTTATGTTGGACTTTAATTATCGAAATACCAACGAGAAAGAAAACGACCAAAAGCTAGTATTTACAACTACATTGTTTTCGTTACATTTTATGGCATTCATCTAATAAAATTAAGCCTTTTAAACCGCTTGTTTGAATGCTCTTCTCAAGAACCCGTAAACAAAAAGGCATTTACAAATAATCTTCAGATCTGTGACAGTCTAATGATATTGAACAGGCATGTTTACAAACCGTCGGCACAGAATATATAATAGTCGGTGAAGTTTACAAACACTCTCCCGTGCTTGTAGCACTCTATCATGATGGCGGATTTCGGCGAGTCCGATTGAACCGTCCGCTCGTAATTATTGGTGGTTTACAAAACCGGACCGAATACCAAACTTCTTTGATTGATTGAAATGAAGTTATAAGAAGCGTTATTTTTATATGAAGTATAAAAAATGTGTCGTGGTGAGCTGATTCTTTAAGTTTATTTGCATAAAGATTATTTTGCTTTTTGATTCATAAAAGAAAAAGAGTTTTCGCAGGAGCATACATTTCTTCAAGAAAGCTCTACATTTTTTTACTGCGACTCTACGTCAAATTCAGTAACTCATAAATCTGCAAGAGGTAACGTAGGTAATTGCGGTAAAAAATGAAAAAGGATAAATGCGTGACACGAAACGCTTTCAGCGGCCATACTCTCATAAACGTTTTGTAGAGGCGTATGTTGAGATTGTGGAGTTGAATATATTACAGATTCTCTACCTAACTTAACCAATATCAACACAGAATACATAACTGTGAGCTGTAAACCTCGCGTTAAAAAGTAGCTCTAATTGTATGTTGTTTAAAAAAATATGCGCAGTCATGAGTTCTGTCACAACCTTATTATTTTCAAATTTCGAATATTGGTCAGAAATGTTTTGATTGTTTTTGAACTATGAACTTTTGAGTTTTCTAAAAATAAACAACAATTGCTTTGTACCGCTAACAAAAAAGGTTTGTTATTTATGAATATTTTTCAAAACGGCTGAAATATGATTTTATTACATTATCTCCGCCATTTTGAAAAAATACGAAAAACTGTCGATACAGTTTTCGATACGATACCATTTCGGTCGATACCAAAAAATCTATATTATTATCGAACCTGCTCACAAAATTTCACGGGAATCGGTTGAGAAATGCGACCTGTAGAGGAGAAGAAACGGACATCCGGACACCGGAAGGACATACGAAAGCATTTTTTCCCAAGCTGACCCGCCCTTCTATTGTCTAATTTCAAAATCTATCGCAATCGCTTTCAAGATGTAACACATTGATGCTTCTTTTTGGCATAAATAAAAACTTACCAAAGAAATGCAGCAATGTGTCACATCCATCTGTCAAATGAAAGCGATTGCGATAGATTTTGAAATTAGACAATTAGCCCCCCGGAGACGCTTCGCTCGCGCTCTGTCAATAATAATAAACTCACAAGTTTAAAACTTTTGATAGCACTAAGGTTTTGTCGTCTGTTATTCTCTTGTTTATTTAACAAAATTATATAACAGTGTTATGTAGGTATACTTTCTCATAGCTAATGGCGAATAGTGATGAAGTTGAAGAATACTTTGTACAAAAGGGGTCCGACAGCGCTAACTTTCAGCAATAAACCAAAAAAGATAATAGAATAAAAAATGGGCGAAGATAAAAAATAGTCCAAAACGTAAACAAACAGAGTGCAATGAGTTGACCCGCCATTAGATCTGATATGGATGTAAAAGGTCCTTTTTTACCCAAAATCGTTATCATTTTAATAATAAAAACTTATATCGATCCCATACATACAATATTTGGAAAGTTCCTTTAAGGCTCAAGTGGCGCCCTCATGTTAATTAAAATTATTGCTCGTTAAGTACATAATGTATCGAAAATTCACATGTACAGATTGAAGCTAAGGTTCTATAGTTTATTTACAAACAATAACCTCAGTAAAATTTTGTTCGTTGTAGTAGTAGTTCGCAAAACTGCCAAAAGAGGCCACTTTTAGCACTTTTGCGAACTAAAATGAGGGCGCCACTTGAGGTATATAGGGCTCTTAAGTTCTTTGTCCGGGGCTTTTTTATTCTGTGGCTTTAGTACAAAGCGTACATAAGTAATTTTATTCGCAGTTAAATGCATTAAATGAGGTGCTTGTTACTACGATATAAAATTTACATTCGATACGATACTTTTATTTAACAATGCGCAGTGACCGCACCAAATTGAATTGCTGCCGAAAACAATTTTCAGCATTTTCAATAGCACTTATTAAATTTGAAGTCCACTTTACGAATTTTCCGGTTGCTTTTAAAATATTGAACGAAATATCGGATTCTCAGTGTTTGTCAAACACTTTGAGGGAAGGTTTTGTCTACATTTTAATGGTATCATTAATTACTCGGGAAAAAACGTTGACACGAAGTAGTAGCGCTCCTGAAAACTTTTACCTAATGGATGATGGAGTAAGTAACTTGTGTTCATTAATTTGTGTCAGTAGTTCACTGTGCTGCTATTTGTAGATAAGTTTCAGCTTGTAGGTAACAGTTTTTTTAATGTTCTCCTTAGTAGTCCAGTCAATAATGAGCGGGCAACTAAGCTATTCCTTCCAACATATTTAGGGTGCTTAGGGAGTGAACATACGAACATACTAAAAGTCCCCTCGTCTAGCTTCTGTTGAAAGCGCAAAAGGAAAGCAAAAGCGCACGGTCAGCGAGCGCTATTGAATACCTTGGCATGCGTCTGATGAAAGCGGAAGGGAACGGGGAAGCGATTGTATGAAGACACCCCTTAGTGAGGTGCATGTCGCACAATTGAATTAGTCGCTTGATTTAATCAATCACTTGTAATTACATTAGAACAATTTTACTAACATTGAGGATTTTTTTGGAGAGGAAGAAGGAGTCGCCTCTGTGGTCTAGTGGTTTGCCCACCCGTGTAAGACGCAGGGCTTCCCGGGTTCGATTCCCAGGAGGGGAGTACATTTGTACTCGGTTTGGTTGGTGGTAGGGCTTATTTCAGGTCCGGCAATTAGAGTTAAGATAGCCAGTTCTTTAGTGGTGAGGATTCCGGGTGAAGTGCGCTTCCACCGTCGGCCTTATCGTCACTTAACGTCAGGTGAGGTGAAAGCCAAGCGCTAACCCGTTGTGAATTAAAAAAAAAAGGAGAAATATGTTTTTGTGTTTGGCCTCCACCATCCCCGTAGCCAACCAGCACCGCCCTTTATTATTAAAAAATAAATTAAATTATTTATTACAATATTAATCTACAGTGATAGTGTGTATCCAAGAAAAAGGATTATGAGAACAAATTCTTTAATCAAGGTATGTTTGGGAACCTCTAAAAGAAAAAGATTTGTTAAGAGATTTTTAAGGGTTTCCAATTCCAAAACGACATTTTTTTTTCCACCTCAATCTACAGAAACCAGTGGCCCTACCATGAGTTGGTGCAAACTGTTTACGTGACCGTAAACTATCGTTTTCTCTCTTTCACTCGCATTGACTGTGAGCAATATATCCGATAGTTTACGGTAGCGTAAACAGTTTGCATCAACTCATGGTAGGGCCACAGACCGTTAGCCCGTAGCCCCTAAAACACAGACTTTATTGATAATTTTTCGAAAAAAATGACTTTTACTGACCTTTGCCAACAAAACTGACTCTTACTGACCATTTTTCGGAAAAAACTGACTTTAGCTGATTTTAGCCAAAAAACTGACTTTACTGACTGCCTGCATAATGACAAGAGCGGATATATTTTGAATATTTGTACGAATTATACGACGTATTATAAGTAATTAAATACACGAGCGGACCATCTAATCCTTCCCCTCGAGCTTTATTAATGGAGCTTAAAGGTATCCATCAAGAGTTGTCGAAGTTTTAGTTAGTATTCATAGCCGTCTTAGAAATAGGAGAAACTGAATTACAATAATTATTAGACCTCGTCCAAAAACGCTACGAATTTACAAGTGATTTTCAACGACCTCCGTGATCGAGTGACTTTGTACACCGGTTTTCAAGGTGTCGCCATCTCTGAGGTCCCGGGTTCGATCCCCGGTTGGGTCAATTTAGAAAACGATTTTTTCGATTTTGGCTCAGGTCTGGGTGTTTGTGATACCACCGTTGTCTCTGATTTCCATAACACAAATGCTATAGCTACTTACTTTGGAATCGGAACAATGTATGTGATGTTGTCAAATATTAATTTTTATATTTATTTAAGCTATTTTGGTTACACTGATGTTAATATTGCACTGTTTACTGACACGGACCATTCTTAGCGAACAATGTATTACCACAGAAGATTTTTGTTCCCTCTGTGGTATTGCACTTGTAGTTCTAGACTCAATATAGGTGATTGTAAGTTATTGTGCGAAACGAAAGATCAATATGTGTTCCATAGTCGTAGAAGCTGAAACAAATTTAGTTTGCTGTGATGGTGGGTGTCGCATGTTGTTGCAATTTCATCAAAGTTAAGAGTCCGCGGCGCGCGAAATGTTTATTTAATAAAAACCTAGACAATTACTGACTTAATCCGAATAACATCACAAGAAGAGATAATTATGCTCAAATTGCAAATCATTTTGGTATTACGTTTGTATGGGAAGCTCACTGTTCGCCGGAAACTTAACAACAGCAACAAAAATTTATACCAAATATTAATTTAACTATGTAGATTACTAGTCGTAGTAGAGTAGTTATCAAAATTTACGAGATATTATTTATTGAGGTAAAAGAAAGATTACTAAGCAACAAATAAAATTGTCTATTATCAAAATTAAAAAAAAACCTTCCCACGCGGTAAATAATAAAGGTTTTACATTTATCCAGTTAAGAGTCTCACAGCAAATAAAAATAAAACTGAAATTTCGAGCGCTTTTGTGTGTTTTACTTTAATTTATTTTTTATAAACAAGCTCTTCGTTCATTCTACTTTCATCTTAAATTATTTTAGAATTTTAAAGGTCTCTTATTTTTTTACATTTACTATGCAAATAATTGTTAAATGACATTGCGAAGATTTTTGTAAAATTAAAGAAACACTATACAGACTTTAATACCTATTAGTATTATAAATGTGAAAATAAGGCCCCAGACCTACCGGTTTCATTTCCTTGCTTTGCTGTTTTATTTGAACAGGGGCTACCAGCTAACGCATCGAACTTCGGAAAGTCTGCCGGGCTTCAAATTTAAACCAGATAAATCGAGCCCCAATCGGGCCAAAATGGCGAACCCTAATTTATGATGTCACACGAACATCGATATCTTCTAAATAACTACAACACGAAACTTTGTTTTAATTTGAAGCCCAGCAGACTTTCCGAAGAGGTAGCCCCTGTTCAACTAGAACAGCAAAGCAAAGAAATGAAACCGGTAAGTCTGGGGCCAGCCTAGCTCTCTCTATCTGTTTGTTACAATTTCAAACCTAAAACGTGATTTTTGGAATAGGTTCGAAATTGTAACAGACAGAAATTTAACTTTGGAGAAAAAGTTAAAGCCTACTTAATCCAGAAATTCCTGCGGGAAAATATATTCCACGCGATCAAAGTCACGGGGAAAAGCTAGTATCTTGCTCAATAATTATATCGGTTAGACCTTTACATATTTATCGCTACTTTGCGAAATATTTCCCACGGTATAGGCTCATAGAATTCGCTTGTAATGGCGATACTTTGTTAATATGGAGTTTAATCTTAACTTGCTGGTAAATTGAACAGGCGCCTTTTATAGTTAATGAAATTAAAAAGGTCGCAAATGCTTTAATCACTGGACCCTACTTGAACCATAAACGAAATTATGATATTTTTTAGAACCACGCACACGGACACTTGGTGAACACTACCATGTGAAATAACGAAAGAAATAAAGAAATAACGAAATTCATGCATTGTAAAGCCGTGGTCATCGCAAACGTTGTAATGTCAAATTGACAATCACGACACGAAAATTCGTTATTGAAAAGGTGCTGTTGAGTAAGCCCGCAGTTGCGTTGATTTACGTAACACGGTCTTTTTAAAGCAGTTTATGTCATTTGAATTCCTTTTTAACCGACTTCAAAAAAAGGAGGAGGTTCTCAGTTCGGTTGATATTTTTTTTATGTTTGTTTCCTCATAACTTTATCAATAATTATGAACCGATTTTAGAAATTCTTTTTTTGTTTGAAAGCATATTAGTAGTTACAAATTGGTCCCATTGTCACAAGGTCAGGATCTGATGATGAGATCCTGGAGAAATCAAGGGAACTCTTCAAATATTATAGGCACATCTATAGCGATTTTGGTATTTTCTTAAGTAACTTGTGCATTTTCTTTTTAAGGTATCAAAAGGAAAAATGGATCCCTTAAAAGATAACTTTGTCTGTCAATCTATAAATACCCTTTTTTCAAGAATGCATTGAGGGTAAGTATCAATACAAAATTCATACCAAATATAAGTCTACGGCGGTCTTAAGCTTCTAAGTGAATCAATCGAAAGATACAGCAATCGACGTCACATTTTTCGACTCGAAATAAATTAAAACGTATAGTCCTAGTGACAATAGCAGGAAACAAAGTCACACAGTACAAGTAACTACAGAAAAAAATTGAAAACCATAATAGTATATACAAAGTGTTACAAAAAAACCCCTAATGCCGAATATGGTAGATACGGACCATCAAACCAAATTTTTACTATGGGACCAACTCTGAAATCGCAAATCAGCTGTTTCATTTAAAAATTAATGACGAAAATATCAAAATGTACAGAACAGCTGGTTTTTTTTCGCGATTTAAGAGTCTCATAGTAAAAGTTGTTCAGTTTGATGGTCCCTATCTACCATATTCGGCTTTAAGTTTTTTTTATAACACGTTGTATATTATGGTTTTCTGAATTCATTAATATTTTAACAGAGCTACCTAACCTAACTCTTTGTGTGCGAGTCAATCATACATTTGTCCGGTTTTAGCTCGAACTGTGTTATAATTACCCCCTTACTAATAAAGATTGTATAGCAGATGTATAGTTACACAGTGTTTGGTCCTTTTCTCTTTAGTGTCAAACTTAAGTAGTTGGACAGAGAGTAACCATTGTGTAACTCTGCTATACAATCTTTATTAGTAAGTGGGTTAGTAAATTTCCTTTAGTGTAAGCAATACTACTAAAAGTTAATCAATATTTAGTTTTCTTGACCGTACTTACATTAACCATAAAGGCTTGTTCGTTAAAGCTGGGTATTGGTGCATCGCTTACCTGCAAGAGAAAATGCAATCTTAAGTTCCTGTTTGATATAAGCCACAAGTTCTGTAGCGACGAGGGTTTTTGCATTTTGTAATTCATTAAAACAAAGCTTTTGTTGAATTTATTTCTTAAAAATATCATTCCATACAACAAAAGCCTAACTAAGGCGTAAATCTGAAGATCTAAACTTCTAAGTTAGCGTAAAGAAAGCATATTTCGACACTCTCAAGGGAATTAAAATTTATGGGTTCTTTCCGTTGACCTAGAACTATGATATTTGGCAAATAATCTCGTCTTATAAGTACAGGGAAAAATCTGAAAACTATCCATTTGTAATTTAATCATAAAAAATATAGTCTTTATTTAAAGTACAAATTTAGGTATGAACTGTTAGTATAACCACAATTTCACTTATAAAACACAATAATATAAGTAATTATAGGTTTTGGAAACTGAATTTCGGGAAAAGCTCGGAAAAAACTGCAGGACTCGATTCCTGTCCCCGTATTACAAGCTCTTAAAACTTGTAAATTTTCTGAATGGCTGTCAATGCGTCCCTTTCATTTGCTATACAGCGAGAAAGAGATGTAACTATAGCAATTCATAAACATTGCAAGTTTAATATTTAAATAATATGTATCTACTTTGTACGGAACCCTCGGTGGGCGAGTCCGACTCGCACTTGTCCGGTTTGAGATTGAGTTTGAGTGTTTGACCCGTCTATTAAGCTTTATGATGACACTCGTGTTAAATTGATCACCGCAAACGCTGCCTTGTCTACTGGTTGTCTAATTACGTTCATTATTTCCGGGGGAACCACAGAGGCAGCGGTAGTTCCGCTCTCTTGGTTAGAACACACATGAAAGAGGTTGTTGTGGCTTCTGATTCGTAAGTAGTTAGTGAATTTAGTTTTAACTGAACATCTTAAACAATTTAAATATTCAAGCAAATAATTCATACGATAAACGTGACATAAGCAATAAAATAAAACCCTAATTTAGATTTAGTAACAAAAGAACATTGCTCTGAATGGCTCTGATAATAAGAAGAAACTAGTATATTATTTAGTATTGTATAAGAAAAAACTAACGAGTAATTATGGAAATCGAAAATAACAATGGTTTTATATATATGTACCACACCACAACCGGACGGAAACTCTAATTACGGACAGTAAAATTGTTAAAGTAGGTAAAATAGCAATTATAAGTTCCAAAAGACATTTCGAAATATCAATATCAATTGTAGAAAATCGAGTTTTATGACAAAATTCAAATAAAAACATATTCGGCACATCTCTTGCGAACGTTTACAAATATTCGTTTCCACAACAGACACAGCGTAAACAAAACGAAGATAAGTCAGGTTGCGGAAATTGAAATTTCTCAAACTAAAGACTAAAGACAAACAGTATATTCTACTTCCAAACATTTACTAACAATCATTTCCACAGCAGACACAATGTAAACAAAATGGCAGGTTGCCGCAAACCGCGGTGTCCGCGGCAAAGCGAAAAATAAGTAGCTGCCGAGCTTCAACTTGAAACAGATAAATCGAAATAAGGAGATTCGTATTGTACTATTCGCCGAAGTTATTTGGAAGATATCGATGTTCGTGTGACTTCCACTTTGGCCCGATTGGGGCTCGATTTATCTATTTTAATTTGAAGCCCGGCAGACTTTCCGAAGTCTGATGCGTTAGCCGGTACGGCCCCTGGAGACAAAGAAAAAATCTGTCAAGCTTATAATTTAAGCATAGCAGACACAGCGTAACAAAATGGCAAGTTGTCGCAAACCGCGGCAAAGCCAAAATACAAAAACCCCAAAACTGTCAAAACTTGTGACAAAAGCCAAGAAAAATATCTAAAAAGCTATAAAGGTTTATAAACAGAGGTAAATCTCTTTCCAAACATTTACTAACAATCGCTTCTACAGCAGATACAGCGTAAACAAAACGACGCGGGGTCTAAAATGGCAAGATTCTATATGAACAAATGAAACATCTTCCGATTTGTAGCAGAAATCCTTTGATCCTTTGATTGAATGCGAAAGTGAGTTTGTAACGCTTTCATAACTACTCAAACGATCATCATGAAATTTCGCATACACGTTGTCAGGGGTACAAGGACCTTTCATCTAGAGAAAATGACTGTTCCCGAGGGATAGCGGTCGCTAGTATCCGATATATTTCTTTCAGGCAAGAATGGTTTTCTTGTATTAGGCAAAACTGCTTAGACTGAAAAAAAAAATAATATGATTCTTGATAAGAGGTCTGTTAAGTCTGTGTGCAATTAATTTCATAGAGTTTTGAGATTATGTTTTATGTCAATGATGAAACATACTATTAACAAAACAACATACCTAAATGTAACATACAATGATGCATTTTAGTTCCCCAGATAGCCTGAAAAAAAAATAGTATGATTCTTAATAAGAGGACTGTTTAGTCTGTTCTATGTGCAATTCATTTCATAGAGTTTTGAGATAATGTTTTTTGTCAATTGTGAAACATATGATGAACAGAACAATACAAATGTAACATACAATCTTGCCTTTTAGTCCCCCAGGTAGTCTAAAAAAATTAGTGTGATTCTTAATAAGAGGTCTGTTTAGTCTGTTCTATGTGCAATTCATTTCATAGAGTTTTGAGATAATATTTTTTGTCCATGATGAAACATATGATGAACAGAACAATCAAATGTAACATACAATCTTGCCTTTTAGTCCCCCAGGTAGCCGCAAACCGCTTCAAAGCACGGTTCGGCGCGTGGCGTAGGCGCCTCACTCAAAACAGCAATTTTAATATCCGCGTTTGTAACATTCTCGAATCTTGACAGAATTTTCATAAGCGCGCTCAATTTTGGTCTTCTACAGGGCTGTGTTATTTTATAATAAAGTGAGGAGAAATGTTTATACAGTACAGAGCACAAATGTTATTAAAATAAGCAAAAACAAATCCTTTTTTAACCGACTTCAAAAAAAGGGGGAGGTTCTATGTTCGACTTTATTTGTTTTTTTTATTTTTTTATTTATGTCCACCGATAACTCGAAAACGGCTGAACCGATTGACATGATTCAAACGCCACTTTATCAGGTTTGCTCCCAAGTTGGTCCCGGGTCCCAAGTAAGACGTTTTTTTTAATATCAGATATGCGTAGGTAGGTACTTGAATAGTAATTATGCAAATTTGAATATTATTTCTTACTTTTTAGAGCTGCTGTTTTTTGAAGCTGTTTTTATAGCAATTTTTTTAAGGTTTTTTGAAGGAGGTTTTTCTTTTTAATTTTTAAAAGTTTTTTTTAAGCGTTTGTTTAACTTTTTCTCTTATTCCCATCCCAACAAGACTTCTTACCTTTTGCCTTATTATGTTGATTTTAGTTATTATTTAATTATGTTTGACGTCTTGTGAAAATTAAATAAACCTATCGTAAAAGTTACCTACATTCGTTGTTAAGTGATTCGTATTAGTAAACTTAAGGGGACGTGGAAATTGGTGTTATATTTTTCGAAGTCAGGTATCACATTCGTAAAAAAAGTATCTAAGTAGACACAACTATAGGTCAGTCGTATACTCAGCCAGGGGCCGTGCCGGCTAACGCATCGAACTTCGGAAAGTCTGCCGGGCTTCAAATTAAAACAGATAAATCGAGCCCCAGCCGGGCCAAAATGGCGAACCTCAATTTATGATGTCACACGAACATCGATATCTTTTAAATAACTTCGGCGAATAGTACAATACGAAATTCCTTACTTCGATTTATCTGTTTTAAGTTGAAGCTCGGCAGACCCGGCGAAGATCGAAAAGTTAGCCGGTACGGCCCCAGTTCTGAAACTTACACGACCGAAGATATATTTTTTTTTTTAATTTAATTTTCATAAATAATAAAGATATAATAAAATCTTATTTAATTTTCATAAATAATAATGATATAATAAAAACGCTAACTTACTTGCTAAATCTTATGTGAATGCAATAAGACTCATTCCAGCATAACAAGGATATAATTTGGAGCCAGTGCACAATTTATTAGGGGCTATTTACACGGGTCGACTTTAGTCAATCATGCTTTTTATAGACAGTCGCTTGAAAAATGAATCGCCACCTCATTGAAATTAGGATTGGGATTAGATTTTAAAAGCGATTGTCGATAAAAAGCGCTAATTGAGTAAAGCGACAAACAAGTCGTATGCCTAGTCACTCCGTGTAAATACCACATTAGCGCCAGTTATCTTGGGAAGCATCCTCTTTCCCGTGACGCGTGAAATGTAGACAGACGTTACTTAAAACGTCACTTTTTATCAGGAGATGTGAGAAAATTAAGGGATTTGCAGAAGGGAAACAATATTTGAGAAACTCTTGTCATTATATTAGCTGATAAAATATTTAATATGAAGCTATAGTCCATTTAAATAAATTCTTAAATGTTCAAGTAAGCAAACTTTTCTTGAATAACTTCTGTATCTAGTAATACGAATTATTTTACAGGTTCACACTCTCTTATTCGTATATTTATTATTTCATATTTCGTCCTGTATAGCGCCATTAATAAATAAATATAAATATAAAATATTTGACAACATCATCACATACATTGCACAAAGTTAATAGCTAAAGCACTTGTGTTATGGAAATCAGAGACAACGGTGGTATCACAAACACCCAGACCTAAGCCAATATAGAAAAGTTAGTTTTTTCTAAATTGACCCAACCGGGAATCGAACCCGGGACCTCAGAGATGGCGACACCTTGAAAACCGGTGTACAAAGCCACTCGACCACGGAGGTCGCCATTATCATCAACTCTAGGCAAGTTTCATTGAACTTAATATTATTCAAAAATAGAAGCAATTTCAGGCTAAACCCTTGAAAATATATCCCTACAACCTTCGTTTCTCTCGAAGTGGAACATTCGGTTATGAATAAATGAATGTATTTTATTCAAACAATTTCGTTTTCTTTCTCCCACGGTCTTGTTTCATGTTTTTGTAAGGTCGCTTTCAATTCTGCTATTGTTCAGAATTTCTTTGTTTGGCTCGACTAAAAATTTTCACAAAGCTTAATTCTAATTTATCTAAAAGTTCGTAGCTCTCGATGGTATGCTGTGTACCTACGTGATCAGAGTGGCAGTCTCTATTTCTGGACTAAGTGAATAGAAAAATAAAAAGTGATAAAAAGTAAAGTTAATAAATTGCAGTCTATAATGAAAGTACTCTAGACCAGTGCTTCCCAAACTGTTCCACGCGACGACGCCCCGGAACGTCGCGGCGCTGTCACAGGGGCGGCGTCGCGAACCGGTTTTCGTATGCTCAATCGTATGTATTTCAAAAGCTACACGTGGGTATCTTCTTTTACAAGGAACCCGCTAAATAAATACAACAGGTAAAGGGAGTTGCAGTTTAAAAAAAAAACTTAAAAAACATACTTAAATCAGTTTGCAGCGGCTACCGCATTAGGACAAGCCTGTATCGTGGAAGCCAATAAAACCATAATGAACAAAAATGCAGTTTGAAATTTTGAGATTTAAGCATTCACAATGCTATTTTTATATATTACTAAATAATATACTAGAAAAAATAGGACTCGCACCAGATCATGTTCTCGGACGGGAATCGAACCCGCGACCTTTGGATATCCGGTCCAATGCTCTGACCGCTGAGCTACCGAGTCACTAGTGCGAATGTCTAATTTCTTCTAGTATATCAACTCTTACGCTGCATTGGACCGGATATCCAAAGGTCGCGGGTTCGATTCCCGTCCGAGAACATGATCTGGTGCGAGTCCTATTTTTTCTAGTATATTATTTAGTATTATATAAAAATGCAGTTTACATAGTAGTGTCATCTCAAAGATTGGGAACCCCTGCTCAGACCCTAGTGCAAGAAAGAATAGCAACCGAAGATCATTTGTTACAGTCATCTCCCCGTCTAATGGAATATCTTCGGGGATTTGGCGGCCATCACTCACTGTGATAACTCCTGGAATCATAATTTTTCCCGAAGGAAATTTCTGAATTCGAATGCTACTGTTATTTCAACATACCTACTTTAGAAATGTAAGTAGGTACATCTTCTAAAATATAAAGTAATACAATCGGCGTCACAAGTAACAATACATTTTAGTATTCCATAGTGCAACTTAACTTAGGTACTAAACAAGTGAAATAGAATAGTATGGCATGTTATAATCCGCGCGCGATAAGAATGGGATGGAACCTTGTCAAGCTGAGACGCATTTGTTCGCCAGCCAGCCACAGGGATATCTAAAACACGGTGTCACGCATCCGAGGTGAGGAAACTGCTGCAGCAACTTCAAGTAAAATAATTTAACAAGTAAACAATCAGTTAATTAATTATATTGAAATTAACTTATTAGTCAATTTTCGATTTACTTTGACAAGGTTCCATCCCATTCTCATCGCGCGCTGATCCTACTAAAGTACCTACTACTTCTGATGCAGACCATACCTTTCTACTCTACACATTGCTTGCGCTCACGCCCTCGGCCCTGCTACTACGCGCAATAAAAAACCTTTTTCCTTTTAATATCATTAGCTCCTACTATCTCGAAAAAAGGCCATTTTCGGCAGGAGCATGTCGTTCCTCGTTACGCCGACTTTAGATTAACTGTTTCAGTCGGAAGACAAGTGAATTGTCCGGAAGAGTTTTCGGAATATTTGTTAAAACAAAACGAGGAGGAAGTGAAAACTTTGTTCATTTTCCGTTTAAATCATTTCAAATAAAACGTCTCTTGTTCGGAATCTCAATCTTTTATTTAAGTACCTACCTTTCTTAAATATATTTTGTATAATAATTAAAATTGAGTATTTTAATCATTAAGATAAATAATATTAGAAAAAATACTAGAAAAAGTCGACTCACCCGTAGCACCTCAGACGGGACTCGAACCCGCAACCTTAAGATTCCGGCCCAATGCTGCCGCTCCCACTAGCGACTCGGTAGCATAATTGGTCAGTGCATTCCAGGTTCATGCGGGTTCGAGTCCCGTCTGAGGTGCTACGGGTGAGTCGATTTTTCTAGTATTTTTTCTAATATTATTTATCTTAATATAAAAATAGCATTGTGAATGCGAAAAATCTAAATTTAATAATTATTTTAATGATTTTACAGAACAGATTTTCTTTTAGTACATTCGTTGTCACTAAGTAAATATTAGCTATCAAGCGCTTTAAACCTTGTTACCATTCATATCCATACTCTCGTAAATATAATGTTTATTCCCTGAAATACAGAAAATAATTAGATATAATAAGTTTATCATGAAAGCAGTCACGTAACAGCACGTATTGCTGAGCCAATCCTTAGTAAATTTATTGTGATTGTCAAATTGAATAATGCTAGTTGCGAGAAGAATAAGTACCCTTACATCTTGTCTCTGAATAACGAACCAATGTCTTATGATATTATCATTAAAATATTTTTTATTATTATTAGGTAAGTGTGTAGAAAGGTCGGTGCGATTCTTTAAAATGAAATTTCACTGTTAATGTAATCTACTGATCAATCTTCGATTCATCGAGTTTCTGTTACAGTTACATGTCATGTCCAATGTTAATTCATAACTCTAAAATATAATATTATAATAAATAAATATTTGACAACATCACATACATTGCTCCGATTCCAAAGTAGGTAGCTAAAGCACCTGTGTTATGGAAATCAAAGACAACGGTGGTATCACAAACACCCAGACCTGAGCCAATATAGAAAAGTTCGTTTTCTAAATTGACCCAACCGGGGATCGAACCCGGGACCTCAGAGATGGCGACATATTGAAAACCGGTGTACAAAACCACTCGACCACGGAGGTCGTCGAATTATAAAGCAATATCGTACCTCCCACAGCGTCTGCAACCTAATGCACGCAATCTTATGTGACTCAGTCACGTCGCCGACAGCCGGCACGGTGCGGAGGAGCCTCGTGTTATGTAGATGAGTTCCTACCCCGATCACCATTATCGTTACATAGTACGGGGCGAGTTTGAAAGCTGCGACATGCTACATTCTCTGTTGCAGACAATTTTACTGGATTGTGTGTGGAAGCTATCAAATCAAAGCTGAGATTATACAATATCACATCACCCGTTGCGTCTGCAACATAATGCAATGCAAGTAATTTTAAGTATAGGTAAGTTTAGTGCTATTATATTCTGTGGTATAATTAATATGTGAGTCAGTTACGTCCGTCGCCGTCAGCCGGCACGAGGCAGAGGTGTCTCGTCTCGTGTTAGGTGCATAGATATCGAGTATCATTACATCAGAATCAGTATCAGAATATTTGTTTGCACAAAATTGTGTACATCACATTGAGATGGATGGATACATAGCACGGGGCGAGTTTGAAAACTGAAACACACGCTGCTTTCAAACTGTTGCAATTGGTTTTATTAAAAGCGAGCATACCTAAACCGCGAACGACGTTAATTGTTCTTAGAATAATAATAATAAGTTACCTAATATACATATAAACTCTTTGTTGGAGACGGGATAATAATCTACAGTTATGTTTTACGCTCGAGATATTGGATGCACGAAATCTTCGTATGTGTTCAAATGTACAGTACGAACAACGTTAAAAAAACTGCCTCTTTACAATAATCAACCATGAAGGCCAAACTCTTTCAATGTCGAACAAAAGTACAAAACATAATATTTATTTTTACGTAAAACATAATGAAACGGGTGCAAAAATCATCAAAAGGGATCTGCGCAGAATTTACATATTATTTTTAATTAGCTTGCTAAATTCCGGGCAGGTAAGTATTGCTGGTTTTTTTACTCCAAAAGGTTTGCTTAAAATGGGGCAAAACTCAAAGGTCGGCGATACAAAACGACTAATAAATAAACAAAAACGCGACGGAAAAGGTAATTACGAAGGTTACAGGAAAAAGTTGTATATTTAGAGAAGAGAGCAGAAGTTTTTTGTTACACTTTCTTATAGAAATGTTTAAAGAATAAAAAAACTAATGCATCATGCAGGAGTAAATTTTTTTGTTACAATTTTTCCAGAACCTTTGTACTTGCATTTATTTGATAAAAATAGTTCAACAAAAATTATAACTTGTCGATTGATGAATTTAAAAGCATTATTTATTTATTTTTATTTTTTTTATTTTAATTTACTTGCTTTTTACAAATTCATCTTGTTATAGTCTGTTTATCCTGACTTGTCCTATTTGGTAAACAATCTTCATCCAGCTCTTATTGAAAGAATCATTTATAAAATACAACAAATGTTTTTCCACACATAGAATACGAAAGAAATTGTTAATTAGTAATGACAATTTAATTTAATACGACAACATAATTTTTAAATAGCGATTTTAGTTTAAAAGACGAATGACAACTGTCAAAAACTGTTTACAGGGCAGATTTTTCAATGCCTAGATAAAATTTATTCGCTTGATAACGTATTAAACCGGCACATTAAAAATGTTTGTCATTCGCCTGTCTGTCAAATGTTTTGGATGCTATTTATTTTATTTGGTTAATAATTTAACTGACTCATATCTGTTATCTGAAGATTAACAAAATCAGCCTAAAAGGAGAAATAAGGATAAACAGACTATAGAGTAATATAAATGAACAGTTAAATCATAAATATCCCAAGGTAAAAAAAATAAGATGGTGATAATGATAGGTATAATATCTCTTAGATTAGATATCTTGATTTAAATCAGTGTACCAGAAAGTTCTTCAAACTTCGAATTCAAACTTTTAAACTTAGAATTTAATTACGAGTAAAGAGACCAAAGTTCTGCAAAAAGTTCCTTGACGTCTCGTCTTAAACTTACGACGACTTCGTCGTAAGTTATGGTTATTTTGGAAAATATCTCTTATAAAATAAGTAGGTACACACGACAGCATCTCAGACTATATGTGTTGACCTTGAGACCGCCTTTATGCCCTACGTAATAAAAGCTGTTTTCGCAGTTTAACTGTATAACCTGACGTGCTTTCGTATGTACATTGACAGTGAGTTTAATAAGGATACTAATAAATAAATAAAAAGCTGATACATACAATACAATGCGTTTGTAGAGCGTCAGTGTAATTACTTCTTTATCTTCGGGAAACTTGTTTCTAAACCTGTATGTGATGTTGTCTAATATAAAAAAATAAAAATAAAATAAAAAACCAACCAAAAAACAAACGCAATAACTTTCTCTCTCTTCGATCTCTATATCTCTTTCTGTCTTAAATTATAAAAAAAAATGTGTCTTACCCATTTCTTCATGTTTAGAGGGTAGTTAAAACTGAACTCTAACGAAAAATATTTTTTTTAGTTTTTTAACACAGACTAACTTACATAAACATACATGTTAGAAACGTACATTTCCGTCAGTGTGTAACAAGTAAAATGTGATTGGAATATTTGCTTGGATAAGGTAAGTCACGAGATTTCGTACTAATGGTGCCATTCATGTTACGACTGTATTTACCGGCTCACAAGTAAAGCTAACGGACCAGGGTTGCCACTATTTGTTAGTATTAAAAACTTTATTAAGTACCTAGCTTTAAAAATAAAGTAAGTACTAGTCGCAGATCTAAATGCCTCTTACGTAAGTACTACTAAAGTGAATAATAGTCGCAGAATGTAAATTGTACCTAATATCAATACAATTACCAATCTATTAACATAGTAAGAACCTATTGCCTAAAATAAAAAAAATAAGTATTTCACAGTAAAAATACATTTATATAATCGACGCCTTTTTCGTGTCAGATTTTCACGCGTCTATTTACGTAAGTAATGAGGAGCGCATAAGGTGGTGATGAATTATGGTAAAACATACATAAAAATAACATACCGTCGACTTGATAACCTCCTCCTTTTTTGAAGTCGGTTAAAAATTAAGTGACCGCGACGCAACATCGTGACGGTTTGTATATGTCCCTTCCTAACGCGAACTTTTATATATATTTTTGAAATCTCGGACCAAACCGGCACTGTAATTTGTTCTGTACCAGATCCTGGCGCAACAAAAGACGCAATAACTTCCGAATACGGCCAGGGGCCCTACTGGCTAACGCATCGAACTTCGAAGAGTCTGCCGGGCTTCAAATTAAAATAGATAAATCGAGCCCAAATCGGGCCAAATGGCGAACCTCAATTCATAATGTCACACGTACATCGATATCTTCTAAATAACTTCGGCGAATAGTACAATACGAAACTCTTTACTTCGATTTATCTGTTTTAAGTTGAAGCTCGGCAGACCCGCCGAAGTTCGAAAAGTTAGCCGGTAGGGTCCTTCGGTCTAGTTTGCTTCGATTTGGATTTAGCGAGAAATAAAAATCCAACGAAAGCGCTAACAGCGCAGCACTATGCAATGTAACACTTTACTAGCGAAGCATATAGTTGTCACAGAGATTTCAAATTAAGGTTCACAGTCACAGGTATAGTGTTTGAATGAATAACGCTTGAATTGGTCGAGGCAGCGTATGATTAATTGCTACACATTCAACCCGAAAACGTCCACACATATTGTGAAGTCCATGACCGATGCGACGCACCGTTTTATGTACAGAATGATGATGAATGTGTTTGAATTTTAATTCGTAGGTAGGTATAATAAAAAAAAACCGAACATGTGCGAGTCGGACTCGCCCACCGAGGGTTCCGTACAAATTTGTAGGTACTTTTTGCGGCATAAACGGCCGCTATCTTTTTTTTACGTTAACTTAGAAGTTTGATTTTTTCACAATTTCAAGGGACTGTAGATCTGTGTATATGGTTTTAATTTCAACTCGATACCTCTACGCGTTCCCGAGATAAAGGGTCTTGACAGATATACAGAGTCAACAAAGTGATCCTATAAGGGTTCCGATTTTTTCATTTTGAGGTACGGAACTCAAAAAAAACTGTGCCACCGTGCTGTGAAGGGTCAATGAGGATGAATTCTTGATCATGTTTGATTGGGAAATTGTTTTGAGATAATAATATATCGAATATACGAAACCGATATTCGAAGTTAAAAAGTTTACGAGAATTCGATTAAGTACATTCATAATGTTCATTTTGCAAAATGTCTAACTAAATAACAATGCATTTTGATGCAAAACAGTGATGTTCAACAAAATTAAAACATTAACAGTTTGCCTTTGCCATACATCAATCAAAAGTCATCACTCAGTCCCGTAAGATGATTGATGACTAAAAACTGTTTTTATAACTTTACGAAAAATCTTCAAGACCTTGAGATAAACGTTTTCTCAGCTAAATTAAATCTTATTACATGCTCGGAACGTACCTTTAGCGTGAGTTATGAGATTGACGGTTTTTTAGATTGCAATTACTTACTAAGCAATCTTCACACTTCACGGCAACCGCTTGATGGATGAGGAAATATTTCAGTAAATATACAAAGATGAACAAGAACAACGATACACCTATAAGTATACTTTGATATTGTTTCAGTTGCATTATAAAATTAAGAAAAAAGTATGTCAAGAAATACAATAGAAAGGCGGCAATAGCAAAAATTAAATTCAAATTATAATTGCTGACCCACTTAATAATGATGATTGTATAGCAGATGTATACCTATAGTTTTACACAATGGTTACTCTCTGTCAAACTATTTAAGTTTGACATTAAAAAGAAAGGAACATAACACTGTGTAACTATACATCTGCTATACA
Source organism: Catoptria pinella (assembly GCA_963556745.1). Taxonomy (NCBI): domain Eukaryota; kingdom Metazoa; phylum Arthropoda; class Insecta; order Lepidoptera; family Crambidae; genus Catoptria; species Catoptria pinella. The sequence continues at coordinate 10,996,085 of OY750769.1, forward strand.
ATCTTTATTAGTAAGGGGGTAATTATAACACAGTTCGAGATAAAACCGGACAAATGTATGATTGACTCGCACACAAAGAGTTAGAGGTAGCTCTGTTAAAATATTAATGAATTCAGAAAACCATAATATACACTGTGTAACTATACATCTGCTATACAATCTTTATTAAGGTGAGTGTAAACGTCAAATCTTTACGTAATTGAAGAAACCTCCGAAAACGTCTACCTACAGACTTGACTGCAATAACACTGACTGGTAATTAACAACAATTTTTTCGTTAAGACAGGCACAAGTGGCACAAAATGTGTAAATGTGTGATCATATAGGTTAATAAAATTAAAAGTGGCACCCCTAAAAGTTGTGTTGGAAGCTGATGAGAGTTCGCATTTGCATGTGAATCTAGAAGCCGGCAACAAAGGATACTGCGCATTATTGGATATGTGGAGATATACACGCATATGCTGTAAGTAACACATGTATTTTTTGACGGTGTAGTCTAGGAATGACTGATTCGCAGAATGACTACGTAGTCTATTATTGACCGATTCGTGGAATGTACAATTCTATAAATGACTGATTCTAGTAATGACCGATTCTACAAATAACTGATTCTACAAAAGACCGTTTCTACAATTGACTGATTCTACAAATGACTGATTTTAGAGTTTATGAACAATAGAGATTTGATAAGGAATTTGATAAAATGACCTATATTCAACTACGTATTCTTAAGTGATTTTTTTGTTTATTTATTTTTTGACCAAATCTGAATACATCTTTGATTTTGCGCTACAAAATGTAGTATGAGATATTGTAATACAAGAACTATTTTTTCTTTATAAAAATTGTTAGCAGGTTAGCGTCATTGATTATGGTGAAAAATGTATTTTATTTACCAAATAGTTTTGAATTTTTAAAAGATTTGAAATTAGAAATGTACATATTTCCACGCAGAATAATCTTTATTCGGAAAACAGAAGCAAAGTTTAAATTCACAAGTACCTACGTAACGACTTGATGCCAAATACAATTTTCTCTACTCCGTTGCTCTTTGTCCCGTCCTAACAAGAATCAGGTACAGTCGAGTTCATTAATATCTGGGCACTTTTGACAGGATGTTGAACTTTATTACAAAGCCATAAAGGTTTAGGAACTATTAAAAGTCAATAGTCAATAGTCAAACTTAATAACTTAATAATTAAGCACTTTTGAATAGTCTATATTTTCCTACCGCCCGTTCCAGCCTTTTTTAACTGACAAGAAGAACAGGCGCAAGAAACTTATCAGCTTTAACAGAAATAAGTAACGATATTAACTTAAATATATCGTTACCAAATATAGTACAACAGGATTATTAAGAACAAAGTACTTATGTGTTACATGTGTTGTTCATTTCCACGCATTTCGGTCTTGTAGATAATCGTCTACTTTATACCTTCACCCATAAGCGTCTTTTTAACATGGTTTTTAAATTCATGCAAACTAAGATCAATCACTTGTTGTGGGACTTTATTAATGAACAAAAATGAACCTCTGGTTTTTGCAAGCCTAAAGCTTGGAACGGCAAGTTTATCTTTATTTCTTGTATTAAACTGGTGATTATCGCTGTTCTTAGCAAATGAATCCAAGTGTTTCCTTACGTATATTAAATTTTCATATATGTATTGGTTTGCCAAAGTTAATATATTTATTTCTTTAAACAATTCTCTCAAGGAATCTCTCCGCCGAAGATTGTATATGGCGCGAACAGCTCTTTTTTGGAGCACAAAAATATTTTCAATACTGGCAGCTGAGCCCCACAATAGAAGTCCATAAGACATTACACTATGAAAATAACTAAAATATACTAACCTTGCCGTTTCAATATCAGTTAAGAGCCTTATTTTCTTAACAGCGAATGCCGCGGAACTAAGTCTACTTCACAAGGCTTCAATATGAGGAGTTTATTAATATGTTGGCACTTCAATAAAGTGCCAACATATTGATAAACTCGACTGTACCTAATGAAGATATCTGACTGTGTATACTCCAATAGGTACACGATACCACAGAATACATAATATGTACGATACCACAGTCTTAGGTGGTTTATAATACTGTGACGATGCTCAATCGCAAAACACTCGTAGTTTTTTTAATGTAGCAGTACAAACTATCGCCATAATTTCGGCATTCCAGTTCGAATCCGCCGGCGGACCCGTATCCGAGGCCCATTCATACAGAAACGCGAGCATCTGTTAATTGCGATCAAAGGCACCGCTCCACTGAGCACCGCTCCACGGGCTTTACTTTAATCAGGTGAATGTTCCATCATAGTAGACCTGGATTCGGAATGATAATTAGGTTCTGCATTTTCAACTAATTCAATAGTTTACTTTGAAACCGCTGTTAACTTACCTTAATGCAGTCAGCGCTCAGTTGATTCCAGTGAAGTGTGAAAAGTGCTTTACTGTGTCACTATATCTGTAGTATAAAGTAAAACTAATCAGTTTTATTGAAATTTACATTAACCCTTTTACTACTATCTCCTTTTAAAATGTACCCACTGTTGAGACAGAAAAGCCTTCCTTCTTATAGCACAGACATATATGGATGGATAAGACTACTTCGTATTTCAATTATAAATATCTCTGTCTCACTATTACATAGTGAATGTGTCAAAAGAGTTTTCACTTCTTATTTCGACCCCAAAGCATTTCACAGAACAGAAAGTGCCTAAGTCTAAGCCTAGTATCTATGCAAGGGCGAATGCCTGAGCGTAGATAGGGCGGGCGGGCTCTATGAGAATTTCATATGAAAAATTGCTTTGAGCCGAAAAGACGACGTTTGACCTAGCTCTCGCAAAACTACTAAGGAAATATTGAACGATATTTTTTTCGCAATAATACATAGCACATCAAGATAGTAAGTAACTGACTCAGTACTATCTTGAGTCATTGTCACATGTTGTAAAGCACTATTCAACATCTATAAAGTAGTTTATGATACAGGGTGTTAAGATTTAACAACCGTGGTTGTTAAGGTTTTTTAAAACTCCTTACCATTGTACACGTATCATACGACGTTTTTCAATATATTTGCGAGAAAACATTATAGGTACAGTCGAGTTCGTAAGCACTTTTGACAGATGTTGACTTTTATAACAAAGATATGCTTGATGAGCTGCCAAAGGTGCGTACATATTATTGAACTCAACTGTACTCTACTCTGCTGAAATAAAAATATTTTTACAGCGTAACCACTTTTATGAAAATGGCGCCTTTTTGTATGCGCATGCAAAAAGTTAGTTTTTAGTGTAAAGAAAGGCGAAGACCTGAAAACCATTCAGCCTTATACTACTTAGATTAAAAAAACAAATGTTCAATCACTTTAAATATTTTGCAATTTATTACAGTAATTGACAAATACATGATTGTGTAGTATAGTGAACACCGCATGCTAATGTAAAATCATACTAAGTATTATTGTATTTAATATAATAATTCGTCATTTTCCGAAAATAAACCCCTCTGGAAGTAAATGGGGTAAATAAACCTTAAAAAATCGATATGGGTGTCGTTATTGAGGTTTTATGGGATGTTGATTGCAAAACGGTGGACATAATTCAACCCCTAAAGGGTTTAAAAATGGGTTATGTTGATCGCATAAATGGCAATTTTTTAGTGCAACACGGTGAACATGACATAAATTAGAACCATGTAAGTGGTGAAACGGGGTTCCAGAGGTCAAGTGAAATAGTCAATGGTCAAAATTTCTTTATTCAAATAAACTTAATAATTAAGCACTTTTGAATCGTCTATATTTTCCTACCACCCGTTCCAGACATTTTCCAGGTCGACAGACAATTGATCTTAGTACAGGAACGGGATAAATAAATAAATAAATATAAATATTTGACATCACATACATTGCTCCGATTCCAAAGTAAGTAGCTAAAGCACTTGTGTTATGGAAATCAGAGACAACGTTGGTATCACAAACACCCAGACCTGAGAAAATATAGAAAAATACGTTTTCTAAATTGACCCAACCGGGGATCGAACCCGGAACCTCAGAGATGGCGACACCTTGAAAACCGGTGTGCAAAGCCACTCGAGCACGGAGGTCGTCTAAATATATACTAATATCTATGACAGGCAGGGCGTATATTATTAATTCGGGTGTTGTTTTAGAATTATTTCGTTTGAATTTCTACGGCCTTTAGACCATGGCTCCTGGAAAGGTGTCGAAACGTCGGGATTTCAAAAACCAATAAATCCAAACGAAATAATTCTAAAACAACACCTGAATTAATAATATACGCGCTGTAATCCGTAAAGTGTTTTTATTTCCAATGAAGTGTACGCGCGGAAGTCTTAGAATTGTATATCTCTGACAGGACCCAATTCTATTTATTTTTTATTTTATTTTATTTAGTGTCACAAAATCCACAGCACTTAAAAATTAACAGTACTTAATTATATCTTACAAGTTTTGCTTACTGCCAATAACGGAAGTTTTGCTTACTGCCAATAACGGAAGTTTTGCTTACTGCCAATATTTATTGAACATATAATATAACATGAGAAATAGGCAGAACACCTGTGCAATAAGAGCAAAGTTATAAGTCTAAAAGAGAATTAAAAGTACGTAATTATGGTCATAAACAGTAAAAATCTAATTATATTATGTATATGTGAGTACATGTGTATGTGTTTGTGTGTGTATGTGTGTGTGTGTGTGTGGGGGGTATCTACTTTTTAAATAATTTATAACCAATTCTGAATATTATAAACCAGCTTCTGCCCGTGACTTCGTACGCGTGGACATTGGAGAAAATCCTTAGGGGACCTTTAACCAAGACAAAAAGTATTCTATGTTTTATTTTATCAAAACCTGCCTGTAATTGATAGACGTATTTGTCGTCAACTGTTGTCGTTAACTTTATTTATGTTAATGATAATAATATAAAAACATTAAAGGCATAGCCAAATTAAATGGTATAGAAAAGAGGTTGACTTGCGCCGAACGTCCTGCCTCGCACGAAGCTGCTCGCTTGGAATGGATTCGAATGAAATTAAAACATAGAATAGGTACTTTCCTTAAGATTTTCCCGAATGTCCACGCTGATGAAGTCGCGGGTGGAAGCTAGTATATAATAGCAGTGATCTTTTATCAAGAAGACATAATATGATGATATAACATAAGAACACTCGGGATAAAATTATCTTTCACACAAAAAAAACTAAACCAAAATCGGTTCATCCGTTCACACAGGTCACACAGACACGTTAAACTTATAACACCCCTCTTTTTGTGTCAGGGATTAAAAATACAACATTTCGTAGTCGAGTATGAGCAATTTCGTCGGAACCGTTATCGGCTCACTATTTTCGGGGGCGAGTAATAAATCAAACGGGAGGAACGATCTCCCGACTCTAGGACCTCGCATGCCGTAATGGATTTCTCATCGCGATCCATTGACTCATCTATTACAGGTGAAACGTGTTTATTCGGCAGATCGGCAGGCGTGTGTCGAGCGAGAGGCTTCAGACAAACTTGGAAATCATTGTGAGAGCCATAGCTTTCTGAATGCGATGTAGTAAAGTAATATTATGTGATTGATTGTGACGCGACTTCTAACGCGTGATTCTTAAGCGTGGTTTAGACTAGCAAGATCTTCCTGCAATTCCTTGAGAGATCAAGTTCTGCAAGCTGCAACTGATAATTTAGCTTGCCACACTGTGTAAACAGACAGTGGTAACAGCTTGCGGAAGTCAACTTCTGCAAGATTTATTGCTAGTCTAAAACTTGCTTTAGATACTCATTTAATGTACAGTAGTAATACTGACATACGCAATTATGTCATTATCTTAATAGTTTTGAGAATCGAAAATTACATAAGACTGACGCTAGAAAATATGGAACTTGTCTGTATGGAAATCGTTGTGATGGTGGATAAATAAAATACAGTGAATTGAGTTTATTTTTATAGGAGACTTTACCGAACCCCATAACTACTGCTGCTATTCAAAATATAAAAGGAATGAAATTAGGTAGACCGTCGTGGTTATAATTGGCTTGTCATATCTGTGATTCCAAGTTCAATAGATTTTTTCCTTGCTTCAGCTAGGGTAAAAATTATTTCGTATGTTTGTCTTTCTGGCTGATCTCCTGCAAAGGTCGCATTTTTCAACCGATTCTCGTGAAATTTAGTGAGCAGATTCGATAATTATAAAGAATTATTAGTCGAGTAAATTTTTCGAAATTTTGAGAAAGAAATATCCACCCATTCAAATATTATAAAATTAGAAGCGCTATCTAGCTTTGAATAGATATAATAAAAAAAATACCTAACCTACCAAATAGCACATAGTACTGATTGTGGCTTATTAGTTTCAAATTCGAAAATATCACTAAAAAAACGTTTTCATGTAGTTTGCTCACAAAATTCATTGGCTGCTCCCGCTAATCCAATCTAAATAATGTAATGTGTAAACAGGTCTCAAAGCGTAATTACGGAGGCTGCCAGTTCCCAGAAGGATCCCTGGAGGTGCACGTGAGGATTACACGACAGGAGAGATATAAACGATTTCTCTGACAGCGAGTATGTTACCAAGCTTACCATACTAACACAATTAAACTTGTTTCGAGTCGCTTTTTTGCGTGAAACATTATGTACTTTATGCATCATATGTAGTCAACCTGTTGAGTGCGCTCTCTGTCGCGCGAGTGGAGTTGTGTGCAGAGGTTAACCCTCAAATGCTCCTGTATCCTATGAGCACATCAAAATCTTTTGAAAATATAATGCTCCTGACTATCACATATCATATCAATCATATTTCAACGGTGATTAAACAACGTGTATCTGTAAAATTAACGAGACAATTTGTCTGGAAAAAAAATCCGGAACAATTTAAAGAGAGTGGAATGTTACATTAAAACAGTCGTATGTCTGTTTGTACCCTTAACTTAAGTCATATTGTGGTCCCAGCTTGGAGGCAATTGCGTCCAAGCCTTGATTTATAATAGTTATGAGGGCAATATGGCTCGAGCATTCGAGGTGCCCTTTATTAAACACCGCTTGGGGTAGATTGAAAGGGTAAAATTATGCGGGTATTTCTGTGACATAATCGTGCCGTTCTATTTTACGATTATCTAGCTAATAAAAATTGCCGGCACCTGTGTCGACTTGTGTTTGCACTGTTTGAATATGAATCAGCGATTTTTAGTTTATTTGTATAATTTCTATTTTATTGTTGGTACAAAAATGTGATTTGAAGTTAATTTGACTTTTGAAATGTACGTGAAATGGAATTTTTTTTTAAGGCTTGGGAAATATAATAAATTCATGATGAAATGGTCTGATTGTTAGGTAAAAACGTGCAGAGAATGTATTTTTAATGGTGTCTGTCTGAACCGAGTCGCTTTCGCGTTCCCTTTTCCTTTGGTCTTCAACTTTCAAATCGTCTTACGTCATACGCATGCCATACAAACTTCTATGTATTTACTACACTAGACAGACTGTACAGTGCCGAAAAATTGCTCATTAAGTTACGGTGCATGCACCGCAACTGCTTTAGTCTATTGCGAGCGACCGATAGAAACAGTTGATGCGCCGCGAAGGTTGGCTGTGACACAATTTTAGTTTTGAACAGCTCGTCTATGTAATTGAAGTCATTGCATACAAATGATTTTTTTTTGAGAACATAGGGCTTGGTCTTTGACTGTGTGAAAACATACCAAAATATTATAGTTAACATTATAATAATTTAGGCACTGAGAATGCAAAAACCAACAACATAAAAACAGAGTTTCTATTCAAAGCAACAGAGGCAAAAAATATTTTTTGCCTCTGAAACAAAAAGTTATTATTATTGCCTGCAATGCAACTTGGACAAAGTGCGAAAAAGATGAAAATCAATAACCTCTGTCGCTGTAAACAAGCTTTATCTAAAATTAACACGTTTGAAACTTTCTGATGAGGACAAGGTAAATAAATAGTGTCAGTTTTCAAACAGTATGTAATGTAATGCGAGGTTGCGGGCAAAACTTCGTGATCAGCCCCCCTACTCAAATGGCCAACATTCTATAAGTTTGAACGCTACGCTTACTATTAAAGCTTAACTATGAGCAATAGACGATTAAATCACATGTCGCAAACTTATGTTAATCACAGACTGAAGTATTGTATGGAATTGACAAGCTTACGGCACATTTTTTTTTTTATATTATAATTTAATTTACAAGTGTACTGCTTATTTTAAAGCTTTGATAGCAAGCGTAGCGTTCATAGAATGCATAGAATGTTGGCCGTTTGTGTAGGGGGCGGGAATAATAAATTATATAAATAAATGCTTGGACAATTTGACACAGCGCCATCTAGCCCCAAACTAAGCAAAGCTTGTAATATGGGTGCTAGACAACTGATATACTACTTATATACTCTTTAAATATATACTTATTATACATAGTAACACCCAAACCCGTCACAGAAATTAAAATTCATCATTTAAATTTCTGCCCGGCCGGGAATCGAACCCGGGACCTCTTGCGTGGTAGACCGGCATGTTGACCACTGCACCACTCAGGACGTCATAATCGAATAGTTAGGATTAGAGGCGAGCTGCATATTTGAACTGGTTGCGAAACAGGTGAATCAGGATGCCTAGTTGCAGTTAAGGAAAAAGTTCTCTTGATAATCGCAGTTGCGAAAACGGACTGAGGGGTTGCATCTACATGCAGGGCTTTGGACTCAACTCAACTGGGTTACAGAAAAATTCTAAATATTTACGCGGTCGAAGTCGCTTGCGGAAGATAGTACTTGCATTATTTAAGTTTTGTATACGATTCTAAATTCAAAACTAAAACCATACTACAACAACGGCAACTTCACTCGATAATTTAGCGCGTATTGCCGCGCATAAAAAAAGTCCTGCCAGAATACCAGCGTTGCTGTGACACTTATGTGTCATGGCAACACAAGCTGAGGTAGGTCCTAGTTAGCCCTAGACCTGTTTTTTGTGAACTGTATTTACTTATTTAATATTATTATGTCTATTTTTTCTACACTATTTTTTTTATTTAATTATTGTAACGTGTGGTGTTAATAAAAAAAATATATATATCTCTCTCTCTCTCTCATAATGTATGGTGCGCACACACAGATTACATCGTATACCACAAGCGAGAGTTTTTTCAAAAGTTACCGTTGTAAATTGTCAAATTTGTACGGAAAAAACGCGCTCTGACTCTGAAAAGAACGAAAGAAGAAAATATTCTAGTCCGAAATTCTAAAAGAATAACCACAGGGTATAAAAAAATGTGGCTCTACTCTACAGTCATGTGGTAACACTCAACTGCTGCTCGTTGGCAGATGGCGCTAGAACATTCTACAACGCGCTATGGTTTGCTCCACAGCATAAGATAATGGAATAAATGAATCCTTCTAAAATTGATGCGAAACTATTTTTTTTTAATGGGTTTAACGGCACTGGGTTCTTGCCAGTTTGTGTGTGTTACCACGCCGTACTGTTTACCTACTTACATATTTTTGTAAACATTTGACTGTGAAAAGCAATTTTAAATGTTTAGTTCAAATCAAAGTTCTAATTTAACTAAATAGATAGAACAGAATAAATAAATAAATACTTATTTTTCTTCTGTATGTGGTTCTGGGACTCCACCAAAGCGGAGACGAGGAGAGAAAAGCTGTGTTTTAATTAAACAAAAAACCAACAGAATTTCATAATTGGTCCGTGAATTATATCATCAATTCTCACATTCATCATTCTCACACACACACACACACACACTCACACACATGTTTGTATTTGTTTGTAATAATTAAAAATTGTTACTTAATAATTAAAATAAAACTTTGGGAAGAGCGAGTCAACCCCGACACGAGTATTATATTACTCTCTGGGGTGTCTCTAAACAATGTACAACGTATATTAAGTAATAAAGAAAATTTTTATTTTTATTTATTTATTTATAATTCTCGTCGTCGCTCAGCTTCAGGTGAGCCAGTTGAGCGGAGAGAAGAGATGTCTCATTTGTTTGGGGCGAAAACAAAGAAAAGAAATATCTTTTATTTTAGCCAATTAGCATCACAAGACAACCGAATTATAAAAACGTTCACATTTGCAATACATATAATAAAAAGAGGCGCTGTAAAACGTACAACAAATATAACGTTTTCGACAAGGCAACATTATTACTGCTGCTCGTCTGCAAATCGTCCCATTTCACTAGTAGGTAACTGCGCAAAATATAAACATCAAGTAATCTCTAAAAGGGTAACATTACCATTCCAAAAAATCCCTATTTCAATATGTACCAGAGCTCAAAGCGGGCGCGTACAATATTTATTCTGTTTGGTGAAATCCCCCTGTTATTTGGGGAGTTGTAATCCGAACCTTTATTTTACGAGTGCGATGATTGTACTCGCAATAAAACATCGGAAACATCGATCGAGTCGGGGTCAAGCACTAGTAAAGCCCGACCAATCCATTTGAAGTCTTTGTTTGTCGTCCAGTTTCTGAGTGGGCATCATTTCTTAAAGACTGAGATGTAATCCATATCAGATAAAAGCACATAGTAGGGTACTCGCATTAAAAAAAACCTTTTATATTAGTAATTTATTTTATTGGAGAGATATTTTTTTTTGCATTTTAGTCTTGTATTTAGATAAACGTCTTTGTGTGACGATTAGTCTTCAAATCTTGCTACTCAATTATCACAACTAGTGTTGTCTATTTTTTTTCTTTTATTTTTTTACTAAGTTTTAACTAAAAACTTATTAGCTTTTCATCCACTAAACATGTATTCAGCAAATTTCTCTTTCCATCAGCTTTGGTAATCTTTCCTGCGGGAGGAGGCTGGTGACCTGTGGTACAGGTTTCTGCGAAACCTATTTCAGGCACCAGTCCTACACAAATTTAGGTTATAAATGCTTTGATTTATATACACACGTTTTCAAATTTGTGAAGTGACTAATAAATACATTTTATTATTATATTATTCTGTGCCTATCTATCTGCCTAACTCACCTAGAGTAGTCTAACGATAGTAAAAGCGAATCTAAGACAACTTTTTCTTCGCAATTATTATCAGTCATTAGATGAGTTGCCGAATTTTTTATCTCAACCATTAAGATGGGGGAAAACAGCGATCCTTCCCTATACAATCTTCATCTTATCATCTTTTCCGAATTATTGTCCAGTTTTGTTACATCACAAGGCATTTCGATTAAATTTCATTACTGTAGCACATTATCAACTTTCAAATCAAATATCGAATAAATAGAAAACATGATATTAATTTCAGTTATTTCTCATAATAAACAAACACAAACATTAAGAATATCAGCTGTAATTAAAGGAAGTAACATAGTTCTACTTGTAAGCCTATGTGGTGTTAATGGCGAAAACTTGTACACTTATGGCGTGAGCTTGTTTATCTTTGTAAGCAACACTCCTTTGTTAAGCTCAATCGTATTGAAAGTACGAATTTGTGATAATATCAAGGGGATTATTTCGATTAAAGTGTACAATACTTCTTACATTTCCGCTACATTCCTTTATTTTTGTAGACAATTTGACTGAACTATTAAGCATGTTATTTACGCGACACAGTGAAGAAAAAATGGTGAGAATAGACTGACGAGGTGTCAGAGGAAAAATACTAGGCTTTTGTTTGACACTTTGAAGCTCTTCCAAGATGTATTGCTGAAGAAAGGAAAATATAAACTACCAAGTTGAGTCAATCAAAAATATTAAGTGTTGCCATGTACACACGACAGCACGGCAGGTTATACAGTTAAACTGCGAAAACAGCTTTTATTACGTAGGGCATAAAAGCGGTCTCAAGGTCAACATGTATAGTCTGAGGTGCCATCGTGTGTACATAAGATATATATGTTAATGTTACTAGCCCGTATATTGGAAAATCTTATTTTTTACCAACATGAGTTGGTAAATGTAAGGACTTAATAAAAAGAGCCGATTTTTCAGGGATTTTTTAGAGATTGGCACATGCTAGGTTTAACCAATAACGGTTGGTAGATGTTGGATTTATTTGAAATAAAACAGTGAAGCTAACATTGTTAAATTATCGTTATCGTTTATTTTAATTAGGATTAGGTACCTATCAGTAAAACCTTCAATATTTTTAATTATCTTTTTGTTACATTCTACACTATCATTATTTTTATTAACTTTAGAAGTACCTACTTCTAAGTCATTCATTACAATAGAATTCCAACAATCAGCCAAATCCTTAAATAGTTAAATAATTATAATTTGGTTTATTTATTAGAAATGATTAGAAGTTAATTTTAAAACACCTTCAAAATAAACCCTTTTCAGCATTTACCGTGTCTCTAAGGTAAAACATAAGACTACGAGTGATTGGCGGTAAAAGTTCGAAATGATCGATGATCACAGAACAGATCATGTTCTCGGACGGGAATCGAACCCGCGACCTTTGGATATCCGGTCCAATGCTCTGACCGCTGAGCTACCGAGTCTCTAAGGTCAGAGCATTGGACCGGATATCCAAAGGTCGCGGGTTCGATTCCCGTCCGAGAACATGATCTGCTGCGAGTCGTATTTTTTCTAGTATATTATTTAGTATTATATAAAAATAGCATTGTGAATGCTAATCTCAAAAATTTAAAGATCACAGAACAGTTCGAATTTACCTTTAAGAGTTGGTAAGTATAGGTTTTCTAGATGCCTAAGATTTTCCAGTAAAACCTAAGACATACTAACTTATACAACAACATATGTTCGGGGTTTTACAGTAACATGTACATAAGATATTGCTGAAGCCATGTTAGTTTTTTTTATATGGGCGTGCAGATGATTTTGATGTAATTTACTAATGAGAGCAATACAATATGAAATAAAAATACGCATATGTACCCACTTACTAGTAGTTGTAATAACACTTGATTTTTTTTTATCAGTCTTAAATTTTTTCAGTTTGGGTTTAATAATTAAGGCACAGAGAAATGATAGTCGTATCAGGACAGCTATTTGATACTTACCCTGACACGACGCATCAGTGAAAATCTTAAAATGGGGTAGGCAGAATTCATTCTATAGCCATGACAAGATACCGAAGGAATGGGAAGATAACACTCGGTTGTGCCCGCCACTGGTAGAATTTTTTTTCAAGACCAAGTCAGAAAAGTTGCTTCAACATCTCATTCCAATTAAAGGATAGTTGGTTAAATCTTTACGGCTGAATCGGGTACGTACCTCCGTCATTTAACCCCAGTCTCGCCCGAAGAGTCCCTGTAATGAGAATGCCTTCGTTCGAGCGCTTTCCAATCGGCATTCTTCAGCCCTGGGAATCCTGGTATCTACAAAACCATTTGTCAGGAAGGGCTACGCAAGTAATTATTGGATAAGGATTTCCCAGGATATTCCCAAGGGCTTAACCTTTGATAGTGATATTGATTACGAAGGAATGAGTCAGAAACTTGATATTTTATTGTAGTGTTTCTTTCTTCGCTATTGGTCCGCTCGTCACCGCATTTATCAGTAGTTTCATCTCTTTCTGTTACTCTGCAACATTGTTCACTAGAGGGAGAAAGAACACCACTCGGTATTCTTGTCTTGCTCTAGCGTTGGTTCTAGGAAAAAGGTAGAGATACGAAGAAATATTTCTACGTGAAAATAATGTAAAAGTGGACGAGTGCATGTAGAGTAATAATTTTATTTTTAATTTTTGGCACAGAATATACAAAGTGTTACAAAAATACCCCTAATGCCGAATATGGTATATTGGGGACCATCAAAATGAACAACTTTTAATATGGGGCCAACTCTGAAATCGCGAAAAAAAAATCAGCTGTTTCATACATTTTGAAAGGGGTATGAGTAATTTTATAAGAAGAGGTGGGTCAATTTTTTTTAGATATCGCTTCCAAAAAACCGTTTCATCGCAAAGATCTTATCCCAATAAGCAAAAAATTATTGAACAGCGTTAGTCTAGCATGGGCAGTTTATGAGATATTTAAGTTTAAAAAAAATATTTGGTTAATTTTTTTATGCGATGTCGCTTCCAAAAAACCATTTCATCGCATAGATCTCATCCAAATAAGCAAAAAACTATTCAACAGCGTAAGTCTAGCATGGGCAGTTTTTGAGATATTTAAGTTTAAAAAATAATATGTGGGTCATTTTCTTTTTTTGGCGTTGTCGCTTCCAAAAAACCATTTCATCGCAAAGATCTCATCCAAATAAGCAAAAACTATAAGGCAGCGTAAATCTATCATGGGCAGTTTTTGAGATATTTAAGTTTAAAAATTAATATGTGGATTATTTTCTTTTTTTGGCGTTGTCGCTTCCAAAAAACTATTTCATCGCAAAGATCTTATCCAAATAAGCAAAAAACTACTTGGCAGCGTAAGTCTATCATGGGCAGTTTTTGAGATATTTAAGTTTAAAAAATAATATGTGGGTCATTTTCTTTTTTTGGCGTTGTCGCTTATAAAAAACTATTTCATCGCAAGTATCTCATCCAAATAAGCAAAAAATTATTCTGCAGCGTAAGTCTATCATGGGCAGTTTTTGAGATATTTAAGTTAAAAAAATAATATATGAGTTATTTTCTTTTTTTGGCGTTGTCGCTTTTAAAAAAACTATTTCATCGCAAAGATCCCATCCAAATAAGCAAAAAACAACTTGGCAGCGTAAGTCTATCATGGGCAGTTTTTGAGATATTTAAGTTAAAAAAATAATATATGGGTTATTTTCTTTTTTTGGCGTTGTCGCTTCCAAAAAACTATTTCATCGCAAAGATCTTATCCAAATAAGCAAAAAACTATAAGGCAGCGTAAGTCTCTCATGGACAGTTTTTGAGATATTTAAGTTTAAAAATTAATATGTGGGTTTTTTCTTTTTTTGGCGTTGTCGAACTATTTCATCGCAAGTATCTCATCCAAATAAGCAAAAAATTATTCTGCAGCGTAAGTCTATCATGGGCAGTTTTTGAGATATTTAAGTTTAAAAAATAATATGATTTATTTTCTTTTTTTGGCGTTGTCGCTTCCAAAAAACTATGTCATCGCAAAGATCTCATCCAAATAAGCAAAAAACTACTTGGCAGCGTAAGTCTATCATGGGCAATTTTTGAGATATTTAAGTTTAAAAAATGATATGTGGGTTATTTTATTTTTTTGGCATTGTCGCTTCCAAAAAACTATTTCATCGCAAGTATCTCATCCAAATAAGCAAAAAATTATTCTGCAGCGTAAGTCTATCATGGGCAGTTATTGAGATATTTATATTTAAAAAATAATATGAGTTATTTTCTTTTTTTGGCGTTGTCGCTTCCGAAAAACTATGTCATCGCAAAGATCTCATCCAAATAAGCAAAAAACTACTTGGCAGCGTAAGTCTATCATTAGCAGTTTTTGAGATATTTAAGTTTAAAAAATGATATGTGGGTTATTTTATTTTTTTGGCATTGTCGCTTCCAAAAAACTATTTCATCGCAAGTATCTCATCCAAATAAGCAAAAAATTATTCTGCAGCGTAAGTCTATCATGGGCAGTTATTGAGATATTTATGTTTAAAAAAGTAATATATGAGTTTTTTTTTTTTGGCTTTGTCGCTTCCAAAAAACTATTTCATCGCAAAGATCTCATCCAAATAAGCAAAAAACTACTTGGCAGCGTAAGTCTATCATGGGCAGTTTTTGAGATATTTAAGTTTAAAAAATGATATGTAGATTTATTTTCTTTTTTTGGCGTTGTCGCTTCCAAAAAACTATTTCATCGCAAAGATCTCATCCAAATAAGCAAAAAATTATTTGGCAGCGTAAATCTATCATGGGCAGTTTTTGGGATATTTAAGTTTAAAAAATAATATATGAGTTATTTTCTTTTTTTGGCGTTGTCGCTTCCAAAAAACTATTTCATCGCAAAGATATCATACAAATAAGCAAAAAACTATTTGACAGCGTAAGTCTATCATGGGCAGTTTTTGAGATATTTAAGTTTAAAAAATGATATGTGGGTTATTTTTTTTTAGGCATTGTCGCTTCCAAAAAACCGTTTCGTCGCAAATATCCCATCTAAATAAGCAAAAATATATTCGGCAGCATAAATCTATCATGGGCAGTTTATGAGATATTTAAGTTTAAAAAAAAATCCGATGTAGATTATTATCTTTTTTGGCGTTGTCGCTTTCAAAAAACTATTTCATCGCAAAGATCTCATCCAAATGAGCAAAAAAATAATTAATTAAATATGACTCTTGATATGATCTACTTCCCAATATTGGGCAGTTTTGGAGATAAATGATAAAATAACCTACATATTATTTTTTTAACTTAAATATCTCAAAAACTGCCCATGATAGACTTACGCCGCCAAATTGTTTTTTGCTTATTTGGATGAGATCTTTGCGATAAGATAGTTTTTTGGAAGCGACATTGCCAAAAAAAGAAAAAAAACCTACATATTATTTTTAAACTTAAATATCTCAAAAACTGCCCATGATAGACTTACGCTGCAGAATAATTTTTTGCTTGTTTGGATGACATACTTGCGATGAAATGGTTTTTTGGAAGCGACAACGCCAAAAAAAGAAAATAACCCACATATTATTTTTTAAACTTAAATATCTCAAAAACTGTCCATGATAGACTTACGCTGCCAAAAAGTTTTTTGCCCCTTTGGATGAGATCTTTGCAATGAAATAGTTTTTTTGAAGCGACAACGCCAAAAATTGAAAAGGACCCACATATTATTTTTTAAACTTAAATATCTCAAAAACTGCCCATGATAGACTTACGCTGCCAAGTAGTTTTTTGCTTATTTGGATGAGATCTTTGCGATGAAATAGTTTTTTGGAAGCGACAACGCCAAAAAAAGAAAATAACTCATATATTATTTTTTAAACTTAAATATCTCAAAAACTGCCAATGATAGACTTACGCTGTTTAATAGTTTTTTACTTATTTAGATGAGATCTTTGCGATGAAATAGTTTTTTGGAAGCGACAACGCCAAAAAAAGAAAATAACCCATATATTATTTTTTTAACTTAAATATCTCAAAAACTGCCCATGATAGACTTACGCTTTCAAGTAGTTTTTTGCCCCTTTGGATGAGATCTTTGCGATGAAATAGTTTTTTGGAAGCGACAACGCCATAAAATGAAAATGACCCATATATTATTTTTTAAACTTAAATATCTCAAAACTGCCCATGCTAGAGTTACGCTGTTAAAATAGTTTTTTGCTTATCTGGATGTGATCTTTGCGATGAAATGGTTTTTTGGAAGCGACAGCGCAAAAAAAAATGACCCGAATTTAATTTTTTAAACTAAAATATTTATAAAACTGCCCATGATAGACTTACGCTGTAGAATAATTTTTTGGTTATTTCGATAAGGTCTTTGAGATGAAAGAGATTTTTGGAAGCGACATCGCAAAAAAAAAAATGACCCACTTTTTACCCCTTTACGATTTTAATTATTGTATTTTATATTTCGAGTTTACAGTAAAACACAAAACAAATGAATTTTATAATTGAACATGACCAGTATGACCACCGTACACCTATGGCCTTATTAATAAACGGATTGTAAGTTTACACCTGGTTTAACCAAAAATATTGCTTAGCAATATTACTCCTTATGTTTGACGTCTCAAAGCCTCATATTGCTAAGCAAACTTTTTAGTTAAACTAAGTGTTGACTTACTCGTGACACGTGAGAGATGCTGTACGGTGTAACGGCGACAACGTAAAAAAGAGCTCGTAAAACTAAACCCTTAATTTAACTTTAACAGCATTCTTGTTCTCGATTACTAAATAATCGTTAAGATCTACACAAGAACATCAAGTACCTTTCAAACTCATTTTATTACTTACACGCAATAATACCAAATGTAATAAAATAACTA
This sequence comes from Catoptria pinella, assembly GCA_963556745.1. Classification (NCBI taxonomy): domain Eukaryota; kingdom Metazoa; phylum Arthropoda; class Insecta; order Lepidoptera; family Crambidae; genus Catoptria; species Catoptria pinella. The sequence goes on from OY750769.1 coordinate 11,013,991, forward strand.
AACACTTCATCAAATTTTATCGCTTTTGTAAAATGTCGGCATACCACACTGGATTAAATCTCCTTAGATTTCGTGAAAAAGACCCCAAGTTCAAGATTACACCTTGTACAAGAGGGATAAAGTTTACTTTAGTGTATCAAATTAGAGTTTGAAGTGTTCGCGACACGATCCCAAATAACTTACACATCATAAAGTTAGCTGAAATGTTTGCGGTCAAATACACCTTTTGTTGGACTTTTCCGTCGTAAACGATTACCGATACATAAGTTTACGTTGGTTATTGAACACAATCTTCAGAAAATCTAATAACAAAAATGTAAGTACTTAATTAAATTCAACCAATGATATAGAAGTGTCCTGCAGCCGATATGATGTGATGTTGAATGATATTATCAAATCAAATAATTTATTTCGACGACCTCCGTGGTCGAGTGGTTTTGTACACCGGTTTTCAAGGTGTCCCGGTCCCGGGTCTGAGGTCCCGGGTTCGATCCCCGGTTGGGTCAATTTAGAAAATGAACTTTTCCATATTGGCTCAGGTCTGGGTGTTTGTGATACCACCGTTGTCTCTGATTTCCATAACACAAGTGCTTTAAGCTACTTTGGAATCGGAGCAATGTATGTGATGTTGTCAAATATTTATTATTTATTTATTTTTTAATATTGCTAAGCCATAATGTTTACAAAGATGTTACATAATAAAAGATCATTATTATGGACCCTGTTGGGCACGCAAATTTGGGCTAGAAGAGAGGGAGCGGGCGTTTAACTAAGATAGGATAGTAGGTACTTACATAATTGGTTTTAATTTGCATTAAGGATATTATATTATTATTTCGTAGAACCTATATATGAATTGTCTTTAAAATATTCATTAATGCTATAATATGCATTTACTAGCTAGTAGCTATTTTAATTTACTGGTAAAGATGTTATCATTGTTATCATTTTTTATTATGTCAGGTAATTTATTGTATATTTTTATAGAAGAACTGAAGGTACTTGAAGATGTTTCTTTTAATCGGGAATTTGGCAAAACTAATTTATTTTTATGACGTAGCGTGTACTTGCATGGTAAATCTTCTAAGGTTTCTAGAAACATAGAATGCGACAACATGCGAATCGGAATAAAGTTTTTAGTAAAGCTAAAAAGTTTAACTTCTTTTAATTGAGATTTTCGAGATTTGTTGTTCGTTCAATTCATCACAATTCACAATAAGTACACGATTCAAGAAAACCCTCCCAGAACACAATGAAACAGCGCCCTAGCATGACCACCGAAACGCGATTTATCACGTTTAACCTTTCAACGCCCGAAAAATGAGACACAATTGATATTCCATTGATAAACGGCCGCATGCGTCCGCTCGGGCGTTGATAAATTAACTGTCAAAAGACAATGGATTTTGACAGTAAAATGTCGATAAAACGCTATATCACGGGATATAATATAACGACCTCCGTGGTCGAGTGGCTTTGTACACCGGTTTTCAAGGTGTCGCCATCTCTGAGGTCCCGGGTTCGATCCCCGGTTGGATCAATTTAGAAAAACGAACTTTTCTATATTGGCTCAGGTCTGGGTGTTTGTGATACCACCGTTGTCTCTGATTTCCATAACACAAGTGCTTGAGCTACTTACTTTGGAATCAGAGCAATGTATGTGAAGTTGTCTAATATAATATATAAAATATATAATATCGTGTTCCGGTGTTCATGCTAGGGGGACTGATTCGCATAAGCATGAATTAACCAGTTACGAAACTAAAGTAACTCGGGGGCCTGTTATTAGTAGGCCCTTCAAAGATATTACAGAGTAATCCTATGAAAATACCCGGCAAAACAATACCAAGGAACTGCTCACCCGTTCACTATAAGGGCTATCAGGAGAGATGAGTATTTGAGCCATTAATACTAAGGGACGAAGGGATTATTAATATAAAAAGTTTTCTACTCAAACTATGAGGTCTTTGTGTGGTGTGTGTTCATTTCTATCAAAAATTCTTAAAAGCGAAACAATAATTAGCTAGGATTTCAATGTTAATAAAATAAAAAAATGTACACGTATACCACTTGAATAACGTTAATTTCAAGTTAATGGGGTCACATAATTGTTTGTAGATTTAAATAATTGCAAGCGGCAAAAGTGTATATGATGATGACAGCTGAAAAAGAAATAGGTAGGTACTGTCTTTGTATAACATCTTCAAAACACTCATAATACGTATATTTCGTTACTCTCATATTTTATCTAAGTATAATAAATAATAAATATTTGACAACATCACACACATTGTTCCGATTCCAAAGTAAGTAGCTAAAGCACTTGTGTTATGGAAATCAGAGACAACGGTGGCATCACAAACATCCAGACCTGAGCCAATATAGAAAAGTTCGTTTTCTAATTTTTGACCCAACCGGGGATCGAACCCGGGACCTCAGAGATGGCGACACCTTGAAACCCGGTACAAAGCCACTCGACCACGGAGGTCGTCAATTACAGTAGTATACATATTTGAATCAACACTATGACTGAAGTTGTTTTGATTTCCGCATACAAAATGTGCTCAAAATTAGCAACACAGAAATGGCGTAAGCTTGGTCGGAATAAATGCATACTTGAATATTGCGTCGCGTTATTTGTCTTTGACACTGCTGTATAATCAGGCCTGATTATGCAGCATACAGAAACCATATTAAACGTGGTGTGAAGTTGCCAACTATGTAGACAGAGGTTGGAACTAACAAGTTCACGTTGGTTGGTGGATAGTATATTCGCCAACTGTGTAGACAGAGGTTGCAACTAGCAAGGTCACGTTGGTTGGTGGATGGTATATTCGCCAAATATGTAGACAGAGGTTGCAACTAGCAAAGTAACGTTGGTTGATGGATGGTATATTCGCCAACTGTGTAGACAGAGGTTGGAACTAACAAAGTCACGTATGTTGGTGGATGGTATAGTCGCCAACCATGTAGACAGAGGTTGGAACTAACAAGTTCACGTTGGTTGGTGGATAGTTATATTCGCCAACTGTGTAGACAGAGGATGCAACTAGCAAGGTCACGTTGGTTGGTGGATGGAATATTCGCCAACTATATAGACAGAGGTTGGAACTAGCAAAGTAACGTTGGTTGGTGGATGGTATATTCGCCAATTCTATGTAGACAGAGGTTGGAACTAGCAAGGTCACGTTGGTTGGTGGATGGTATAGTCGCCAACCATGTAGACAGAGGTTGGAACTAACAAAGTCACGATGGTTGGTGAATGGTATAGTCGCCAACTATGTAGACAGAGGTTGCAACTAGCAAGGTCTCATTGGTTGGTGGATTGTGGCGATCATGTAAACAAAGCTGAAGGAATGTTTTTTTTTCACCAACTTCATAGTTTACCTTTAATCTCAGATCTTATAAGAATTGTTTCATAATCCCCATCTCAATTCAGTTAAGTATTTACCTATTTGCAATATCGCTTTATAACACACTAGCGGCCCGCCCCGGCTTCGCACGGGTACAATGTAGTTACTAATGTGGTGAGTGTGAAGTTATTAGACTATACTACAGGATATCTATATATAGTGGTGGCCACATAATTAAGGACGCCAGTCGATTTTCATAAAAATGAAGTAACTTTTAAGCATTGCTTCTCCGCCAGGGATTGACCGAGCGGTGATCTGGTGATGGCCATCCAGGGAGTGAATGGAGGAGATCCAGATTTCTATACATTCCCAACTGAAATGACCAGCATTTTAAGAGATGTAAAGATATGTTTAAAAATACCGCGAATATAGCATAAAAATGTATGAGAATCTTGCAACTGAAAATTCTGATGCTTACATCTCTTAGAATATGCTGACCAGATCAGTTGGGTGTGTATTGCGATCTGAATCTTCTCCTTTCACTCCCTGGATGGCCATCATCAGATCACAGCTAGTTCAATCCCTAGCGGAAAACCAAGACTTCCAAATTACCTCGTTTGTATGAAAATCGAGTCCTTAATTATGTGGCCACCACTATATGTATATGTATATACGACATACACAACTTATGCAAGGGGTGTTATAAGTTTGACCTGTGTGTCTGTCTGAGGCAACCTAGCTCCCAAACTTATGGACCGATTTTGATGCGGTTTTTATGCATAGTTTAAAATATCTAAGTGTACAGACGACGGGACTCCCAAACCATTGATCTGATTATGATGAAACTTTGGTGAGTTGTTCTGCTTACGACCGGGAAGATCCCTGGCTAAAAAAACGGAGCATTGCAATACGCATGCCGGGTGCAGCTAGTTCTAAATAAAAATAAGTTGTGCATTATCAGGATTATTAATCTCGATCAACCAACACTTCCCTTTAATATACAACGTGTTACAAAAATACCCCCAATGCCGAATATGGTATATAAGGACCATCAAACTAAATAACTTTTACTATGGGACCAAATCTGAAATCGCGTAACAATAATCAGCTGTTTCATACAAAAATTAAAATCGAAAATATAAAAATGTATGAAACAACTGATTTTTTCTTTTTTTCGCGATTTGAGAGTTGGTCCCAATAGTAAAAGTTTTTCAGTTTGATGGTCCCTATATACCATATTCGGCATTAGGGGTATTTTTGTTACATGTTCTATACCTACCACATTACTTCTCATGTTATCCGGTTGCAAAATAAAAAGGCTATTCGGCGAGCTGACTCTCGAGCAGGCGACATTAGAGCTGGCCATGGGAGAAACAATCACTGCAGATCTACACCAGCCGCTCTTTAACTTTGTCCCTGTGCTTTATTAATTGTCATAGCATAGGTGACTTGACCGAATATTGTATTCTTTTAAAATTAAACTGATAATTAGATGGAATAATTTTGCACCTTATTACAACGCAAGGAAGGAAAAAATGACAGCACGGCCAACATAACGCCATAGGTACTATTCAATGAAATGCATTCTACCTACTCTCAGGAGAAATGACCAAAGAGAATGTAATACTACGTTGAGATGACAAATGATATTTACTTTTCTTAATTAATCAATCAAATGCACAAAAAAGTTTCAATTCCGACGTCGAAGTCAATCACAGCAAAATTAGATTTATATCACTTTTTAACCCTGTTAGGTGATAAATATTAAAAAAATACGAAACACGTGTTCAATTAATTTTGTGAAAGAATGTCTATGCCAAATTTCAAGTCAATCGGGCCAAGGAATCGCGTTCTCCCATACAAACTTTGCCACCCTGTTTCACCCCTTTAGGGGTTGAATTTCGCAAAATCCCGTCTTAGTGAGCACCTACGCCCTAAAAGGAGCCCCCATGCAAAATTTGAGACTCCTAGCACTTGTAGTTTCTGAGATTTCGTGATCAGTGAGTGAGTAAGTGATTTTCCCTTTTATATATATAGATAATGTATTAGACTCCAATCTTACAAACGAATGTGCCCATTTTCAGAGACGATGGTTAGTGTTTGTCGCAAAAAAAGTATTAACTTAGCAGCAAAGTAGGTTCGTAAATAAAATAAAACTAATCGCACTTCAGTTTTATAGCCTTTTTTTCTAAGTAAAGATCGTGCCACAAGGGCTATTCGGTGGACGAGGCGATCCGAAAAAAGGGATTTTTTATTTACGAAAAAAGACGAGAACGCTCGAATACGATCGAGAAATACTCAAGGGCTGACAAATGCGTCACAAAAAAAGGATCAATGGTGTACTTTTCAGAAACAATAATGGCTTTTAATTCAACTAATTCAGAGTAACTATAAAAAAGTGCTTTTGTCTATGCTACTTTTTAATAATTTAAAGAGATTTTCCGGGCTGAAGGTTGTACTAACATGTAAAAAAATCAAGAAGCATTTTATATACCCGGTGGCTAAATAATTTTTCAGATTGTTAAGTAGGTACTTAAAAGGAGCTCGGTGGCGCAGTGGATTTTATTTAACTACGTTTTAATAAAATTTAATACTAAATAACATTAGAAGAACCACAAAAGTTTATAAAGAAAAGGGACAAACTGACATTGCAAAGAAAAAGGACAAACTGACAACATTCCCTTTTCTTTGCAATGCTCCGTCCCTCCCTCTCACTCAGCCTGTCCAAAGCCTCATTGTCTGTGGACTCGATGAGTCAGTATTCAGAAAGGAAAGGGACAAACTGACAACATTCCCTTTCCGTATTGGTCCGTCCCGTTTGGCATAAAACTACATAACATAAAACTGCAGATTATTTCCGCGCTTTCAGTGTTCTTGTCTTCCATCGACTATACAAATAGTTGGTACGATGATTCCTGCTAACGGTTTTCAGATTATATTTTATTTTAACTACACACTGTATAATAATTAGGTCTAAGGAGCACAGCAGCCCTACCAGTGATATATTCAGCGGCAGTAATTATTCAGCAAGGTCACGCACGCGCCGCGCGCCGGTGAGAAACGGACCACATGAAATAATAATGTCCCTCCATCTCCCAATTTCATTGAAGCCCGTCTAAACAGAACCCTAAGACTCGGTGAAACGATTCAAATTGGAATAGTAATCAATGGCTGTTAATAAATACGTTATCTGATTCTCAAAAAAACATTAGGTTGATGATTCTTGTTACTATATTGAGAAACCTTTTCACGGTCATGATCATCGCTTAGGTATTCGTTCTTCGTTATTTACGGAGTTTTTTTCCCACTTGTTCTACTGGGCAGTTCTACCGTAGAACTAATGATACTTATTTTTTCTCATTAGTGCTACGGTTTAGTACTTTGTGGTAGGACTAATGAGAAAAACGTCTCATTAGTTCTACTGTAGAACAAGTGGAAACAAAACAATAAATTTACCAGGATCTACAAAGAAGTAAAACTAAAGTACCTACGTTAGTGCTATTTTGTATGCTGTGACTAAAATTAGGAGAGCAAAACAGATATTTTCTCGACTACCTATACTCACATTCATCAGCGAAATAATGTTGTTATTCTCAACTTTCCATAAACGTACCTGAAATAAAAAGAAGCATTTAAACAAAGTGTCTAAGATACATGAAGCACAATGACGCAACTCTTAACAGATGCAGATACGATCTTAAACTAGGCAGACCTTATCAGAAGGTTGCACAAATAAAATGACAATACGTGATCAATTCTTTTTTTTTTTTTCAAAATTATATTCTTTTTTTTTTTAATTCAAAATTATGAATAACCTGTTTGAGTCGATATATCTTACCAGTAAGATATTTTATAAATGCAAAAAGTTTGCTTGAGATCACCAAAAACCTTTGCTTTGTCGCACCAATTATGCCAAAAATCGCTTCTCTGTAAGTAGTTATTACGATAAGAACTTTACTATGAACAAAGCGACATATTTTCCCTTAGTTTTCATTAGTTTAAAAAGTATATCTGTAACAGCTGATCACCGTATCATTGTTATATAATGTCATTGTTTATACCATTTCTATATGTTGTGTGTGTGTTAATTGTCTAATGGTTTGCTTGTAACTTGTTATACTTGCTATAAATAATTCGTTAACTTACTTACTTTTGTGAAAAGAGAAATATATGTAGCTTACTCCCGCAAAAAAATATACGCAGTATGCACCGCCCGCCCGCCCGCAAAAAAATGCACAAAAATATTAGAGCACATACCTGCAATTAGTATGACAGCGACACACCTTGCAAGGTGTTTTTGCGGCCGGGCGGGCGGTGCATTCTGCATATATTTTTTTGCGGGAGTAAGCTACATATATTTCTCTTTTCACAATGGTTTAGGACTTCCGCCAAGTGACGCCTGATTCAATCAAATGACTTACTTTTATTATTGATTAGTGTATACTCAACTTTTTTACATTTATTTATCTCAGTGGAAACTGTGCTAGCCTGTATGACATTGTACAAACAGAATGCTTTCAACTCATATGTATTATAATAAGCTATATGTTTCCTTTATCCAATAAAATAAAATCAAAACAAATAAAACTGCCCATGTGTGCCGATTATTGAGGAAAAGTTTTCATTTAGTGAGACAAAATTAAATTTTTTCCTCAATAATCGGCAGTGCGTCACTTCTATATGGGACAATTATTATGTGTACACACAACGGCACCTCAGACTATACATGTTGACCTTGAGACCGACTTTATGCCCTAAGTCATAAAAGCTGTTTTCGCAGTTTAAATGTATAACCTGACGTGCTGTCGTATGTACATCAACTACATAGTTCTTAGTTCAAAGATAATTATGACCTACTTTCGAGCAATCACGTTTAATCGAATCTAGAACATAAAATGAATCGAAATGTCGAAGTCTCCTTTCTGTCTATTCAGTATGCGAAACGAGAGGGACAACTTAATGCTTTTAGTTATTCCATCTATATCTTTATAAGCAACATTGATTGGGATAATTTGTATAGTATTAAAAACTCTTTGCTATTAAATTTTAGATTTTTCGCATTCACAATGCTATTTTATATTAAAATAAATTATTAGTTATTTGAAATTTTGAGATTTAAGCATTCACAATGCTATTTTTATATAATACTAAATAATATACTAGAAAAAATTAGTTATTAGTTGTTTCATCTTTATCGATTGTCAAAACATCTGGAAAGATGTTTCTTTCGAATGTGGGGGTATTTCCTCACATAGATGAAATTACGCTGGCTTGCAGCGAAGAAGTAAAAAGTACTAGAAAATTTCGCCGCTCCCACTAGCGACTGTAGCATAATTGGTCAGTGCATTAGGCTAGAATTCCAAGGTTGCGAGTTCGAGTCCCGTCTGAGGTGCTACGGGTGAGTCGATTTTTTCTAGTATTTTTTCTAATATTATTTATCTTAACTCTTTAACTATGACATTCAGATTAATAATATATTATATAGCAACACCAGTCCACCATCTCTACGCATGGCAACACTCGTAAATAAAAAAAAGATACTTGAAACGCAACGCTGTAATTTCGTTTGTTACTGACGTATACATTTTTGTTTCCAAATAAACATGTTGATGAAATGTAAATTTACCACTTACTAAAAGAAAACTCATTAGCAATAGCAAATGCGCTATTTCTTTCGAAAATCTGTCCGGGAGAGAATTTTTAGCTGCACTTTTTAATGCGACCGACCGTTCCAAAATAAAATTCACGCTTCTCGTAGCTGCCGGCTCAATACATTAGCCGTCAGAAACATATTTATTTGTGCAATTTTTATTTTCGTTTCTGCGACTGTCTGCCATAGATTTATCGCTTCAACTCTTTGAGACCTTCAACTAGTTCGTTTAAATGTTGAAATCTATTTAGAATTGTTTTAAGGGAGCTCTAAATATGTTGGGGACGGAGTCATTTATATGTGACAATATCTTTTTGTTTTCAACAAGTTGAAAGTGTGTTTCATCACAATTAGAAAAGGTCTCATCAACGACTCTTGTCACAAAAACGTGTCAATTAATAACAGGTTTTGCAATCCTCTCAACAGTTAGAAGTTATTCAGTGTAGAATTAAAAAATATTATGAAATATCCATCGATAGAAAAAATCTGTGAAACATTTGATCAACCTGTTATGATCTATTACAATAACAATAGTATATAAGGTCCACCATAGATTTTAGTAACTCTGTATTGTAATATCATACAATGATTTTCTTAGCTATGTGTTATCGAGTAGTAGACAGCGATTTCTCAACTAGTTGAAATTTATTTTACCTACCCATTGAATGTAAACTTTGTTAATTATTGTAATGGAAAATGACGTCACTTTAAATGCCGACCTCATTTTTCAAATTTTGACGACTCTGTATGAAATATACAGGGAGAAAAAAGCAGCCCTTGACGAGTTTCTTGCCGGTTCTTCTCGTTACAAGGTCTCCCGCTTAGGGTTTGCGAATCGATGGCGTAGCTTCTTTGACATTCACAAGTGCTTGTAACAGCCTAGACTGAATAAATGAGTTTTGAATTTTTATTTTTTTGAATCTGTACATGGTACAATTTTATACATACATGTACAGTCACGTCTATAGATATGTATACAGTTTAGAACTATGCCACTCTAAAAGCTATTACTTTTTTAACAGAAATCAATGACAACTACAACAAAGTGACAAAGTTCTTAACTGTATACATATTTTTAGACGTCGCTGTACAAAAAACATATGTACGTACTGTACTGTATCCAACAGTGGACAAGCAAGCGAGTTTAAAATGCTATAGTTTAATAAAATTATGAAAATAAGTAACATCCCGGCAATACATCATGTAGGTTCGCTTGGACTGGCACTCTGTTTCACAGAATTTGCATTTTATCTTCGACGGAGCCGACGAATTATGTTTCACTACATTCAATCCACAGTATAAATAAGGGCCAGTATTTTATCGTCATAAAACCAGCAAAATTGAGCTGAGATGACGCGCTAAGGAATCTGTACGACAGCACGTCAGGTTATACAGTTAAACTGCGAAAACAGCTTTTATTACGTAGGGCATAAAGGCGGTCTCAAGGTCAACATGTATAGTCTGAGGTGCCGTCGTGTGTACTAGGACACTGGTCTCCCAGTGGCTAGGCTACTTGTTGCAATATGGCTGCAATTATATGGCCAACGATTCAGACTTCTAAAACATGAAAATGATTTGAATGTATAACAAAAATATGACTCCAGCGTCTTTATAAATACATTAAATGTACTGTACGCGCGAAAGTCTTAGAAGTGTATACATTAAATACTGTTTACTGTGCTACATCCCTTTTTCAAGCGACAGTACGAGAGCTTCATATTAATATTCTCTCTTTAATTCTCCAAAGCTTTTCATCTTCTAATCAAATCTTTTCTTAGTTATAATTTTAGTGTGACCCCGTCACAAGGATCTTTCAGCCGAACTTAATATGAACTTGTTAAAAAATTAATAAACAGATAAGATAAAGTCACAGCTGGCACAGCGCCAAACAATTAACATTTAATTTGCATCCCTATGAATGACTCTACTAATATAAAAAGCTATTTCAAAGTGTGTGCGAAAAATGCCATTTTAATTGATACTATGTTTCGTGACGTTATCCTAAAATCAAAGAATGGAAGATAGTCTGGAATCAGCTGATTGAAGAGTATGATAAAAAATTACAAATAACAACTTGAATGGTGCAGTGGTCAACATGCCGGTCTACCACGCAAGAGGTCCCGGGTTCGATTCCGGGCAGAAATTGAATTTTTATTTCTGTGGGTCTGGGTGTTACTATGTATAATAAGTATATATTTAAAAAAGTATATAATAAGTAATAAATCAGTCATCTAGCACCCATATTACAAGCTTTGCTTAGTTTGGGGCTAGATGACGCTGTGTGAAATTGTCCAAGCATTTATTTTATTTTATTATTATTTATAAATAATCAAAAATAAACAAATACATTCAACATCAACGAACAATTCGAACTATTTCAGAAATAATTAAAGCGGATATATTTTAATATCCATTTAGTGACGAGAAATACGAAACAGAGCTTTTGGCAAGGTGCCCGAAATCTGGATGAGACAACTTCGAATTCAATATTGAATACCGTTTTCGATGGAAATGCCAGTTCTAATAAATATTTACTGAACGTTTGTTAAACGCACGAAAATATCAATTTTATCAGTGTTTTAAATTATACTATAATGGATTTAAAAAATCTTAAATTTCTGCCGGGGAAATTACACGCAATACAATGTATAAAATTTGAGCACATATTTTGAAATATTCGTGATATAATATTTTTTAGTATCTCTCACACAAAAATAAGAGAAATTGGTAACTTCTTAGTCACATAAAGAAAGCAACAATAATACCTTATGGTTAATTGTTTTTATATTTTCAAATTGCAATTTCAATTACAACCAAGACGCTACATCCAAAAAACATAATGATATAACAAAAAAAATAAAAAGTTTATATCTGCGGTTTTTGATGAACAAAAGTATCTCCAAATCCAAAACCTATTCAGACTTTTGGTAAACGTATGAACCGTCCACAAAATACAAGTAAAAGTTGGCGGAGGGCCAAATAATCTCAATTAAGTTGGGAGCAGATACTGGCAACTTTTAACAATGTGCCGCGAGCTCATTTGGCCCACAAAAGGTGAAAGATAAACAAGACCGTGTAATACTTAGCAACTGTTGTAATTATTTCGTACGATGCCAATACATTTGTAATGAGACAAAGCAATTTTCTTCTACACTTTTAGTTGAGAAACTATTTGAGAAAAACGCTGACGTCATCTGAGTTATAGTTAATGCTGGAGTTTATGGAACATTATGGAGTTCACCGATAAATTGCAAACATCTAGTCTATTCTTGCTCACAGAAAAGAAACGATTAAACTTCTATGTAAATGTGTCAAACTGTACAATTTTACTTTAAAATCCGTCTCTTGGTATTTGGCGTAGAAACTATCTATATTTACTGTAATTTCTTGTAATAGTGTATAATAAAATTATGTGTCATAAAAAACTTTAAGCTTTTATAAAGATAATAAAAAACAAAATCGTATCAAATTACGGATAATTATGATGGAGTTTCGCGTCTATCTCAACAGGATAACTGTCTTTGTCCAACTGAAAACTGTTTTTTGCAGATTGTTACGACATTTCAACAAAGATTATGGCAACATCATGCCTTAATCAGGGAGAATAAACAACCTTTGGCATTACCAACATTAGAGTAGACCTTATCCAGTGTACCGTGAATCGGACATATCCCTTAAGGGCGATTCCAAATTAGACGTGCGGTTTCTGCCGGCTCTCTTTATGGGCTATTTTACTTTACGTGACGTGATTATAGTGCTTGTACGTGGTACAATTCTCTTAAGCTGAGACGGCTATTTAGAAAATCAACTCTATCAGAGATGAAAACAAAAATATATACTTTTAATTCCTTTTTTTGGTAGAGTTTCAGACGAAACAATTGTTGTCGACTTCTATTGACAAATGATTGGAGTCGACATCCCGAGAACGGATCTCGGGATGTCGGTTCTATTGAGAGTTTAGAACTTAACTTAATCTTAAACTTTATTAAAACTTAATTACCTACGTCGTGCGTGAGTATGGATGGAATGGAAGTCCAGACTCACGACTCTCTCCTAACCTATAAATTACTCGGTAGAGGAGTAGTGTTCTGTAAGATGACAACAACGCGACAACTTTCCTAAATTATTAGTAAAGTAAAGCGTTAGGTTACGTACGCACTGACGCGCGGCTTGCTTAGCGCCTAGCTAGAGCCTTGCGACACAGATTAGGTAAAAGTCCTCTTGCGAGTCACCTAGCGTGTAGCGAAGTAAAAGATAAGTTCACGAATGATCGCAACCGGCTGCACTGAGGCTTGGCGCCTGGCGCCTTTGCTAGTCGCCTAGCGTGTTTCGACGTGTAACAAACTCGATGAAGAATACCTAGCGACCCAACACGCAACCCACTTTGTTGTGTTGCTACTGTGTATCCTAAAGTAATCAGGTGTAAGCCACTAGACTCTAGGCGCTCCTGTCAGTGCGGACGTAGCCTTACTTTATTTACTATATTTTTTTGAAACCACAGCTTTCTTATTAGAATAAACTATATCGGGATTTACACCATGTACCTGTTTATTTTTGAGACTCCGATATTTCGGCGCAGTTGCATGATACGTAATAATAAAAGACTTAGACGGAGGGTAGACCGATTTGTCTGCCAATAACATCTACCCGCACGCAACAATCGACAGTTCTTCCGTGACCATGGCGCATGCAACTGCGCCGAAATATCAGAGTCTCAAAAATAAACAGGTGCATGGTGTAAATCCCGATATAGTTTATTCTAATAACGTCAAAAACCATGGAAATTTAAAACATTACACAGCTTTCTTATTCTAATTGTACTGCCCCGCCGGTTAAAGCGTCTAATTTGAAAATGCCCTTATATAATGTATATTTGAAGCGAGTTACTAAGCCGTAACGGTGTTCATTTAGAATTTATAAAGTGGCCCGACCACGGCACCGTCCATTGGGATTGCGTAATGTCACGCGACACAAATGGCATGAAATCTAAATAACTAATATGTGATGTGTGCATTAACCATAAAGCATCCAAATAGAGATATTATGACGATGATGATGTACTATGAAGTATGAAACAAGCAAGATCAAAGCAATTTGAATGCGGCTTTACTAACATTTAAATACTTAAATAATGTATGACGTTTGCAGAAACAATTAAACACCGAAATTGAGATATTGTGACGAAATTGATGTCATCAAAGTCAAGTAGGTACAAAAGGTACATACACCATCGTAGCGTTCTAAAAGTAAAAGAAGTACAGCAAGTCCAATAATAGGTATGCCACCTTTAACAAATTATCAACCTTATGCCCTTATAATTAAAGTAAACATCTGACAACAGCGCTAACATTATATATAATGGACTCGACTGTACAAAATGAGTACAGCTTACATCAGACAGAACTAAATGGGGGGTCTCACTCCGCGCTTAAACTTTTATATTAGCCTACTGCTCGCGGCAGACTCAGTTGAGCCAGCGCACGAGGGATGTCATGTATCGGTTGAGACAGAGCTACTGGACAGAAAGAGAAGCGCTTTGGCTTAAATAATATTATATATTCTGTACCTAAGCTTAAAGTCTTTAGAAAAATGGAGATGCAAAATAATTGTTCACAATGATGGCTGTCCTTTGCGGCCGCTGCGGTAGATACATTATATTTATGTTATCGATGTATTGACTGTTAACTTTTTCTATCTTAACTAAACTGTTATCACGTTCTGGTCACTAGGTAAGACAAATCTTTTAGTATTTGTTTTCACCTATTACACATTTCACTAGCTTGTGTCATTCATGTATGCTTTAGGTAGATCATGAAATCCTACAAAATTTAAATAAGTAATACAGATATAAACTTACAAAAATATTAACATACAATGTCGACACATTAAAATGTCAAAAGTCTCATTACTAACGAATACTCTCGAGGGAGTGCAAAGATAAAGCATGAAAATTGAAAAAGCTCTAAAGAAAATTGCGTTCCACCGACTAAGTTTAGTTCTAACACGGTTAGAGGCCGAACTTATAGAACGTAATGGATATTTCCAATTATGTTAATTTCTCTATGACAGCACCAGCTTATCCCTAGAGTCCAGTTATGGTTGTGGCCCAAGTTAAGAGCTCAATGCATATAAATAATCATTGGTACATCATATTAAAAATTTATCTATTCTATTTAGCCCCCTTACTCAAACGCTAGTAGAATAGAATTACAATGTATGGGAATGACAAAGCTAACGCTTAATCCCATATATTGCAGTGGCGAGGGGTGAAATTATGGCGAAGGTAAGTCGTTTCACAAAAATGTTATGATCTGCATAATGGATCGGTGGGGAGGGATTTCTAATAGATAAGCCGATGGGAATCGGCTTGTATGGATCCTTCGCCACTGATTCATTGTCATTCTACTAGCGTTAATTTTAGTAGAATGGCCATTTGAGTAGACCCTCAGATCATCCAGTTAGAGATATGCCTACTACGTTTTTACCAATGATTGGTAACAGGGTTGCCTATGCGTAGTGAATTTATCAAACGACGATAAGTAAAAGTAGGGCTGATCCATGGTGGTAATAACAGACAGAAATTAAGTTAAATATAAGAATAAACAAATTAGGGCAAATTAGTTTCATTAAAAACTCTTGCTGTAAAATTATAAATGTCGAGTTGTAAATGTAATTACTGATATATTTTGTGACGCACAAGATTACGTGTGTAGATTTAAATCGCTTTTGCTTATGTCTTGATCGATGCTGGATAATACCACCGTTCGCATGTTTACAACATACCTATAACATCATTAGATCATCAACTACTTACAACGATTGATTTATTGACCTTGCGAAATTGTAAAATAATTAGATAATATTAAAATATTACCTTACTTTACTCATAATCATACTCTTTCTTATATTGAAATATTTTAAAATGGATTGATTAAATTATCTACGAACACATATTAATAAATTTCTCCCAAAGTTTTCCACACATAGATATCTTGACATAGCAGATGTAATAATTAAAGCTGTATTTATACAATGGAAACACGAAACAACAAATTCCACGAGCTATTCAAAATTAAATTCGTAGACAGTAATGGAAAATGAGGACAACAAGTAAATTACAAACAGAAAACATTTACAAATAAGAAACAGAATTAGGAAGTACATTTTCACTTAAGAAAATAAAATAAAATACTAATTATATTGAACTACGGTAAGCAATAAGGACTTAAAAATATTTAATTTTGTCGTGGAACGGGAACAGCGCCCTTAAATATACAAGGATGGCACTTTCGTAAACAAAAAATAATCGAATGATCGATTCAAGTGTAGTATAGTCAATAAAAAAACCGGCCAGGTGCGAGTCGGATTCGAGCTCGAAGGGGTCCGTAAAAATCACGTTTGTTGTATGGAGACCCCCCTTAAATATTTGTTTTATTTTTTAGTCATCTTTCGGGTAAAAATTAAACAATTTTAAAATTCATCGATTTGTTGAATATCGATTGTCTGAAACAATCGACAGCCCTGTGTCTACAAAAGGAATTAGCTCGGACGGAGGCGCATACATAATGAAGTGCCGACAACTGGCGTTCTCGGGAGCCCTGCTAATCACTACCAGGGGGCCTAGCCAAAGTAACATTTGCAAATCTTCGTTATCGCTTCGCTTTCCAAAATGTATGGAATTGACATTAGGTTTAGTTATTAATCGAATTTTAATACGTCATATCCATACATTTGTCGGAGCGAAGCGATAGCGAAAATTTGTAAATTGTCTACGGGCTCTGTTTACCCCGAACCCTGATGCTCTATGAATAAAAAAAAAGCGATATTTGCTGATTGATGTGATCTGCCCTGCGATGCGACGCCATTTTGTGGAATACGTCGACATGAGAGACGAAACCAAGGAATTGTATAGCACGAACATCTATTAACGAAAAAAACGAGCGTAAAAGTACTCGATAGAGTAATTCTCTATGGAAAATCTCATTTCGCTTTCTGGCGGTAGATGGCGCTGTACAAATTTACTGTATCGAATGTTTTTACGCGCGTTATTTTTCTCGATAGCTGTTCGTGCTACGGGTACTGAATAGGTTGAATATCATTGTAGCGATTATAAATCATGTTATTTTGTGTTCATTGAAATTGTAACAATACACATTTTCGTACTTTCTCACAGATAATGGATTCAAAAACAAATATTGTCTTCTGTGCCACTAATTAGAAAATTCATTAAAAATAAAAAGGTTTTCATCAGCAATAGCTGCTATACATACACCAAACACTTATATAGTTTTTAAATTTGATATTTTAGCATTTACAATGCTATTTTTATACAATACATATTATTTAATATACAAGAAAAAAATTCGACTCGTCACCAGGATTGTCTCAGGCCGGAATCGAACCCGCGACCTTTGAAAGTCCGGTCCAATGCTCTTATTAACTGAGCTACCGAGTCACTTAAAAAAGTGACTAAGGGTAAGGGTAAGTGACTAAGGGTAGTTCAATCAGATCCCCACCTGACAAAATCCTGGTGACGTGTTGATTTTTGCGAGTATATTATTTAGAACTTTTGTAGTTGCCTGAAAGTTAACATTTTAAATAAGATATGATATTATCGGACTCAACTTTGTTCTTAAAATATCCATTTATCTTGAAGGTCAAGCAGGTTTGTTTGTGACAAACAATGCGAATTGTATTTACCTAAATAGTACACAATATTGGCAGGCGACCACGGCCCTATTTAATAAACGTGACAATTTGTCACCTGTCACGACAATTTTTTAGCCATTGCGTCTACCAATTTGAAAATAGAACAAACTATTTATAGCTACACCGCATTGTAAACCAAATTGTCATGACAATTGACAAATTGTCACGTGATTAAATAGGGCCCACATCGTAAAATCATGATTATTGGCGCACAAAAAATATTTAAACAGTCGTTCGCGTCGTAGATCTCGTAATTTCGGGAACATTTTATGTTGAACAAGGAATCTCATCGGAAAAAAAATTATAGGGAGTTTCCTTTTCAATTCGCAAAATCTTCGTGATCCTGGAAGACAAATGACCGATGGAGTGACGGAATACAGAACGTTCGGTTCGCGCACACGATTTTGTGACTTATTTCAAGTTGGATAAGATAGAAAACGTGGAAAGACTGTTGTCGTACTTGTAAATCAACAGGGACCTTTGTAACCCGACAGATGAGGGAGGGTTGATTAAATGTCTTTCATGTTAGTCAATCTCAGGAGCCTCTCACTCCAGAGGTATTATGGTACTTTATCGAGCTTTAAATTCTCTCATTTTCATCAAAACTTTTCACCCGTGGCATACATTTAGAAGTTTATGTTGCAAATCTCATAGCGGGAGATCCATGATACCGTATTGCTAGGATTAGGTTGTAAGCTTACGAACAAGTTTCATTTTTTAGTTGTAAATAGTAAGCTTACGTGAATTTCATAATTTACAATAAACAAATAAAAAAGTTACAGATTTCGCATGCTCCACGCAATTATAAGAGTACATTAAACATCAATAATAAAAAGTACTATTAATAGTATCTAGTTCAGCCATCTGCACGTACATTGAAATTGGAAAATGTTCCATTTTTAAGATTATAAAAGAAGCCGCCAGGTTTTTTTTCAGGGATGTGCATCTGCGTGCGTCTACACATTAACTTACCTTATAACAATACTGAATTAATTGACAAGGTGCTGAACAAATTTGGACAGCGCCTTCAGTTTTTATTTAAACAGTAACTTAATAAAGAAAATGCATTTTTTCTATGTATTTTTTTCCTGACAGGGGGGTGCAAGTGCACCCCCTTACACCATGCTGCCGGCGTCCATGAAGATTTGTTTTTTTTTGCGAAAGGGTTTTTGCCGACACAAAAAGATAGTGTAAAAAAATACCTAAATAAATTGTTTCAGAAATATTTTTTTTTTGCAGATTGCACAACTTTTATTCCAAGAAATAATTCTAAAACATTTCTTTATCATGTTAACGTGTAAAAGGTTGTGTTGTTCACATTGACTCACAATAATGTGGCGAAGTGGGAAAGGAAAATAAATATGATTGCTTCCACCATAAGGGAAAGTGGCCTTTCGTGTTAGGACGTCCTTTATTCCTCAGGTCAAACTTGAAAAATTGTCACTTCACCGCAACATATTCCTTTGAGAGAAAACATAAAGAATACAGTTCGAGGGAAAAAGTGTTGCCATTACATTAACTTATTGTTATTGTTAGTAGTTTTCTAAGTAATCTTTATGTTTGAGGTAAGTTGAACGTATAGGTACGTTAAGTATGAACAAAAAATAAAAGTCGTAAGAAATTATTTTTTATCACCGCAAATAACGACCAGCGTTAGAATATTCGATTAAATTGACGACCAAAAAACTGGTGTAGTACAGACAGTCGACGGCACATCAGGATTACATACATTTGTCGACTATATTTTGACAACCGGAGTGGTGCAGTGGTCAACATGCCGGTCTACCACGCAAGAGATCCCGGGTTCGATTCCTGGCCGGGCAGAAATTGAAATGATGATTTTTTTATTTCTGTGACAGGTCTGGGTGTTACTATGTATAATAAGTATATATTTAAAAGTATATAAGTAGTATATCAGTTGTCTAACACTCATATTACAAGCTTTGCTTATTTTGAGGCTAGATGGCGCTGTGTAAAATTGTCCAAGCATTTATTTATTTATTTATTATATTATTATAGTTAACATTGACACCGTTTTTATGCCGTACACAATAAAAGCGGGTTTCGTTTAACTTAACGTGCTGTTGTATGTACATACTCGTAACTGCTGATGAAAATGGTAGCTCGTAAAACGTAATTAACAAAAAGTCAATTATTTTTTCAAATGTTATGGTTTTCGGTCATTTTACGATATTTTTAATGTAGTCTTGTTGGTGCAAAATTAAAACGCAAAGATTAGTTTAAAAAGTCGCACTCAATTATGTCTCAACATTAAAGACAGTAACTCTGCGAAGAACAAAGTAATATAACCGAAAATACCAAAAAAATTGTCTCAAATGTACTATTTACTACATTAAGCTATGTGATATCAGTCAATATACCGATGATCTAAAGTGACGTTGAAGACGCTAAGTTATCTCAATATCGTAAAGTAATGATTAAGTGACAAATCTGCCGGGAAACGACCATAACTTGAAAGAAATTGCTTGAGGATGACTTTCTTTTTTATGGCAATATAAGGTTCGTAAGATTTTGAGATAACTTTAATAGACACTACGCATCTGTTTTAAGCGCGCATAGTCCGCTCACTAGCGCAAGAGGAAATTGTGAATTGTTAAAAGTGGCCACTATTCGCAAAAAAACTCCATTTAACTAAACGACAGGCTAGAAAATATTGTTTAAGTGATAAAAAGTACCACAAATTTTCTTCGAAGTGTACTACAGAGAGATAATTCACAATTTTGTCTTTATTTAAGCACTACGATTTTTTTCCAATGGCGGCGCTAGTGTGCAGACTATGCGCTCTTAATAGGTCCTTTAATTAAAGTACTTAAGTACCTCAATTTATTTCATAAGCCATTTAATCTTCTCCATAAGGACGCTTCTTGAAGCTTTCATAACATTCGTGGAAATTATAATTAGAAGGTACAGACCTTTATTATTTTTAATTAAGTCAAAGGAGAGTGCTATGTTTCCATTTGTACATGAAAACTGAAAATATTTTTTTTTTACTTTTTTGCTCGTAGAAAGTACGTTTAACTAAAGCAATACTATACGTACTAAGTTTCTACGCATCTCGCCTCGTCTTGTCCTTTGGTAGCCACGCAAGGCGCCACGTTTAACATAGTCTTATCCTAGGCACATATGGATTTTTATAAGAAATCCCAACTAATGTGTTGAGCAGACTTAAACTTAAAAAAAAGAGTTGATTCGAAATTGTTTCTATTTAAAAAAAAATATCTCAATAATGTACACACATTGATGAAACAAAATTTTTGATAATTCAATTGTGAGAGTCTGTACTTTGTCAGTCGTTAATTCAGTATTAATTTGACAACCTCCGTGGTCAAGTGGCTTTGTACACCGGTTATCAAGGTGTCGCCATCTCTGAGGTCCCGGGTTCGATCCCCGGTTGGGTCAATTTAGAAAACGAACTTTTTTTATATTGGCTCAGGTCTGGGTGTTAGTGATACCACCGTTGTCTCTGATTTCCATAACACAATTACTTTAGCTACTTACTTTGGAGTCGGAGCAATGTATGTGATGTTGTCAAATATATTAAATAAAGTTAAACATGGTTAAGAAACCCTACGCACTTCAAGCAAGCCCATAATTTTCGTCCATGCTTTAATAACAAGCTAAGCATAACTTCCTCTCACAGTAAACAAAGGGCAATAATTCCTCAACGTATTCATTTTATACTATAGTGCTTACGAACCTGTTTCGAGGAATTATACACAACTTAATAAGTTTATCTTAACGTTAACTGCCACAGGGCTTCTTTTGTTTACAAGTAAAGTTATTAGCCCTTAGTTTTGAAGGTTATTTGTAAAGGCCTTTAATAATTAGGAGACTACTAACTGCGCCCACGCCACGCCCACTCATGGTTTTTGAAGGTATTTAAAGTGTTTTGTGAATAAGTTGTAAGTAAGTATAAAGTACAATAAATGAATTAAAATATAAAGTATTGCGTAATCACACGATTATTAATTTTATTTCACGAAATAAGATAAATCCACAAATACGCGTGTAGGCATACGATACGACTACGAAGTTCTGCTACGATTGCTACGGACTTTTTTGTCGACTCTACAAAAATGTCGCTACAATATGTAAGTATCGTCCAGTGATTTTAATTAAGTGTTTTATTTCACGAAATAAGATAAATCCACAGAAACGCGTGTAGGCATACGATACTACTACGAAATTCTGCTACGATTGCTACGGACTTTTTTGTCGACTCTACGAAAATGTCGCTACAATACGTAAGTATCGTTCAATGGTTTTAATTAAGTGTTTTTAGAATATAATCCACTAGTTCACAACAAACTTGAGCCGAAAAGAAAAAGTAGATTCTCTAGCCAGACGTGATAGCAAAGGCGGTTGTCGTCGAGCAGTACGCTTGCTCTAGCGCAGGGTTTCTCAACCAGTTTTCAGGGGGCGCGCGAAGCATTTGATAATTTCCAAAAATAAATTACTAAACTCATAAAATAGACTGAACTAAAGAGCTAAATTACCTAAATTTTATTAGGGAAGGCGTTAAGATTTTCGCAAGTCGAGGCGCGACTTCAAAATGGTTGAGAAACCTTACTCTAGCGCATGACGTTTCGGGCGGCAGAAAGAGACAGAGCTGCGGAAAAATGCGGATTCAGCCAGGTGGTCAAACGCTTTAAAACCAACATGGCGAGTTGGGCTTTCAACCTGTCTGTGTATATTACATTATACAGTGTCCTCCACTTAATGCAGAATTGAGTACATAATTTCGTAGTTTATTTAGAAATAATTAACTGTTATCATTTGCTTCAAAAAACGTTTTACAGTTCCTCCTTTAGCAATGTGCTATAATCCTACTGTTTTTCGCTTCTATGCAATAGTACACGATCCTGGCATTCTCTGGTCGGTATGTGATCCAATCCGCAAATTGGGGGCATTCCCTTTGTTTGGCCACCGAGTGTAACCGCGTTTCAAAACACACACACACACGTACATCTAAAATGTTTCAGAAGCGCCGCTCTGGCCATTCCGTCATTTGTTTTGTTGCGTGCGTTTTATAGGAACCACAGTTTTACAACCCATACAGTTGGACAACGCCTTTGATGTCGGACGGCACCACCCGTGTAGGTACTTAACCTATCAGTCGCAAATGTGCAAGGGTTGTCAAAAAATAAAATAAAATAAATGTGATTATTGTGTAATCATTTATTTACAAGAAACTGTGTAAGTACCTATTTATATTTACATTTGTTGCACTGCCAGATGATTACGTGACACTTTATTTTTAGATGTTGTAATGTATTTGCATTCGGATGAAATCTTATAATAAAAGTTTGTATAGATAAAAGTAGCTGCTACACACAGTACTGACTATAGTTTTGTTTCTCCCGAGATTGCCAGTACGGCGCATAATGTATATGTGTAAGTGCACGGAAAACCACGATTTATTCCGAGCGGCTATTCTGTTCAGTTTATATTTTGTGGTATCGGTATGTACGACCCTACATCACTGCTAGCTGAAAAGCAATAT
This sequence comes from Catoptria pinella, assembly GCA_963556745.1. NCBI lineage: Eukaryota > Metazoa > Arthropoda > Insecta > Lepidoptera > Crambidae > Catoptria > Catoptria pinella. The sequence goes on from OY750769.1 coordinate 11,037,227, forward strand.
TCAATCGGAAAACTAGTCGGACGCGAAATTGTTTTTCACTTGCTCCTGAGAGGATTTCAAATAGATTCATATTAAACTAGTGGCTCAGTGAGCTGTAGACCTCGCTTAAATTGCATGTTGTTTAAAAATAATCTAATAGATGTCGCCACGAGGTTGACTTTGCTTTTGAAAAGCAGTACTATGTGCTGTTTGGTAGGTTAGGTATTCTTTTATTATATCTGTTCGAAGCTGATGGCGCTTATAATTTTGATCATTTTTCGAATAGGTGTTTTTTTTAATTCTATATAATTATCGAACCTGCTTACAAAATTTTCGTCGGACGGACTTGCGAAAACATTTTTGCCTAAACTAAAGCAGAGACGGGCTCGCTCGTTCAACTACATAGACACGTATAATACAACGTGTTGCAAAAGTACCCCTTATGCCGAATATGGTAGATAGGGACCATCATACTGAACAACTTTTACTATGGGACCAACTCTGAAATCGCGAAAAACTAGTCGGACGCGAAATTGTTTTTCACTTGCTCCTGAGAGGATTTCAAATAGATTCATATTAAACTAGTGGCTCAGTGAGCTGTAGACCTCGCTTAAATTGCATGTTGTTTAAAAATAATCTAATAGATGTCGCCACGAGGTTGACTTTGCTTTTGAAAAGCAGTACTATGTGCTGTTTGGTAGGTTAGGTATTCTTTTATTATATCTGTTCGAAGCTGATGGCGCTTATAATTTTGATCATTTTTCGAATAGGTGTTTTTTTTAATTCTATATAATTATCGAACCTGCTTACAAAATTTTCGTCGGACGGACTTGCGAAAACATTTTTGCCTAAACTAAAGCAGAGACGGGCTCGCTCGTTCAACTACATAGACACGTATAATACAACGTGTTGCAAAAGTACCCCTAATGCCGAATATGGTAGATAGGGACCATCAAACTGAACAACTTTTATTATGGGACCAACACTGAAATCGCGAAAAAAAATCTGATTTCAAAGTTGGTCCCATGTAGTAAAAGATGGTCCCTATCTACCATATTCGGCATTAGGGGTACTTTTGTAACACGATGTATAGACACGTATAGGTTGCATACTGACTGAAATCAGTTAAGTGTAACCACGAGATAGTCGAGTGGCATGCAGAGCACCAGTATTCATGGTCACGGGTTCGAGTGGCTCTGTACACCGGGTTTCAAGGTGTCGCCATCTCTGAGCTCCCGGGTTCGATCTCCGGTTGGGTCAATTTAGAAAACGAACTTTTCTATATTGGCTCAAGTCTGGGTGTTTGTGATGCCACCTTTGTCTTTGATTTCCCTAACACAAGTGGTTCAGCTACTTACTTTGGAATCGAAGCAATGTATGTGATGTTGTCCAATTTTTATTATTTATTTATTATTATTATTATTTATTATTTTTAGGTAAATATAACCCAAATGACTACGTAACGGTTTTGGTTTTATCGTTCAGAATTAGCACGATTAGGTCTAGGTGTTTGACAAAAACGTTGCCTCTGATTTACATAAGACAATTGAAATTGAATTGAATTGAGTTCATTCCAAGTTTAAGGCTCAATTTTGAAGCATAATTTGATTTTCTCTTTTACTGCACACAGCAATTTTAGCTAGCTATAAAGAAACTATGTATACTTTAACCTATCCTTACTAATATTATAAATGCGAAAGTCCGTTTGTTTGTTTGTAACGCCTTCACGTCTTAACTACTGAACCGATTATCATGAAATTTTGCATACACGTTGTCAGGGGTACAGAGAAGGACATAGGGTACCTTTCATCTCGAAAAAAATAATTGTTCTCGAGGGAAAGAAAAAACCTTTAGACGCAGACGAAGTCGCGGGAGGTCGCTAGTAACTTATAGCCCTTTACATACAATAACCGCTGCAATAAAAGCAATAATTCCTATCTACGGATTCGAACTGTAATAACGATAAAGGACATTAGTAAATAGGGCGCATCGGGCAGCAACAGCGGAACCCAGGTAATGCCAAAGCCTCGCTAAGTGGATCGCACGGCTTCGGAAGCCCCGCGACCTCGTCTGCTAATTCTCGTAATGTTTGTCGCAGTGACACGGTGACACCTGCTGTTTCAAGCGATATTTTACCAAGTATTGACATGTGGTAAGCGGTGGTAAGTACTGGTAAGCGATTGAGGGTTATGTCATAATATATATTTTTGCATGTCATTCTTAGGCTTCCCGCCCACGAATGATATTTTGTCGCCTAGAATAGAAATTATACGGCCTTATTAATAAACGAATAGTAAGTTTACACCTGGTTTAACAGAAAATATTGTTTGGCAATATTAGTCCTTACGTTTGACGTCTCAAAGCATTATATTCCTAAGCAAACTTTTTTGTTAAACTAGGTGTAGACTTACTCTTCGTTTATTAATAAGGGGGACAGAGTTCAATTACATTTACATTACATTAACAGAGATTATCGCCGCGATAATCGCAGCTACAAAAAATTGCTCGTGGGCGCTGATGCTTAATGTAACATTTATATTTTCTTCAATTATTGACAGTAAGTAGATAATATTCATTGAAACAATAGGTAAGAATCATTAAACAAGATCAGTATACCTATTGTATTTGTACATATTAGAATACACCTTTAATTTTCAAGTATATCTAAAAAGTAATGGGCGCATCTCTTACCTATTCTAATCAAGTGCAGTTAAAATATATTTAAGTATAAGATTAATTCATAAAGATCGACTAGTTCAAATTAATATGCTTGACGAGTAATTTCATATAAACTCTGTTCTATTGTTAAATTAAAACAGAAGTAGTGCATACTCAAAGACTTTTAAACAGTTTAAACTTATCTGAATAATATCTAAATCTAATTGTTGATAAAGAGGATGAATCCCAGTGCTTGGTTTTATATAGCACTGCTAATTGTAAGAAAACATTGTTGTAACTTTAAGTGTTTTAATAATAAATAATAATATATAATAACAAAATAACCTTTAAATAATAGTTGCAAACCCAATTCGTCTGAAAGAGTTGTGTGCCACTTCGTCTTGATTGAACTTTAGAATTATTCATGGAAAAATGTATTAAAGTAACCGAGAGAAGTATTTGTTACGAACGAACGCAACATTTGGTCTGGAACCACAAATAAATAATACGTGTAGCGCTAGAACGTGAACTAAATAAATACTTAGTGTTCTCGAATATTTTATCTGTGCGCAGTGACGGAGTGAGGGTGACTAGTGGCCTATCACTAAATTAGATAAACAAGGTGTTACAAAAGTACCCCTAATGCCGAATATGGTAGATAGGGACCATCAAACTGAACAACTTTTACTATGAGACCAACTTTGAAATCGCGAAAAAAAAAATCAGCTGTTTCATACAAAAAATAATTACGAAAATATCAAAATGTATGAAAGAGCTGATTTTTTTTTCGCGATTTCAGAGTTGGTCCCATAGTAAAAGTTGTTCAGTATGATGGTCCCTATCTACCATATTCGGCATTAGGGGTACTTTTGTAACACCTTGTATATTTAGATGAATGCATAAAAAAGCGTACATCATAGGTAGCCTTACTTACGATAAGCGTTACAAATAGAAACAGTAGCTTGTCCGCTTATCGCTGAAATCCAATTTCGACAAGTAAATATTGAAAATATAAAATATTCAAGCTGATATTCAGAAAGAAGACCATTCTAGTTTTAATCAAAACAGAAAGGTCGTAAACTGAGGAAAATGCAGCCATCTCATCGTTTCCCGATTGCCCGATCGCGTACCATCGCCATATTGAATCCTGTCGAGATTGAATTGAATCTGCGAGGCATGCGACACGTGGGCACTGTCAAGGGCGGTATCTCAATAAAGGTGGCCTCACACGGTGCGTGACGTTACGGCGGACTCCGGAAGGCCGCGGCCCAATCCACACCCGCACATTAGCTACATTTCTTGGGGTTGAAACCAGTGGCAATTAAACTTGTTATTCGTCTAAACGCTAACGCTTATTTGAAACTTAAAAGTTAAGCGATTAAGCCAATGACATGCAAACATCTATGTATTGTGCTGACTTGACAAGCTTACGTAAATTCGTACTTGTTACTTTATTGCTGTAAAGCGTTCAAACGAGTACAGGTAATACAGTTTGCTATTTGAGTTTAAGTAGATTGAGGGGCTGGGAATACTTGTTTGCGCTTTCACACCCGGTTTCTTCATACGGTGCGCGCCGCCTCCTCGGCCGATATGGCCAGTCTATATCCATCCGCAGTCTCGTGCATCGTGGGAAGCCAGCTTAACATGTAAACGCGAAGGTATTCCGATGGGGGGTATTTGTTAAGAAAAATACTTGTGAGATAGGTTATTTGACGTGTTTTCTTTGCAAACATTTGGTGAACTCTCGCTGGCTTTTAGATAAACTTGTCCCTTTATAGTACTATTACATATTCTGTGCCTTTATATCGAAGTAAGTACGTATGCGTAGAGTATGTTTGATGGAAAGCGTAAGGTTCGAACCTTACGCTTTCCAGATTTATAGAAAATTTTAATGCAAGTTGGTAAACGGATTTTTTTTGGAAAGATAATAATAATAAATCTTTCTTTAACTCCGTGAGCTGTAGACCTCGCGATGAACAGTAGCTCAAATTGTAAGTTTTTAAAAATGTATCTAAATCATTTCGCCAAGTGGTTTTCAAAGCACATAGAACATGATGTTTGGTATATTTGCAGCTAGATGGGGCTTCTAATTTACATTTTTTCGAAATGGGTGATTTGTTTTTTATAAATTTCGAAAAACTGGCTCGTCTCAAAAAATCTACATAATTATCGACCTCGGTTGAGAAATGCGACCTGTAGAGGAGAACAGATGGACAGCGGGAAGGACATACGAAATAATTTATGCCAAAGCTGAAGCAGAGACAATTTGCGCTCGCTCAATAATCTCACAACAAAATATACGAATTCAAGTCTAGATATAGGAACATAAAGCTAAAATACAGATATAGTAGGTAATGATGTAGTATGAGTGCTTTTCATTTACACACTTTGAAATAGACGAACGAATGTAGGTATCTAATTGGCTGTTACCGGTAAGCTGCGTAACATCATTAAAAAAAATTTAAGCCAGTAATTTTATCAGTTTTCAAAATGACTTTTCACAGGAATGTTTCATTTCAAATCACTAGTTGAAAGATAAGCAATATATGAACTCGTGAAATATTATGCGACTAATTCAGTTCTAAAACACATTTGAATAAGGGTTCGGAGACTTTTACATGGACCATTTAAAAACATCACAGAATAAAAATAATCCGGCCGAAGAAAACAATGAATATGAAGTAGGTACCCTTTCTTAACTCACGCTTGAAAAGAACAAAGAAAATTACTCTGAGCTACACAGCTTTATTTAGGCATCGGCCAGAAGTGGTTTTATGTTTAAAAAGCGAAACTAACAATACTTTGATACTCAAACATCGGGGCCGGTAAACAAACTCAAAGGACGACGCCCTACGAAAATATCGCAAAATTTTCCTCGTTAAAAAAAGTTGCCAATGATCCTGCTCCCGTTTTAATGAACCAAGAATTTGTTGGAGTCCCTTAAAAAAGAGCCTTGTACAAAATATAAATGCCACGAGGATAATTGAAAAGCAATATAATTTCTCGTTCCCAAACTCCGTTGTTTTATAATTATTCACTCGGCTAACCTTATTTAGGGTTCCGTACCAAAATGGTAAAAAGGGACCCTTATGTTGTGACTCAGAAAACTCTGTCTGTCACAGCTGGATATCTCGAGAACTACTAATGCTATCAACTTCAAATTTGGAATAGTTTTAGATGACGTTTGCCCAACTATTTCGCAAATAAGAGAGAAATAAAAATATTTAAATATTTTTTGCAAGAGGAACTGAAAGGGGTCTTAAAAATTCGAAGTGAGGGTACTAGGGAATATGTGGTATCATATGAAAGAGCTATGCTTGCACATTTTTAGACCGCATAGTTTTCGACTTTTGATGAAAAATGTAAAAAAAAACCACCGTTTCCTCCCCTTATCTTCGAAGTTTGCATAGAGAAAAATCTGAATTCATTTTATGTGATAGAAGTTTATGTAAATATTACAGGAAAAATAAAACGATGTCTCTAAATAGTAAACTTTTTCAGAATATGGTACGGAACCCTCGGTGCGCGAGTCCGAATCGCTCTTGACCGTTTTTTTTTCTGTCTGTGTCCACAGATTGTTTAGACAAATGATTCATTTGCAAATAAAAATACGGCAAACAATATTTACCTTTATGATGCGAGAAACTTTTTTAAATCCAATGGATATATTACCCGTTTATTTACATTTTTATTAAGCCAGACGCCGCAAAACAAATGGATAAATTGGTACCGTGTGGAATCGTTAATTAACACGTTGAAGTTTATGATTTAATTGATTAACTTTTTATTAAATTTTGAGATTTTAGCATTCACAATGCAATTTTTATATAATACTAAATAATATACTAGATGGCGCTGGTTTGCAGCGTAAGAGTTGATATACTAGAAGAAATTCAACGTTCCCACTAGTGACTCGGTAGCTCAGCGGTCAGAGCATTGAACCGGATATCCAAAGGTCGCGGGTTCGATTCCCGTCCGAGAGCATGATCTGGTGCGACTCGTATTTTTTCTAGTATATTATTTATCATTATATAACTTTTTATTAGCTGTCGAAATGTTATTATACAATAAAGACACGCAATTTTTTATATGAAATCTGAACCTGTTTTAAACTCAACTAAACTAACTTGTTGTAATTTAATTTCATGGTTCTTTATATTGTCTTTATGCAGTTAACAAACTGCTTCTTCTATAGTTTTTAAATATATTAGAGGTTACTACATAAATAATTGTAGAAAAAACAAGTGGTAAAAAGTTACTTTTTCAATAATATACCTACTTACGTGTTTTTTAATATTTAATTAAACGCACTACTTATCCACCTATTTTTTCGTCACTCCATATGACGGTTTTTAAAACGGTTTGTGAAACTGTGGATGACGTATTTGGCCTAATCAGTATAGGTTTTACTTTATTGTAAACTAGTAACTAAGTTCTTGGCTGTTGATATCCCTTAACCAATAAATAAGTAGATATACAAGGTGTTACAAAAGTACCCCTAATGCCGAATATGGTAGATAGGGACCATCAAACTGAACAACTTTTACTATGGGACCAACTCTGAAATCGCGAAAAAAACAATCAGCTGTTACATATAAAAATTAAAATCCTATATATCAAAATGTATGAAACAGCTGATTTTTTTTTCGCGATTTCAGAGTTGGCCCCATAGTAAAAGTTGTTTGGTTGGATGGTCCCTATATGCCATATTCAGCATTAGGGGTATTTTTGTAACACCTAGTATTATAGGTATAGGATAAACAAAACAAATATGCGGTACGTTATTTTTGAAAACTAGCTTTTGTTTTAAAATAAAAAACCCCCAATATGATGTCACAGCCGCTTGTACCGCGCTGCTACATCGGTAACTTTGATCCAGCCCAGCGAGTCGGAAAGGGGCATTAAGCGCGCGAAAAACCCGTCGCTAAACCGTAATGACATAAACTTGTATTTTAATAACAATCACCCGATAGTTTTTTGTTTGTTTTCGATTTTTATTTGTACCCCCTTACTAATAAAGATTGTATGGCAGATGTATAGTTATACAATGGTTACTCTCTGTCAAACTATTTAAGTTTGACACTGAAGAGAAAAGGACAAACCACTGTCGCCTAACTAGCGCGAAAAACTCGTCTGTATATTTTGTGGTAGTTTCAATAACCGCCCATTTATGTTTTTCATTTCTAGGGAGTATACATAAACTACACTGACCTTCAAAACTTGTACCACACTTTTAAAATTGTAATAACTTTTAAAATACACAAGATATATTTTCGAAACAAAAAGGAATAAAAGTTTTTTTTATATATACAAGGTGTTACAAAAGTACCCCATAATGCCCAATATGATGGATAGGGACCATCAAACTCAACAACTTTTACTATTGGACCAACTTTGAAATCGCGAAAGAAAAATCTGCTGTTTCATACATTTTGATATTTTCGTAATTAATTTTTGTATGAAACAGCAGATTTTTCTTATTTACTCTGATTTTTCTACTATTTCAGAGTTGGTCCCGTAGTAAAAGTTGTTCAGTTTGATGGTCCCTATCTACCATATTCGGCATTAGGGGTACTTTTGTATCACCTTGTATAATAACTTCACAATCGATTATCTTCTTGAAAAAAACCCTTTTTTATTTACTCTATCTTCTATTGTTTAAGAAAAATTGCAATTTCAAAGTGTGGTACTATGTTTTGAAGGCCAGTGTATTAATGTGACGCAATATCGTGATCTAGAAAAAATAGAGCACTGTTTTACAGCACTAACCGTCACGTAGACTCGTAGAGCCCCTCGTAGCGTTACGTCCGTAGCACAGCCATATAATTCACTAATTCAATCACTTACCTACATACAATCACAATACAATCCCTAATAAGTAACAATAAGTAACGATTAGTCACTAATAAGTAACTAAACCAACATTATTTAAAATAAATAATGTATATATGATTGATTGATTATTACTAACTTGTTCCATTTGTATTGGAAATAACAAACAAAGACGAACAACTACTGCGACAAGAGACAATCACATCCTTAACAGGATCAACCCGGCGATAAATCAATTGCCAACAGCATGAAGGTAGTTATTTTAAGGAGAAGGCGGGTCAAATGAAATTATCTCGCCCATTGTTCCTAAACTACCTCAGAAACTTTAAATCCAATTTTCAACTAACTACTTTATTCATAGTTTCTTAGAAAATTAATTACTTGCGGGAACGAAGTGATTTAGCGTATTCCCAGTTCCCAGGAATATTCCTGTCCCGGGAATATGTATTCGCCGGATTTATTTCGGCGTCGAACTTTAGGTGAACTTTCGCACAAGCTTTTGACACAGTGTACAAATCAATGAAAGTATTTTGTCTCGCCCGTGTCCTTGAAATAATTCGCTGGACCGCTCCCGCAACAGGCTACCCATTTTCTGTCTCCTTCGAGTTTAAAAATATTAAAACTGGTTTCTATGCAGGGTAATTTAAGAATTTCAGTATACTGAAAAAATACAGTCCACAATTCTGTACCATAATAACTTACATAAGTGATTGTAAAAAGAGAAATATATGTAGCTTACTCCCGCAAAAAAGTAAGTTTTTTGCGGGAGTAAGCTACATATATTTCTCTTTTCACAATGGTTTGGGACTTCCGCCAAGTAATGCCTGATTCAATCAAATACTAATAAGTGAAGCTAAAGCGAACCCAAGTGTTGTAATTCCTTAGCTTGTCATTTCAGCCCATTTTCGTTTTTGAATGCCCGTTTGAATGAATACAGTACTGGTACATAATTTATACTGTGCTATCGATCTAAGAACACATTTCACAGATTACTGAGTTTGGGTAGGTAATAAAAAAGAAAGCTAAAACTCAGTCATATGTTAAATAAGGTACATTTTCTTTCAATAATCCGTTTAAGCGCAACACTAGCGCCACTCCCGCAAAAAACATGTCAATACACAATTTATTAAAAATCCAAGCTGAGGGTCCCCTCGCAAAATATCAATTGTTATTTATAAACACATAAACACAGTGAGAAATAAAAGTTGACACTGGATCCTACTAAAATTCTTTTAGATTTAAAGTAGGTAAGTACACAAATCTCGTCTATCTAATCTGTTTTCCCAGAAAATATTAGTTCAAAACCAACTTATTTTGTTTGATCTCCTCGACCGATGGAATATTCGTACTAATAACCAGATTATTTCTAGTGAACGTTTGCCGACCAGGCGAGCTCGTTAATCAATTTGCATTCCCGATAGAAATCGTCAAGGGAGTTCGGAGTAGGATTGCCAGATGACCGAATTGTCCCGGAATTCTAGTGTATGTCCCGGGTCAAAGAATTTCCAAATATGACTCAAATCTTAAGAAGCCTATAGATTTCATAAAAATATAAGCAGCCTTTTTGTTTTAGTCCTCCCGTGACCACGGCCCCTGGAAAGGTGTCGAAACGTCGGGAATTCTAAAAAACCAATAAATACAATAATAATGAATTAATAATATACGCGCTGTAATCCGTAAAAAGTGTTTTATTTCTAAAGACCTATAACTTGCGCCTTATAAACATGTTTGTTTGCTTTTGATTCGTTCGTACGCTTCGCTATTCTCTCTATAGTTTTGTCTATGAATTTAAGCTGGCAAATCTGGCAGCCCCAGCATCGATTCCGTCAAATTCTGTGCATTCCGACTGCATCCATCGTTAATACGCTCCTGGGGATTGGGGACGCCTAACCGCAGGGATTTCGATGGACAAAATCCATTGCTTTTGGACATTTTGATATTTCATTGTTTAGGAATTCATCGGATTTATTTGAAATTGAAATTGAAATTGAAAGCTCGCTGACCAGATAGGATTAATGATATTAAAATAGGTTACACTTTTTTGTGATTAGATATGAAGTAATAATATAGGGGCCTTAAGCCCCTATATACCTCAAGTGGCGCACTCATTTTAATTAAATTTACTGCTCGCTAAGTACATAATGTATCGAAAATTCACATGTACAGATTGAAGCTAAGGTTCTATAGTTTATTTACAAACAATAACCTCAGTATAATATAGTTCATTTAGCACTTTTGCGAACTACTTCTATAACGAACAAAATTTTACTGAGGTTATTGTTTGTAAATAAACTATAGAACCTTAGCTTCAATCTGTACATGTGAATTTTCGATACATTATGTACTTAGCGAGCAATAAATTTAATTAAAATGAGGGCGCCACTCGAGGTATATATGAGCCTTAAGTAACTCAGCAATAACGGTAACTTTTTACCAAGTTTACCGGACACATCGTAGTACGTTGTTAAAAAAAAATTGATGTTTGATCTTGATCTGGATTACTTAAATCTCTTGTACGCATCGTAAAAAAAGAAATCGATCGCACATCTCAACCGAAAAGTGTTTATTATTTCTCAACATGTTAATGATGTCCTCGAAAGCTTTAGTAAGACATAAGGAATTAAGATATAAACTTTTTTTTCTAAAAAAACAAAAGCATTATTAAATTCGTAAATACTCATTTCGGATTTCTATTTTATTGGAGCTTACAATACGGTTGAATGATTGCATCGCTCGGCGCCGCCGGCGTCCAGATAAAAGTAGATGAGAAAAAAAAACTATGCCTTTACAAAAAACACAATAAAGGAAACCAATCAGTTTTCAATTGAATAGGATTTTACGTTTATCATGCACCAGTCTTGAGAAAAAAACCACTTACACACAAATAATGTAAATCCCCCAGCGGTTTGATAAATAAATAGCGCTTCAGACTATTGCAGGATTTGCAGGAGAAAATAAATATTTGCCGACACAATAAGGGACAATAACATCAAAAGGAATCCCAATATTCCCATTTGTTCGGCGTCATCGCCGTGGGCCACTGGGCTGGAACAATCTGGAACGTTTAGGACCAATCGACGGTTCACTGTCAAACGTTCATGTCAAATCTTGGGAACATGTTATGAAACAATAGACAATCGGTCTTTCTTCTTGTATCTTTTACTAATTCTGACGATTTTTTAATCAACGAAACATACAAAATACAATTTTGGGGTAAAATCGTTAGTTATGGTTTTTTATAGATATTTTTTTAGAGGAATGCAGATGAGGTTACTCCACTTCACCGGATGCTGGCGCAGTGGCAGCAATCCTACCCAAAGCTCAGTAAGGTCGCGGATTCGAACCTGCCCGCCTAGCTCTGTTTGCTTCTTCTCGATTGATAACGATTGAAACCGTTTGAAATTAATTAAATATGTCAGTTTCTGTTTTCAAATTTCAGTTAAAATTTCAGTTGCTAACACAGAGCTCGGTTAGCAACTGAAACTGACAAATTTCATTAATTTCAAAGGATTTCAAACGATTTCAATCGAGAATTGTAAGCGTCAGAGTTAAGTAATCAGGGGGCTAGTAGAGGCATATCATTTGTGTGATGTGATGAAATAAGTAAAATAAGAATTCCCGAGTCATAGATGTTTATAAGCTTGTTTATACATCTACATCTATCCGTTAATTAGTTACCGGCGTAGTACAAGCTTTGTGATTGGTGTAATTAGCCCAGAATATTTACTTGAAAATAATTGGCTGACTCAAAATTCACTTGAATTTCATATTCATATTCGAGCTGCATATCTGTTCCTTTGAAGCAGTGGTTCCTAACCTTTTCAATACTGTTACCCATATGACCTATGTAGGGAAACAGACTTTACCCCCAACTTGTGGGGGGGAAGAAAAAAAAAAAAGGCTAGGGTATACACATCACGCTGCATCTTGTGAATACACACGCACACTACACGCAACGCGAAAGAGCGCTATACCACCGTACCTAGTGTCATTTTATTTAAGTACTAAAATAATAATCATTACATTTTTTACTCTCTATTCTATTCATTCGTACTAGGTACCAACTCTGTTACCCCCATAAAATAGCTTTTAACCCTCGCGGGGGTAATTACCCCCAGGTTCGGAACCAGTGCTTTAAAGCAAAATTGCACAGGAATAGCCGTCCAGCCGGTGTTTGTTCTGGAAACGTGACCGTTTACATAAAATCGAGTCTGTTTACTAATATTCCGACTTTTCCGTTCCTGTTGCATTGTTTGCGGAGCTGATATGGAATTCTATGCAGGAATTTCCAATTTGTTGTTCAAATATTAAACGGTAAGGTTTTCTTATGAAATTAAAAATGTTTTTGCTACGGTTGCGGGGTGGATTAGCTGTTGACTAGCTGGTACATGTTGTATTTTGTGTTATTTTTGCTTTGTATAAATGATGTGACATAGCATTGCAAGTAATTTCATATAAATTCTGTCACATATAGAAATAGATCAGAAGTTAGTGCCATTACATAGATTAGGAAACAGGCACTTAATACTTGTAGGTTACCTTAAATTAACTTAAACACCTACATTATATTATTTTTTCTTATGAACAAGAGTATAGCTTTTAGTTCGACAAACTGTTATGCAGTTTGGCGAAGGTTAAGTTTGTAATTTTTTTGTATCGTTTTCATTAATAAATAAATTTAAAATATATACAAGGTGTTACAAAAGTACCCCTATTGCCGAATATGGTATATAGGGACCATCAAACTAAACATCTTTTAGTATGACGCCAACTCTGAAATCGCGAAAAAAAAATCTGCTGTTTAATACATTTTGATATTTTCGATTTTAATTTTTGTATGAAACAGCTGATTTTTTTTTTTCGCGATTTCAGAGTTTGTCCCATAGTAAAAGTTAACCAGTTTGATGGTCCCTATATACCATATTCGGCATTAGGGGTATTTTTGTAACACCTTGTATAATCTTATGTTAGGTCGAAAATTGCCACTGCTGGCTGTGTTATTGTTACGTTTGAGTAAAACAGATACAAATTGTATTAAATAAAATAATGTCATGATTTGGGCGAGTCACTACTCAATTCCGTTTGAGGGCGTTTCTGAATTTTATTATTAGCGATCGAAGTTAACCACACACTCTTTCAATAGACGACTTTTGAAATAAATAGTATTGGTTTTCTTATACCAATCTTTGAACAAAAGCAATATTCCGTTTCAATTTTTTTCAACATCGCAGCTTCATCGTAATAAGAATAAAAACTCGCTCGAGCACATTTGGGCTTCTTGCGTTCACATGCACGACGACGGCACGAAGTCTTTATGCCCTACGTAATAAAATCTGTTTTCGCAGTTCAAATGTAAAACTTGATGTGCTGTCGCGTGTACAATAAAGTGGGAGGTAACTTATATGTCCCGGTTCGATCATAAAGTATCGGAACGACTCACGAGGTTTCGTTAGGCCCTTTATATTCATGTGAACATTACCATAGCAAAGTTGTTGTTAAAATACGGTGATTCTTACAGACAAGCGCATGTTTTCAGGGTCCCGTACCGAAAGGTTAAAACGGGAACCCTATTACTAAGATTCCGCTGTCCGTCTGTCTGTCTGTCCGTCTGTCACCAGGCTGTATCTCATGAACCGTGATAGTTAGATAGTTGAAATTTTCACAGATGATGTATTTCTGTTGCCGCTATAACAACAAATACTAAAAACCAGAATAAAATAAATATTTGTAGACGCTTGAAATATTTACAGAATATTTAGTTATATATTCACTTTAAAAATAAATAATTAAATTAAAATCAAAAAATATTTAAGGGGGGCTCCCGTACAACAGATATGTTTTTTTTTTTTGCCGTTTTTACAGGTAATGGTACGGAACCCTTCGTGCGCGAGTCCGACTCGCACTTGGCCGGTTTTTAAACATAAGCGTGGTAACCTGCTATGTCCGACTAAGTTTGCGGTCAGTAAATGATATATTTAGTATAGGTCTTGTGAAACATTTTTTTATATAAATTTAAAGAAAATGTTATTGTACACCTGTAGGATCCAGTAACCTTAGAAAAAGCCGAAGCGTAGTTCCTCCTATAAGGATTTACCTATCTATCATATAGGTATTATACAAGGTGTTACAAAAATACCCCTAATGCCGAATATGGTATATAGGGACCATCAAACTGATCAACTTTTACTATGGGACTAACTCTGAAATAGCGAAATAAAATCAGCTGTTTCATACAAAAACTAAAATCGAAAATATCAAAATGTATGAAACAGCTGATTTTTTTTTCGCGATTTCAGAGTTGACCCCATAGTAAAAGTTGTACAGTTTGATGGTCCCTATATACCATATTCGGCATTAGGGGTATTTTTGTAACACCTTGTATAGGTAAATTAAGAAAGAATTTCTGTTTGTAGACCTTGATAATATCAAGGTCTACAAACAGAAATTCTTTCTTGCGGTGGTTTTAAGTCGTATGATGAAAATTTATGACAAGTTGTTCTGCGGTCTCAGTTTAATAATCGATAAAGTATAGATACTCGACTAAGTAGCTCTACTATACAACGTGTTACAAAAGTACCCCTAATGCCGAATATGGTAGATAGGGACCATCAAACTGAACAACTTTTACTATGGGACCAACTCTGAAATCGCGAAAAATAAATCAGCTGTTTCATACATTTTGATATTTTCGTAATAATTTTTTGTATGAAACAGCTGATTTTTTTTTCGCGATTTCAAAGTTGGTCCCATAGTAAAAGTTGTTCAGTTTGATGGTCCCTATCTATCATATTCGGCATTAGGGGTACTTTTGTAACACCTTGTATATACACCTAGCACGAACATCTACCAAGAAAAAAACTGCGCATAAAAGTTATCTATGGGGAATTTGATTTCACTTTTTAGCGGTAGATGACGCTGTACATTTTTTCCATACAAAACTGCTCTATCGATTTTTTTTACGCGCAGGATTCATAGATAAAGAATAGTAGGTGAAGAAAAATCAAATCCATTTATAAAATATCAACGATGTGCTACTTCAAATTTGTTTTTTTTTTAATAATAATGGAGTGGCTCTTACGTTTTACCATCAGCCATTTTTAGTGTTGCCGGGCTGTGCCCCACTGGTGGGGCACAGGCCTTCCTTATGGGCGGATAAGGAGGATGGGCCATGACCCACCACGCGGGCCCAAAGCGGATTGATGGGTGCTAACGATTGCAAATGCAGCCGAGACCAACAGCTTAACGTGCCTTTTTCCGTTTTTTCCTTTTAAGGTACGGAACCATATTTTTTTTACAGAAACACTTACATACAAATATTTTAGCGTTATATAAAACAGAATTTAAGTTATAATTAAAACTTAAAGGTAACTTTAAAAAAAAACTCATTCACACTAAACGTGATTGATTACCGCCCTCGAGACGTAAGTATAATTATAGATAACGAACCACGCGAATATAATCGGAACTTGTTTACATAATTCCGGACGTAAACATATACCTAGGTATATGAATATTTTCTCCGCACGGCATACAATTTTCTGATATTCGACACAAGCGTATTGAAAACATAATTTGAATATTCAGATGACTCTCGAGAGTAGGAAATATGATAAAATGATTCAGAATCGATATGTTTATCTTTTCAGTATAGTAACTAGGCATTTATGGTTTGGAATCGGTTAGGTATCAGTAAACAAAGTCATAGAGGAATCAGATTATTCCATTAAACAAAAAAGATTATTACAAACATACATACATACATCATACATACAAGATTTTTTGTTGTATTACTCCAGTATGTGATTCTTTTTTATAGTAGGTATGGCTAGCAAACAACATAAAGTATTTTTGTTTTGTTTTTTTTTTAAATAAAACAATTGTGCCATAGCAATTAACATAAGACTCATGCATGTTTTCTGCCATGTTCTTAGTGTGTGTGCCGGGTATCCGATGCTTTAGAAATAGCCACACAAAAACACTTGTAATGTTAAACCTGTTTCTCATTTTATGTAAACTTAATGTTTTTATGAGAAAGAAATTCTTTGAACCTAAGATACGCGCGAAAAACATAACCCTTTCCTTGCAGTCGGGTAAAAAGTGATTTAATAATGTAAAAATGCTTAGTGTAGTATACACTCAAGCAAGCGCGAGGCGTCTCCGTTTCAGCTTGGGCAAAAATGCTTTCGTATGTCTGTCTGGTTGTCCGTCTGTTCTCCTCTAGATACAGTCGCATTTATCAACCGATTCTCGTGAAATTTTGCAAACAAGTTCTATAGTAATACATAGTTGTTTGTCAATTCAGTTTTTCGTTTTTTTTTCAAAATGGCAGAGATATGAGGAAAATCATATATCAGCCATTTCCAAAAATATTCAATGTCACAAACGCGAGGTTTTAGCAACTAGTTTATAATTTTTGAATTCTGTTCTTTGTTATACTATGGCGTATTTTCCTTTTGTTTTGTACTCTGTATCTTTTGCTTGTCTTGGTGTGTGTGAAAAATACCAATATTTTTTTATTAAATAGGCCCCGTTCAACCGAAAGTCTATGCGTTCTGAGTCCAAATAACTAATTATTACCTACTTATGGCTACGTTTTTTTTGTCTACCAAAGAAAAAAATTAATCTTTGCAGGAAAACACTGTGTATTAAATTCAACAAACAGCGCAATTGTAGTTAAAAGGCTCCGATCCGCCCTAACGGACCGCCCGCCGTATTGCGTCCCGCCCATGCCGCCGGCGGCGGCGGAACGAAATGATACGAGCAAACACGGAACGTGCACTTAATGTTTGTGTTTTAATTAAGAATTGATGGAAATGAAACAGATGATGCGGACGACATATTATGGTAATATTATGGAAGGTAATTTAGACAATTTTACCGGGCGACTTTCTACGCGATTTTAGTCGAGTAGGGCATTTCATCGACAATCACTTATAAAATCGAATCGCAAAACTAAATTCAATGAGGTGGGAAATAGGCATTTGGGAAATAGTAGGGTTGGCAACCCAACAATACAAGCAACCCTTTGAAGTAACCCACTCTGTAACGAGCCACACTAAAGACATCTGCCGGTGACATCTTAGATCAGTGTTTACATGATCAATTACTTTGATTCACACAGTCCAAACCGCTGGGTCTAGAGTCCGAATTTGGCACGTAGGTTCCTTATTGATTTTTCAAAATTCACTCCCAAAAGGGGTGAAATAGGGGATGAAAGTTTGTGTGAAAGTCCATCAGTTTCGAAGCTAAGATCTACAAATTATGTGCTTAGGCTGATACTTGAACATAAATATATATCTATCTCAGAGTTTTTGATAATACCACCCGCGAGAGGGTGAAAAGGGGGATGAAGTTATGCATAAAAAAATCTTTTTTTTTTTTTCAAAGTAAAAATCACTACGCGAAGTAGTCTTTAGGAGTCTTCAGGAGAGTATCTTTAGGAGATTGACGAGAATAAAACCCATTCCCACTTTACAAGTAGGAAAGGACCACTAAAAAAATATTTTTCAAAATAAAGCCAACAAATCTCAAAACAATCCTTAGTCAGACTATAAAATCGAATTGTAAAAATAATTTCAATGAAGTGGTGGCATTTGGAAAGTAGTAGGGTTGGCAACCCAATACAAGCAACCCTTTGAAGTAACCCACTCTGTAACGAGCCACACAAAAGACGTCTGCCGGTGACATCTTAGATCAATGTTTACATGATCAATTGCTTTGATTCTGTAGACTGTACCCAAGAAACTCGATAGCGCCATGGTTAAATGGTTTGTGTTTGATTGCAGCTTTTGGTACTGATATGATAGATGATACTGTAAAGCATTTACGGCCTTATTAATAAACGAATAGTAAGTTTACACCTGGTTTAACAGAAAATATTGTTTAGCAATATTAGTCCTTACGTTTGACGTTTCAAAGCATTATATTCCTAAGCAAACTTTTTGGTTAAACTAGGTGTAAACTTACTCTTCGTTTATTAATAAGGGAGTAACCCCCTTAAAGATGAAGTCATCTTAACACGCAGCAGTATTATATTTCAATGAACAGCAAATACAGGGTTTACTTACTCATTCAGGAATTATCCGAAAAAATTGACTAGCTTATCAATTAGGCGTGCGAGAACGTACCTGTAACAAAAACATATTGTTATTAAAATATGTAAATTATATTAGCTATAGTGTTATGTTATTTACATGTTATCTGAGACAATATCAAAACTTACGTTACGATAGATTATTGTAATTGCTGTACTTTGAGTTTATAATTTAATTACATATAAAATATCTGAAACCTTAGTTAAAATAACAAATAAGCTCGATAAACACCTAATAGCCTTATTATACCTTATTATATCGGTAACATGTATATGACCAACAAATAGGTATCCTGTTTGCACAAAAACACTCATAGAAATGTCCCAACACAAACATTTGTCAATACGACAAAGTTATTCACATTCGAGTTGATCTACTGCCCTATACACACGGTACGGCAGGTGACAACATCCAACAAACGAGTTTCCTTTGCCTCAAACAAGTCATGAATAAAAAAAAAAATCACAAGTGTGCGTTAACGCAAGGGTTCAGTGGGATAATAAAAATAAACGGAAATTGTGCGGCCACTTGTGTTGTGGTTTTTTTATATAAACTATTACAGTATGTAGGTATATTGATATCTTCTTGTTAGTATAGTAATATGTGGAACCCCAACAACGAAACATTTTTAATTTTATTCCCTCCTATCCTTATAAAATAAAACTACGAACATAGTAAACTCAAGTTTAATTTACCAACCAACATTGATAAGGTGTGTCTACATACGAACGCTGTCCCGTTTCCTTTAATCTGACGCATGCCTCCAGGAATTCAATAGCGCACACAAGCTGACCATATGATTTCGCTTTCTCTTACGCTTTCAACAGAGGCATGCCTCCAGAGGCATGCTATTGCATGCCCTATCATCTCAAAAAGACGTCGTATGGCAGAAAGTTGAACGTGAAAGCGCACGGTGCATGCGTTTGACGCAAATTGACTTGAAAGTTGAAGCGACTCAGTGAAGATAGACCAATAAACGTTTTAAATTGACGTCTAATCAATGTGAAATAATTTCAGAGATGGTTAACTTTGATTATACAGTCTGTTGAAATACATATTACATTTTGTGAAGGAACCCTAAAAAGACGATGACTATTCGCAGTTGCGTCTCGTTTCCGCTCCACATGCGTTATCCGATGGGATACAAAAACAAGGCATATGCCAATTGAAACATGTGACAGGTTTACATATCCTACATTATATGTCTAATTTGAATCGGTATTATTTTAATGAGTTAGCTTTTTTTGTATTGAATGTTTACCATTGCCTGATAGATAAGTATTACATTTTATTCATGACTCGGGTACAAATTATTGTTGCTCGACACACAATAATATGCTCTTACCAGTCCATGAAAATGTAATTAAGGCGAGGCCAGTTCACGATCTGAAGAAAAAATTGATTTTTGAGCTTCCAATGTGAATTCTACTTCTCAAAAATTACTGTAAACTAAAAAAGATACAAAGAAACACAATAAACAAAATATATATTAAAAAATGGCTTGGTAACTCTGTAAAAAAATACTGAATAACACCATAAAAACTTACTAACCATAATAATCGAGTAGATTTAAAAAAAAATATCAATCATGATGAAGAAATCAATAAAAATGTACTAAATTTCGTCAAATTTCTGGCGAAGCTACAATTAAAGCTATGAAATAATCAACCATATTCCAAAGAGATAGATAGTAAAAGAGTAGATTTCGTGAACTGGGCTTGCCTTAAATCATTTTCGTAAGAACCGAACATCGAGCGACCAAACCCGCAGGCAACAACTTGTAATTCAGCAATTCTTACATCAAATAAAGCCAAGAAAAACAAGAGCCAAGCAAACGACTCGGAAAAAGAAAAAAATTATTAACATGAAACAATTACGAGAAAGGTAAGAAGAATTTCCCCGTTTCCTTTTTTCTACTAATTTAAGACTATTAAGAATTTTAATTGAAATGAATTGGATATTAGTAATTGAATGGGCTCGCCATTCTTTGACATTCTTAACTTTTTGCTAGAAAATCATTTGATAAGTATGTTTCTTGTAGAGTAGTATCAAATCTAATAAAGGACTTTCATATAAGAAAATATATATATATATATATATATATAATCAACCGTTCTATGGAAATGTTGATCCAGTACCATTTTTGAAATAATGTTGATCTACCTTTTCGCCGTGTATAATTGGCTCTCTACGAATACAACCGATATACTTTGATCCAGAGTTGACACAGAAGGGTCGTCCGCCAATCAGCATCGGTTTCTTCCAAATATACTCGTCATCAAAAAATACATAAATCAAAGATTTTTGTTGATCCGTTAACGGTCATAGAAATTACACCGAGGCGTCAAATGTTTATCCGTTTTATATTCATGCGCGTGCACAATCTTCTTAACTATTGTTGATCCGAGGGCGTTTGGCCTTTGACGCCTGCGCGGTGGGGTCGCAAGCAACGGTCGGTTGCAGGCGAAATGCGATTGTGTTGTTACGTGTTATGATGGTAAGTGTTTTACAATTTTTTTTATGTATTCTTAGAAGCAAATTATCAGTGACATACCTACATAGTATCACGTCTTTTTTCCAGCATACCGTGCTGGATCTAAGGCGCGGATCCGCAAACGTATTAAATTCGAAATGTGTCTTTAATAGCCACCTTTTTCAAAACGGCGGCGGCAAATCGGCGCGGCGAGACGTTGCCATTTAATCGCACTAGCAAGTAGCACGTGTCGCGAGTGCAATCGTACGGTAACGTCGGTCGCCTAAAACCTGATAAATAATAACACAACGGTGATGGCGGAAGCAGTGTTGCCAGTTTATTTGATACTAAGAACTCTAACACTCCCTCTATATCAAATTTACAAATAACCCAAACATTTCAAAGTGTTAACAATTTTAAATTTCACTAAAAGTTACTACACATCTAAATTTTAGTTTTATTTAAGTACGCCTTTTTTATAATACCAAGAGTTTTAATAAATTTATTATGTTTAGGTCCTGGTAAACCTTTTGTGAGTAAATCAGCGAACATTTCAGAAGTAGGCAAATAGTCATTTTTAATAATTCCATTATTAACGATTTCTTTTATAAAATGGTATCTGACATCTATATGTTTTGAACGACGATGACATTGATGATTATTATTTGCCAACTTCAGTGCACTCTGACTATCACTGAACAATACAATTTTTACATAAGAACCAGTTAGTTCAAATTCTAAATTTCTTAAATAGATAGCCTCCCTACAGGCTTCAGAAAGTGACATTTATTCAGCCTCACAACTATTTAATAATGCAACTACCTATTCTTTTATTTTAACTTTCCCGAGATATTATAGAACCAGATTTCATAAAGCAATATCCTGTGTAAGAGATTCCGATGGCTTTAGCTTGTAGGAAATGACCGCCTACCAACAGTCAACCAGTTCAAATACCTTGGCTCCGTGCTAAGCAATGACGGAAACATTGACAGCGACGTCCTCCATAGAGCTCAAACGGGCTGGATGAAATGGCGACAGCTCACGGGCGTCATGTGCGATAGACGAATGCCTCTGAAGGTGAAGAGACGAGTTTACAAAACAGCCATTCGACCTGCCATGCTGTATGGGTTCGAATGTTGGGCCACAAATAAACAACAATTAAACAAACTTCATACGTCAGAGATGCGCATGTTACGCTGGTCAGCGGGCGTCACTATGCTGGACAAAATCAGAAACACATACATACGGGGAAGTTAGGTACACACGACGGCATCTCAGACTATACATGTTGACCTTGAGACCGCCTTTATGCCCTACGTAATAAAAACTGTTTTCGCAGTTTAACTGTATAACCTGACGTGCTGTCGTGCGTACCATCACTAGACTTCCAAATATCCGAATATGTTCTAAATTTGGCTTTCTACCTGTCCATATTTCATAGGGTGTCTAGTCTAAGCGATTGATCTGTTTTTAAGATAGACAGCTATGTTAGCAGCTTCTGCCCAAAATCTTTTTTTTAGATTAGCCTCGAATAGCAGACATCTGGCTGGCCCTTTCAATAATGTTACGGTTGGATCATTCACTAAGGCCATTCTGCTCAGGGGTATAAGCACTAGTCTTTTGATATACAATTTCTTTTTCTTTAAAATATTGTTCAAAATCTTTGTTGCAATTCTCATTTCCACTGTCTGATCTTAAAATTTTTATTTTCTTGTTATGCTGATTCTCTACCATCGACTTAAATTCTTTAAAATGTCTTAATGCACTGAAGTCATCGATAAACAACAAGAAGTATCGGGCTTCTCCAATGGATTTGCATTCCATGGGGCCGCATATTATGTCAGAATGAACAATCTGGAGTATTTCTGTTGCTCTTGTGCCAGTCGAAAAGGGTAACCGTGACTGTTTGCCCTCACAACAAACTTTACATTGAGATTTGGTTATATTAAAAACATCACATTAACAATACCATTTCTCAATTTATTCATATCTTTACTATTCATGTGTGCTAATATTCTGTGCCATACTCTCCACTAACTACTGGAGCAGCTAACACACAATCTTTTTGGAATCTCAAAACACCGTTCGTTAACTCAGCGTCGTGCAGCGAACCAGTACATAATCTTGGTTTCCTGAAAAAGCCCGATGGAACTTACACCAAAATAGATCAAGAGATCTCAGAACTGTTAATGACCACTCACTTCCTAGGGTGCCGCATAACGGAAAGTCGCACATGGGAAGGAAAAGATGAGAATCTACCGGCTGAAACCGACTGAATCATTGCCCACAAGGTTGTCCACCCGGAGAAAGTAAGATAGGCAATCAACAGCTTCCTTCCATTCAAATCAGCGGGACTAGATGGAGTTTTTACAGGACTCATGAGGTGGAGCGACGGAGGTCTTATTGACCACCTCGTAGCCATCTACAGAAGTTGCCTAGCACACCGCTATATTTCTATGAAAAGGATCCCTTCTTTCCAGTCAGGGTATTCTTCATCCCTAAACCCGGCAAAGGAGACTACACTCAACCTACATCATTCAGACCAATTAGCTTCACATCATTCCTTTTAAAGGTTTTGGAGAGACTAATAGACAAGGAGATATGGAGTACTGCATTAGTCAGGAACCCCCTAAATCCAAACCAACACGCCTACTCTGCAGGCAAATCAACAGAGTCTGCCCTACATAAAGTGGTTTCCTATATAGAAGGCAATCTCAAACACAAAATATCTACACTAGGCACCTTCATCGACATTGAATGAGCCTTTGACAAAACTAACTTTACCAGCACAAGCCAGGCCCTGTCCAAACATGGTGTGTCCATGGTGAGAAATGCGGGCTCCACGACCGCAACTTCTCACAGTAGGCTATGCAGACGACCTGACCATACTTATCAGCGGACGAGTTGGGAGTGTAATTTGTGACCAAATGAGGTCTGCATTGAAGGTCGTCGAACAGTGGTGCACTAAACACAATCAATCAGTGAACCCAGCAAAGATGGAACTAATCATGTTCACAAACAAACGAAGTCTAGGAAATCTTAAACTCCCTAAACTTTTTAATACCATTCTGTCCCTTAGCAAGGAAGTCAAGTATCTAGGTGTGATACTAGACAACAAACTCCTCTGGAACAGACATCTCGAAGGAAAACTAAAGAAAGCCACCATCATCTTCTGCCAATGTAAAAGACTACTCGGCAAAAGGTGGGGACTATCACCGAAAATAACGATGTGGTTGTATAAAATTGTTATACGTCCCATAATCACATACGAAGCCGTTGCCTGGTGGTCCAAAACAGAGCAAAGCACCGTCATCAACCAGCTGCAGCAATTCCAAAGATTGGCATGCTCTGCGATAACCGGCTGCATGCGAACTACCCCCACAGCCGCCCTAGAAGTAGCTCTGGATCTAACACCCTTGGACCTGTTTATACAAAAAGAAGCCTCCATGGCTGCTATAAGGCTTAAACACCTGGGTCTGTGGTACAATCGAAAGGGTCCTCACTCCATATTGTGGAATAACTTAGTAAAACATGAGTCACTAATCGCTGCCCCATGTGACAGGATCCCCAAGCAATATATTTTCCAAAAGAAATACCAAATACAGTTATTTGAAAGCGACCGAGATTACTCTGGCATACATAAAGTCCGAATTCATACGGACGGTTCCAAAATGAGGACTGGAACTGGAGCTGGAGTATTCTCACAAGACCTAAATATCAAAATATCACTAGGGCGCTGTCTCCACGGGCGAGAGAATCGCGACGAATAAGCGCTTCTTCTATCGTCGCATCGCCGCGATAACATCGCCGTGTGGAGAAGCTTTCATAGAGAGTATATAGAAATACGTGGCACGACGATAATATCGCCGCGATTCTCTCGCTCGTGGAGATGGCGCCTAGCGTTAGGCCAACATAGTTCGATATTTCAATGCGAATGTGTTGCAATAATAAACGCCGCTACTACGGCAATCTCTAGAGGTATGAAGGGACTAAACATCCGCATACTGACTGATAGCATGGCCGTCCTAACAGCACTGGAAGCCAGCACGATCAACTCCAGTATCGTCTACGAATGCCACCAAGTTTTGGATCGTTTGACATCCAACAACGGAGTAATCCTACAATGGATTAAAGGGCATAGTGGATCACACCGGAACGACGCCGCCGATGAGCTGGCTAGAATGGGATCTTCCACAACAGTGGCAGGACCCATACCCATTCTGCCACTCCCATTCAGCCAACTACGCTCATGGGTAGGATAACGAAGTCGTGCTGCACACAGTACTCGTTGGGTAGACCTAACAAGCTGTAGACAGTCTAAGATGGCGATGACTGCAGTTTTGCCGCGTGTGACCCGCAGGCTGCTCAGCCTCAATCGCCCAGACCTCCGGATAGTTGTAGGTACACTTACAGGTCACTTAGATTTAAACCGACAACTATTCATCATGAATGCGACAGACAGTCCTCTATGCAGGGGATGCCTGGAAGCAGAGGAAACAGTCGCCACGTGATTCTGAAGTGCGTGGGGCTGGCCATACAACGGGCAGAAATCCTCACAGAGGTGAGGTCGCTCCTAGAAGCCTGTGAACGCCTCAGGAGGCTTCTGCGCTTCTGGAAGGAGCTGGGATGGCTCGATTAGCCATACCGATGCTATGAGGTTCCACGCATAACGGACCAAATTGGTCTAAATGCGGAGAAAAGTGCCCATCACCAATACCAATAATTCAACGTCAACAACTAGATCATCGTCTTGATTCTTTATCAGACATCTATTTGGTTCAACTTCTACGCTGTTTCCACTTTTAATGTGTTTTTAATTAATTAATTTTTACCATGGGCAAAAATCTGGTAAGCCGGCTAGTAGCAATGAGCCAACTCACTCATCATTTTTAAAACCAGTGCCACTCAGTCGTTTCGAAGTTTCCACTATTTGTGTCACATAATTCGTCATATTCGAACTATTTTCCAATCTTATTGAGATAAGATGGCGGAGCAAAGTAATTCTCTTTGAAAATCCTCATTTAATCATCGAACAAACTTTTAAGTTTTGCCTAAAATTCCTTCGTGGTAGGCAAACATGATGTCGAATAAACACTGTGATAAATGAGTCAATATTCTTTATTCAAATAAACTTAATAATTAAGTACTTTTGAGTCGTCTATTTTTCCTACCACCCGTTCCAGACTTTTTTAACTGACAAGAAGAACAGGCGCAAGAAACTTATCAACTTTAACATAAATAAGTAACGATATTTACAAACTTAAATATATCATTACCAAATACAGTACAACAGGATTATTACGTAACGACAAAGTATCTACTTATGTTTTACATGTTACATCATTTCCACGCATTTCGGTCTTTTAGAAAATCGTCTACTTTATAATAACCTTTACCCATAAGCGTCTTTTTAACATGGTTTTTAAATTCATGCAAATTAAAATCAATCACTTGTTGTAGACCTTTATTAAAAAAGGCTATGCCTTTCCCCAAAAATAAGTTATAGCGCAAACGTGTTTATAACAAATGAATATTATGTGAAACAAAAATAATATTAACTAATTTTTTACCAAACGATTATTATGTTAAACGTTGTTAGAAAAATTGAGATTATATGAAACGTTGTTATTTCAACCAAGGGAGAACCACTCCAGACGCCGCCGTACGCGGCGCCGTCGTCGCTCCGTTCGTCCCGTGGTTCGAGGGTCCAATGAGAGACTTGCCGCCTTCTGATTGGTTCATTTGAATCGGATCAACAATTATCGGAGTGGATTTGTATATGTGATCAACATTTTCTTTGCGTATCCCAAAACTCGTCGGAGTAAATCGTTGATCCAACCGGAGCCACATTAGTATGACAAAAGTTATATTGGATCAACAAAAACCACCCGGATCAACATACGTCATCGGATCAACAATGTGCTCGCGTGACAGTACGCATGATCAACATTTACAGGGTTGGTATCTCTATATATATATATATATATTTCTAGAATACTGTTTTTAAACTTTGAGATTTTAGCATTCACAATGCTATTTTTATATAATACTAAATAATACACTAGAAA
The DNA here is from genome assembly GCA_963556745.1 of Catoptria pinella. NCBI lineage: Eukaryota > Metazoa > Arthropoda > Insecta > Lepidoptera > Crambidae > Catoptria > Catoptria pinella. Next base: position 11,064,331 of record OY750769.1, read on the forward strand.
AAATACGACTCGCACCAGATCATGTTCTCGGACGGGAATCGAACCCGCGACTTTTGGATATCCGGTCCATGCTCTGACCGCTGAGCTACCGAGTAGCTCGGCGAGTCGTACTTTTTCTTGTATATTATTTAGTATTATACTAAAATACTGTTTTCCATAATACCTAATATTATAATTTTAGGTATTTCATACTTGTAAAGTTGTAGACTATAATTTCCCTGGGAAGAGACCTGGTGACCCTGGTACCACAGGTTTTTTCAAACTTTCTTCGGTGCGCCAGATCTCATACTAAACTTAAGATAAAGTATTATGGACATTATGTAATTAGGTACCTCTTAGTATGAGATAAATAAAGCCTTTTAATTAATATTTAATATTTGAGAACAAAAAAAAAATAATAGATTTTTTTTTGTTCTCGAATATTCAACAGTCTGTTATTATTATGAAAATCAATACGTAACAGATAAAAAATCAAACGTCCTCAACTGATTCCCTCCTAAACAAACGTCTGTGTCTGTTGGTCGAAACTAATATAATAAATATTTCTAGCCACATCGTATAATTACGCCATCAGTGAAACGAAAAATTCTTATCACGGAAATATTTCTCAACTTTTCGTCGCGTTCCGTTTCGGCGACGCAAAATGTCCCGCCTCACTTAATCATAAACAGAAATAAATTGTGTCGTTAAAAGTTGTTAACAAATGAGTGTTGTTCCGCTAAATGGAACGTAATTCATTTCGAATTAGCAGCTACACCAATTAGACTTCCACGGAGCTCGTGTGTATGGGAATTTAACGAGAATGATACTGTAATCAGCTTGATGTGGTGTCGCTATTAACAATCGTAAATATCGTATTTTATTTACTTTACCATTCACAAACAATTTCTTCAGCGTGGAATTCTACTCAACGAGGAATTTTTTTTTAGTTCCTTCTTAGCATCGGCAAAAAAGGGATTTAAAAAAATTAGGCATCCTTTTTTTTATATTCACAGCATATTTTTATGAACGCTGTCCAGGGCTACCGGCTAACTTTTCGAACTTCGGCGGGTCTGCCGAGCTTCAACTTAAAACAGATAAATTGAAGTAAGGAGTTTCGTATTGTACTATTCGCTGAAGTTATTTAGAAGATATCGATGTTCGTGTGACATCATGAATTGGGGGTTTTAATTTGAAGCCCGGCAGACTTTCCGAAGCTCGATGCGTTAGCCGGTAGGGCCCCAGGAAAATATTATAAGAAGACGTTTGACCACGTTTGACCTTTGCTTCATCTGATGTTCAGCAAAGCGACTATAGGCTGAAGCCATAAACGCATTCCACCGGGATTCCAAAGAGTTACTGACTGAGGAACTTGCTGACTTACCTCCAACTGCCGGCACCAAGAACGTAGTCACAGGTTAATGAAGCTAATCTCAGTTTGAAAACCTTTACAGGTTTTAAACACGTAGAAAGTTCATAAAATTTTGAAACGCATGAAAAACATAAGAGACTCTATTTTTACCCGTGACGGAACGGATAAGCTACGCAAAATATGTTGCCATTTTTCTTCAGAACGGTTTGACCGATTTAGATAGGGTTTTTAGAGTCCCGACGGATTTTTCTTGCGTTTGTTATTTTATGAATAGGTGGATTAATTTGTATAGTACCTACATATTTCATCTAGATTTTAAGTTTTGCAATACAAACATGTTAAGCATCGGCCTAAAGCTCTACCTACACGGTTACACCGGAAACCCATTAGCCCAGCCGGTCAATAAAGTAACATTTCAATAAATCACCTCAATAAAAGACCGCTTCCGAATCCGATCTAATCGCAACGTTGCTAATTCCGGTAATTATCGAGCTGTACCGGCTGCCGCGATAAGACGTCACTGGGTCAAAGTGGTTAGGTAGTAACTCGACCGAGTTAAACTGGTCCTAATTTTTTTTGATAGTCACCGTTCAAACCTAACCTAACCAGTGTTTTTAGTGACTCGGTAGCTCAGCGGTAAGAGCATTGGACCGGACATCCAAAGGTCGCGGGTTCGATTCCCATCCGAGAATATGATCTGGTGCGAGTCGTATTCTTTTTATCGACAATCGCTTGTGAAATCGAATGGCCATCTCATTCAAATTAGGTTTGAGATTAGATTTGATATAGAAGCGATTGTCGATAAAAAGCGCTAATTGATTAAAATCCCTGCCAAGTTGCCTGTCAAGTCGACTCTGTGTAAAAACCACATTCTTGAGAGGTGAATAAACCTCCTTTAATTTTTTTAATCAAAAGCCAGAAAAGGGACCGTCTGAGTTTTTCGTGTAGGTAACTCTTTTTTAACCGACTTTTAAAAAAAGGAGGAGGTTCCATGTTCGTCTGTTTTTTTTCATGTGATAGAACTAGATACAACCTGTCAAACCCTAGAAACGTATTATTAAGCATGTTTAATGAGCGATTTTTTTCTAGTACATTTTAATATCATTTATTAAAATAGTATCGTAAATGCCCAAAAACTCAAATTCCTTAACTCATCTTGATAAGTGAAAATAACGCGCCGAAGTAACTAGGTTGCATCAAAGAGTTCTACGTATACTAATACGGACATAAACAAAATGGTGTTATGACTTATTCATAGGTATGATGTAAAGAAAGACAAAATTAAAAACAATATGGACAACGTATAAGAAACTATTCGTATTTAATTATCTTTGGTGCACTCCATCGTATAGACATAATTTTTTTTTTTCTATTTAGTGGATACTTGTACTACTCACAGAGGAATAGTAAACTCATTTCAATTTGAATTGCATGTAGCTCAAACTACTTAGAGCATACAAATATCTACTACAGAGCACACAAGTATCTACGTGACTGCATAAGACATACAGCTACAAACCGTTTCGGAATGAGCAAAGTTGTCTCAAAAGCAGCTCGCTAAGACCGAAGCCGGCAAAGTGGTCCTCGAGCAAGCAGGTATCACTTAAGTTGGGGAATCTCGACTTGCTCGTTAATGCGATGCAGGGCTGCGTTCTGACGGGTAGACAAATTAAATAATGTGATATTAGTCATCCACCACAAGTTTAACTAGTGTAGTGGCTAAATCGAATAATTCTTTGTCACTTTTATATTTTAGTCTCACTTTATGTTCACTAAAAGTGATGTAATTGCATCCCTTTTAGTCGGGGGATTTTTGTAAAAAATACTTAACTATTTCAATTAAGAATAACAATTTTAACCGTTGTGGGTTTTAAAAAATCGTTTGAAAGAATTCATATACATATTCATACTCTAAATACCGCATCTAAATTGGTCAAACCGTTCTAGAGATAAATGGGAAAATGATTACTGCAGCGCCCCCTAGCGGCTAAACACCATAACAACTAGCTAAGAACCATCGCCGATAACCCAACCCATCACAGAAAACCGTATCTGAATCGGTCAAACCGTTCCGGAGAAAAATGCCAACATTTGCTTTTGCGCACAAACAAACAAACAATCTCTCACCCTAAACGCATATACCTTCTCCGTTCCGTCGCGGGTAAAGAATACAAGAAGAAATAAACAACATCTTACTTTTCACATGCCAGGTGTCCCAAACATCTCCAATAAAAGTCGAACCATTGGCACTGAGCGTAAATAAACAAGAGCTTTTTTCCGCTTTATCTAATCCCAGAGAAAACAATAAATAAAGAGCATTCCCAATCATTCCGAAAGTAAACGTCATTATACTTCAATTACAGTCCAGACAGGAGCCCTCGAATCCTTATGTAAGCTACAAATTCTATCTTCTAAAATCTTTTGTTTATTCACACCCAGAATCCGGCAGGATTCTACTAAATGTATAATTTATTAATGTCTAGGCCCGCGATTTGATCCAAATGGAATTCTTCTTACCGTGGGAATTTTCAAAAATGCTTTTTAAAAGGATGCCGACGTCATATGACTAGTTATGCAAACAAAATTCAAATTCAGTACCCTTAGCACGAACAGTGATCGCAATGGGAAATTTGTAGAGCGCCACCTACCGCCGAAAAGCGAAATGACATTTTCCATACAGAATTACTCAATCAAGTACTTTTACGCGCGTTTTTTTCTCAATAGATGTTCGTGCTAAAAATGTACAGATGTGGTTTTATTGAGCTGTGCGATTATAAACGATTCAGTCAGTCAGGCAGGAGCACGACAAAATTATTTAGAATTATCCATAAGTAAGTAATGATTTATTAATTAAATATATTTTTCGGAAGATTTATTTATTTATTTAATCTTTATTGCAAGTAATAAAATACATACAAATGGCGGACATCATTAGGCATTCTCTCCCAGTCAACAAGTAATTGTGTCAGAGAACACTACAGTGCTGGCAATAAACAGAAAATATGGCATAGAAATTAAGGCTTATTTTCGATTGCTTTCCTCTCAGTATTTTCGCCGCGCCTCGGTAGGTGTGCGCTGGGCCTTTGACTATAACAGCGTTAAAAAAACTAACGTAACCAACCTACGTTTCACCAAAATAGGTAGGCAGTTAATAGCTCTTATATTGTATCTACCCGAGGCTAAAATAACACGCCCACCGGACACTTTGATAGTGTCCGGCTGAATAAACCCAACGTAGTTTTTATTCCATTCTGTCTACTTTCCCTTTTCCAGCTTTTATATTTTTGTTTAATTATAGCGGTCATTTTGAACTCCCACCTTCTGGTCGAGTTAAACATTTTATGTTCAATCTGTAAACTTGATTAAATAAATAATTAACTGTTTATGAAAGGCTTTTATACATACTTCTTAATGTAGGTATTTAATTAAACAATTTCCCAAACTCGAGAATATTCGGCAAGTTTAGCTGACAACTGACAAGCGAAGACGCAAAACAAGAGTCAGCACGAGGGAGAAATGGCCGTTTCAAAAATAATAAAGTAACTGTGACTAATTAATGATATCTTTAATTAGTTAGTGATACTTCTGTATTTTATTTTTACATATTATGAATAGGTATTTATTTGTATCTATTTGCATAGGTTTTCTTATAGTATAGTTTTTATTAATGTTTGAAAGTCTTATATAAGTAAAATACTAAATAATATACTAGGTAAACAAACGGTTTTACAATGTGTATACTTTTTGATGTATTACACATTGTAAAACCGTTTGTTTACCCCAATGAATGAAAAAAAGAAAAAATAATAATAAATATGACTAGCACCAGATCAGTAACTCGGTAACTCAGCGGTCAGAGCATTGGACCGGATATCCAAAGGTCGCGGGTTCGATTCCCGTCCGAGAACATGATCTGGTGCGAGTCATATTTTTTCTAGTATATTATTTAGTATTATATAAAAAAAATTGCATTGTGAATGCTAAAATCTCAAATTTCAAAACTTATACAAGGTGTTACAAAAATACCCCTAATGCCGAATATGGTATATAGGGACCATCAAACTGATCAACTTTTACTATGGGACCAACTCTGAAATCATTTTGATATTTTCGATTTTAATTTTTGTATGAAACAGCTGACTTTTTTTTCGCGATTTCAGAGTTGGCCCCATAGTAAAAGTTGTTCAGTTTGATGGTCCCTATATGCCATATTCGGCATTAGGGGTATTTTTGTAACACCTAGTATAAGTATTCATTCATTAACATTATAAGTCCGCTGACATATATTGATTTTCCACTTAATTAGTAGTAACACATTCTCTCAGTACCACAGTACAATTATCCAACTCTTTCTGAGCAACAAGAGATAAAGTATTGTTTCAAGCTTTTCCAAGAAACTGGTTAACCTTTTTCCTCGTCGGATCGAGTGAGTATAAAGCTCATCTCGAGTGAGTACAAAGCTCATCAAAATACAAGAAAGTATCATGTCTTCACAAAGGATACATAAGTTGGGTATCCAATAGGTAGAGCAGTCAAAGGGTTTAGCGCAGTCGACTGTGGATTTGAAATAAAATTGCTGAGTTAGAACTACTTTCTATAATCTCTTTTTGTTCTTTTTTAGGAATCGCTGTTAGAACTGTTAATGATGATAATGCTGTTATAACTGATGTACTGTTAATGACCGACCATTTTTATTTTGAAGCTTAAACATTCTTGATTCTATCAAACTTTAATAAACTGTAAATAAAGTTTATGTAGAGTTAGAAATAATAAGAGATTAGACAGTCGCTCTAATAACATCTTTATGAGATAAAATTAATAGCAGTTATTTAAAAAGCTATTATGAAAAGCCATATATCTATGTGGAAAAGCTATGTATCTATTATGAAAAGCTATACAACGTGTTACAAAAATATTATTATTATTATTAATCGCGAAAAAAAAATTAGCTGTTTCATACATTTTGCTATTTTCGATTTTAATTTTTGTATGAAACAGCAGATTTTATTTTTCGATTTCAGAATTGTTCCCATAGTAAAAATTGATCAGTTTGATGGTCCCTATATACCATATTCGGCATTAGGGGTATTTTTGTAACACCTTGTATACAAAATTAGTAAAAAAGTTGCACCTAACAAAAAAACTTGTAAACAACGTTATAAAAAAAAAGGTATGTCCAACGAATTCTTATTCAACCTAGCACTAGTCCACTATATAAATTCAATTTTCCCACACAGATTACTTACTATATTATTCCATAAAAGTCGAGCCTCACGTCGCTTTCATGAGAAATATGGTTTGGTGAGTGAGATATGTGACTAGACTCGAGAACTTTCGTAAGCAATATTGTATTCATAATCACTTAAAATGCATAGGTCTCGTATAGAATAGAAGTTACGTTGATACTATTATTAGAATAGTTGAAAAAAGTAACGTAGGAAAAAGCTCAGAATATTCTTTTCACTGCAACGAAAACCGACGTAAGTTTTCTTTAAGGACCCTATATACCTTAAGTGACGCCCTCATTTTGATTAAATTTATTGCTCGTTAAGTACATAATGTATCGAAAATTCACATGTACAGATTGAAGCTAAGGTTCTATAGTTTATTTACAAACAATAACCTCAGTAAAATTTTGTTCTTTGTAGTAGTAGTTCGCAAAAGTGCTAAAAGTGGCCTTAATCAGGGGCCGTACCGGCTAACGCATCAAACTTCGGAAAGACTGCCGGGCTTCAAATTGAAACAGATAAATCGAGCCCCATTCGGGCCAAAATGGCGGACCCCAATTCATGATGTCACACGAACATCGATATCTTCTAAATAACTTCGGCGAACAGTACAATACGAAACTCCTTACTTCGATTTATCTGTTTTAAGTTGAAGCTCGGCAGACCCGCCGAAGTTCGAAAAGTTAGCCGGTAGGGCTTCAGAAGATATGAAAAAGGGCAGACTATCAAATTTAAATTATATAAGCCGCGTGCGATGAGAATGGGATGAAACCTTGTCAAACTGAGACGCGTTTGTTCGCCGGTCAGCCACAGGGATATCCAAAAACACGGTGTCACACATCCGAGGTGAGGGAACTTTTGCTGCAGCACTTTGACAAGGTTCCATCCCATTCTCATCGCCCGTGGATTATACCTTGTTCACGTAATTTAAAATCATAAAATCTGTACAAGATAATATTTTCATTACATTTCTGTCGATAAGGCGTAGCAAAAAATTCTTCGCAATTTCGTAACGACAGGTACTAAGCGAAACGGTAATAAAAATTGATGCTACAAAGGAACTCGGCCACTTTGCATAATAGAATCGTGATGTACGTAAGTTGCCAGCGGGCGCCCGGGAATATAACAATAGGAATCGGCCGATATTTGTGACACAATTTTAACAGCACTCAGACATTTCTGATGCTTTGTAAGATTTTGGACAAGTAGCAAAACATACTATACATATAAGCACAATATAAGTTCACGTGTCTCTTCTCTTCCATAGGGATATCATAAGCAAAGCAAAGTTATTTTTTTTTATTTGCTACGATCCACACCAGCATTAGGTTACCCTTTTCTTTCATCTATTTTAAGCGAATTGATGAGTCGAATAATTCAATCAATAAGTACGTATTCGATTGCTTTTTGTTTCAATTTTATCAGTACTCAGAAGTATTTCTGACGCTTTGTAGAATTTGAAACATGAGAAGTAGCGTGCTATACTTGAGAAGTGTCAGAGAGTTGATTTCTAAATGGAATACTTCAAGAGATCGCTCCATACATGCATCTTCTGTTCAAGAAACGAAAATAAATGGCCGATATTTTGACACTATTTTAATTTTACACCATGCACTCAAGCATTTCTGAGGCCTGGTTAAAATTTCAAAATAGAAAGTACTGAAAAATCTTAGTAATGTCATATGCGCTTCCAAAGCTGTAACGTTAGGTTTTGTGATGCAAGTAGGGTTGCCAACTATACTGTTAAAAACAACAGCTTCAAAAAGCAACAGCTATAAAAAGCAAGAAATAATATTCAAATCTGCATAATTACCACTATTCAAGTACCTACGCATATCTGATATAAAAAAAAACCTCTTTTGAAGTCGGGTGGGGCTGAAAGATATTTTCCTTTTTTAATTTATATAAACATTTGTAGTGGTTTTTCTTTCTTAATTTGATTTTTTAAATCTTAAAGCCACACCCGACTTCATAAGACGTTTTTTTTTATATGCTTTTTACTGTTGAACAAAAGAAAAGTATACGAAAATACTGTTTTCAGCAAGCATCACTAGTATCCAAAGATCTGTTTAAAAATTAAACGCCCAACACTACGTTTTTACGTTTTAGGCGCGCGGGCAGCGCACCTCGTGTCTCGTTGGATTTTAATTGTGATGAGGCAGAAGCTTTAAAAAATGACACAAAATTGATAAGTTGTGCGAGAAGCACTAAGAAATATGTAATCAAAACATTAAAAAAAATAGTTAAATAAGTAGGTACTGTTCATTTATCTAAATACTGTTTATTTATCTTTTCCGACCTTAATATACTTTTTATTTTGCTAAAAAAAGTTGGCAACCCTAGATGTAAGATACTAGCCACTTGCCCGGAAATTATGTCATAATAAATTATTTCAATATCCCTTATCCGCCTTTGAAACGTAATACGTTTTAAGGAGAGATTCAGTTATTGCCAGAGAAAACTACCTTTCGGATACCGTAAATTGGTGTTACGGAATAGCACTCAAGAGAGCCATGAACCGCGGGACTACTTTGCATAATAAAGGCGCAAAACGACCTCGGGAAATACATAGCAATCACTATTCATTGAAGGTATTTCTCACCCAAAGGTAAGTGGAATTGAAACGAGAGCAATCTACGAATGTTAAACAAATATGGAGTTCCATTTTGTAACTCAATATCGGGTTGAAACTTTTGAAGAAAGAAGTGAGATTCTTAAAACGAAAAGGAAAGGAATACCTGTGTTATTGAAATAAAGCAAAATATGAAAACTCTTAGTAGGATTCCGCTTAGAACTCATCAAATTCTACATTATTTTATTTGTAAGAAACAACTCAGTAAAGGAAAACAGCAATAGGGTTCCGTTTGGCCTTCGGGTACGGAACCCTAAAAAACAGCTGTTTCGACAAATATTTAATGTATGAGAGTTCCTTCCGTGACCAAAAGTTCTATAATACCAAATAATATACTAGAAAAAATACGACTCGCACAAGATCATGTTCTCGGACGGGAATCGATCTTTGGATATCCAGTCCAATGCTCTGACCGCTGAGCTACCGAGTCACTCGGTAGCTCAGCGGTAAGTGACTCGGTAGATACTTAGCGGTCGGAGCATTGGACCGGATATCCAGGTCGCGGGTTCGATTCCCGTCCGAGAACATGATCTGGTGCGAGTCGTATTTTTTCTAGTATATTATTTGGTATTATATAAAAATAGCATTGTGAATGCTGAAATCTCAGAATTTAACAAAAGTTGTATGTTTAGTCTAAGTTCGCTGTCTGGCTAAGCTAACAGCACCTTACGTCACCGAACTCTATAGCCATCACGGGCCAAATATTCCCTATTATAACATAAAAGGACGCTTCAATCAAACACATATAAGTATACATTTATTTACAAAACTCGCAAATTGAAATAACTTGAAAGTGTACGCTAAACTGGATGAACTCAAAAGAACATAAAACGAGGAATGCGACGATCCAAAAATAGATCTTTTGGGGGCAAGTAATGGAGAAGGGAGGGATTATTAAAGTAGAAATGTGAAAACCCACGCAAAACTTAAAAAGGGTTGTCAGTTTTATTTTCGGTTTAAGTAACATAAATGGTACAATGTTTTAAATTTCCATGGTCATTGTCGTTATTAGAATAAACTATATCGGGATTTACACCATGTACCTGAGTCTCAAAAATAAACAGGTTCATGGTGTAAATTCCGATATAGTTTATCCTAATAACATAAATGGTTACAACACATAGGTAAACCAAAACATTGGTAGTTTATTACAAAAGATGCAATAACACTGTTTCTTTTTGTGAAATGTTAATAGAGATAAGGTAATGTTAGGGCCACACTACCCTGATATGCCATTGAATATTGCAATTGATGAACCTTATGCGTATAGGCATTAGGAAAATTATGGGCATAATTATTGCCATATCAAAGTAGTGTGGCAGTAACGTAAGTAACATTAAATAAATAAATCGTTGGAAATGACACAATTTTAATTTGAAAATAATAGTCCACGAATAAAAAAAAAATTGAAATTATAGTAACCATTATAAGTATAGGTATTCATCGCTATAATTTTTCATATTTCGTACAAAGACATAACATAGGATTTTCAAGACTTTTATTAGCAGCAAAAATCCCCTTTGTCACAAAAAAAGTAATAAAAAAAGTTAATATATTTTTTTATGAAAAGGAGATAAAAACTATTGTAAAAAATTTACTTCGTATTCATTATCAAAAACAAAGAAAAACCGCCTCCACAATATTCTTTATTTCCCGCCTTTTATGACGATGTTACAGTTCATCGTATTGTCATTAAAACCGTTAAGATAACGGTGACCGTCCTTTCATTCCGCATTTACACAAGTCCAGTGTCCAAACAAGTAAGCCATATAAGTTAACATAGGTTTGTCGTTAAAAAAATACACTTTTTAAGTCTTTTCAGGGCTCCGTACTTAAAAAAGGAAAAAATGGAACCCTTATAGAATCATTTGTTGTCCGTCTGTCTTTTTAACTGTCTATCTGTCTGTCAAGACACTTTATCTCGAGAACGCATGGCATCAGCCATTTTTAATGTCCCCACTGCTGGGGCACAGGACTTCCTTATGGGCAGATAAGGAGGATGGGCCATAACCCACCACGCTAGCCCGATGCGGATTGGTGGGTGTTAACGACTGCAAATGCAGCCGGGACCAACGGCTTAACGTGCCTTTCGAAGCACGGAGGAACTCGAGATAATAAATGTTTGGTCACCCATCCCATGGCCGACCCTTGCGAAAGTTGCTTAAGCTCCGCAATCGCACGGCCAGGCGCTAAGCCACTGCGCCGCCACCAAGCTCCTCTCTGCATGGAGCATGGAGGTATGGAGTTTAAATTAAAACCATATACTCAGGTCTACAGTCCCTTGAAGCTGTGAAAAATCAAACTACTAAGTAACGTAAAAAAAGATACGGCCGTTTATGCTGCAATAGCGCATATTTCGACAAGGGGATATTTCGAATTTTTTCTTTGAAAGTGAATCAAAATTTATCTTTCGGTTGACCTAGAACTTTGAAATTCAGCAAGTAATAACGTGTAATACTACAAGTACAGGGAAAAATCTGAAAACAATACAATTGTAATTAAATCATAAAAAATATAGTCTTTATTTAAAGTAATCGTAATCATTCATCGAGTTTGTCCGGTTTTTTTAAGTAACGTTATTTTTATTTTTCGTTTGTGCTTATCAAATTATATATATTTTTGTTCTATACAAACGATATAACAACAAAATAAAATTATCGCTATAATTAAAAGCGATTAACCTTAGTTAGCATTACATATTAAATATATTTAATTTATTATCAGTACTCTCAGACAAACCACTGTTAGGTTTTGCGAGGCAGTATGAACTATTGTGTATTTTATTTCTAATACAAATGTAAAAAAATACTTGACCAATACTATCAATTTGTATACATGGTTTATATCAATATTTTTTACAGAGAATACAAAACCATATACTCTGTTTGAAGTTTGCAAAGGATACAAAAACATCAACGGTTAGGCATCTATTCACATGTTGCTACGAACTACGCGACTACGGCGCTACGTTGCTACGAGACAACCGTAGCACGAAAACCGATGTACCGATCGTAACAGTAGGATGGTTTTAAGTACCCTTTGTAGGAAAACGAAACAAAAAGATGTTTTTCCATCTTATTTTACTTTTTTTGACCGACTTCAATAAAAGAAGGAGGTTATCAAGTCGACGGTCTTTTTTTTAATTATTTTTTTTAACATAACTTCTATATAAAAAAAAATGCTAAGTTAGATATTTGTGTCATTAATTTTACATGACTCACATATACAATCCCGAAAATTAAAAAATTACTAAATTAATAAGATATTTGTACAAATTACGGCTAATACCCGGAGTGCGGCTACACCTAGTTTTAGCCGGCTAAAATTAGGTGTAGCAAGTAGCTGTTTGTAAAACATAGGTGTAACCGATTTGTTAACGGCTAATACTAGGTGTAGCATTTTGCATTCGGTTAAAACAAGGTCTAGCCTTCTTTGTGCTGGCTACTACTAGATGTAGCCAATACTACGTGGTTAAAATTAGATGTAGAGTCTCTCCGTGGTTAAAACTAGTTAGTAAAAGTTGTTCAGTTTGATGTTCCCTATTGGCTTTAGTGGTTTTTTTGTAACACGTTGTAAATAAAAACCCTGATATTCTAATACTGATATAATATCTAATATCTGATCTAAGTAAATAATGTTTGTATAGCTTATACGCAATTCATCATGACAACGGAACAGCCACTAAGGGTAAGCCACAAATTTAAACTTAATCAATTAGTTATTATTTAGAGCGTGAACAATCTACCGTTGGAAGTAGCAACACTATAATGGACGTCTCTGCGGCCGCCCACGACGAGGAACAATGAAATATGGTTGGGGGGTGGTCCAAGTGACAGGAACTCGAGTTTTAACATGCGATACTAAGGCTGCGTTCTGACTATAACACACGACCCGAGCTCAACTCAAACTCAACAAACCTCGACAAAATATAACGTGACATTATGCGCTGAGCGGAACGGAGCTTATTAAGGTGTCATAATATATAATAGGTCTCAACATTGTAAGACATGCATTTCAAGGCGCGGGCTGCGATTAAGTTGAGTTTTAGGTAAGTTCGGGTTGAGCTCGGATCGTGTGTTATCGTCTGTACGCAGCGTAATGATCCAATGTATTTCAAAAATTTTACGTGATATTTTCGTCATACGTTAAGTACCTAGTCAAAATACTTAATACTAATTTATCAAATCAAAGCAGATTAATATTTTAAGGGACAGATCAAAGTGAGAGCCAGAGCGCCTGACTGACAAGTCGTTCATCATCGTCCCCATCATCTCCCTGCCTTTATATCCCTGTTAAGTTAACGACTATTAAATAAGTAGACAACCTAAAGGAGATGAACTGGTGACTGACCGGAGCTTATTGACATAACGTAACAATCGGAGCGAGCGCGAGCGTGTTACGTTCATCACGTTAAATCCGGTATGATGATTTAAAACCAAACAGTATAAACTACCCCGCTTGTATTGTAATAAAATACTAGCAACTATTAATGGAGATTCTTTCAATTAAAAATTGTACAAAACTATGATTATCTTCTCAAACTTCATATTACGCGCGTAACTATTAGAAGTGAACATGTCCCGCTAGTATTCAGTAACTTGCACCTCGAGGCAAAACGTGGCACGCTCCACAAAGGTCTGTCTGTAAATAAAACGTAACAGAACGATACAAACGGACAATACTCCTGAATTTCGCATTGTCACAACTTAGATCTGCGAAAACAACCGGCCCAGTGATTGATAAATGCATCGAATGACGCCGTATTGTGGAAAATGGTTTATCGTCTCGAGATGACAGCTATAGAAACATTTTTGTATATTTTTGATTCTCATTATACGTTTGAATAAAAGGGGCTGTTTCACAGGTTCCGCACAAAGAAAATACCGAGTCTGCAACACACCATTATTATAATAATATTAAAAGCAAAAGACTCCTTAGCTCGCTAGTCTTCATAGATGTAACTGCTATTATTACTTATTATAAAGCTAAAATACATACAGAATAATTAGCCTATAAGGGTATAAATTATACCTTATATAACTAAAACCACAATGACCTACTTCCCATATGAAGCATAATCGATGAAACAGCTAATGGTAGAAATGAATGACACTAATATCAAATATCTGGCGAGTCGTAACTAATGGCCAGCGAACAAAACATCTGTCCAGAGTCGTCATTCGCATTTGCACGGCTTAGCAATCATTTGTGGGCTGTTTGATCGATTAATGGACGTAAATACTTACCTTATATAGATAATGCTTGTCAAAAATAAGATTTTATGTTTAACTTGTTAAAGTAGAATTATACCCGTATTTAGGACGAACCTTGAAAAAGTGCCGAAACGTTAGGAACTAAGTAACTATTTATATTTAAAGCAAAAATTACAATAAATCCGGGAAAATAAAAATTGGTGTAGCATCCAGTTACTTTTTTAGATATTTTTTTTAGATAAAGAAACCTTTCTAGCTATAGAACAATGAATTATTATAATGCTGAACAATGGAGAGTGATTTACAGCGTCCGGAACCGGAAGTAACGTTACTGTGGTGAGATGGACAAGTCTATGAGACGCCATTTTGTCTTCAACGATTTTACATAATAAGTGATTTGCACCCGTTTGCACTAAACTTAAGAATCGCCTATGTCTTTTCCTGACTACAACTTGACCAAATTAAAACGGTGTCATTAACTTAGCTGTCATGCAGCTTTCTTACGCCTATTTATCTTGGTCGAGTTGTAGTTAAGAAAAGACTTGGGCGATTCTTAAGTTTAGTGCAAACGGGTGTAAATCACTTATTATGTAGAGTCGTTGAAGACAATATGACGTCCTACAGACTTGTCCATCTCAGCACAGTAACGTTACTTCCGGTTCCGGACGCTGTAAATCACTCTCCATTGTTCAGCATTATAATAATTCATTGTTCTATAGCTAGAGTGTAGATCCAAAACTTCTCCATCGAAATTCTGTTTTAACTTCGACAAAATTAATGAGCGCAAGGAAGTTTTGATTCAGTCTTGAAAAGAATTAGCGACCCTTGAAACGAGCCGTCAAATCTGAACAATTCGTAGATTTATTAAAACGATCCGATGGGTATTTGTCATTACAAGTTTTTATCAGTTTTGATCGTAAATGATCTAATTGCTGCAATTTATCATTTTTAATCAGAAATTGATGCTAATCGTAGACTGTGACATGCACTAGAACATAGATTTGGAGAGTCAAACTATTCAAAATAGTATTGTCGGACTAATGTCATTTATTGTTATGCAGATTATAAGTAGTAAATAAAAAAATAAATTAAACCTAATAGAGGAGCTAATAGAGGAGCTCGGTAGCACAGGCTTTAGCGCCTGGCCCTGCGATTGCGGAGGTTAAGCAACTTTCGCAAGGGTCGGTCATGGGATGGGTGACCAAAAATTTATTATCTCGAGTTCCTCCGTGCTTTGGAAGGCACGTTAAGCCGTTGGTCCCGGCTGCATTTGCAGTCGTTTACACTCACCAATCCGCTTTGGACCTGCGTGGTGAGTTATGGCCCATCCTCCTTATCCACCTATAAGGAAGGCCTGTGCCCCAGCAGTGGGGACATTAAAAATGGCTGGTGTCGATAAATAAAACATTCGTATGATTTGTCTTTATATAAACAGTCCTAAACTTCTTTAGGCCCGGCGCACACCTGGCGAGGCGCGGCGAAGATACTGAGAGGAAAGAAATCGAAAATAAGCTTTACTTTCTATGAAACACAGTTGAAAATAGCATGTCAAATAAACTGCGTGCGAGGAGCTAAGCTACCAAAAGAGCGCGCACGCGGACAAGTGTGTTTCATAGAAATTAAGGCTTACTTTCGATTGCTTTCCTCTCAGTATCTTCGCCGCGCCTCGCTAGGTGTGCACTGGGCCTTATTCTTGTAGCCACTCTCGAACAGTAATTTTATTTCACTTGCTTGGAGACGAGACAATAGGACCTTCCTTTCTTTCGCTATCAACAAAAGGGTTTTCTTATATCTTATTCAAATGTGTTGGCAGCTGTTTGAGAGGTGGCTTTTGACGACCTCCGTGGTCGAGTGGCTTTGTACACCGGTTTTCAAGGTGTCGCCATCTCTGAGGTCCCGGGTTCGATCCCCGGTTGGGTTAATTTAGAAAAGAACTTTTCTATATTGGCTCAGGTCTGGGTGTTTGTGATACCACCGTTGTCTCTGATTTCCATAACACAAGTGCTTTAGCTACTTACTTTGGAAGCGGAGCAATGTATGTGATGTTGTCAAATGTTTATTTATTTTTATTTATTAAACTACGGAGCGAAAATATTTAACTTTAAATCATTAAAGGGTGTATTTATAATGCTGGGGCCACACTAAGGCTTAACGGCATTAATTTTGGCGCTAATTTTCCTTATGCCTATACGCATAAGGTTCATTAATTGCAATAATCAATTGCGTTTGCCGTTAGTGTGGCCCCAGCGTAAGGGTCTTAACTTTGGGAATGATAAAATTGTATGAAACAAAACTCCTGTGGGCTTTCTTGTTCCTTTTATTTTTTAATTTTATACGACTGCCAAATATTTTTGAGCCTAAAATGAATCAAAACGAATAGAGATAACTAAGTATATGTATTTAAAGTATCGTTTTTTACATCAATCGGATGTTTTTAAATTAGTGACTTATACAGCTGTAAACATCGTATTTGTGACATTTTTGAAAATTTTTCGGAATGGCTGAAATAGGATTTTCTCCATACACCGCCATTTTGAAAAACTTCGAAAAACTAAATAGACAATAAAAATCTATATAATTATAGAACCTGCTCACAAAATTTCACGAGAACGGTTGAGAAATGCGACCTGTAGCTCTACTATGAGTTGATGCAAACTGTTTTCGCTACCGAAAATTATCGGATATACTGCTCACAGTCAATGCAAGGAAAAGAGAGAAAACTATGGTTTACGGTAGCGAAAACACTCATGGGCATGAACAGACGGACAGCAGGAAAGCCGGACATAACGAAAGCATTTTTACCCGAGTTAAAACGGAGACGCATCGCTCGCACTTCGGGCTCGTTCGGTCAATAAACAAAGGGATTCCCACAAAATCTTGAAAATTATATTCGTTCTAGTTTACACATACATACTGACAAAAGTAAGTTAAGAAACAAGTTAATCACGGCAAAAACTAAGGAAGTTATTTCATTGACGTCACTCTCGCTCACGGCCGCGGCCGCTCAATGACTGAGCGATTCTGTAGGAGGAGGCATCATAATGATGATCATCATTAATCTATATTCTATTATGATATTGTATTTTCCCATAAGAATATTTATCTACTCTCATATCGTAAAATTCGAATTATAAACTTCAAAACGAATTTATATTGACATAGATACTTCATACACGACCGAAATTTTTATCTGTGCTGCCTTCTTAAACTTTGTCTAAAATTAGATACTTACGCGAACAGAAAATAATTAACTTCACAAACTTACAGCCACTCACGTTAGGATAAAACGTACCCTACTCCCGTAACAATAAGAGTGAAAATCGAAACTATCGTGAAAAATATGTTCACAGCAGCGCACTCTTGTACGTAACTTGCAGGCAACTTAGTGGATAAGTATAAATGAGCAGACTTAATAGAAATTAAGTTAGATGTTCTATAAAATACTAAGCTCTTGTGATTTACACGTGAGTAAAAAAAGAGTTTTAATTATTAAAGAAGCAGATAAGCTAGGCTTTTATTTACAATGCTTCTTTAATTTGTATAATCCGCGCGCGATGAGAATAGGATGAAACCTTGTCAAACTGAGACGCGTTTGTTTGCCGGCCTACCACAGGAACATCAAAAAACACGGTGTCACGAATCCGAGGCGAAGGAACTTTTGCAGCAGCAACTTAAGTAAATAACAAGTAAACAAACAGTTGATTTTAACATTAAAATTAACTAATTAGTCAACTTTCCATTTACTTCGACAAGGTTTCATCTCATTCTCATCGCGCGCGGATTGTACCTACTAACTATAGTTGGTAGTTGCGATTCCCTCACCGGCTTTAAAAACGGAGTAGTGACGAGTATCTACGGAGTGTTTTAATGAATTATTCTGTGCGCGTTCGTCCACAATCTAAAGTTGTGGATCCCAAATCCAAAAACTTTGCGAGATGATAGTAGAGGGAGTAGAGGTATAATAATATCCGTATAGGGTTGCCAAATGGGACGACTAAAATGTCTGGGCAAAATTACAAAAAGTCGGGATTTTTGGATTATGGTCGAGACAAATAAATATTAAAATAATCACAAAAAAACACTTCTGAGCAAATTATGAGATCATTAATCACTTACTCTAATATACACTTATAGTAATATATACTCGTTTAATCATTGTTTAATTAATATATAATTTGAAATTGTTGTTTTGTTGTTATTTGTCGGGACATTTTGTATTTTTTCGGGACTCTGGACATCATACGAAATGTCGGGACAATCCCGACGAATCCCGACTATCTGGCAACCCTATATCCGTACCAAACCCTGTAGGTACCTTTATTTCACTACGATCAACATCATCAGCACAGAGGTTATAATAAACAATAGTTTCATCATTTTATTAATCAGATACCATTCTTTCATTTGATAATGATGTATGAATCAAGCTATTGTCCATTGTTGTTTGTACTGGTTTGCGTATGTTACCGCAAGTTTTAAGAATCTTGTTTATTTTGAATGATTTACATACATTTACCGTGCCTATATATATTATGTACACACGACGGCACCTCAGACTATACATGTTGACCTTGAGACGGCCTTTATGCCCTACGTAATAAAAGCTGTTTTCGTAGTTTAACTGGATAACCTGACGTGCTGTCGTGTGTACCATTTGAATACCAATTGAATGCAAAACCTCATTCCTAAATTACGATTAAGAAATTCGAAGAAATAAGTTTTAAAAATGCTTAAACTCCATATCAGCAGGATTTTAAACTTCGCAGTTTGTATCTTTAGCAATTTATCTGAGTTGTATCTCAAACGAAGTTGTGTAGCGACACTGTCGGTAGAATCTTGCCCTAACTAGATTTGCTTCTAAACTTCGTTGGAGCCGCCTTCCACTTTAGGCGACACCTCATCGTACCTGTTTCACACTGGAACTGGGACATATAAATAAGTTTCGAAGAGTTTGTATCAATTGTTGAGATCATTTAGGCATTCAAAATCATGATTTATTAATAGGGAAATGTTTTAGGCAATTTGGTTGTAAAGTTAAGTACTCTTGATTGCAAACGCAAGCTCTCTCTTATAGAACGTGACTGTAATTTTAGAAAAGATAGACATTAGTGTTTTAGATTTCCTTCTTTGAACAAACTTGTCAATAGCTTAATACCACCTTTTTAATGTTATAGTAGGGTTTTAAATGTTATAGTTTTTTCAAATATCTTCCCAGCTTTCCGACACCCCAGATTATTTATTGGATGAAGTAAGCCTGTATTTAGTAGTTAGTTCATATTTTTTGACAAGCAACACTAAATAAATAAATATATATTTGACAACATCACATACATTGCTCCGATTCCAAAGTAAGTAGCTGAAGCACTTGTGTTATGGAAATCAGAGACAACGGTGGTATCACAAACACCCAGACCTGAGGCAATATAGAAAAGTTAGTTTTTTCTAAATTGACCCAACCGGGGTTCGAACCCGTCCCGGGTTCGAACCCCGGTTGGGAGAGATGGCGACACCTTGAAAACCGGTGTACAAAGCCACTCGACCACGGAGGTCGTCAGACTGTGTCGAACACTGTGTCGAATTCTATAAAATCGTGTTGGTATCTTTTTTTTTATTATTATTATTAGTAAACATACAATTTTATAGAACTTATGTAAACTAAACTTAAATTTTAACACAATGAGTCAAAATTAATGCTAAACTTGCAAAAATTATATCCAGAAACGAGGGCAAAGCTGAATTTTAATCCAAGATACGGCTGAGAGTTACCGAGATGCGAGCATAGTTTGAAACTTCTGAAATGAATAGCTATATCGATATTGAGGGACTTACATGCTATAGCATGTAAGTCCCTCAATATCGGTATAATGAAGATATGTGTTTTTGGCTAACACAATGGTGGCAAATAATAATCGTTTTTATTAATAAATGTAATTTTTAATATTCCTTTTTGGAGGGAATACAGAGCAGTAGTTTATAAGAGAATGACAGATGTTATAGCTGACAAGCATTTTTGTGTGGCAATCAGTGTTGCCAGGTGGAGCGCAGCACAGATTATCGCGCCTGAACATCTTCCGGCCTCGTTGAAAGGTACTTTCAACCCTTTAGCTGTTCCGCAGTCGGGAGTGGACAAAGTCGAACCAGGGATCTTCGTTCGCAGCCTCTTACGGTGTCGACGTCTGCAACTCGTGAAACGCCATCCGGTCCCGGAAACAATCGTGCAACTCGCCCGAGACGCCAACATAGAGGACGAACATTATCCTCCTGTAGTAGGACTAAATCTCCGACGTTTAATTTATCCAGGTTAGCCTTCCACTTCGTTCTCTGCTGCAACTCGCAGATGTATTCTTTCTGCCATCTTTGCCAGAAATGTTGCTTTATTTTCTCAAGACGAGCGTATCGATTTAGCTTGCTCTCGTTGCATTCTTCTAGTGCCGGTGATGGTAATGAAGTTAATGGTCTTCCGATCAGAAAATGTCCAGGGGATAGGGTTTGGAAATCATTAGGACTACAGGACAAAGGGCACAGTGGCCGACTATTCAAAATGGATTCTATTTGTGCAAATAATGTGGATAGCTCTTCAAATGTAACATGACATGTTCCTATAACGCGTCTAACATGATGTTTGGCTGACTTTACGCCTGCCTCCCAAATGCCCCCGAAGTGAGGAGAGTATGCGGGAATGAACTTAAACTGTATGCCTTGCTGACTTGCGAAATCGGTCAAGGGATTAATATTAGATTTTAAAAATGAGCCTATGTCTTTAGCTGCAGCGACAAAATTGCGGCCATTGTCGCATAATATCTCCACCGGCTTTCCTCTCCGTGACACAAATCTCTTAAGAGTCATAATAAACGCATCTTTTGATAGATCGCTAACCGCTTCCAAATGTACGCACTTATAGCGTAAACAGACAAATAAACATAAGTATGATTTGACCAAGCGACTACCCCGTCCCTTCTTATTGACCGTGTAAAACGGCCCAGCGAAATCTAACCCAACAGACAAGAACGGGAAATCTGGACTTATTCTATTAGCTGGCAAATCGCCCATTTTTGGCGCTAAGGTTTTTCCACGAACGCGCCTGCAGCGCACACAACGATTGACAGTGGTCCTAGCCAAATGCCTGCCATTAATCGGCCAAATATTTTCTCTTACTGTTGCTAATACCAATTGTGGGCCAGCATGCATGCTTCTCAAATGTACCAATTGAAAGTAAAGTTTAGTTAGATGATGAGCAGAGTGCATCAGGATAGGGTGCTTCTTTTCGTACGAGTAATTTGATGCCTCGAGCCTTCCCCCCACTCTGATGACACCTTGCTCATCCACAAACGGTGACAATGACAAAATTCTACACTTAGCTGACAGTAGCTTACTTTTAGCAAGTAATTCGTGCTCAACCGGAAATGATTGAGCCTGTGCAATGGCAAATAGTTTATTAAATGACTCTTTAAGTTCATCTACCGTTAAGATACCAACACGCTTTTGTTTTGGGTTCTTTAGATTGTATATAAATCTTTTGCAGTAGGCAAATGCCCTTTGAAGTCTGTTAAATTGAGAGAATCTTTCAAATTCGATAATTGACTCTGCTGCGCACGCGACAGCAGCGTTTGATTTAATTTCTGGTAAACTTTCACACTCACTAGATACTAATACAGGCCATTCGTGTTCATCTTTCTTTAAAAATGCAGGCCCTAACCACCACAAATCCATGGAAATTAGATCATTAGCCTGTACGCCTCTGGATATTAAATCAGCAGGGTTTTCTGCCGTAGGAACATACCGCCAAGATAGTGCGTTAGTCATATCAACAATTTCACTTACGCGATTAGCTACAAAGGTTTTGAGCTTGGATAGATCGCCCTTTATCCAGCTCAATACTATACTCGAGTCGCACCAATGCGTAATTTGATCTGGTTTATACCTAAGCGCTTGCAGTACTGATTTAGACAGCTCCGCAGCCAACAAAGCAGCGCACAGCTCCAGACGCGGCATCGTGGTGGGCTTCAAAGGTGCTACTTTGGATTTAGCACACAATAATTTAATTGTCACATCATTATTTTCATCGACGGATCTCATATAAATGCATGCACCGTATGCACACTGTGACGCATCACTAAATGAATGTAATTCTATACGCTTTGCTGAACTACACAAAACTAATCTAGGCACTTGTAATATTTTTAGACTATCCAATTTACTAGCAAATTGGAACCAGTCATCCCTAATATTTTGAGGTACAGGTTCGTCCCAATCCACTTTTTGTTGCCACAATTTTTGAAGGATTATTTTAGGAATAACAACTAGTGGACTTAAAAGACCTAAAGGATCAAAAATACGGAATGAATTTGACAAAATATTGCGTTTAGTTACATCATCATCATTTTTAGTGAAAATTTTGAATGGAAAATGTAGTGTATCACTTGACGGAGTCCAGCCTAAACCAAGAGTACTGGACGACTCGCTTATCATTAAATCGCCATCAGTATTCAAATTTGCGTCTTCAAAGACCGCAGGTAAGTTACTTTTTAGTTTGCGCAAGTTAAAACAACCGCCAGTTAAAACCATTTTCACTGAATTTAGTATAAAACGTAACTGTTGCTCGTCGTCAGCCCCAGTTAATAAATCATCAACATAATGATCCATTTGTATTATGTTTCGGATTTGTTCGTCATCGGTGTCCTCCCCCAACTGATAGAGACAACGCGTACTTAGGTAACTCGCACTCGCTGTGCCATATGTAAGAGTATTTAATTTTAATGTACGAATGGGCTGTGATTCATCTTCTCGCCATAGTATTAATTGCAAGTCACGATCTTCTTCATGAACATTGACTTGTCGGTACATTTTTTCAATGTCTCCGGTTAACAAAAATTTATATTGCCTTGCGCGCACCAAGATGCAGAAAAGAGAATCCTGTACGTTGGGTCCTACCATTAGGATGTCATTTAGTGAAAAACCCGAAGTGGAGGGAGCAGAACCATCGAACACCACTCTTAATTTAGTGGATTCGCTGTCTTCCTTGAGCACAGCATGGTGACATAGAAAGTAAGAGGCGTTCGGTGGTATATCGACGGAAGATTGAGAGAGATGGCGTAAGTCAGCATATTCTTGAATAAATTTTGTATATTCTAATTTTAATTTGGGGTCCTTTCTGAATCTTTTTTCTAAATTTAAGAACCGTTTCTTTGCTAACTTGTAGGTATCGCCTAAGCAATCAGCAGTATCTACTAAGGGCAGTTTCACAGAAAATCTACCCGACTCATCCCTAGTTGTATGAGTTAAAAAATGTTTTTCACAATATTTATCATTAGTACTAAAATTTTTTTTGTTGGGTACCTTTTCTAAATCCCAAAATTTTATTAGTAAATTATTTATATTATCAGGCTCAGCTTCAGAAACAGAGACATGATTACAATGAGTCACCTTGTTTACTTTAGAGTCATTGAATCCCATTGGACCAGAAATTAACCAACCTAACTTTGAGTTCCTTAACTTTGGACGGTTGCTACCAAGGGATCGTTGCTCATTGCCTAAAATGTCCCAAAATACATCTGCGCCTATTAAAATATCAACCACTGCCGGCTGATAAAATGTGGGATCTGCTAGTTTTATATCTTTAGGCAGACGCAATGCTTCTATATTAATTGGAGTTTTTGGTAAGTAACCCGTTAAGTCCTGTAACACAAAACATGGTAACACAACATTGAAATTGCAATTTAATGATGATATTTGCAGATTACAACTTTCTTTAATAGTATTAGTTCCATTGTTACCTATACCAATGATCTTTAGAGTATCAACTGGATTGGAGGTAAGTGACAATTTATTGCTTAGTGATTTGCTTACAAAAGAAGATTGGCTGCCACAATCTAAAAGTGCGCGTACCAATTCATATTGTTTAGTTTTAGGATTAGAAACCTTTACTATGGCAGTGGATAAAATAACTTGAGATGAAATTTCTTTAGAAAAATTTACAGTTACACCACTTTGCTCTTCATTGACATTTGTTTCAATGGGATTATGCAGGAGGCTATTGTGTTTTTTGCTACACTCACGGCAGGGACCCATGCGACATTGACCTACAGGATGACCTTGCCTTAAACAGTTGCTACATAGTTTATATTTTGCCACTTCTTCTAACCTATTCTCAATAGACTTTGCCTTAAATGTAGTACAATCATATATCTTATGATTGCCATTGCATATAATACACGAAAAAGATGTATGAGACCTTTGAGTACCACTTTTGCCATGAGTACTTGCAAAAGACTTAATAACATCATCTTGTTTCTGATTTTGTTTTGTTTGAAAATTACGTGAAAATGATGGTTGAAATTTTGATGTACAAGCATCTTGTTTGTTACGATTTATAGAACCCAGAACATCAGCACGGTCTATCAAAAATTTGCAAAATTGTGATAAAGTTGGAACTTCAACATCAAGATTATTACGGTATTCTTCCCACTTGGTTAAAGTAAGACTATCCAACTTTGATGATAGCATATGAATAATAAGCACGTCCCACTTGTCCGTGGGTTGGTCCAAACTGGACAATGCCCGTAAATTCATTGTTACATGGTCAACTAAGAAACGCAAAGATTTTTCAGATTGGTGAGGAAGCAGTTTTATGTTGAATAGTGAATTCAAATGATGGTTTATTAACACTCTTTTGTTATTATATCTATTACAGAGAAGACTCCATGCTTCAATGTAGTTTATAGAAGAAACTTCTAAATTGGAAATAATTCTTGCAGCTTCACCAGTTAAGTAAGAAATCAGATAGTGAAATTTTTGTATTTCTGTTAAACGATTATTTGTGTGAATTAAATTTTCAAATGTGTCACGAAATTCCAGCCACCGGAAATATGCACCATCAAATTTTGCAATTTGTATTTGCGGCAGCTTCAACCCTACATCTTGTTGGTCGTGATGACATTGTGAGATTTCATGGCAAGAGTTGCTTTTGGAATGTGAGTCTGCTAAATTTTTTGCTGCAACAATCAATGAAATAAAATCTTGCTCAATGCCCTCACGCTCATCAAGTTCACTAGAAATATTTGCAGAATTGATGACCTCGATCTGATCTTGCAAGTCATCAAACCTGCTAGACAATGACTCAAGCCGAGACAACCTCATAGACAACTCAGCCAATTGCACATTAGATAATTCAGGCTCATTGTTTAAATTTGACAAGTAATTTTTGAACTTTGTAATCTGTCCTTTTATGGAGCTGCGTTTAGTAATTAGTTCCTTTAGAACTTTAGTGGGAGCAGAAGGAGGGTTGCCTTTGCTTGGCGTCTGGTATGATTCGCCCAGCATTTTTAAACTTAACTTGCCACGGGAAAGAAAATAATCAAACTGTTTAGCTCACGTTACTCTTCCTCACTTCAGTGACCTCAGTTAGGCAGTGACCCACAGCACAACTCCACTTCACTTACTATATTTGTGATACTTATTGAGTTGGGTCGGAGTCGGAGCCAGGTTTGTACAACCAATCTGAAATTATCAGCAAAAATTTAAACTACCTACTTTACAAATTACTAAATTTCTTAGTTCTGTAAAAACCACATTAAATGCACTATAGAAAGTAATGGAAAAGGGAATTAGGTAGTTGGATTGGACTATGGTTGGAATTTTGGACTATTTTTTACGTATCTTTGTCTTGATTTCTCGATTTGGCGTGGTAATTTGGTGATGGCCGGCAACCGGCGTCTTGATTTCGTGGTTGCAATTGTTGTTGTTTTGATTTCTGGTTCTTCTTTAGTTCCCCTCATGGGCCACCATTTTATGTTTTTGGCTAACACAATGGTGGCAAATAATAATCGTTTTTATTAATAAATGTAATTTTTAATATTCCTTTTTGGAGGGAATACAGAGCAGTAGTTTATAAGAGAATGACAGATGTTATAGCTGACAAGCATTTTTGTGTGGCAATCAGTGTTGCCAGGTGGAGCGCAGCACAGATTATCGCGCCTGAACAATATGGGTGTCAATTTTCTTATTATAAATTCTTAGTATTGAACTTTTCAATTCTATTTATAACAAATCGTTGCAATGTTACTTGTCACGTGTATTATCTTTAGGCATAATATAAATTTATACTGGAAAACAAGTTTTTAATTGCAAAGGTTACTCTTTGTTTGCTACAGTATCGCTGTTTTTTTTTTATCAATATTGATATCGTTATACTGACATAGATTGGAGCTTGGAAAATTGCATAGGTATTTTTAACGGATGTATTTTTTTGAATTCTATTCGATTGCTTTTAATGTTTTTTCAGCAATATATTAAATATTTGCATTTCCAGATGTTTCGGTACCTTTGCAGCTGTCATGGCACTTGGATGAGCGCTGGTATCGTTTCAAAGTCATTGGAAAAAACTTTTATTTAATAGCATAGCAACAGACATCGTATATTTTAGTTCCATCAAAACTCCATTATAATTAAGTCCACCTTCCAAAAATGTGTTCCAAAATATAACTGTATCTACGCTAAGAATAAAAATATATATTCTTTAATTAAAAAAAAGCCCTTAAACGAAAAATAAACCAGGGAAGTTTGAATCAAAAGACATAAATTATCCCGAACGCTGGCGATACGGACTACAATGAAGTTATTTAACTTCCTAACAACATCAGACTGCCAATTTAAACGTATCCTAAGGTGCTTTAGAAATGAATAAAGGGAAAGTAGCATTAATCTACTTTGATTAAAAACTTCAAACACCATCTTTTAGTGCAAAAAGGACAAGAAATAATTGAAACTTATTGAGCTCTTAGCTTGCTCCTAGCTTGATTGAAATTTAATTTGATAAGACATACTAAAAGTACTTATTACTTTAATATCTATGCCTAACTATTTGTGGAAATAGTAGAAAACGAATATGAAGTTAAATTGTTGAAAATCTATAAAACAAACCATCTATTGATGACCAAGACTCATTAATTGCACATACATTGTTATGGAATAGTTCTATCTCACGAAGTCCGATGTGTTCTGTGGTTTGGCTATGAGTTTGCTTTGTTTACGTATTACGAGACGGTGCAGACGTACACTAAAACAATGTGCATGTGTATGTGCACGCCTAACAGCTTTCATGGCCGAACGAACGGACATTTTATTTTTTATTTTTTTATTTGACAACATCACATATATTGCTCCGATTCCGAAGTAAGTAGCCAAAGCGCTTGTGTTATGGAAATCAGAGACAACGGTGGTATCACAAACATCCAGACCTGAGCCAATATAGAAAAGTTCATTTTTTCTAAATTGACCCAACCGGGGATCGAACCCGGGACCTCAGAGATTGCGACACCTTGAAAACCGGTGTACAAAGCCACTCGACCACGGAGGTCGTCAAAAAACATTGACGTGAGATAGAACAACAGTACCCGGGTATCGCAGTCGAGTCACCAACATCTGTTACAACCGGGCAAATTAATTAAAACAGTACAATATTCACTGATATGGGTTTAATATCCAACAGCCTAAGATCTAAGTCCAGATAAAAGACGAAAAGGGTACGGCTATTAAAGCTAAGTAAATAACGCCCAGTTTCACTAACGCGTAGTAAAAGTTGGTACAATATTCGGAACTACTTCAGGATTGATAGACGAATTCTTCATAGTACGAAACGTCATTCGGTTGAGAAACTATCGGATTTTACGAGCCTGCCACGTGTCCAGACGTAACAATAACGACATTAGGCAGACCATACTAACTGTTGAGGGTCAGCAACACATCTGGTTACTACATAATGTCAAACTCCCCGTCTATCTATCTTTGCTTACATTTATTTGTTAGGTTTTGGGAATGGTGGAATTTGTCCGTTTTCAGATTTATTTATTCATTTTAAGTCAAACAAATATGTGCTTTAACATATTGATTTGACTTTTTGTTCTTTTATTCTCAACGGGTTAGCGATTGGCCTTCATCTCACCTGATGTTAAGTGACGATAAGGCCGAAGGTGGAAGTGCACTACACCCGGAGTCCTCACTACTGAGGAACTGGCTATCTTACCTCTAACTGCCGGAACACAACAATTTTGAAATTGTTGTGTTCCGGCAATAAATACATTTCCCGGACGATAATTTCTACTCAAACTTGGATTGTTATGTGTAACACAGGTGTGTTCTATTGGTGATGATGAGGACATGTAATTTGCTTTCATTTGATAGGTAAACATTACATTCTAGTAAATATATCGTGACCTTCCTATAAATAAATAACTCCACCGGCTCGAAAACCACTAGGTAAGCTATATGAACTATGTTCCGATCCGAGTATAATTTCCGGAACGGCTTTATGTTTTTCCATTTAATTTTATTTTTCACGTTTCTCGGCTTGAGCGTAATCTCCGGAGATAGGTCGGAAATAGTATCCTATCTACTCTATGTTACCGACTATTATAAGATAAACTATTTGCGGAAAAATTAATCAATCTAAAGAAGACCTTTTTCGTGAATTAGGATATAAATTGTAAAAATTGCGTATGCAATAATAACCACTGAAACAAACACTGAAAAATACTGCAGAGACAAAGCTATTCCTCAGATAGCATAGGTGACTCAAGATTAACGATATTAAAGTTTTTTGAAACAGGTGTACTAGTTGAAATTTTGAGATCTAAGCATTCACAATGCTATTTTTATATAATACTAAATAATATACTAGAAAAAATAGGACTCGCACCAGATCATGTTCTCGGGCGGGAATCGAACCCGCGACCTTTGGATAACCGGTCCAATGCTCTGACCGCTGAGCTACCGAGTCACTAGTGGGAACGTCGAATTTCTTCTAGTATATCAACTCTTACGCTGCAAGCCAGCGCCATCTCACCAATGTAGAAGGAATTAACTTCAACATTCAACTATGGTGTACTAGTAAGTACTAGTAAGTACACCTGTATATGTAGTAATAACTAAAAGTTAGTGTCTTATGATAGATTGTGACGCGGGCACTTAATCGTATATAAATCAAATTAAAAGTTTAAATAAACTTGAGTTTGAAATGTTGAAATGTTTTAGTGTTGCAATTTTTTTAATCGAGTTAATTTCATAAAATAACTTTATGTATTGTAAAGGGTGTTGATTGCAACTTTCTTATCATTGTATTATTGTACTGATTTAAACTTGTTTAGAATTTACTAGGAAAAGTAATTTTATGGAAAACCTGTAATTGGCTTTACTAGTAGTTAGAATTAATGGTAATAACAAAACTGTAACGCTGTTGGTTTTCAAATAAAATAAAATAAAAAAGAAAAATAAAATAATGCCAGTGAACTAAATTGATTTCACTATTATGATCATTTATCATTTCATTGATGACTTTACTTTATCTGCTAGTTCGATTATTTAGTTCCATGATATTTTCATCATCATTCACCAGTGTTAATAAGGTCCATAGTCCTAACCTATTCGCCATCCGTTTTAATTTCCGCCACGTTTAATTGAAAATATCATCAGGGATTCGGGTCGTGCGAGGAGTTCATCTGCATTTAATTACGTCGCGAATACAATTTATTTGAATTTATTAAGCCGCTACACTCCAGTTGGCGCGAGCTGGGAGCTTGGGACTATGACACTGCGACATGCTTGGTCAATAAATTTTGAAGCTTCATTTTATGGTACGGTCGCAGGCCCGGATCTAGGGGGGCGGTAAAGGGCACTTGCCCGGGCGGCAAAGACTAGAGGGCTGGTCCACGAGCCGATCTTGTTGTATGTACCCGGTTGCTACACCGTTTTCATCGCACTCTTTCTCAATAAATTAATGCAATGCTAACACACTACGCCCCAGAGGCCGAACAGACGTCCACAAGTGAGGTGCTCTTTGACCGGAGTTTGGTTCGGCTGTAGTTAGCTAGTAATATGCGAAGAGACGAGGCGACACATGGCAAGGAACACAGGGCGGCGCAGGGTGAAGGCGACAAATTGCCTTCTGCATCCCCTTTTTGAAAACGTAGATCCAGGGATTGGTCAGCCAAACTCACTATTGACGCGAGTATTTGTATGGTTAGGTATGTAAAATTACACAAAAGGTGCAAAATCTGACATGCGAAGCCAAGCACAACGATAATGTGAAACGTAAAATCAAATAGAATGAATAAAATAGAAATAGATTTTAATGTCTTTGCGAAAGTTGTATAAATCGCAAATGTTTGACTTTGACGCTGTGCATCAGTCAATAAATCTGTAAGTAAATCTATTTGCTATTATATTAATAGTAGTACATCTGACTGAACATAAAGACCGCAAAACGCACTACTTTTCCACAAAAAAGTTTATATTTTTATTACAATGAAATAAAAAGAATAATAAAATAAACACAAAAACAAACTTTGTATTATATGTACGCACGTCCCAAAACTAGAGTGTCACCCTGACCGCACATTTTCGTTCACGAGCGAACCCATTACATTTTCGCTGAGATTTCACCTTCATTACAATCCACACAGCACTTTACCTGGCTGACAAAATTGCCGCACCAACGGAATATAAGCCTTAAAAGCAACATTTTAGGACAGGATATCCGAAAACTGTCCACCTTTATGGGATTAACAAAAGCAAAACGGGGCAAGGATGAAGCCCGTCACAACTGGCTAATCAAGCGTCTTTCTTAATTACCTTCGCCAGTTCAAAGGGAAAATAAACCATAACACGTTTCCAGAAAGGATATTTTACAATAAACACCCACCTGCCTTCCTATCACAACTGAAACGTTTTATTTTCAATTCACCGAAATATTTAGGGGAAACAATATGGCATTGTTCACGTTATTTTAGCACGTAATGAGAATTTTCATTAGGCAGCCAGGTTTCGCTTTATAATTTCCTCTTGAATTTGCTGAGATAACATTTCCGACATTATGATAATGTACCGGTGGATTAGATAATGAGTAATTCTGTTTCAACATAACAATGTTTACGTTCCTGTTTCCATGCATGAGATTTTTGAACATCGTTTTAGTGTTCCGTGTCTCTGCCATGAGTTTACAAAATAAATTCGCATCACGTAAATATTTGGGTCAATAGCAGTTATTATTGTGAATAAGAATCAGTAAATATTGGATAGGCTCGGTAACAATGGCCAATCATGTTAGACATACATGCTACAAAGTAAATTGTTTGAATACCTGTACCCGTAGCACGAACAGCTATCGAAAACACGCATTCATTTCGCTTTTCTGCGATAGATGGCGCTGTACAAGTTTCCTGTTCGTGCTAAGGGTACAGTACCCTTAAACAGCTATCGAAAAAGTAACGCGCGTAAAAACATTCGATAGAGTATTTCTGTATGGCAAATTTGTTCAGCGCCATCTATCGTAAAAAAGCAAAATTCTATTTCCCATAGAGAATTACTCTACACGCTTTTTTTTCTCAATAGCTGTTCGTGCTAAGGTTACAGATCTTAAGACGTTATTTAAACAGATGCTACAAATCGGAGCAATAGCTATTCATAACAGCGAAACTATCTGGAATCCCGCATCAAAGCAAAGAGGACAAATACCCACAAAATCTACAAACACTCAACGCTGAAACCAGCGTATAAAAAGTGTTTGCGCAAACAGCCGAAATCATCCATATTACATATGTCACGTCTCTCCTTTTTGATATGCCGAGCGAGCGATGCAAGCAGTCGTGAGCCTATTAAAATAAAACCAGCCATAAAAGATACGATTCCTTCTCCAAAGATTCTTTTAATGACACGCTAGTGGCTTCGTGAGCTGTACACCTCGCGTTTGTGCGTTAAAAAGTATTTCAATTTGTATGTTATTTCAAAATTAATCTAAAAGATGTCGCCACAAGGTTCTCAAAGCAGTACTATGTGCTATTTGGTATATTATTTGATAATAACAATAATAACTTTTGAGCAAAAATTTGTGTTTGTTGTATTTAAAAGATTGCCAATGACTACCTGAGTGACCTGAATGAACCGACCACCTGAGTGGTGCAGTGGTCAACATCGTCTACCACGCAAGAGGTCTCGGGTTCGATTCCCGGCCGGGCAGAAATCGAAATGATATTTTTTTATTTCTGTGACGGGTCTGGGTGTTACTATGTATATTAAGTATATATTTAAAAAGTATATATGTATATCAGTTGTCTAGCACCCATATTACAAGATTTACTTAGATTGGGGCTAGATGGCGCTGTGTGAAATAGTCCAAGCATTTATTTATATTTCACCCTGTACATTTTAGTTATTGACATTGTTTGAATTCTAAAATTAAATGAAGAATCGAATATACTTACAACAGAAGCGACGGACTGGGATTCCTTTAATTATTCGATAAAATACTCGCTTTTGACTTACCTGTAACAAAATTGTAATATTTTAGATATAAGTAGTACTTTTAACCAAGATTTTAGTACACAATAAAATTTATGTGAACTACTTTTGAATTTTGAAAACTTTTTGTTTATTGTGTAGAATGTTACGTCACGTACTGGAAAACGAAATGTTACTATTTTATGGTATGATAAAAACATCAAAAGCTAATTGAATAAGAAAACACTACAAAGGTACTTTTTCTTAATACTTGTTTGAAGTTAATATACTAATCTAACAAAAATGATTACACGTTATTAGAATCAAATAAACTTCAAAAGAGCAGTAGCGAAACACGCGATCGAATTATGCATAAAACTGTGGAGTCACGGGCGTAAATGAAGAATGGAGCGGAGTCCTAAAGTCACCTGGCGCTCCCCACTTAAAAATCCATTAGTCACAAGCTCTGAACATTTAGAAGCAACTGAGGTCGGTTCACAACAAACGTACTCAACTCAGTCAGCCACTGACTGCATTGAGAGTCACTGTCTTACGAGTTTAGACGTATCTCATACAGCCATATAGAAATCCACATCATTTAATTTCTATAGATAGAAATCATGTATGGATGACGGATGTAACAAACAGGCAACGCATTTGTGTGTGATTTATTCATTAAAATCTGCATGGTGGAGTGCAGCAGTGTTTTATCCACTTCAGACGGTGAGAACAAAAACAATTATTAGGAGAATTCAGTGCTTCGAAAATCGTAGCCAAACATCGACCGAGACGCGTGGCTACGCGCGGTAGTGTACGAAACCTTTTGAATGCAAAAAACCGCATTGAAATCGGCCTAGTAGTTTCCGAGGAAAATGGTAACAGACAAACAAACAAACACACAACCTCTAACCCGAAACGCATATACCGCCTCCGTTCCGTTCTGTCCGTCGTGGGTAATAATAGCGGCCGCCATGTTGAGAATTTTAACATTATTGAATACAACTGGAAAAGCGGTAAACTGTGTAACAGCTGCTCTGTCAGCGGTTGACAATAAGTTTAAATAAATAAATATTTGACAACATCACCATACATTGCCCCGATTCCAAAGTAAGTAGCTAAAGCACTTGTGTTATGGAAATCAGAGACAACGGTGGTATCACAAACACCCAGACCTGAGCCAATATAGAAAAGTTCGTTTCTAAATTGACCCAATCGGGGATCAAACCCGGGACCTCAGAGATGACAACACCTTGAAAACCGGTGTACAAAGCCACTCGACCATGGAGGTCGCTGAGTTAGAGTTTGGTATGAACGCAGCCTTAGATTATAAAGGCGAGTATCAGGGACCTTGACGGCAGCCCTTATCCGGATATCCTCCACCGTACCCGCGGATATTTGCATGAAAGCCTTGTAATGTGTATAATTTGTCTCTTGTGACGTCACCGTTAACTTTCTTTGACTTAGTTCAACCTTTTCGTAAAAAACAGTATTTATCGGTGAGTCAGTGTGGTCATTCTGGGCCCTATTTCACCAAATCGACATTTGTCAGCTTCGAAGTTTGTCATTGACAATATGTCGGGGAATTTTACAATGGTCCTAACTTTAATTAGGGACAATTATGTTGTGAAACATAGATATTTTTCACAAGTCTACAATTGTCACGCAAACTTGACTCAGCTCAAATCTCATATCAAGAATTACCAACAAAACATTATGTCAAGTGGGTCATAAGACAGGTCGCTCACGGCAACTTTTTCAATTGTTTATGTAGCGATTAGATGGTCGTATATCAATGTCAACGTTGCCATGATTCTGAGTCGCTTCTATCGTTTTTATACACCACTCGGTAAAGAACCACTAAGAGGTCAACTGTACCACAGTGAGTATTATAAACAACTGTATTTAGCTGTGACTATACTATATGGTCGCAGTACACATAATGTAGAGCCCGTGCAACTGATGTAAAATTTTTAACAAGATGGTTCCTCCTGAAATGAGACCGACATTTAAAAGTTAATTTGATTATTCACTTGAACAACTTTATTAATATACAGAAAAAAATAATCAAAAACAATAATGAAATATTCCAACTTGAGCTACTGCTTAAAAAGCGTTGAATATTGAAATTTAATAAAATATTATAATGTACTTCTTATCTAATCTCTTAAATAAATAAAACGTCAACTCACACAAATAGCTTTGACAGTTAAGACAAGAAGGTAAAGTAACTAAGCTTAGTTCATAATCCTAGAAATACAAGCCTTTACATTTAAACAATATTTCATAATTGCGATTTAATTGGATTTCTCTTCGTTGAGCGGTCTCTAAACGGGTCGTTTGCGTTGAGTTTAGTTACACAGACAGACGACAAAGCAATTCGTATTTTATGCACGTAGGTAGTTTCGACTATAAAGTCGAAATAGCAAATAATTCAAAAGTCATTGGGGGTCAAAATAAAATTATTCTTTTCACTGGCTTATCATGACGTCGACGATAGAAAAAAACAAGGTTACGGAGTTTCGAGTTAGAGAAAGAAAGAAAACTCAAAAAAGGTTTTCTTCGTGTAATTTTTTCAATAAATTATAAAACTAAGAAATAATACAATTTGCAGTAAAAAGTTAAGTTTTTAAAGTGATATTTACCATAATTAAAAGTCAATATTTTAAAAAATCGATGGTAACTCGTAATATAAAAAAAAACTATTTGAAAAACCCCGTAACAATAGCACAGAATATACAAAAGTACTACGTACAATAGCTCTGTAAAGGCCTAAAATTACTAACGAGGAAGCAGATTAGACCTCAAGTCAGTCAAGGTCGATTATTACTCCGACAGATTCTAAGGAGGATCAACAGAAAGGTCTTCCGACCTTTTGCTGGGCACTCTCTAGACTTTAGTCTAGTGAAATGCTCAGTTGAATTTGCATGAGTGATTTTTTTATCCACCTCTTTGATATAAGAAACTTTTCGGAGCTATATTCTATTTTAAGGATTTATGAGGTACAAAATGAAATACTTTTGGAATAATATACTATAAATAAAAAACCTTCTCGATTAGGATTGTTTCCCGAAACATCATCTAACTGTTGTCAGTATTGCTATAAGAGCTTGTGGTAAGGCCCCTGTTCCTATCAATGTTTGGAACATTTCTTTCAGTGATAACAGTTTATATGTTGTACACACGACAGCACGTCAGATTTCACAGTTAAACTGCGAAAACAGCTTTTATTGCGTAGGACATAAGCGCGGTCTCAAGGTCAACATGTAGTCTGAGGTGCCGTCGTGTGTACTATGCGATGAACTGTGACAATATAACATTTTAATGTTCTTCGGGATATAATACACACTTTACCCTATAATATTGTTAACTTAAATCAACATAAATTCTAAGATTTCTTCCAAGCTCATCTAAGTAGCGTTTAAAATCACCTGCGCGGCGTCGTAAAAATGTAAATTGCCCGCTGTACTGATCCAGCATTACAAAGGGTCTGTACCTAAGTAACATTTTACTGG
Source organism: Catoptria pinella (assembly GCA_963556745.1). Lineage (NCBI taxonomy): Eukaryota > Metazoa > Arthropoda > Insecta > Lepidoptera > Crambidae > Catoptria > Catoptria pinella. Next base: position 11,100,534 of record OY750769.1, read on the forward strand.
GCGATGTTTCTTTTATGAACCTTTTCCTTCTTAAATGGTTTGCTATTTTAAAAATCCTTTTAATCCCAAACAAGTTTTGTGGTTTCATTGCATCTGCCATCTGGCTATGCAGAAAATACAACGAGTTGACTACGCACAATTATGCACCACGCTGTCCACGCTGCACTAACTTTATACTTACCTACCTACTGTAAGATCTTCAGAAAATACAACGAGTTGACTACGCACAATTATGCACCACGCTGCACTAACTTTATACTTACCTACCTACTGTAAGATCTTCTTACAGTGTCACAGTACCTATTAAAAAGTCTTCTTTCCAGAAAGAACAACATTAGCTAGGTCCAAGACACCAGACAACGTAGAAAGAATTGCTGCAATTAACACAAAATTATACTAACTACCTGCTGGTTTCTTGATTATTTTAATATCGAAAAGTTTGACTTAATCCCTTTTTTCAATCGGGGCAGTATCTCACATCAAGAAAAACCCATAATTTATGAGTTATTCGTAACTGGCGAGTGCGTGCGATAGGTACCTTCCAATTTTACCTTTTTTTTTTGTCGTCAACTCGCTCGATCGTGAAAATCTGACTTATAATGTGGAATTAGCGCGAATAGCTATCGAGAATAGCGTAAAAATACTCGAATTTAATAAGAACACATTTTATTTTATGACAAATAATAGTGAGAAACCGAACCATTCAATATTTTCATTACATCGTTGCATTTTACGTCTAGAAAAGAGTAGTAAACACCTTACTAAAGGAACTTTTACGGCATCCTTTGCAAATATTTCAGATAGGATCAGATTACGCTCGTTAAAATATGCGTAACAAAATAAAGCCTCTTATTTATTTTATAACATCGCACAGCTATTGATAAAGGTTTTGAAGGGATATGAAAACAACGAGTTGGGCGCCAAATGGAGTTTATATTCTTTATAGGGTTCCGTAGTAAAACAAGGAACCCTTATAAGATTGTCATCTTTATCAGCATCGTAGCGTCCACAGTTTTAAACCGAATTCGATTACACACTTACTTCTGTTAGAGATCTCAATTTTAACGAAACAAAACATTATATATTTTTATTGTTTCACGTAAGTACCTCTTCATTATAAATAAATAAATATTTGACAACATCACATATATTGCAAAGTAAGCACTTGTGTTATGAAAATCAGAAACAACGGTGGTATCACAAACACCCAGACCTGAGCCAATATAGAAAAGTTCGTTTTCTAAATTGACCCAACCGGGACCTCAGAGATGGCGACACCTTGAAAGGTGTACAAAGCCACTCGACCACGAAGGTCGTATTATTCGTAATATTTTTAGCTCTACCTCATTAATTTCCTCGTCAGTTTTTTTTTTAAACAGCATTCTTCTAAGAAAAGAGCTAGGTAAACCTATTATGACATTTTAAAGATTGACCTTTAGTATTATACTACCAGTTTTATATAAATAATCATAATAGACGCGAGGCTTAATTATAACAATATATATATAGATTCTTCAACCGTGAACTTTGAAAGGAAAATAAATTAGTGTAGCAAAGGTTATGACTAGGACTCGAATATCGAGTGTGACACATTAAATTTGGAAATCATGGTACGAAATTATTAAAGCCCCTATATACCTCAAGTGGCGCCCTCATTTTAGTTAAATTTATTGCTCGCTAATTACATAATGTATCGAAAATTCACATGTACAGATTGAAGCTAGTTCATTGTAGTAGTAGTTCGCAAAAATGCTAAAAGTGGCCACAACGAACAATTTACTGAGGTTATTGTTTGTAAATAAACTATAGAACCTTAGCTTCAATCTGTACATGTGAATTTTCGATACATTATGTACTTAGCGAGCAATAAATTTAATTAAAATAAGGGCGCCACTTGAGGTATATAGGAGCCTTAAAAACTTAATATGTAGGTATTTTAAGTTTTTCACCATTTACTTCGAAAATACCATATAACACAAACTGAAGAGATTGACAGTGTGTAAAGTGGCCGTAGATTAATATTTCAAGGACATGGGCGAGACAATATACTGTTAGGTACTTAGTTATTTTATTTACGTATTCATGTTTGTTAATTCCAAATTGTGCCCAAAGCAACAGAATAAACGCAAACAACGCCCCTAGCAATGTCTGTACAGTAAATTTAAATAATATTGTGATAAAATATTAAAGTAAAACATTCTAAGACCAAAATGTAGAGAGCTCCGCAAATAGGGTTACCATATTATGTCCGAAATTGTTAGGACAGTGCAGGACCGTTGGGTTTCTGTTTTACAGATAGTTTTGTCAGATTTTTAATAAGATAATAAAACATTATCAATTAGGCTTATTGAACTACACTTTTATAAAAGACACATTATAATGTTAACCCATCAAAGCCAGGAAAATGAGACACAATAGATATTAATCTTGGCCGGCCGCATTGGGCCGCTCGAGCAATGATGAATCAACCCGTCCGTACTTCACAAAGTTTGAAAATGTTGTAAATTCACTTAGAGCAGAGTAGCGTTCACCCAAATATTATATCCAATAATATAAAGAATGGTTCAATCAGACATCTTTATTAGCCTCACATTTAGCAAGAAGTGACATCAGCCAACGTGGCAGATTACATGCATGACAGTTGCTGGCCAGTACCAGCCAGTGCTCACAACCTCCAACAGAATAAGCTAACACTGTCCGTATGGCGTAGTATTTAAGTTACGTTTCGCCGACAACTCAGTAGAATTATAAAAGACTTGTTTTACTTTCATGGTGGTTAATTTACATTTGTACTTCTATGACTTTGGTGTACAATAGCGCGTTTTGTGTACACAAATTATTATTATCTGGCTATAATACAGAAGTCGCTTTGTAGATATTTCTTTTTGGCTTATAATTGGTTCCGCAGATCTAAATATCATAACAACCACCAAGAATATGTATACATAATAATATCTACATTTTTACAATAAAATTAACATCTCATTTAAGTAGGTACGCATATCGTTGGTATTATTCTTAACCAAGGATCTAAGAGCATATAAAGTTGAAGAATGCATTTAATAGATGGCGCTGATTGAATGACCGCGCAATAATATTTATAGTGTTTCAAATAAACATGGCGGTTTGATTGGGGCAACTAAATTATGTATGTGCATTTTATAAAAAGATAAACGTGCCTTTCGAAATTAATACGAAGTAGTAGGTAGATAATATGGTTTATTTTATGTTCAGCTTATAATAACAAAGACAGTTTGCGGAATCCAGCTATTCTAAACAAGTCAGACGGACGGTGGTAGCTAGCCACCTGCAAAAACAATCACAACTTCAAACACAATTACAAAGAGGATGGTTACTCTAGTATGTGATTCATTTGATTATTTAAGATGTATATGTTGGTAGATCAGGGCGGATCTAAGGTTTTGGGGGGGCTTGGAGCCTCGAGCCATGTTTAAGGTTACAATAATGTTAAAAGGCACTAACAGACAATACCTATTAGGTACATAAAACATTGAAACAACTATTTTTTAATTGTGATTTTCAATGCAAGTTCAACGTATATCTGATCTTTAGTTAAGAGCTAGTATTTCGAGCCGTAACTTATGTTCAATTCAAACTGAAAGAAACTCTTTAAATAGGAAGTGACACTTATTTCATGTCAACGTCTGAAAGGTGACAGTGACACGATTTTTTTAACTTATTACAATAATACAGCACTTATTACAACGGGATAGGGCACAAGTTTCATTCAAGTATGTTTATTTTTCTTTATTTTGTTGCGCACGCACAATGATTGATGATCTTGCAGTGACAACATGATGCAAGCACCAAAATACATTATACATGTTGACTGTGAAAAATGACAGTCAGAAAGCAAATCATCTTGTCTACAGATATCATATTTTAATAGGATTTTTACAGACTGTGATAATTTTAAAAACCAAATATTGTTCTGTGTTAACAATTTAAACAAAAAGATGTTTTGCGTGAATGATTAACATGCTCAGGTATTTTAGACAAATGTTAAAACTAGAGAGAAAATTAATGTTTTCTGATTAAGATGTTAGCTTAGAAAACATGAAGTTGAATATTTGAACAAAGCTTTATTATGGTGGCTCCACACATGGCTATTTGATTGGCGTATTTAACAATTATGCCATGTGGCCATAAAAATAAATATTGCAAAAAGAGGTAGTCCAACGGTAACCATGGGTACATTTACTTCCCTGTGGTACAACCACTTGAACACGGCAGTTGTACCATGGGTCGGTAGGGATATTTGCCACATTTATTGGCGTATTGGCCTATTTGGCCAATACAGCCAGTAACAAATATGGCTTACCGAACGTCAGTCGGTTTTTCAAGGCACATCAAAGGAGACCAATAGGCAAACACGCAAATATACTGGCCACACATGGTCATGGCCATACAACAATTTCTGGTAGCAAATATTTGGCTCCATGTGTAGACGGTTGTATTGCTTATTGGCCCATACGTCGAAAACTTTAGCAGATACGCCAACGTCCAATAACGAATACAAATAGCCATGTGTGGAGCTACCATTAGATATAGATAAATAACGTAGACCGTACGTACACACGACGGCACCTCAGACTATACATGTTGACCTTGAGACCGCCTTTATGCCCTACGTAATAAAAGCTGTTTTCGCAGTTTAACTGTGTAACCTAACGTGATGTCGTGTGTATACTGAGAGCTAAAACTCCTATACGAAACGGATAATTGGTTCAATCATATTATCATTGAACGACTGAACAGTTAATTATAGGATAAAAGGAACCGAAAGACGGGCGAAGTAAAACATGATTCAAAAGGCATTACTTACGCCTTACAAATTCAATCAGCACGACCCTTGCCGCATTTCATTTACACCCATGCGGAAATTTGTAACTAAATAAGTAATCGAACGACAACGTAAGCGATAGTAATCCATAAAACAACTAGACAGGGTCTCAATTCCCTTAATTGGACAATGGATATTAGTACAAATATTTAGCAGTGACAATGATGGATTTGATTACGCGTCGTGAAAGAAACATAAAACATTACGGCTGTCGGCGCCGGCGCATACAAATTGACATCGATGATATTTATGTCAATGCTAACAATTGTCGCTAATGTATGTTATGTAGGTACTTAACTACGATGTCGTAAGGATGGGATTTGTTATTATTATTAAACGTAGATAAATGTGTAAAATTACATTTTACACACGCATGTGCTATTTTAGAGCACGAGATAACAATAACATATTATTTACATCCTAGGGCAAGTAAACACTAAAATATTTTTTTTTTCGACAAAGGTCTAAATAACGTCGAACGTTAATTAAATCGCTCGCATAGATTTAATTTTCTCGAAAATTACATGTAGAGACTTTTCTTTTTCTATGTCACTAATGTTTCTGTAAAAACTGTCAAAGTCTCGGAGCACTTTGATAAATCAAATCCGTCTGATTATTAGTTACATCATATAAAAGTGAAACACCATCCCTCTCATATCAAATCAACCTGTGTAAACGTCCGCGGATTTTGCTAAACACACCACCGGCAACATTATTTTTGTCAACACTAATATACTAGATACAACTCGCAACAGATCATATTCTCGGGCTGGAATCGAATCAGCGTCCTTTGGATGTCGGTCCAATGCTCTTCCCGCTGAGCTACCGAGTCACTACTGGCATCGTCGAATTTATTTTAGTATATACCCACTCTTACGCTGCAAGCCAGCGTTATTTCATCAATGTAATTTTTTCTAGTATATTATTTAGTATTGTATAAATGTAGCATATATTATATCTATTTAAAATTTTTGTTGTCGTCAAATCCAATAAGTATCACAATATAAGTGGGTGGGTTTTGAGTTCGCACGTCACCCGGTGTTCATTTATTCTAGAGCAGAAATAACCCGACTTAAATGATACATATTACCTAGGAGGCGAAAAAATAAAACAAATGTTTCTATTGCTTGTCTTTTGAAGTGAAAACCTGTAAAAAATAAACTCTTGACTGATGAGATGTAGACCACATCGCATAACCTTGTATCTAGGTTTGTATTGATAACACTTCAAACAACTAAAATTAACTTTTTAAATTTTGAGATTTAAGCATTCACAATGCTATTTTTATATAATACTAAATAATATACTAGAAAAAATAGGACTCGCACCAGATCATGTTCTCGGACGGGAATCGAACCCGCGACCTTTGGATATCCGGTCCAATGCTCTGACCGCTAAGTATCTACCGAGTCACTTACCGCTGAGCTACCGAGTGACTCGGTAGCTCAGCGGTCAGAGCATTGGACCGGATATCCAAAGGTCGCGGGTTCGATTCCCGTCCGAGAACATGATCTGGTGCGAGTCCTATTTTTTCTAGTATATTATTTAGTATTATTAGCTAAAATTAAATCAAAAATTGCTACAATTTTACCTACTCCTAACAAGTTTCCGTTTTTAAGAATATTTGAATGGATGAATTTTTAATTGCATTGCGACAATTATAATTTTTACAAGTTTGTGATGAATCACTTCCCAGCAAACATTATGTTAGTGATAATAAAGATAGAGACACAAATTATTAAATCAACATAACAGATGAGGAGGTGCATGATATGATAAGATAACCGAATTTACCAACTGAATCATGCATCATCTCACGCAGGAATAACAATGTACTTAATTGGGGAAGATTTCTAAGTAGCTGCACAGGGCGTGGATAGCTTTAGCGCTGATTTGGAGTAATCAAAAGGTGCATGAGTCTCTCTAGCGATTTCGAAAAAGCGACAGTGAGCTTCGCTATCGATAGATATATGGGAATAAGTAAGAATTTCCGCTGACCATCGGTTTTAAAAAGAAGGATATAAAATTTGAAATTAGTGTCCAAAAGCCAAGGAAATCAGAAAAGACAACAAGAATACATAACCAAGACGAATTTCCCATAGATTTGCGTGCCATAAAATTAAGTTCTTTTTCAAAAGTTTTTTAAAAACTACAAGTGTATTAAATATTGTTTGTCCAATAAATCTAATGATAGTAGCATGTTAATTGTATCTATCTAGCTGCCTAATCATTTGCTGGACATCATTTATCAGAATTTTCTTACCGTAATAAATAAACTACTTACATGCACCAACAAGAGAAATATAAATTACCTACAGGAAATGAGGTCCAAAATACATTATCTTATTAACTGATACTCCCTAGGTGCTTTCCTATCGAATGTTATGGCACAGAATACATAACACATAACATAATATATGTAGTAGAACGAATAATAATCTTGGAATACGCATTTACCTATCACATTCAATCTCATCACATTTCCTTTGCAATACAATTTAAGTGTGTTTTTGTTCAATCAAAGTCAGTACGCATTAACTTCTTTGTCAAGGGCTATTATATTATAAAGGCTGTCCTACTCCTAGAGATTTAACTTTACGTTATTTTCGTGTAAAACACAAAGCTCGTTTAGCCTAGGATTTTGGCCTTGTAAAATAAACAATTAATAAGGGTGACTTTATTACCTGGCTTTATGTGGCCGAATTTAAAGGGCTTTACATTTTAACGCTGGATTAAATCATTTATCAGCCGCTAATTACTATCTCGCAATGAAGCCATATAAATTGATTGAGGGATCATGTTTTACATGCAGACTATTGCAAACTGATAGCAGAAAAGCTGTGGATAATCATTAAACCACTAAACTTTTAAGATTAAAAAACACTGTTTAATTTAGACACTGTTTAAATACGATGCCGTCTCTTTCCAATAATACTGTCAAAAAAGTGACAGCATCACATTTAAACAGTGTCTAAGTTAAACACTTGATGAACAGTGTTTTAAAATCTTTTGTGGTAAGGCCGATAATACATGTCTCATTATACGAATAAATAATAGTCTTGCAATGCAACCAATTTCACTTTGTAAAAGCGATTACGAATTTCGCTATCAAAAAGATGGGTGGATCTTTCATCGTCTTATTTGGTAAATAATCTTCACCCAACTCTTTATTGAAAAAAACAATTATAAAATACAACAAATGGTTTTCCACATATAGATTACGAAAGAAATTGCTAATTATTAGTGACAATTTTTTAAATTACGATTTATATTTAAGAGACGTAAGACAACTGTCAAAAGTTGTTTACTAAATAGTACAAGTAAGTATAAAGGTACATGAGATGAGATTGACAACTAATGGGCGGTTTCCGCAACTATTGCGCCTATTTTGCGTCCGGAGACCAAGAACTTTATAATCATATTGCCATACTAAAGATTTAATTCGCTAATAGCTTGCGAATCGAATGCGATGTTCACTGTCGCTTTTAAAAATGTGACTGGCTTGTCTATGAGTAAAGATAGTTTAAAACGGGTCGTATCCACAATAACCCAGTGTAGATTGATGAAGGCTCGAGATTGCTACGAACTGTACATTTCCTGTCTCCTAATCTCTTGTATAAACAACAACGAGCGTTGCACAAGCGTAGCGTTTTATCTTACTTATTAGTACTTTAAATCAAAGGACGTTACTAAAATGTGCATCTATTCCGACGGCAGGCAGCGAAAAGCAAGGGGCTCTTTTTAGCTGAGATTATAAGGCCGTAGATGCGATGCGGTTATTGTTTTCTTTATCAGATAGAGATTGAGATAGAGTCTATCTAATGTAACACATAATAAATAATAAGTAAATTAATATTAGGAGGTATAGAACGATCCGTTGCGTTTTCTGAAAATCATCTGTGCTCTCTCTAACCCTTAAGCAACCTTAAGTAGTATTAAGATATTCGCTATCGCGACAAGATATATAAGTTAATTTCCTTGGTACTTGCAACGCCTTCAATTAATCTCTCCATTCATCAGACAATATTATTATTGAGAATCATTCTATACAATGTTAAAACAAATATCCAGCACACGTACAGTAATGACGTCATCACAAATAGCGAGGTCTATTGTTTTTGCAACGTAAATATAACTTGTCTCGGCTTATCGGAGTATCTTCTAATTATCTTACGTGAGCCATTACGAAGCCATTGCCAAAGGATTTGAGCCTCGTCGGAGTTTTCCGATCCCATGATGAATCATAAAATTGCCGTTTCTCCTTTTTTGCCATCATTATAATTATAATAATGTTGATCTTTTCCTGTTGTAGTTGGAATCTATTTTATTTTTGTTTGTAACAGTCATTAGTCGAAACGTGAACCACGTACGTTGGTATTTGTATAATAATAAAAAATATGTTTGGCTTTGTTCTGTATTCCGTAAATTTCTAAGCAACGGTTGTTTGTTCCTGACTGTTCGTATATAACATTATATTGTTATGTGCGTAAAAAATTGCATTGCGACATTAAATATCTTGAAAAGGCAGTGAACCGTTTTACTTCCGCGACAATTTACCTTACATACAAATCTGCTTTGCTAACAAAAGATACGTTGATTCAAGTCATGCCACACGGTGATTATTGAACATACTTTTTTTGTTTGCAAATACTTTTTTATACTCGTCAGAGTGATATATATACTTACGTTATTTTCGTAAAAAAAAGTTGGTAACCCTAACTTCAGCTGAAGCCGAGACGAGACCGAATAAATTGGTCTATGTAAATTCATAGTTATATGACTAAATCCGATCGCCCACGATTGAGTTCCAAGACAACGACAACGCATAGTCTCCATAATACCTAAATAATTTAATCCATTGAAAATCAAACCCTATTGTAACACAGTAAAATGGGTAGTTTTGGGTATACACCATTGTTAGTAAACTAACCCATTCATTTAAACACAAAGGACATCTTAAAGTAAGGGCTTCGCCAAACGGCAAATCCAGCACGAATCCACTCTTCAAAAGTTTCAAAACTAACCTAATTTATGGAGAATTTATTGTAGGTATGTACATACCTACACGAAGGACAAAGAAATTCTACGAAAGTTAAATTACATTCTTCTGTTGTAAATTTTCTTTTGCTTCTTAATTTTTGTTCTAATTGAAATGCCTTTTACATTTAACATTCCATTGAACTTTTAACAAAATGAAATTTTGTTTCTGAATAGTGCGTCGTATTTACAAAGTGTACTACAAAATCTTGTTTCAGCCGCGGCCGCATAGGCAGCCACGTCACATTAGGTACCAATTGACATCTCATTAGCTTGCAAAATAAATCCAATTACAAACACTTTAATAATGCTGGCTTTGAAATCTTTCACATATAAAATTTATTTACCTTGGTTTCTGAGGTACATACTTTATCTATTTACAGACAGGGTTTATTTGACGGATAGCAAAAATATGTTGTTAAATCGTCAAACTTCGACAAATAAGCTTTATTCGACGAATAACTCACTTTTCTGAGGAATAAATGACCCTTTGTACATGAATATATGAATCCAAGTCATAAAAAAGAATGAATTGTTGAAATTCCATTCAAGTTGATAGAAGCTTCAACATTCTTCCATGCACATTCATTGATAGAAAAAATCAAAGAATTGATTTATTTTTATTTTCATATTTTCTATTATTTGCTTGTACCTACCTCTCAACTAAACTCACAAGCAATCGAACCTCATCCTTATTGAAATTCAGAGAACGCTTATTTTCGTTTCCATAATGTTATAATATAAAAAAATATTTAAAAATAAATAAATACATTATCATTATTTTAACAATAATATACAATAAGTAAATACAAACACAAATATATACATTGTTTGATTATGAAATGTTATTATGAATAATGAATTAATTCAAAATAATGAAATTGAATAATTATCTACCTACATAAAAGTTATATGTTGCCCTAAATAGTTAATTTATAATTTTTAGTTATACAATACTTAAATGACTTTTTAAATTCGAAAAGTAATTGCATGTTTAAAATTATTATTAATAGCTATTATTATTATTAATAAGTATGAAATTATTTGGAATCGGAAAATCACAAATAAAAACACCGCAGCACAGTACAGCCAGACAACCTCGTATAATTATTGTAAATTGTAATGACGGACGCTTGTTTTGTTTGACCATGACATTGACATTGCCAGATGTCCAAAATCAAATAAATAGTTTTCATTAATACGTATAAGTTCATATAAATATTATAAATGATAGTATTTTTTTGGAATGTTACATTAACTTTTGAATAAATATTCTAAAATTAGGTACTTGACAAATAAAAAAAAAATTTAGACAGAGAATCCTTTTTATACCTAACAAAATTAAATAAAACAAGGAATCTGTAAGAAAATTATAATTATAATTAAGATCACTTAAAAGTCTTAAAACAGATTATCGGTATCATATTGAACGATTCTACAACAACTTTAAGTTGAGGAGTAGGGAACTTGAGGTAGGATTAGGAGTTTGAGGACAGGGAAAATCTGGAAAAGAATATTAAAAAAGGAATTAATGCATATCTTTTCCAGCTGTAAAGATTAGGCTTGTAGATGTTTAAAATCCAGATCTAGGATCAGCCAAAGAAATGGCTTATTGTGAACATATAAACAGTTTGCCATAAAGCAATTAACAGAAGTAAAAAAATGCATATCCCTACGGCCTACCTTACCTTGTGTTGTGTACACAATACCTAATAATTTCCGTAATGTTGACAAAGGTATATGAATAAAGTTTCAATATTCATATAGCAATTCTTAAACTTCTGAATTGTAACATTCATTGTAAAAATTTTTTTGCCTGAGCAAAGAAGTTTCTTTTTTATTTACTTTGTCATAGTATGATAATACAGAAGAACTAAATCTCTATAACCACAATAGTATAATAAACAAATAGTAGCATAAAATATCAATAAGATAAAATAAGCATATTCTCCGCTCACTAAGCTCTAAATTTAAAGCAAATAAAATTAAAAATCTCTTTTTATTCTCAGTAGTAATGACACCAACTTGTAACATTTTTATTACTTCACACAAACAGTTGTTGTTAATCCATAACAGCATAGGTACTCACAATACATTACAGTAGTCGAGACTTAAAAATAGTATCGCATTATCATAAATCCAGATGTTACATTATTATTAGACAAGCGGCTACAGAAATAGTGTTACCAAAATGTGCGGTGTTAATTTCTTTCATCTTCGGCGTTAAAGAAAGCTAAAGAGGCAATGTGTAAAAAAATAAAATACTGGGTAATATTTTATATCTCGAAATACACATTGTTATTTGTGTTCTTTCTTAGAACCTCAAAAAAATTGCAGAATCATGTTCACAAAGATTTTGTAAAGATTACAATATCTTACACCCCTCAAGCAATAAATATTTTTATTTGTTTGTATTAATGATGGGATATAATCATTTTATTATTATTGTTTTCTAATGTACCTAAAATTAGAACATTTAGGCCCATGTCTACAGATTCCCAATTCTACAAATTACTAATGAGAACAGTATTTTTTTTTATATTAATAATGAATCTGTTACATACTCCTATACATAAAATATAGGCTCTTTTGACCTTGTTAAATGCAAATATGCAAATGGAATGCTATACTATTGTGAGTAAACACAATACCTATTGGCATATTTGTCAGGAATATAAAAGCAACCATCTGACACACATCTTCGAAAAGGTATTTTGCAGGCCAAAACCAATAGTTTATCATAAACACTGCCGACAGCCAATACTGATTACGACGCGCCTCCAAATTGTAAACAAACGGTGTATTTTTAATTCCTAAACAATTGCCGCATGCGGTAACTTAACAATACAATAATAGGAATCCTTACCATATAAAATCCTTGCAGTGGCTACAGAACGTAGGCTGCTTGAAGAACCTCGGCATGAACTTGTGGTCTTTCACCAGGTAAACATTCTTCTTTTTCAGGGCACCTTTACGGCCCCGCAGGCGAAACGCCTGGTTGATCTTCATCTCACCACCGTCATCACAAATATTATCCTCGTCCGCCATGGTTACGCGCGTTTAGGGGACGCCGGATAGATTCCGAAATAAACTCACAAAATAAATCGCAGCACTACGCGACGCGACTCGTATGGGCAAACCACCGTCCTCAACCGAACGTCATTGCGATTTGCGATTTGTCAAATGAAATGAACAGCTAGCTAGGGAACAGCCAGCCACCCGACCTCAGCAGCGACCAGTGTTGCTAGTGGCAGATAGTCAAATATAACATGAGACAGCTCAAAAAGTAACATTTTCACGAAAAAAGTAACATTACCTACCTTGTTTATTGTGGAAAACGACACAATACCATAATATGGCATTTTATTACACAAAAATTAAAATAAGTTTCCTATTCCATTTGTTAAACATCGAAAAAATCGTAATAATTGTTGATCAAATAATCGACTAGCGATACTGAAAAATGCCTGATGTGGGCCCCTATCTACTATGTAGAGTTCTTATATTAAAATTCTACAAAGGTGGGTTGTGTATATTTTTGTATCCATTCGTGTAAAAGCCTAGTCGCGTCGTGCGCAGCGCGCCGCGCGCTCCGGGCCTGGCGGTGATGACGGTTTGGTTAAAAAATCATTACAATCAACCTACACAGGTTCATTAGGTACACCTAATGATTTTGTTTATGCATTTAAAATTTTAAAATTGATTGTAATCATTCGCTGCTAGTCACCACTCGACTCACTTGCGCATGCTGTAATCGGGATGGAAAATTGAGAAATACACAGGCGAGTGAGTGAATATGTCGCATTCAGTAAGTTCATAAAATCAAGTGTGCCAAGATGACGAACAAAAAAATTCTTGGATGCGTTCCGTTTCAAGATATTTTTTGTTTGTTGGAAAATCCAAAAAGTAACACAAAGTAACATATTGAGTCGTGTAACATGGAGGTAACATGAGAGGGTCAAAAGTAACGTAAAATGTTACTTTTGTAACATTCTGGCAACGCTGGCAGCGACACGCGCACGCGGGGTTGCGGGGCGGGGGCGCTGCGAACACAGAACAGCAAGGCAACCGACCAATGAAATAAAAATCTTCTAACGAGTTGAGCTGTCAATGTCATGTCAGCATCACATCACGTTAGCTGAAAATGTTACCAGCAGAGTAATTTATTTACCTTAATTTATTTATGCTAGTTTCACATGAGGGCAGAACCAGTGGGCAGCACAGTTTGGAAGGACAGTTGTGTTCAAATACCAAATAGGACAGTCAATAAAGAAACAAGTAAACAAACCACACACCACATGCAAAACAAGTCGGGCCGCGCGCACGCTCTATGTACTGCCCTCACGTTCACACGAAGACAGACGAACGAGAAAGGGAGAACACCACCTTTCTCGCTCGTATGCTCCAAAAAATAGACCGGCGGGCTATTTACTTTTCTGCCTTAGTTACTGTCAAGACAGTACTGTTCAATCTCGCCGTGTGCGTTCAAACAGTAGCAGTACTGTGCTGCTCACTGTTCTGTCTCACTGTTTTCCCTCATGTGAAACTAGCATTAAATCTAACTGAATGGCTACACCTAGGTACCGTACTATACATTATTATTATTATTATTATTTTTCTTGAGAAATGTATTTTTTTTAAACTGGAAGTGGAATAAAAGTGATGATAATCAATAGTCGATTGATCTTGGTGTGACCGAACAACGAACGCGGTGCGCTGATGCCGATGCGATGCGGATATTTGAAGGGTGGGTAGGTCCCACCCTTCAAATATCCGCATCGGCATCGCACGAAAGGTCACGAATGAAATGACAGCTGACGCTGGACGCTGAGTTTGACAGTGAGCGGTAATTTACCCTAGATTTAGAGGAAACATTATCCGTTAGGGTATACATTTTCCTATGGTGTGTAGCGGCACCTACCTTACCTACGCCGCACATACCACGACACACGGCACAACAACAAGATTCCTCACCGTGTTACTAGATGGCGCTAGTATCAAGAAACATGATCATTAAGTATGGCGTAGCACCTCGCAGTATGGAAATCCTACATCTCGCTAACGAAGTTCACTCAGCGACTTGGCATATATACAACTTCCAACTATCATTCTCGGGCTATTACCACCCAGCCAGGAGAAAGATCTTCCCTTTGACCTTCTTAACAGTGGCTACCTACTTTCCACATCCTTTCCATACTATCACTCCTACATTGGTGACCCCGACGTGGTCTGAACACGCAACCTTTTATTCAGTAATTGAATAAAAATACTTTTAATTTCAAACAAGCTCGCAATATAAGGCGTGGGGTGCAGTGCAGCGGGGCAGTGCGAAGCGGAGTCGAGCAGAGCGGCGGCTAAGAGCCCGTAGCCAATGTCACATTTACAAATTTTCGCTGTCGCTTCTCTTCGAAAAATTTATGGATTTGACGTTTTAAATTTCGATTGATAACGAAACCTTATGTCAATCCCATACATGTTTCAAAAGCGAAGCGATAACGAAGATTTGCAAATGTGACATTGGCTTGTTCAAGGATTTGAACAAATGAAAGGTCTTGGTGAGATCTTAATTGCAGATGACAAAAAATTAAAACTCCGCTCCGCACAGCAGTGCTGCGCGGTGACTAATCACGAAGCAACGCTTCACTCTGCTTCGCTTCAGTGGTAACGCACCCTTTATATTTATGCCTTTTTTGTTTCATTAATTTATTACTGATATTTATTTTGTCGCAGTCAATGGTAAAAAGGAGAGTACACAATTCGTGAAAAAAATCATCTCAGTCCCTTGTATTCCTCGCTTCGCTCAGGATTCTATTTTAGAATTCTTCGCTGCTCTCGGGTTCCAACTTAGTCCCTCGAATTAAATTCTCTTTTATTCACTTGTATTGAAATATTATCTACTTACTATTATAGTGTTGTTTTATTTGTATAAGAAAAAACATTATAAAGGATTTTTTTTTTCAACATTATACAAAATCTAGGGTAAATTGAGCCAAGCCTAGCCTAGTGTAATGTGAAAATCTGACCTGGCAACACAGACTGCAAGTTGACTGAATCTGTGTGTGTGTGTTTTCGGTTTTTGTTTGACGCGAGACGGTGGCCGTTAAAAAATTTCAATTCCAAGTCAAGCAAAGCAAGACGTTGTGTAAACTTGTGTGGTGTATTTATATGTGATTGAATTCAAGTGGAAATGTGGATCTTTATTGAAAATTACCAATAATATTTCAATCGCTAGGACTGCTTCATAAAATTAATCCAAAATGAGTTCAGAAAATTCTGACTCCGGTCCAAATCTAACCCTGTCGTTGGTGGCGCAGTTTGATGATTTGAGTCGTTTGAACGGAGTCCTAAATGATGGGGCAGCTGAAGAATGTAAGAACTATTCCATTTCAGTAGTTATGTATCTACAAACTAAACCGCCATAGAAAAATAGATGTTAACATCATAATTACTACGAACTGTGCTAACTTAAATTGAACTACCCCCACGGGTTATTTATTTTTATTTTCAATCACCTCGTCATTGTACTTCACAACAAGCCTTGAAGAAGCAGAGTAGTACTATTATTTATTCTGTGGCAGAGTGTAGGAATGAACTGAGCATAAAACTACACTATCCACAAAAGGATGATATCCAATTATACTTTTTGGTTTTGCCAGGTTTCTTAGCATTTCTGAAGCAAATGGAGTGGGTGCGGGCACAATGGGCCGCCGCCGAAGCTGAGGCGGTCAGACTGCAGACAGAGTTGGATGAGGCCCACAAAACCCTCACTAAGTGGGAGTCCAAGTTTGCTCATGTGAGGAAACTACTCGACGGAGAGAAGCGGGAAAGAAATATAGTCCTGAAAAAGTACAATGAGCTGGTAAGAATAAGAATACTGGTTTATTGGTATTCTGCGCATTATTGCATCATCAGAGCAATGTTTGAGATGTTGTCTAATATTAAAAAAAAAAATACAACACCAATTAGTTTCAAAATATGTAGTGGCTTAAAGAATAATTTTCATTAAAATACTACTTAGTACTAACCTATCTATGCAATCTAACCTATCTATGCAATAACTATTGTAAATGTTCAGAATCTTAGTACCTACTAATATCATGACTATAAACAAAATGAATAATATTGGGAGTATTGACTGTATTTCAACAATATTTCAAGATTTTTATGGCTTCAAGACTAAGCTTAAGCTAAACGTGCTTTTTAATTCATTGATTATTATTGATGTAAAAAGATTTCTGAATCTAATTGTTGTTTTTAGAGCAAACTTTTGGAAATGGCCCGTGATTTACTTTTTAATGACAACCGCAATAAGCTGAATGATGAGACCCTGCAGAAACTCGCATTCCTTAATGGCACAGCGCAGCAAGACCACAATGCCAAACTAAGTGGTGTTCCTGAACTAAACTCTACAGGTTAGTTTCAAAACTATTGCCAATTTGCTGACTAGATGTGCCAAAGATGTGATTAAAGAATTAATCAAGAGTTTATGACCTCATGTACAATAGTATGTATTTTGTTTCATACCAGTATATTCAGTACCTGTTTGTTTTAATAAGATGAACATACATTTTATACTTACAATGTAGTCTTTACTATGATAGCTGAGAGGCTAGATTGCCCCTAAATAGATCTATCATTGTTACGATAAGCATGCCTTTTATGGTACTAACAGGTATTCCAGCATTCAATAAAGGCATACTGAGGAACTTAATAATGCAGCGGCTTGGAGCCAGTTAAGCAACTGGCTCCAAGCCGCAATAGCGTAATAGCCAAAAATGTATTATTTTGAGCTTCTCGATGCTTCGGAAGGCTGCATTTGCAGTCATTAACAGCCACCAATCCCAGATTGTGACTCTGGTGGGCTATGGCTTACTTTCCTTATTCATCTCTAAGGAAGTCTTGTGTAACAGCAGGCACTAAAATGCCTTACGGTAATGGGTCTTCGTACCTGAAATCAAAATTTTTGCTTTCCATAGGTACTCTCTTATCTGAAATGTCGTACTCTCGATCAGAAGATGACTTGGACATATCTTTGGCGTCGACGCGTCGCTCGTGGGTACAGCGCGGCGGCTGGACGGCCCGGGACAACGCGCCTGTCTCTAAGAAGCGAAGATCGTCCACATCCTCAGCTACTAAGGTAATGTAGATGGTAATGGTAGACTAGATGATGGTTGTAATATACATTAAGATGGATTATTATACAGCGTGTTACAAAAATACCCCTAATGCCGAATATGGTATATAGGGACCATCAAACTGAACAACTTTTACTATGGGACCAACTCTGAAATCGCGAAAAAAATCAGCTGTTTCATACATTTTGATATTTTCGATTTTAATTTTTGTATGAAACAGCTGATTTCTTGTTCGCGATTTCAGAGTTGGTCCCATAGTAAAAGTTGTTCAGTTTGATGGTCCCTATCTACTATATTCGGCATTAGGGGTATTTTTGTAACACGTTGTATGTCCCTGCCACTGCCGTCCACAAAATCTGCTGCTACACTTAAATGTAGGAAAATAGAGATAGTTGGTTGTGAGTTTTTATTCTGGAAATTTATTTTATTCCATAATTTGATCATGAAACTTTTTTTTAATTATTGTTATTTAACTATCTGCAATCAGCAATATTGCTATAAGCAGGTGAGGGAAAAATATATCAATGTGAGAAGACCTCATTGAGGCTTGGAGATCGAATTTCGTCAAGCTCTATGATGCGGCTCCTTTTTTTTAGCCGTTTGGGAGGATTGATGGAGATTAGCTTCTGGATTAGCTCGTTAGGATGGACTTTCAGACGTGATTTATATTTGCAGCAGGCCTCAGTGATTTCCTCTCTTATTGTCTGAACTAGCACTATTTCAATGCAGAGCGTTTGCATATGCAGGGTAGTTTGAGTATTGTTCTTGAATACTGTTTCCCCTAAATGAAGCCTTTATTCCATGTCAGCATCTAGGTTTGGTCACAGAATATTATAATAGTGTTTGGTACAGTTAGGTATATTTTTGTTTGTCTAAGTTTGGTATAGTTAGGTATATTTTTGTTTGTCTAAGTTTGGTATTGTTAGGTGTATTTTTGATTGTCGACAGACGGTTGAGTTGCAGGGTGGCAAGGTGCTGGCCACTGCCACCACCACGCTCACGCTGGAGCGCGCTCCCACCAATCACGACTTGAAACCGCCGCAGAACTTCGTGAGTACCTCTTGTGCTGAATTACGTTATTGTACTCAATGTATGAATGAGCGGCCCCGCATATAGTTACCGCGCTGAAGTCTGATATCAGACAATTTGAAGAGGACCCGATTCGTTGCGATGCCGTATATTTTTGACATTTATACAGACTGTTTGGTAATAGCCTTATAAAGCCAAATATGGATAATCCGCGCGCGATGAGAATGGGATGGAACCTTAAAAAAAAAACTGAGACGCGCATGGTACGCCGGCCAACCACAGGGATATCCAAAAATACGGTGTCCCGCATCCGAGGTGAGGGAACATTTGCTGCAGCAACTTCAAGTGCGATAACAAGTAAACAATCAGTTGATTCACTAAATTAAAATAGTAAATTTTCGATTTTCTTTGACAAGGTTCCACCTTATTATCATGGCGCGCGGATTATACATGGGGTACTATGCATACAATCTCGGAAAAATATTATAAACCCCTATTCTCGCTCGCACTTACGGACCAACACCGTGTGCCAGTTTGGTTGCCAACATTAATACCCTAGAGTTAAGGGATATAAAAAAAAACATGTGTATATGAGTAATTCATTAAGATATTGTTGTACTCAGCAACCGATATCGGAGAGCAGCGACGAGGCGCCGGAACCGCGGCGCGTGTCGGCGCGCGTGTCCGTGCATAGGGTCGAGCCCTGCACGCCCACCGCGCCTCCCAAGACTGGTAACTATAGATACTTATCATTTGGAGTTGGAGGAATATATATTATATATTTTTGATGTTTTTATTTTTTATAAATATTTATTATTTATTTATTTTACCCATCAGAGATGGCTCGTGACATTTTTAGGGTTCCGTAACAAAATGGTAAAAAGGAACCCTTATGGTCCGACTGTCTGTCTGTCTCGAGAACTATTAATGCTACTCGTATCATCTTGAAATTGAAAAATCTTGAAAAAGATGATGTTTACCCAACTATTTTGCAAGTAAGATAGTTTTTTGCAAAAGGGACTGAAAGGGAACTTAAAAATTCGAAGTGAGGCTAGGCTATTAGGGCATATGGGGGGTAGAGGGCGCTGCTTGCACATTCTCAAACTGTTTTTTAGGCCGCATAGTTTTCGACTATTGATAAAAAAATTTTAAAAAAAATGTTTCTGTTGGCAAACACATCATTCATCATCATTACGAAAATATATGATTACACTTACTAACCAAGATTCAAGACGGGTTAAAGGTTTTTTGATGTTTTGGGGATTAAAAAGTTACACAAAAACGATCGCAATTTTTGTCCGGTAGATTCTGACAGCGTATCAGACACGCCTCGCGCAGTTCCGCAGCGCACGCCGTCGGTGGTGTCCGCGGCGTATGGAGGGTCCCCGCGAGCGAGGCCCAGGCAACACAACTTCGTGGCCAAGAACTTCTACAAGCGGGAGACTTGTGGCCCTTGTGGGAAGACGTGAGTATTTTTTTTAATGACAACATCTCATACATTTGTCAAAGTAAGTAAGTAGCTAAAGCACTTGTGTTATGGAAATCAGACACAACGGTGGTATCACAAACACCCAGACCTGAGCCAATATAGAAAAGTTCGTTTTTCTAAATTGACCCAACCGGGGATCGAACCCGGGACCTCAAGAAATGGCGACACCTTGAAAACCGGTGTATAAAGCCACTCGACCACGGAGGCCGTCACGGAATACTGGCAATGATGTGAAGAAATACTTGTAAACATTTTGTTGTACTTATAGAAAATGTGATCTATCTAATATAAAAAAATGTGATATATTTTATTTTGAATGCCAAGTAATGAACCTATCACAAAACAATTATTTCATTAGTAGTTTTCACATTTAAAAGTTATTAAATTTAGATTTTGCGCATTCACAATGATATTTTATATTAAGATAAATAATATTATAAAAAATACTAGAAAACTACTGACTCAACTTTCATAGCAGTCTGAGGTGCAGCTGCTACGGATGAGTCGATATTTCTAGTGTTTTTCTAATATTATTTATCTTTATATTTAAAAGCTGTCCAGTTTTTGATGGACCTGCCCTTTTCTTTTAATTGGTTCAATGTTGATTATTAATTGCAGCATTAAGTTCGCTAAAGTGGGCGTAAAATGCGAGACGTGTCGCGCGCAAGCTCACCCGGAATGTCGCGCGATGTTGCCGCTTCCCTGCGTGCCGCCCGGGCCCAACGCTCGCCGCGTCAACACGCAACAGGTAAACATTTACAACTCGCTAGTTCCATTATAATAATAATAATTTGTAATTTAATTTGACAACATCACATACATTGTTCCGATTCCAAAGTAAGTAGCTAAAGCACTTGTGTTATGGAAATCAGAGAGACAATGGTGGTAACACAAACACCCAGACCTGAGCCAATATAGAAAACATCTTTTTCCAAATTGACCCAGCCGGGTATCGAACCCGGGACCTCAGAGATGGCGACACCTTGAAAACAGGCGTGCGGACCACTCTACCACGGAGGTCGTCATTACGTCTTAGTCATTAGCCCCCTTAGATTGTATAGCAGATGTATAGTTACACAATGGTTACTCTGTCGAACTATTTAAGTTTGACATTAAAAAGAAAGGGACAAAACACTGTAACTAACCATTTGCTATACAATCTTTATTAGTAAGGGCGCTAGTGTTGTAACGAACGGTTGAGTTCTGAAACGTTAGCCCTTCAACGACGGCCCGGACGGCTGCGTTCAGCTATATAATCACTAATTGCCGTTGTGCCGTTGTGTTGGACGTAGGAGTACGTCCAACTCCTACTCCTACGTCCGGCCTCATGCGTCCGCCCGTGAAATCGGGAAATGCAGATTATTATTATCGCGTAGAACTAAATAATGAAGATATTTTAGTCTTCAATTGTTAATATTTGAATATGGCCAACATATTTATGATTAGAACACAATTTACTGATCGAATAAATATAGTGTAATTGCAAAGTTATCGGTTAAAAAATACGGATTTTTCGTTCTGTTTGCTTCTATTCATAGTCGTTTACATAAATTGGAAAACCTTTATAAAAGTCTCCGTTGCGCCCGGCGCGGAAGGGTTAAACGTTTGATTTTTGCCGCTTACAAAAACATTAAAATAATCTATTATTTTTATCCTAGGAGGGTTGCATATCAGACTACGCACCGGGCACCCCACCTATGGTGCCAGCGCTGTTAGTGCACTGCATCAACGAGGTGGAGAAACGCGGCCTTACTGAGCGCGGCCTATATCGGATCAGTGCTGTCGACAAGGACGTCAAGCGGCTCAAGGTAAACTGTGCCTTATTGTGTGTGTACTAGGGTTGAGTATAGCATGAGTAAAGTGGATAAACGCGGCCTTACTAAGCGCGGCCTATATCGGATCAGTGCTGTCGACAAGGACGTCAAGCGGCTCAAGGTAAACTGTGCCTTATTGTGTGCGTACTAGGGTCCAGTATAGCATGAGTAAAGTGGAGAAACGCGGCCTTACTGAGCGCAGTCTATATCGGATCAGTGCTGTCGACAAGGACGTCAAGCGGCTCAAGGTAAACTGTGCCTTATTGTGTGTGTACTAGGGTCGAGTATAGCATGAGTAAAGTGGAGAAACGCGGCTTTACTGAGCGCGGCCTATATCGGATCAGTGCTGTCGATAAAGACGTCAAGCGGCTCAAATTATTGTATATTCAGTTCAGTACAGGGCCGCGACATGAATGAGCAACTTGTTTGAAAAAGACAGCATCACATTTTAATAGTTATCTAAGTTAAACAATGTTTAAAAATCTTTTTTACACTACCTGCTCGTCAATGGCATATTATGTGTGATGCAAACCTTTCCTAAAGTAAGTCATTTTTCCCAAGGGAAATAATGTAATTTGAATTTGGAATGCAACTCATGTAGTCGTGCTTGATTGAGGTTGGTTTCAAAAATGTTACTGTTTGTCCTTAAAGTTAAATAAATAAATAAATAAATTACAACAATTATAAACATGAAAAAAATAACGCTTTTTTCAAATCTATTCGTGCTGTTTATGGTGTAGCTTTTTTCATTTTGCCATCCTTGTGTCCAAATAAGCTCCGACTTGAATTTATTTATCTTTTTAGGAGCGTTTCCTCCGCGGTTGCGGCTCGCCCCAACTGGCGAACGAGGACATCCACGTACTGTGCGGCTGCATCAAAGACTTCCTGCGGTCGTTGCGCGAGCCGCTGGTGTCGAGCGCCCTGTGGGCGGACTTCATGGAGGCGGCGCGCCTGCACGAGCCCAGCGACGCCACCGCGGCCGTCGTGCAGGCCGTCAGCCAGCTGCCGCAGCCCAACAGGGACACGCTGGCCTTCCTAGTGCTGCATCTACAGAAGTCAGACATCTATACATATACAACTCTATATTGATTGATTCATTGATTGGTGATTGATTGTTGGGATACGCCTAGAGCCCTAACGGTTGAAAGTAGAGACACCATTTTTGGAGAGTAGATAGATACTTTTTGTGGGGTAGGTGAGCACTAAGAAAGGATTTTGGAAAATTCACCCCCTAAGGGGATGAAAGTTTGTATGGAAGTCTCTTAATTTCAAAATAACATCCTAGGTTAAAATTTTGTGTTTTGGCTGACGATGACGATTAAAAATTATAAGGAGAAGGGGATGGTGGGAACGGTTATGGTTACGGTGATGGTAAATG
The DNA here is from genome assembly GCA_963556745.1 of Catoptria pinella. NCBI lineage: Eukaryota > Metazoa > Arthropoda > Insecta > Lepidoptera > Crambidae > Catoptria > Catoptria pinella. The sequence goes on from OY750769.1 coordinate 11,124,280, forward strand.
TAACTGTTAGCGAAAGCTGAAGCGTAAACGTAAAGTGAGAAGTGGAAAAGTGAAAACATTTTCTTCTTTTTTCCTTAAATTTTTTCCAAATTTTACATATGGGTATCAAATGTAAGGTCTTGATGAGCTCATTCCTAAATTATGTATATTTTGTCACTACATATTAAGATTTTTTTTTTTTTAATTTTTACATGTAGGTATTATTAATGTTATCCTTTTTTTCAGGGTAGCAGAGAGTCCTGAATGCGAGATGGGCATAGAGAATTTGGCCAAAATATTCGGCCCGACCATCGTTGGTTATGGGCTCATGACGCAGGCCGCGGAAATGTACACCGCCACTGCGCAAATGTTTAATGTAAGTAGTCAATAGTACTTTGCTTAAATGTTAAATAGCAAAATCTATCATTAATTTTAAATACGCAGCATATAGTATGATTCATAAAATCATATTTTTTTGTTTACACTTACTAGATTACTTGTGAATGCCTAACTTGGTTAGGATTTTGATTTCGACGACCTTAAGCAGGTTGTGTTCATAAATTGGGTTACTGGCAACAAAGCGACCGGCGCCAGCAAGTGATTTCTTCGTTCATTGTGCGGTCAAATTGCTCGATGCCGTAACAAGAGTGTAGTTCATTTGGGAGTATTGACGATCTCCATCTCCATGCATTTGACTCGCTTTAGAGTAAATACTGGTTGTGTACAGGTGATGCAACTCCTGCTGCGGCTGCCGGCGGAGTACTGGGCGCAGTGGGCGTGCGCGCCCGACGCCAGCCCGCCGCCGCCGCACAAGCCCAGGGGGTTCTTCTTCTCACCAGCTGACACCGGGTATGTATTACTATACTAGCAGTAGAGTACCGGCCCCGGCGCCCTGGGGGACGCCAGTCCCTGAAATAACTTACAACTCAACACTGATAATTTGATAGTATTAACTAAAAATATCTGTTGCAGGATTACGCGGAAGAAGAGAAATTATTTCCAGTGACATCAGAAAAGTCTTTCTTTTGTACGTTGATCAGTAAAATTAGTTTTTTAAGTTCGAGTTGAACATTTAAGTTAACCATTTTCATGCAAACATATACATATTTAGTTTATTAAGTTATTATTTTTTATTTAATTAAACATAGTCGATAAGTGCCAAAATGCGAAATATAAATCCCGAAATTTAATATAGATTAAATTAAAAGAAATACTTATACAATTTTATTTTATCCTTTTTGCACTTTCGACTATGTTATTAAAATTATTTTAGGATTTTCTGTGTGCTTCGACTTGATTCTTTGAAACTTTGATTACTTTATTATGATTGGGAAATGTCTTAATATGGGACAAGGCCAGATTTGCAACTAAAAGATGTGGTCAGAATTATTAACAAAGAAGATAGTTTAAATCAAACAATTATTGTTATTCTTCATCAGAGATTTGTACAATAAAATTGAAAAATCCATAATTTTTGTTGGTGATACAAGGTTTAACCTATTCTGACTAAATTAATTCCCAATAGTTATTAGATATTTGATATTTTTTCATACAAATTGAACAAATAATTTGAATTTTAGCAGGTATTAAAATAAACTTGAATATTTGATTTACATAATTAGATTGTAATTAACACTGACCAGTTTTTTCATTTTTTTTCATAATTAATTTCTTGAACTAGAAATAAAGTAATTATAAATAACCGAATGATTATTGTTTATCTTTATACAAAACTACAAAATCTATACATAAAATGTAAAATAGTAGGTGTATTCTAGGTTAAGACCATCGTTACTAAATACTTTAGTTAATTTCTTGTATCGTAAATCGGTGATTGGTTGCTCAATGATTGTGGTTAAAGCGAAGTTGAAACAGTCTTAACTAGTGGCTCTGTGAGCTGTGAATCTCGCGAGTGTGTCTTTGCATAGCTTAAAACTGAATAGATTTTTTTTTTACATACTCAACCCCCATACTGTTGTTAGGGGACTCCGGTAACTTATGTAATGAACTCATGAACAGTTAATAAGTTTATTATTTAAATAATATATACAATACCTATCACCGCCGTTTTGAAAAATTTCGAAAAACTGAAACGACAAAAAATCCGTATTATCAAACCGGCTCACAAAATTTCACGAGAATCCGTTACGACCTGTAGGGAGCGGAGAACAGTCGAACATCCGGACATAATAAAAGCACATTTTCAGAAACTGAAACGGAGATGACGCTCGCGCTCGCTCGGACTTTTATTTGAATTCTTAAACTCGAATCTCTGGGCAATCATTCTAGGTTTATTCTTTAGTCCCGACAGACTTAATTCAGTTTTTTTTTATTTAAGTAGTAGATAATGTTCCGTTCTTGTGACGTCACACCACCGCCTAAGACGACAATTTGTAATAATACTTATAGCATTTTATAAGTACTTGTGTTGTTCTAGGTTTCTGTGTATCTATGTATAGTAATCACAATAAATCTTTACATGATTGTTAATATTACAATGTGAATGTCAAGCAGTCATTATTAAAAAAACACATTTACTTCGCAACATGTGTATTTTGCGATACTAAAATCCGGCACTAGCTGTCCTGTTTATCAAACGATTTTTAGATTCGGTAAGAATTTGTAGAGCCGACTATTTGTGTTTTGTTTAAAGAAAGTATCTATAAGCCCGAATGTCAGTTGTGAATGAGAATAGAACATATTTTCTTGTTGAACTCGAAATGTAGTATTTGCATCGAATGTGTCATGTTTTATTCGTTGTAATTAATTTAACATTATACTTTTACTGTGCAAATGAGTACATTTTTGTTTTACAATGCAAACATGTGAACCATTGAGTACACAACTTATTTATTGTAAATACTTTAAATTTGGTTTTGGGACTTGTGTGTAGTATTAGTTAACCTTTTTCCTTTATATATTCTTTAAACTTACAGTAATTATTATAGTATAATTCTTAAAAGCATTTAAGTATTGTACTTAATTTCTAATCTGAAAACGTGTCGGTTCAGGACCTAAGAAAATGGAAATAATAAACTCTCGACTTGCTCCGTTAAACAGGTTTATCTCTTTATGTAATTTTTTTTTATAGATTTCAATACTTTTTAGAGATTTTCCCTTTCAAAAATGGAAAAGGCATTAAAATGAATGTACTTAATTAATATTCACCAAATAGCTGTGAACTATTTGACATTATTAACCGACTTCAAAAAAGGAGGAGGTGCTCAGTTCATCGGGATTTTTTTGTACAATAAAGATAACTGTAGATCCGTAGTTAGAATTGAATCTTTTTAGAATTTAGTTGTTACTATTTTGTTGTTTATATACCTACTAACATCACTCACCTCACCTAGTCACGGACTGGTTTATTCACTTTGATTAGTGAACTATTTGTATTCGTAGTTATAGTATGCTGACTTTGTAAAAATGAAATAAATCATGTATGTATCTTCAATTCTGTTCTTTATTTTATTTTTCCTGAGAGATCCTTGAAGGCGGACCATTCCCAGTGGGTGTCGTGCGACTGGTACACACGACATCACATCAAGTTAAGCAGCGAAACTGCGGAAACTGCTTTTATTACGTAAGGCACCCATGTCAGAATCGTTGATGGGCCAAATGCAATTGCATAGATAAAAAGACGGCTTATTCCGTTTATCCACCCTGAAACAGCCACCCTAAGGTGGTCGGAAAACGCGTGTCCATCTATCCACCCCATCGTACTTGATAGCATGATTTTCACGCGTTTTCCGAGTATCCCTTAGGGTGGCTGTTTTAGGTTGGATAAACGGAATAAGCCAAAAAGACGCATCAGAGGCTGCTTTTTAAATTGGATCGGGCCTCAGGCAAACGTGTAAAGGGCAGGCCGCATGTTTGACATGGCTGATGTGTCGTTGTCTGTACAGTACAATGATGGTGAATGTTTTAATATGGATCTTGATGTATTGTCAGTCTTGGTACCACGTCTGCTGTCCCACGAATGACGCCATAAGGTCGTAAATGGTATATTAAATATTCCATGACAAACATCTCTTTTGGTTTCATATAGTGGAACGTAATGGCGAAGTCGGAACAGCAGTTCAGACCCTGAAATAATTAATTATTTTTTCCTCTATTAATTAAAACTTAATTCATAGTATAACTGCAGTCACACCTAATTGTTTTCGTGTTGACAGATTTCACAATTGGTCAGCAAAGTAAAGTAACATAATAAATACTCGCCTTGTCGTGTTTATAATACATATATTCATAAAACCAGGGATCCAGGGGTGGGAATATATGATTCTCCGGATCAAAAGTGAAGAACCGCCCGCGACCGAATTTGTCTCGTGTGTCCATTGCCTTCACCCCAAGGTTTGCAAGGCATCGACCTGATCGTGTAAAAAATATTAAATAACGTTTTTGTAATAATAAAAATCGCTTAAAAATATCTGGAAAGGTATTCAGTTGATGTCGAGGTAATTCCTTGTACAATGGTGAGATGGCGCTGGCTTGCAGCGTAAGAGTTGATATACTAGGAGAAATTCGACGTTCCCACTAGTGACTCGGTAGCTCAGCGGTCAGAGCATTGGACCGGATATCCAAAGGTCGCGGGTTCGATTCCCGTCCGAGAACATGATCTAGTGCGAGTCGTATTTTTTCTAGTATATTATTTGGTATTAACACTGGATACAATAAATGAATTGAGTATTATACATGAGCCATTTAGTTTTATAAAAAATCATCAGGAGCAGCAGTTATTGGAATACAATGAGTAATTTATTTGTTCCCACTTGTTCTACTAGGCAGTTCTACCGTAGAACTAATGAGACTTTTTTCTCATTAGTTCTACCGTAGAAAGAACTACCTCGTAGAATAAGTAGGAACAAAAAGAAAAATTACTATCTTTATGCTTCTACATGGCTGACATTATTACTAAAAAAATGTAAAATCCGCTCAAAATAAGTGCGTGCTCCGCCATTTGACCACTGTTCTAGTCCATGCGTTTTATTGCTAATGACAACTTTTGTCGTGCTGTCGTGATTGTCTGACACAGCCTAGAATGCTGATGACGTGGACAAAACAATAGTATTTCCTTTGATTATTTATATATCTAGATAGAGTGCGTTTTTAGCATCATCGCGTCCAAAGAGTATTGTAATAAAAACAATGGCCGCGTCACACTACTCTATGTGTATGTTTTATATTTTTTTCGACGCGTTCGTAGCTTCGACCGTCTATCTAGACATATAAAAATCAAAGAGTATTTCTACACGCTTAAAATAAGTGACCTGGCTCGATGTCGATCAAAATCAGATTCCGTCAAAAACTACATCGCAAGCCTTCTTTCTTAATTTACTTTTCAAGTAATGGCTCTAAAATGGCTTACCTACTTACAGAGTAAACATTTATTATCAGTTAATCACAGCCTACAAATTAACTATCCTTACAGTACCTAGTTCTAAATCCTCGGCTCCGTCTTGTTCAGAGTAACAGAGTTTTGGAGATGACAGGCCTATCTGCACAAATCTCGTTAGCGCTTCCTTGCTGATTACGTAGCCGGCACCTCCACTCATGAAGCCCTTCATAAAAAGGATTTTTAATCTTATTATTAGTTACAAAAAAGACAATCCTTATACAATACTAAATAATAAGTATATACTAGAAAAAATACAACTCGCACCTGCTCAATATATGGCTTGAAACGGCAACCGAAATACAATGGATCCATCGGGTCATACTTCGCTAGCATGTGCCTAAGGTTCTCTACTATTACGTATCTGAAAGCAAATTGTTAATGAAACATTTTAGACTAAAAATCTTTTCAAAACTTTAAACTTAAATTCAAGTTTAAAAATTTGAATTTCTGCAGGCTTACTCTTGCTTAAATATAATAACGATGGGTCGTATATGATTTGCGACATTGTGCCTAATTGAGCCGTTGGAAAATGCCAAAAAGTGCAGATAGAGTGGCGAAATGCGAAAACAATTAAAAAATCCCTCCGTGCCTGCTAATTAGTCTCACCTGCACCATCAATGGTGCAAATGAGACTAATTAGTTTCGTTTGCACCATTAATATTTATATAACTTACTTCACAATACTTTCCTTGTCATCATAAAATAAAAAACCAATATAAGGCCATATTTTGTGTTTCTTTGCGGAACCATTTTTTTATAGGAATAAACATAAAAAAATAATAAACAAAAAAATATTTTTTTGGTTATGTATTCTAAACACGTAATAAGACCTAACTACCCCTAAAGTTTGGATTAAAAAAAATTACACGGTATACTATACAACTTGTTACAAAAATACCCCTAATGCCGAATATGGTATATAAGAGCCATCAAACTGATCAACTTTTATTATGGGATCATCTCTGAAATCGCAAAAAAAAAATCAGTAGGTATCAGGGTATTTTTGCAACATGTTGTATTGTCATCTCAATGGTGCAGATGAGACCATAGCCAATCCGCAAACGAAACTAAATCTCATCTGCACCATTGATGGTGCGGGTCAATGGTGCATACGGTAAGTCGGGAAAAAATAATAAAAATTATCATCATCATATCAGCCGCACGACACCCACTGCTGGATTGTTGGTATACGCCTCCCCCTAAAAATATCCACGACGCGACGATTGGTTCTGCGCTGCCCGCATTCAGCGGCTTTCCGCGACCTTCACGATTGTCGGTCCACCTTGTCGGGGGCCTACCCACGGACTCCACGGAGCGTCGTCCATTGTCGCCATTTTAGAACCTTTCCGCCCCAACGGCTCTTCTCGTTAAGTGCCACACTAGCCCACTGCCACTTCACTCACGTGTCATCGTCTGCCTTGAGGAACCAGTCGGCGTCGCTGCGATGGTGGTCGTACACATAGCGAAACGCCTCCTTGGTCTTCGCCCACAAGTAGGCGCGCCCTTCGCTAACTGGCAGCTCGATCGTCGGCAAACTAGGGTCTTAAAGCAATAATCATAATGTCCGGTTCACATTATTCCAGTCCAGCGGTCGAATCCAGTGCTGGAATGCCACTGGAATACCTAACCGTGCGTTTCCACTAGTCAATTAAGAATGTTTTGAACATCGTTTCGAAACAGTTTAAACAGAGTTTGACAGGAGCCCTATTTTCGAAAGGCGGCGAGCGCTCTTTACTGCTCATTTGCATTGGACAGTCAGCCATGCTGTCGAATGAAAGAAATGAAATGTCAGTGTAGTACAGTGACACCATACTTAGAAAAATTTTCGCTGCGCTCAATTTCTATGAGTGACACAAACTTATCTGACCCGATGGCCAAAACTGGAACTCAGCATTATGATGATGACCAATTGACAAAATGTCTGTCTTGGGTCGGGCGGTCCATACCCACTGTTTGGATTGGAGGTAAAAATACATTAAATGCAATACAGCAAATGCAGTCTTCGTCGGCCAAGCCTACTTGTCTTACCATGGGCACGTACAAATTATGCTAAAAAAGCATCACCTTTGAGGGAGCAAAACTGTACAATAGCTTACCTTCATACATAAAAGACATAACATTTTATAACAGCTTTAAGTCCAAACTGTCTCATTATATAATTGAAGATTACGAACTTTATACCTAAATCTCGTTTTTACAGTTAAGTATTACTACTAATATTTAAGGCTTGGTGATGACAAAAATAAATTTGTATTTTTATTTTCATGTAAGTGACTTATGTAAGTATTTTTTGAAAATAAAGTCTTTAAACCTAAATGTAAGCAAATGAATGAAGGGTTGTTATTTTAGGATGGGTTCGCAGACCACATCTGGTGCTTCCAAGGAATTCTTGGTCCGCAGACCACCGGTTAAGAACCACTGTGCTAGGGGAACAGGGGACTTACCTTTCGTAGTACTCATGAATAGCAATATATTACACCTTTTTCCCCATGTCGCTTTCACAAATTTCGCTTCTATTTTATGGTGATTGGGGTACGTCATCACCCAACAGAGCACCCTCACTTTTTTGTACAATATATCAGCTACTGATCGGTTGTCGACATTGTGGGTGTGATTGACTGGAAGTGGTTCTATTTTATTATAGTTTATTGACGGGGCTTGATGCCTTACAATTTGGCTAAGGAAAAACAAAAAAGTGTAATACATTTATTTATTGGAACTAATAGCATTCTGACCCTCTCTTTGAGGTTGGGCACATGTCTTGACAAATATTCGGTAACCTTTTAAAAAATCCAAACATTCAGCATAGTATTATGGTATCACGACAACTCAGCCCCGACAAGTCAACCCCAATAAGTCAACCCCGACAACTCAACCCTGACTCCTCAATCATCATTCACACGTTTATCATTTGTCAAATCTTTCACTAGGCCACACAACTATTAGACGAATAACGTTTAATCCTTGTAAAAAAATATCTTTTGGTGGTAATAAGTATAGCAACAGAAATCTCAGTAGCTTAAGTTAGGTTAGAACATCACAAACAACGGCAAAAGCGAATGGCTTTTGTAAAAGAAAACACTTAGGTTTAGTTTAGGTTTCGGAACCTCAACAATAAGTATTTATAAAATAATGTTTGAATCGAATAATAATAATAATAATTAATCGAATTTATAAATTAGTCGATTACTAGACGTACTTAATTCGGTTCACACTAGCGTAGTGGGTAGAGGGGTAATCGTGAATTACCCGTCCACCCACCAGTGGAAAAGTCCAGTGGGTGGACGGGTCGGGAGCCTCGGGAGGGAGAATATGTCGTCGTGACGCCAAACGTCCCAGAGGTCGAGTTGTCGAGGTTGAGTTATCAGGATTGAGTTGTCGGGGATGAGTGGTCGAACTCAGTATGATTATATTGCAATGACGGCCACGAATGCAACCGCGTGGTTCAGTTTTTGAAGGATAATCTACGCAACAATTACATATTTTATTTCTGTTAAGGCGAGCAAACCTATAAAAGTGGCGCCACCTTTAAAAAATACCCGTAAATTACATAATTTAACAAAATGTGTGAAGATTATATATAAATATAGCTAGTTCATTTACAATGTATTTAAATATAGTAACTACCTATATGTATATATCTCTCTCTAAAATATAGTTATCTAGCAAAACTGCTGAAACTCCTCACTTACCCTGTCAAATCTTTTGGGTTTGACGTCGAGAAATAAATAAAGTTGATACAAAACCCAATTGACAAGCCCAAAAGAAGCGAAAAAATATTGGTGTCGCTAACCCAGCACTCTGCTCTAGCTGCCGATTGCCGCATCGTTACGTAGTAACTAAGTAATTACAATAAACAGTAAATCGTTAATAATCGTCCGGTAATTAAAAAAAATAATTACTGTTTTCTGATAATGTTGCGTTTATACTTTACGGGCCCCACACAATAAGTTTTAACTAGGTAGTAGATTGATTACTAGTCAGAACTTTATTCATAAACAGCTGTGTCTGAAGTAATTACTTAATGTAGAAAAAATATATTATAGTATATTATGATATAAGTGCGGTAATAAAATTATCAAAGCGCACGTATGTCATAAGGCGTTTTATAACATATTTGCAAGGAAATGAATAAAACTCGGACTTTCTTAAACGAAAAAAAAAATAATCACTTATTAAAGCAGTTATAAAAATTTGAACAATTTGTAAAATTTATTATTACCTTGTCAGTTGGGAATGTTGGGATTGCCACATGGCCACTTGAGCGTCTTTTTAAAAATGCCAACAAGTTGAACAAGTTGGAGTCTGACTTGATATCAATACCATGTTTTGTTTTCACAGTGCTTTTTAGTATTGAATTGAAGTAGCACCACAATGAGCTTGATTTATATACTTTTCGGGAAAGAGGCTTAGAGTAGCTTTTTTCGCTGCCTCTGAGACTTCTGGCGGTGTCGAATTAGTAAATTCATCAGTACTTGACGACATTTTCAAATAAAAACAATACAGCGAAAAGAAAAAGCGCGCGGAATAATTTTTACTTGTTCACAAATTAGCGATGCGCGCGCATCAGCGCTTTTTTTAAGGCAAAGGCATAAAAAACAGCCAGTATTACTAATAAAGTAAATTAATATTTTTGTGTTTTTGTTACAGATAAGTGGTTGTAATTTATCGTCAAAATTAATAAAATTAAATAATTAAATGTTTATTTATTAAATATTTAATCCCCCAAAGATAATTTTATTCATAAAATGCTGACCTCTTTTCTGACATAAAAACTCTTTGCTATGATTTAAAAAAGTACCGTATGTTTTAGACGGAGCATCTTGATAAACCGTGCGTTTTACATTAGCATAACGCACAAGTACGTAATGAGATACGATACGATGTTGAAATTGGTGTAATAAGAGACCCTTTACGTTACGGACGTCAGTACTATACTAATTCTGTGGTTACAGATCACTCGGGTCGCTTTAATTTCTTAGGATTGGAAGTCTGTGATTTTGTCTATCTGCCCCCCAAATTCTATGCGTCTGATCGCTACGCTTACTATTAAAACTTTAAAAAAGCAGAACCTAAACTATAAAATTACGTGCCGTAAGCTTGTCAGTTCCATACAATATATCAAAGTCTGTGATTTAGGTAAATAAGTTTGCGACATGTGATTTAATCGTCTATTGATCATATTAAATCTTTAATAGTAAGCGTTGCGTTCAAACGTATAGAATATTGGCTATTTGAGTAGGGTGGCAGGGAGCTCGGGTTTTAAGGCGGCTACAGTGGATTTTTAAGTGGCACTTTTCGCCATTAAAAAGCTAATAAAATACTTAGGTACACCGTTGTAAGCTTGAACACTTATGTAAGTTTGACCTCTTTTTAACATCACTGATAATGACAGAAAAAAATAACAATTCCAAAAAGACTTGTGTTTAAATGCCGACCAGAAATGCAATTTAGAACTGCAGTTTTTACGTGATGATTCCTGGCATGACCACGAAGGATTTTCTTATTTTTTTGGTGGTACATATTCATAAAAATAAATGTACTTTAATGTACTTTTGAACAAAAAAAATTTACTCATCTAGTTTCGACGTTGCGGCATAGCTAAAGTGGTCGTGCCCGAGATGAGTTTTTGGGCACGAACACGCTATATTTAAGGATATTTCGATCAATTAAAGGATATTAAGAGGTACAAATTGTAGAAAATATATGTACTCAACTTTAGAAAGATTATTTTTCCTTAAGTGACACAGCATTTTAAACAAATTTAATTATTACGGATTGTATAAATTTGTATCGAATCGAATGTGCTTTAAAAAAAACTTTGAATGCAGTTCCATTTCTTTTAAAAACATAATGAAGTCTTCTTTTAGTAAAATTTACTCTCTTCAATATTTAAGGCACTTTCCCTCCGTGTGGCAAAGTTTTGGGACACCCTGTATACAAAAGAAATATAATCTTTCATTTAAAATTTTTCATGTTTCATGCGATTGTTCTTATTTCCTTCCTACCACCTAATCGGGACATTTTTTAGATGTGAATGTCATTAGAAGCTTATTAAACCTATCAGAAGTACTGAAATGGAATAATACTGCTAAAACCGCTTAATTCACCTATAATTGGGTTTCTAAAGTTGAGTACATATATTTTCTACAATTTGTACCTCTTTAATATCCTTAAATTGATCGAAATATCCTTAAATCTAGCGTGGTCGTGCCAGAAAACTCGTCCCGGGAACGACCACTTTAGGTATGCCGGAACGTCCAAACTAGACAAGTACAATTTTTTTGTTCAAAAGTACATTAAAGTACATTTATTTTTATGAATATGTACCACAAAAAAAATAGGAAAATCCTTCGTGGTCATGCCAGGAATCATCACGTTAGTTTTTGGTATCAATATTACTGTTTCAGTAAAACAATATTTGGTGAGCATTAATCCATTTTGGCAAGCAAAAATTATTTTGGTGATCACTTAAAATGTACCCTTTCAAAAAATAGCTTAAACGTTTGGGACCTTCTGCCACTGATATACTCTATGGTTTGGCTAGCCATTATTAATTATAATATTTATTTAGAAATAACACAACAAATGATTTGTAATAAAATAAAACTTTTCTCTCGTATTTATTTATTAGATTTAAACAAAATAAAAATTGAGCAAATGAAATAAATAACAAATATAAAGTTATCACAGTTTTGTGATATGATTTTTCAATTAAAATATATTATTGCAACACATTTACCCCCTCACTAATAAAGATTGTATGACCCAGTGTTTTGTCCCTTTCTTTTTTAACTTAAATAGTTTTACAGAGAGTAACCATTGTATAACTATACAACTGCTATACAATCTTTTATTAGTAAGGGGGTTAATCTCCAAGATATTAGAACTAAGTATAAAATGTAGTATTTATCGGGGCATTTTTAGAGCGGTATTACCACAAAATAGAGAGGGGACAGAAGTTAAAGCGGGTTCACACAGGGCGATTTTAGTTGATCAAATGCTAAAATCGCTTGCGATTTGAACTGTCTGAACGTTCAAATACCAACGACAGCGTACATATCTGGTGACCGATAATAATTGATCAACTAAAATAGTGTAATATAGGCCTTAGACATGAGTTATCACGTCTTGTCATTATAATTTTCCATTATAAAAATGAGACTTATAATATCTTGAAGTTAAAGTTGTTTGAAGATAGACATTACAAAAACTTATAAAAAATCATAAAAAATAAAATACACATATCAATATCAATGCAATTAAGATTTAGTTTCATATATAAATTAATAATTTATTTCACCATTAATAACCTATGTAATTTTAATTTTTTTCGTGATATAAAATAATTTGTCTACTTCTTATTTAAACATTATTCATTTATTTGGTATAATTTACATTATTTTACTTAGTTAAAAATATGTACAGCTCGAAAACGAAAACATACGACAAATTGTAGAGGAGACTACAGCTTGACCATAAAGATTTGATAAAAATTGAGGGCGCCACTTTCTATCCAAACACGTCAAAATAATAAATATTTGACATCACATAAATTGCTCCGATTCCAAAGTAAGTATCTAAAGCACTTGTGTTATGGAAATCAGAGACAACGGTGGTATCACAAACACCCAGACCTGAGTCAATATAGAAAAGTTCGTTTTCTAAATTGACTCAACCGGGGATCGAACCTGGGACCTCAGAGATGGTGACACCTTGAAAACCGGTGTACACACGACAGCACGTCAGGTTATACAGTTAAACTGCGAAAGCAGCTTTTATTACGTAGGGCATAAAGTCGATCTCAAGGTCAACATGTATAGTCTGAGGTGCCGTCGTGTGTACAAAGCCACTCGACCACAGAGTTCGTCAAAATCACGAATAACTTGGCAACACTGACTTTTTTTATACTGAAAAAATTTTGTTTCATTTCTACTCTTTCTAGCCAAGCTGTGCACAATCGTCAACATACTTTTTAATCATAAAACAATCTAAATTAAATTTAAAAAAAAAAATGCGATATCAACGGATTTGTTTATCTTATCTACCTTACCTCATAATAACATTGAAAATATATATTATTATCATGTTTTTGGAACTAATAAGAGTCTTTGGTAATGATATAAAAGTTTAAAACTTAAGACTAGACTAATGACTAATGAAATAGTGAGACGACTAAAACACTTTTGCTAAAAATAATTATAAATTCAAAACTGTATTTACATTTGTCATACAGAAAAACAATTCGAATATATTAAATAAAATTGTTTATAATCATCATTATCTTATTTACACACAATTCAAATAAAAAGCATTATCTTGATCTTTCAAGTAAATGCTAAAAACCCTGACATATTTTATTTTCTCCCATATTTATTAAATAACAAACTAAAACATTGACTAAGCTATATTATGGCAAGAACGTGACCAGTTTATTTAAGACTAAAAAAAGGAACTTAGTTTACAAAATGATCTAGAAATCTTATTTATTAACTAATTTATTATTGTTTACTATTGCATAATGAAAAGCAACTAAACATGTTTGAAAAAATAAAATAGTTACAATAAATTGATTTGGTTCGATCGCGAGATTCTCAATGGCATTTTAATTTATAATTTATTTTAATCTCTTTGCAAAATAATGTTCTTACGTATACGCGTACGTATACGTCTTCGTTCACTACATACACGTAAAACAGTAGCTTGATTTTATGAATCATAATAATGCCGTAAATTATAGCGTAAGCTAAGCTATATCTCCAAAGAAATCATTTCAATAGAAAAAAAACACTTTTAACGGATTTCAGCGCCTATATTAATAATTTAGGTGTTATTTTAGAATTATTTAATATGGATGTATTGGTCCTCCCGTGACCACGGCCCCTGGAAAGGTGTCGAAACGTCGGGAATTCAAAAATCAATAAATCCAAATTAAATAATTCTAAAATAACACCAGTGGCCCTACCATGAGTTGATGCAAACTGTTTACGCTACCGTAAACTATCGGATATACTGCTCACAGTCAATGCGAGTGAAAGAGAAGAAATGATGGTTTATGGTAACGTTGACAGTTTGCGTCAACTCATGGTAGGGCCACTGAATTAATAATACACGCGCTGTAATCCGTAAAAAGTGTTTTATTTCTAATGGACTACGCGCAGTCTTAGAAGTGTATAAATCATTTCAAGTCAGCATTTTACTGATATCTACAAAAACTAGTTTTAATTAGTTGTTTTTTATATGTTGTATTTATTGTTAGTAGGTACGTATATTGTATCACATGCGTATCACTTACACGTATTACTTCTCTACCTACATGTATCAAGTATACATAAACGCATGTACTTTTTTATTTTCTGTATAAATTTAGTATTTTTTAAGTATTGCTGACTGACTAAAGGCAATGTATAACTTCACCATAAAAATGGCATTAATGTAATAGGAATGATTTCGAAATCGATTGAAACCGCAGTTACATTGCTGCTTTAAGTAAGATAGTTGTCACATTGGTTCTTACTAAAGCAGCAATGTAACTGCGATTTCTGTCAGAGTTGATTGCAACAAAGTTACATAATCAGGGGGCTGGCCTAGCCATATTAACGTACATTTTATGAATAATAAACCGTATTGTTAAGACTTATATTATTATTATTTTCAATGATGACGTTTTTGTTTTGTAACGTGTTTCTATAACTACAATAGAAAGGTGTGTTAAAAAAAAAATAAAAAAAACTTTGGTCTACACTCTACAGCTACCATAAACAAATAAAATCATTTAACTGCCTATTTCTTAGTCACTTTTTAAAATTCAAACTGAGATACGTATTTTATAATGATCATATTATTATATGGATCTAATTCAACCTATCCTATGCTTACTTAACGCTAAAACAAACGCAATAATTACATCTACATATTATTATCTAAATCACGATTTATTTTAGGTCTTTGTATTGTTTAGCTGTCTTTTATGAAGCTTACTTTTTGGGGAATATTTTACAAATGGTTCAGGCTAAATCAGATTATGGTAGGATTGATTTAGTAGTCGTTAATATGATGCCGTTATATGAATAACGACATAACATTCAAAATGATTTATGAGACATTAACTTAGGCCGAAATACTATCACATGAGCTCTACAAAATACGCTTATTGATTGGAGATATTTACGTTAAATATTACGTTCAAATATGGCAGGTTACATTTAACTTAACATTGTGACATTATTATGCATTTTGCCTAATAAAATATATTAGGGGCTTAAGTATGAAAATGCCTTTTTGTATTGAGAATTTTAAAGAATTTGAATTTTCCATACTAACATTTTCTTTTTTTATTTAATAACCATGAACGCTAATGTTTTAAAACTTTAATGCACTAATGTTTAAACACTAAGATATTACTTAGGTTACGCGAAAAAAATTAGTATCGGCTTAGTTACAACGAAACAAGAGGTCATTTCTGCTAACAAAAAAAAAGGAGTTACTAATAATAAGGTACTTTATTTAAAGTTAAGGAAAGAAAAGCAGAAATACTTTTATTGCTGACAGGTAGTTGGCCGTCATGATCAAAAACCGAAACAACTTAAACATCATAGAAGATATGAGAGTCTGTGTGTGAGAAAAAAGAAAATGGCAATTTCATACTTTAACCCCTATTATTATACATACATAAACTAAGACTAACCCCCGGTTACTGAAGCACTTATCGGTGGTTGATCGGAGGCTTAACTTTATCGGAGGTTTATTACTACTTTAAACCAGATAATGAGGACCCCTCCGATAAAGTTAAACCACCGATAAAGTACCTCAGAAACCGGCGGTAAAACAGGTTGTCTTACGAAGTTCAACCTACCGACAGGCATCTTCTAACGATTCATTACATTATGCACAATATTTTATGGTAAAACCTTTATACATTCGACCTTATTTCAATGGCATTAAGTTCCATATCTCGCATACATATTAAAAGAAATGATAGCATCTAGCTAATAGGAAGTCAACTAATGTACCTCTAATTCTTTGGTGTCGTTACTCCTCAGGATCTTTGGGATATTATCCTCGCCGAAGTTAATGCCGTATGGCCTTAAGTGGTATATGAGGTAGTCCAGGACATACATCAGTTTGGGGCTGACGTAATGGAATGATATCGCGTGGTCAGAACAACAGTCCAACCCCTGAAAAATACAATATTTAATACAATATAAATAAAATTTTAATCATCATTGTGTCACGCCCACTGCTGGGCATAAACGGGGGAGGTTTAGACAAGAATCTTGGTTTAACTTTAAAAAAGAAACAAATTGTCATTTGTCAACTTTTATCAAAAAAAATTATCATATTTTTTAACAAAGTATCAATCAATAACACATGCAAGGTTCAATATAAATAAATAAACTTACAACATTATACAACCAGGAGACGACAATGCGACAATAAATTAAATGTCGTAAACGTTCCCATGCAGTCTCATAAAGAAACAATTAAAAATATCCAATAGTTTAGTCACAGGAAATATTTTTCAGTTACGATTTTCAGTACAATTAATTTTCGTGCTAGCTAGCTTGTTTACAAAAAAAAAATCGTTCCTAGGAATTATTTGATAGTTTTAAAATACTTCTATGAACTAGTGTCACAAATGTTTTCATTTATTGTCGTATTGTCGTCTCCACCCCGTGTATAGCTTATCGTAAATTATAAATGTGTCGAATAAATATTGAGAAAATCTTGAACAGAAAAATATCCAAAACAACGCGTAACGCATAGCCAAATTAAAATTTGCAATTCTTCGTTGTCGCTTCGCTTTCGAAACACGTATGGGATTGACATAAGGTTTCGTTGACAACCGAATTTCAAAACGTCAAATACATTTTTCGAAGCGAAGCGATAACGATAATTTGAAAATGTTACTTTGGCTAGGGGGGCAAGCCCCCCTTGTTTTTCTTACCTCATCTGAAGGGTAGTAGATGTACTTCCAATACCAGTAATCCTTGTCCTTGGTAGGGAACAAATGGTCTTGAGGTAGGAAAGGAAAGAAGCGACCCCTCTGGAGTGCGTCGCGGGAATCCATCGCCTTCACACCGATCTTGTCCAAACAGATACCTGTGACACAATATCTTTACGTAAGCAACACTAAGACGAGGCTGTATAGGTAAATAATTTAACCAAACATTAAAACGGTTTGTAAAATATTATCCTTACTTACATAAGGCAGACAGCTAATAAAATATAAAATAAAATATTAGACAACATCACAAACATTGCTACGATCCCAAAGTAGCTAAGGCACTTATGTCAGGGAAATCAGAGACAACAGTGGTAAACGCACACACCCAGCAGACCTGAGCCAATATAGAAAAGTTAGTTTTCTAAATTGACCCAGCCGGGGATCGAACCCGGGACCTCAGAGTTGGCGACACCTTGAAAACCGACGTACAAACCACTCGATTACGGAGGTCGTAAAATAAAAATGTATAAAGACAAAGCTGTATAAGTAAATAATTTAATCAAACATTAAAATAGTCCTACGAGCCGGATTCTTTTTCGACATCAGCCAAATTTTAATATTCCCTCTGCTGGGGCACAGACCCTCCTTATTGGTGGATAAGGAGGATGGGCCATAACCCACTACGCGGGGCCAATGCGGATGGGTGTTAACGACTGCAAATGCAGCCGATACCAACGGCCTTCCGAAGAACGGAGGAACTCGAGATAATAAATTTTTAGTCACCTATCCCATGACCGACACCTGCGAAAGTTGCCTAACCTCCGCAATCGCAGGGCCAGGCGCTAAATTACTGCGCCACCGAGCTCCTCATTCTTTTCACTCATTCACGACTTGAGTGGTGCAGGGGTCAACATACCGGTCTACCACGCAAGAGGTCCCCGGGTGCAATTCCCAGCCGGGCAAAAATTGAAAAGATTAATTTTAATTTCTGTCGGGTCTGGGTGTTACTATATATAATAAGTATATATTTAAAAAGTATATAAGTAATATATGAGTTGTCTAGCACCCATATTACAAGCATTGCTTAGTTTAGCGCTAGAAATGGCACTGAGTGGAACCGTCCAAACATTTATTATTATTATTATTTATTCTGGCACAGTTGTCTGTCTGCCTCAGTCTTCCCGTCCGTCCGTTCCCCGATAGTCATATGTCCGTCTCTCGAGTACGTCATCCTTGTCAACCTCTGTCGTATGTCTGTAAGCCTGTCAGTCACTAGTCGAAGGAAGCTGGACGCCGCGACATTATTATTATTATTTATGTATGTTATCCACGATACGCCGGTGCGGGTGGTAAGTGTCACACTCAAGCGCTACGACTTACGAGTATACCGTTTTCTATGGAAATCTATTAGCGCTTATGTGGTATTTACACGGGTCGACTTTACAGGCGAATTGCTGGTCGATTTTAGTCAATTAGCTCTTCTTATCGACAATCACTTGTAAAATTGAAGCGCCACCTCATTGAAATTAGGTTTGCGTTAAGATTGTCGATAAAAAGTGAATAAAATTAGACTAAAATCGACCAGCAAACCCGTGTAAAAACCACATTACGGACAGCGCTGACGGTAATTTAAGCGCGTTTGGTAGACGCTATGATAACCGCGAGATAACAAACTCGTTGCACAGTTTGCTGCGCGTCATTAAGGCTTGTTGCCTGCGCTGGCGATCAGCGCGTGACTGTACTACCAGCCGTCAAATGAAGGAAAATAATAACATATATTAACCATTAAAAAAAAACAAGTGAATCACACCAGCAATGCATCTACACTTGTGTTTTTTTTACTAAGAACCGCATAACGGAGCGTTATGCGTGGAAAAAGTATTGCTCTTTTTCAGTTGCACATTTATTATATGACGACCTCCGTGGTCGAGTGGCTTTGTACACCGGCTTTCATGGTGTCGCCATCTCTGAGGTCCCGGGTTCGATCTCCGGTTAGGTCAATTTAGAAAACTAACTTTTTTATATTGGCTCAGGGCTGGGTGTTTGAGATACCACCGTTGTCTCTGATTTCCATAACACAAGTTCTTTAGCTACTAACTTTGGAATCGGAGCAATGTATGTGATGTTGTCAAATATTTATTTATATTTATTAGTTAAACTTAGGTGGCAACTGGCCCAAATAAAATTCGTCCGGGACTTTGATATTTTTGAGCCATTTGTGAGTCTCACCCATTTCAGCATCTTCGGCGCCTTCGTCGCTGGCCCTACAGAGATGCGGCGAGGGCAGCGCTTGGTTCACGAACATGTCGAGCGCCGCGCGACTCAACACGTAGCCCGCGCCGCCGCTCATGTACCCCTGAGTTGAACAAACAATCCAACTTGTAGTCATTTCTTATTCAATGTAAACTAGAAACTTCAAAAGTGGCATATACAACGTGACACAAAATTACCCCTAATGCCGAATATGGTAGATAGGGACCATCAAACTGAATAACTTTTACTATGGGACCATCTCTGAAATCGCAAAAAAAATCAGCTGTTTCATACATTTTGATATTTTCGTAATTAATTTTTGTATGAAACAGCTGATTTTTTTTTTCGCCATTGCAAAGTTGGTCCCATAGTAAAAGTTGTTCAATTTTGATGGTCCCTATCTACCATATTCGGCATTAGGGGTATTTTTGTAACACGTTGTATAGTATTTTAATATATAGTTATATATAGTTATTATCAGCCTAGATTCAGTAATTCTGATAGATTGATTATTTTGACAATTAATCTTGAAATTTATTGACAACTCTATACCAAATAAGATAGGGAAAAAGCATCCCTTGACGAGTTTCTGCCGGTTCTTCTCGTTACAAGGTCACACTTAGAGGTCACGTTCTAGTTTTTAGGACTGCGTCCTACTTGTCCGAATTTTGTAAGACTTTAGTCTAACAACTGGCTTTTAGTGGTAAACAACTGGCTTTTAGGGGCAAACAACTGGCTTTTAGGGCCAAAAGTCCGCCTAAATGTTGCACCAAGTCCAGCTTTGGGTAATCGGATTTTAGTGCAAATGTCAACCTAAATGTCGCACCGACTCCGGCTTTTGAATTTTAATACTGTGACGTAACCCAACTTTTGCTGCGCATTTGGGTACTTGACAATTATTTTCCATTAATTAATTAGTGCATTGTAAAAGAGATATCAGTGGTTTTTTTTCTACGATCAATATTTATTGAGATATAATGCTCTGAATGTTGACATCATGGCGACCGCGTGAAAACGCCCATGTGTATGGCGCGCATAAGAAATTTGTAATGATATAAGCAAAAACTGTTTTTACAATTATGTTTCAGTAACATTTTTGATTATGGATTCTAGTGATTAACACTATTTTGTCACTGGAGCATTTTGTTTTTTTACCAAATGTCATAGCCTCATTATTTATGTCTAAACTAAAAGCAAATGAATACTAAAATGGGCTAAATAACGAACGAACCTGTTCGGTGAATGGTTTGAAACGACACCCGAAGTATATTGAGTCATTAGGGCTGTAATTGGCCAGCATGTATCGCAGGTTTTCCACCACCACGTAACTAAAACAAAAAGAAAACTATCAACAATTATTTATCAGTAATTATGATAAATAACAGATACTTAGGTATTGAATTTGAAATCTTCATCTTTTGTTTATAGGTTTGAAAAAGATTGAGGCAACGATTTAAAAAGCTTTTTTTTTGAGCGACTGGCCTCTTCCGTTTATCACAGAAATTCCGCCAACGTCTCGTAGTGAAAGATGCACGGTGATTTCTGGGTAAATGCTCGGTAATTTGTAGAAATTTCCTTTCTTGAGTGTTCTTTCCGTAATCTAGGGGAAGGACAAAGACAAAAACGAAAACGTCACAAATGCGATATACGAGGGTGGATCAAAAAGTTCTTAGAATCAATATAAAAAAATGCAAAAAATTAAAAAATATTTTATTTTTCTACATAATCTCCCTCTAATGCTATGCATTTAGAATAACGCGTTTCTAATTTCCTTATTCCTAGCGAAAAAAAAAATTTTTCTTGACTCTCGAAAAACCCCTCTACGGCAGCCATGACCGCGTCATTATCGTGAAATTTAGTTCCACGAATTTCCTCTTTTAATTTTGGGAATAAGTGAAAATCACTTGGGGCTAAGTCCGGAGAATATGGTGGGTGATCAAGGAGATCAAAGCCAGCACAGCGGATTGCGTTGAGCGCAACTTCCGATCGATGAGCAGGAGCGTTATCTTGCAGAAACAACACGCCCAACGACAGTTTTCCACGACGTTTTTCTTTAATCGCTTCACGCACTATCGGAATTAAATTTGCATAATAAGGTACAGTAATCGTCTGGCCTTTTGGCATGTAGTCAATAAAAAGGATTCCTTCACTATCCCAGAACACTGAGGCCATAACTTTGCCAGCGGTAGGAGCAACTCGAAATTTCGAGAGGATGGTCGTTTCCAACACATGCTTTGTCTCTTAGTTTCAGGATCGAAATGGTGGACCCACGTTTCATCCATGGTGACAAGGCATCGGCAAAAATTTTCCGAATCATGCTGGAACATTTCGAGATTACGCTTAGAAATTTCCAAACGTCGCTTTTTGTTTTCGTCGGTTAACATTCGTGGCACCCATCTTGCAGACACTTTTTTGAACCCCAGTGAATCAATAAAAATGGATTGAACGCTACCAAATGATATCTTTAGGATCTCAGCTATATGTTTTATAGTTATTCTTCTGTCCTTCAAAACCATATTCTCAACCTTTTTGACATTTTCTTCCGTAACGGAGGTTGAAGGCCGCCCAGAACGCGGGTCATCTTTACAGCTTGATCTACCTCTTTTAAATTCAGCCACCCAGTACGCAACCGTAGAATAGGGTACAGCATCATCCCCTCATGTCTGCTGAATGTCCGAAAAAATTTCCTTCGTAGACATTTTTTTCAAGCTGAGATATTTTATCACCGCACGTAACTCACTTTTATCCATAATTTTGTGTTTTTAGCAACTCGTTGCACAAAACAATTTATAACGTGCGAACGAACTAACAAAAACAAGTGACAGTTTGCATAAATATTGTGTGATTGACACTCTTTTTTTAATATCAAACTTCTCCCAAAAAGATTTTATATATAGGTACTTCTAAGATCTTTTTGATTCACCCTCGTATTATACATAAATAGTATGATTGAAAACGGTCAAATAATCAAATTGATATTGACAGTTGATAGCTACCAATGAGCATAGATTAAACTATGTTTAATGTTTCCAACAAGGTTTTATAATTAATAATGTGCGTGGAATATTATAATAAGTTTTATCAAATTGCTTTCAACAAATGAGTAGGTAGGCTGTATCGCAATAGTCTGCACCGACAAAGGCATATTTCTGTTTATGCATAAATTTTTTGCTTTTATCTCCACGTTTCCATACCACAACTATAATTGTATGGTGTGAAAAACAAATACCTATTTATATTACCATGGGCCTTGAAAGCGTACAGTTAAACTGCAGAAAATCAGCGTGAAATTGCAGTAACTGGCGTACGAAATGCAACGATGCAGTTCCAGTATTTTCTTATCACTTAAATAATCAAGAAATTGAAAACAGCCTCAATACTCAAATTAAATTAACATTAGTTTTCTTTTAGACTTAAAATTATCGTAAAAAATGTGTGTAAATGTGCACAAACATCGCTGATACGCTACAGTAGCGGGGCAGCCTCGTCAGCACCCTGAAGGCATTGTTGTACTGTCGGAGGGCGCTGAAGATTACACGCGTATAAGGTTTGGCAGAATGTTTTAAAAGGACTAAACTATCATAAGTGTGACACACTATTACCTTCCTGTGTAATAAAGTATAATGATTATGTGTACTGAAACATTTATCAAGGTTCATAAAGAATTGCATCAGTGTCACAAGGTCTATATTATTATGCTATTTGATTATGCATAAATAGTACAACATTACAGTTGGATGGATACAGCAAAAATATTTACAATGAAGATCCAATAATAAAAAGCCATTAACAGGCATTTGATAGAGTCGGTGCTTTTATCTTACAAAAGGTATGATTAGAACTATTTATAGACAATGTAGAGCTTCAGTTATATTGTAAGATGACATGAAAATATGATAAGCAACTAGACGGTATTTGTATATGGAATAGGGTTGTGCCTCACGTGTCATCGTCTGCCTTGAGGAACCAGTCGGCTTCCCGGCGATGGTGCTCGTACACGTAGCGAAACGCTGCCTTGGTCTTCGCCCATAAGTAGTTTCGTCCTTCATGTACTGGCAGTTTCACAGCCGGCAGCGACGAATCTGAAAATAAAGCCGAATTTACATTACGAAATTAATGGCATAAAATTAATGTCGCATGGGTCATGCATGACATGATGTTGCATTACAACACACTTGTTTCTAACCTGCCCCCTAGCACCCTAGCCAAAGTATCGTTTGCTTCGCTATCGCTTCGCTTCGAAACATGTATAGAATTGCCGTTTTAAAATTCCGATTGTTAACGAAACGTCATGAAGCGAAAGATTTGCAATGTTACTTACAAAGATTATTCTAAGTTACAAAGTATTTGGCAGGGAGCTGCTTTTATGAGGACTGTGTAAGGAGCTGATTCTTACCTTCTTCTGTGCTCATAAACAAGATCTTGTTACACCTCTTTCCCCACGTAGCCTTCACGTGATCCGCTTTCTTCCTATGGTTGTTCGGTTGCGTCAGCACCCAGCACAGCACCCGGACTTTTTTCGACAGTTCATCGGCGACTGTCCTGTCTTCGTGTTTGTGTACCGGCTCGTCGCTACTGTGGCCTACTATGGCTACCATCGGGTGCTTGTCTAAGTCTCTCGCCGATTCCCTGAAAAGACTAAAGTTTGTACTCTTTGACGATAATGCCGCGCTGATGAATGAATCGCTATTGTCTTGTTCATTCTAATAGAATTTTAAATAATTTCAGTCTAAGGGTGTCTGATGCGTTGAGCGGGTCCCGCACGCTGGTCTGTTTCTGGCAAATCAAAGAATAATCGCTGCATGGCATAGCGTGGGCCGTACATACGTCACGTGCTTCCTTGATTTGAAACAGAGATCAGCCCCCTGATTATGTTACAACAACTTTTGATTGCAATGACAAAAATCGCAGTTACATTGCGGCTTTAGTAAAAATTAATGTGACAACTATGTTACTTAAAGCAACAGTGTAACTGCGATTGTTATCAGTTTCAATCAGAAGTTGATTGCAATAGAGTTACAAAATCAGGAGGCTGCTCACTTAACGCAGCCGACGCTCTTACACTACCATCAGGGCCGGATTTAAGGGAGGGCAACCGGGGCAACTGCCCGGGGCCTCCACAAGAAAGGGGCCGCCACAAGAAAGGGATCTCCACATAAATTGTATTTATTAAAAAAAGAATCTTACACAACGAAAGAGTACCTTTCTAATTTTAAGATTTGAAAACATACCAAGTAATTTTGATTTTAATATTATTTAGTGCCATACGACTAAATAAATAAACGATTGAAACACTTTGCAAGAAAAATATTATATAACCTATTTGACAAATAATTAGGGGCCTCCACTCCCTTATTGTCCCGGGGCCTCCACGCCTCTAAATTCGGCCCTGACTACCATTAAAGACGGAATCAAAATGACAAATAGTAGAAATAGTGTCATGAAAAAAAAATCCAAAAACTATAGCAGCATTACTTTAGCCAAACAACTTAACCAACTTGTATACCTCTCACTTTAATTTATCAAAAAAAGATATAAAAAAATAAAAAAGCCATTCAAAAGTAAAGCAAAATCTAGCTTGTGAAAAACTATTTTTTTTGGTGGTCGAAAGTTGCAATGATAATTCCAATTTTATTATCAAAATGACTGAATTTAATGAATCCCAAACAAAAGGTCAGTTTTGACCAAACAGAAAGATGCTCGAGCACTTTTAATTTAATGATGTTCAATAATAAAGGGCTGCATGGATGTTATGCCAAGCAAGCAATATACTACAAGTAAATAATTAGGTAATATCGTATTTAATCCGCTACCACAAAATATATCCACGGTAATTCAGTTAAATAATAATTAGTTTGCGTATTAGCTCCACATATAGTAGGTAGATAAGTTTCTTGAACAATAATACATTTTCAAATCTGCAATCAATGCTTTTCTCTTCTCTATAAGCAAATGAGTTGAACAATTGGTCGGGTGAAGTGTTCTTTCCTCTTTCTTCGATCTTTCTTTCTGTTTTGAGTTCAGCCAATTCTTTATTTCATTGAGCCCCTTTTGTTGTGTTCGGAGTTGTTGCTATATCTGGGTTTGTTATTTGAAAAAATAGCAGTCATCGGCAAATGTGGCAGTTGTAACATCAATGTCATAATATGTGGCACAGGAGAGTCAGTAGGTGTATACCTATCTAGACTATCTACTACTACCATACGGTGCCGGCCCTAAGACGAAGCCTTGTGAAACTCCAGCACATATTTCGAGGAATTTAGACGTTCCCCTTCATGCTTTGGCTTAAAATTGTCGTCCTCTAATGTATCTCAAAGATTTAGTAACAGCTGTGTGGGATACCTACCTATATACATTTTAATATGCAGAGTTTTTTTTATACCAGACCTTATCAAAGGCCTGCCAAGAATCCATACTAATATATTATAAATGCGACAGTAATCCTCGTCTGTTACATTTTCACGCCTAGACCGCTGGACCGATTTTGACAAAATGTACGGATATAGATGGGACCTTGGGAAAGGACATAGGCTAATTTTTATCCCACTGCGGGGCACGGGTCTCCGCCCGCACCATATAACCTGTAGTCCACACGGGCAAAGCTGCGGGCGGAAAGCTAGTAATGCATAATTATCAGTATTCCTTTTTTTTTCAAGTGTCCTTATCCTTTTTGTGATGGAAAATGACGACACTTTAAATGCTGACGTCATTTTCCAAATTTTTACGACTCTGTATGAAATATATAGGGAGAAAAAAGCAGCCCTTGACGAGTTTCTTGCCGGTTCTTCTCGTTACACGTTCTCCCGCTTAGGGTTTGCGAACCGATGGCGTAGCTTCTTTGACATTTTATTGTTTCCACCCTTTCTTCCTTAGTTCTATAGTGCAGAGAGCATGTTTGAATCCAAATTGATGACAAGGTAGGTATAACATTGTTTTAATCGAGTTACGAGGATTCTATGAAGAAAGAAGCAATTTTTCAAAGATCTTCAAAATAATTTATAGTGGTTGAATAGTGGGTTCTTATATGTCATTATTATCTGAGATATCTTTCTGGCCAATTGCACCCCTTGGTCTCGTACTTTTAAAGGTTTTATTGTTATTTTGGATGTTGAGCAGGTAGATGATGTTTTGAAAAAGGCTTTATTTTCATCTTAATCTATACTTAATCTGAAATATAATCTAACATGCATACAATTTGATATTACCAATTTAAATATATTAATCAATATATTGTTACCTAATATTTCATAATTACTTTTAAGCTTGGTAACTCGGCTGTGTTTATAATTACTATAATAAGCGTTAATGAGGTAAATTAACCGTGAAATTGAGTGGTCACTCATAGCGATTCGCTGCAGTCTTTTGTTTTTACTTAAGTCATAATGGTCATAATATCAATAATTTCTCTTGACACTCAGCTATAATATAAAAATAGTGATTTGTCATTAGCGATATACATATTAATCATTAGCAAAGAACGTTTATGAGGAAATTTCCTAGATAATGATGACTCGATATCAATAATACACTCATTACTATGCGTTGAGTGTATTTTTGTCACAATAATCAATGTTAGCAAATAAAAACGTTCTCTCTAAAGAACGAAACCATAAAATAAAAACATAACAATCATCCTTATAAGTGAACATTTTTAAAATTCATTTGATGATAAATATTCTGTGGTATTTGAACTAACTTCACTAACCATTATACTCATTATGTACACACGACGGCACCTCAGACTATACACGTTGACCTTGAGACCGCCTTTATGCCCTACGTAATAAAAGTTGTTTTCGCAGTTAAACTGTATAACTGACGTGCTGTCATGTGTACGTTGTGAAAAATTGCAATCAAATTGCGGAAAATAGCTTTTATTTTGCAATTGTATTTCATAAATCGAAGCGTGTGCGCTTCTCCAACTTTGTTGAGCACAGACACAATTTTATTATAACCGCCAATTTTTAAACGATCGGTAATAAAAAAAACATAAGTTTTGAAATATGGGAAGAGTTCTTAAGTTTAAATAAAAACGTGCATTTCTAAAAGTATTTACCTACAAGGAAAAGATGCATGCAACTAGCATAGAATATGACATGCAACATACAGCATGCAAAACTAACCTGTAGGTTGACCAACCGCTGTCTCTGGGAAATCTTGTCGAAGTTAACAGTATGTACGCAAAACTAAATCCCGCTGATATCCCAATCACCAGTGTTAGCACAAATCGGCGACCCATCACCCGGCCTTCGGCCTGCAGGGGGGAATATCTCAAACTCGTCAGCATCACATATATTTTTAATAAACTGTACAAGTGTGTTCTCGCTACACGCGTATTGTACAACGAATGCCAACGTATGACTGTAAGTAAATTGACCGTCTGTTTTATGAAATACCTACTCTAACAACCACGTACCTAACTCTTGTTAGTGAGTGGAATTACTAAAAAAACGCAAATTGGGTATACCTAGTTGAATTTTTAACACCTACATAGAAACATCAAGAAACAATTAAATTATTATTTTCACCATAAAAATATAACTCTTGAAAGATTCACAATCACAAGCAATCCAAGATTCGGTTAATTTATTCTTGTTATATTATATGAAACATAAACAAAAACATACTAAAAATTTCGTATCTTCCGATTGTTAACTAATTAAATAAAAATAATAAATTCAAATTAAGTTGAATTTATTAGTTCCGGAGTAATTGCCTTACACCGGAATCACTAGATGACGACTTGCTTTTTAATCAACTATGATAAATGATATAATCAATATAAATATACATTGTATGTTTGTGTTCTAAGCCTTCTTAAGAATACCGAACAAATCCTACTTATGACCGGGAAGGTTTCTGGATAAAAAAGAGTAGATTTCAAACCATTATATAAAAATCGGTTCATAAAAAACAAAGAAGTCGTAAGGTAGTTCAACCAAATTCAAAGTTTTTTTCAAAATTACTTGAAAACTACTGAACCGATTAGAAAAAAAATACTAGTCAGATTTCTGAAATGTTTTATGGGACCACATCTGAACTATGTTCTTTCAGATAAAAAAAATAATTATAAAAATCGGTTAAGAACTAGCGAATTTAAGGTAAAATATACATAAAAAAATCTCCTTTAAGTCGGTTAAAAATGAAGGATGGCTAAATCATCAACGCCCAGCCCATACCTTTGAACCTAGAAAGCTGAAATTTTGCACAAACATTTATTCTGTAATGTATACAAGGAATAAGGAAGGATATTTCGAAATTCAACCCCTAAACGGGTGTAATAGGGGTTCAAAGTATGTATTAAAAAAAATAGACATATCGACTTGAAACTTCGTAGGAGTACTTCTAAAAACAAATAAGTAAACAAGTATTTGGTGGTTTTCCGAAACTCAACCTCAAAATCATCTGAAAATGGGATAAAAACGTCTCAAAATCGATATGGATATCGTAAAATTGAGGTTTTATAGGATGATGATTGCGAAAATGGCATTTATTTTGAAGTTCAACACGGTGGATATAATTCAACCCCTAAAAGCCTGAAATGGGAACCAAATTTTGTATGGAATACAAAATAAATACGGGAATGGAAACGGGAACGGGATCGAGAAAGGAAACGGGAAGTTTATATGTTTGGACGTTTGTTACTCAATCACGCAATATCGTCTGAACGGATTTGGATTGACACACAGATTGTTTATAGCCTGGATTAAAACATACGATACTTTTTATTCCTGTCAAAGGTTCCCTAGAAATTTTCCGACTGTCGACGCGGACGAAGTCGCGAGCGAAAGCTAGTATGTAATACAAGTGCCGATTTTTAAAATGTCATGTAAATTCTAGCGTCCTCTTAAGCAGGAAGTAATGATAGGAACAATTCTGGCATCAAATTATCGTTGAAATTTTAATTCGGGCGTAGGTGCGTTTCAATTGTTCAAATTGGTTATATTGCTGACCTAATTTGTTTGCTGCAAATATCCATACTAATGTTATAAAATGAGAACCAATTTCGATGAATTTTAGTACTTATAGAGATGAATTGGTCCACGGGGAACAAAAGCTACCTTTTGTTGCTAAATGAATATTGAAGGGAGTGAAATAGGGGATGAAAATAAAATTAGTGTGAGGACCTAGAGCAATGTGCATTAGGACGAAGTCGCTAACTAGTGGATAATAATATACATTGTACTGGTTGTATACGACTTTGATCTGTATACTTTGGCTTTAAGGGTGACAGAGCGCTGTCCTCCTCGTCTGTACGTGTCCAAATTGTCCAAACACTACCCAGAGTACCAACAGATTTTTTTTACTCTAGTATCGTTTTTCTATGGAAGTATTAAATGCAGACTTTGTTTGTATCGGTATTCCAAACGAAACTCTTCCACTTCAATGAAACCTTTTGAGACTAGATAGTGAAACCTTTTTACATGATAGTGGTTACCTTGGGTGGTTACCAAAACTATAAAATGGCACACTCACTGAGCTTAGAATCACTACGTTTTAATGACATCTAAGAAATATATTGAAACTAAATAAAACATACTAAGCCAATAGAAATACCGGACTACATAATGTTGATTTTTTTTAATAACGTTTACTTTCTCAATATTTATGTCACCCTGACACTTTGATTTGGAAAATTATTTTCATAGTACACTATTATACTGCGCCAGGTATAGCACTCCGAGACAGAGGAAGTCACACTTGGTAACACTTGCTTACGTCAACCCCGGCCTCCGCTATCGGTATTGAAAAAAATTACGTTCATTCATCTTTAACTTGAACTGTTTCGTTTACTAAGAGAAACACACAATTAAAATGCACTATAATAATTTTGTAATGTGATTGTGAATATGTGATTGAAAGTCGCGCAACGGGATAGTGACGTAAGCAAGTGTTACACCCGGAATGCCAGACTTTGTTTTCTTAGACCACTTGATTACAAAGTACACTACGTACTTTCGCGTTCAAATGTTAAATTGTTAATGTTATTGTTAAATTCAAGATATGAATGATTAGTATAATGATTGGTGTTTTTTGTTTGGCAATCAATTCAGTGTAATTATTTTTAGTAAAAAATAATTATACATAATAATAAAAAAAGTTACTTTTTAAGTCCACGCATCGTAGCGAAAACACACTTATCGAAATTATTTATCACTAGCAGCGAATTCTCACCAACCACCTTGGACAGCCAAGTAAACAACATTAGTGTATCTGATAAACAAGCTAAAGATTTGTTTGTTTGTGTGCATGTGAACATTGTTTACATTGTTTCATATCCACAAGTGTTGTTTTGGATTCTTGATGTGATGTTAGTTTGTAAAGACTTTTGGTATTTGTTATTAGAAAGTTATTTAAACTTGCATTATTCTTAAAGCCTGTAGTTAAATGCAGAAGAATAGAGAACAGAAAATATGTACAATTTAATTACTATTATTATTATTATTATTATTCGGTTTAATACTGTTTATTTATTTGGATACTGATATTAAGATGACTGAAATAAATACTTAATAATTCCTTTAACAATATCTTGATTATTTATCTAACTACTTAATTCAGACATAGTAATTAAGTAAATAAATAATTTATGCTAAATGTTGACATTCTGACTATAGGTGTTTAGTACTATTATACTATACAGGTGTTCCAAAGCTTTCCCACATGGAGGGAAACTACCTTAAATATTGAAGATAGGAAATTTTTACAGAAAGAAGACTTCATTTTGTTTATAAAAATAATTGGAACTACATTCAAATCTTTTTTCAAATATCGCATACTTATACTTATACAATACAAATTGATACAATACGTAATAATGATTTTTTAAAGTAAAATGTTAATGATCTTCCTTTTATTTAAGATACTGCAATGCGATTTTTCAAATCTTTGAATGCAGTTCCAATTATTTTTAAAATCAAAATGAAGTCTTTTTTCAGTAAAACTTCCTATCTTCAAATTTTATGGCATTTCTTCTTTCCCTCCGTGTGGCAAAGTGGGATACCCTGTATACTCAGTACTTTAAGCTTGACTGAACTGATATTGGGAGCAATTTTCCATAAGTATTCATTTACTGTACATACATTTCAAATAAAAAATAGACATATTTTAATCTTACATACAGGCTGTTTCAGTAATTCCATCATTTCATTTTCACGAACCAACATGGTGATAACAAAATACACAAGATCTCAAAGTTATATTTCAAATCAATGACTGAGAAGCAAGAGTAATTACTTTTACAATTTTTATGGCCAATAAAACTGAATAACAGTGAAGCCAATCTAAAATCTAAAAATATAATTTAAAAATTAAAAGTATAAAATAACTATTGAAAATACCTATCATTAAAGATTATATAACTAAGGTCAATGATTGAGAAAATTTTGTTGAATGTCCTATTTTATATGAAAAATATTCCATCAAAAATTTAATTTTAAAAAATCCAGTCTTTTTATGCAGCAATCTCTCAGGAAATTCCCAAGACAAAGTGGAAAGATGTAGTGCTGGAGGACATGGGTGAGTGCAATGTTACCGACAAAATCTAGGACAATGCGAAGTGGAGCAGAGTAAGGAAAGCTGGACCTTTCCACCATGTGGGATACATTGCTTGGAAAAAAAATTCTGGGCATTTCTACCGAGAACTAACGTGACTTTTATCTTATTTGTCCCACCACAAAGTACTCAATCATAGCACTAATAAAAAAAAAGTCTCAAGTAGAACAAGCGGGAACGCAACGAGTTTCCAACCTTTTTATATTTGAGGATGGCAAAGGGACTTTCTTCTGAAGTTTAAAAGAAAGAACTTTAAACTGAGGCTAAGATAAATACTTAATAAGATAGGTATAATACATTTCATGCTTATTGGCGGCTCGGAACATCGTGCGAGATGATTTATTACTATTATTATTTGGAGAGGAACACATCAGCAAAGCTGTGATCAGTCTCCTTAACCAGAACCATTTCATCCAGTTCTCCAAATCCCCTGAAAGCGGGTTATCATTCACCCCACCGGCGTCGGACCCTCAAACCTAAGACGAGAGACAATGCACAGAATACAATTTCGATGTAAGTGGGTGAGAGGGTATGGCTACACGCATAGTGGCAAACTTCACAGCCGCCAATAAGAATGAAATACACAAATCAACATAAATAATTGAATACCTGTGAAATTGAGAAAGAAAGAGTTAAGAGATTTTTAAACGACATTTAAATATCAGAATGATACGTTATATGGATTCAAATATTGAATGGACTGTGAGGCAAACATTGTTTTCACAACATAAAGTTTACTATTGACTACACATAAAATACACACAAAGTTAATAGAAATAACAAATGTAAGGAAGTAGAAGGCAAAACCTTGTTTATCATAATACTTACGGCTTTGTATTGTGTTAATTATGATGAAAATATATCGAATACAACAATAGGAACTAACAAAATAGGTATGTATTTGAATGAACTGAATTATAAAATGTTAGCACTCATGTTACATCCTGCGAAATCGGAACTTTACAAGTTATCACAGAAATAAAGGATGTCACATTGAGATAACAAATTAAATACATTATTGTTAAAGTTATTGGAACCTAAACTCACGGTCATTTTGCTGGATCAAGAAACTTGCGTGTCTTCTTTAATTATTTAGTAGTTCTTGCATGAAATCATTTTAAAACACTACCATGTTTACAAAGTAATGATTTATATTTATGAAAGATAAAAACAGCACAGCGAGCGGTGTGAGACTTTTTATTTTTGTTTAAGTATGTATGTAATGGTTTAATTTTTTTTTGACCGATCGACTGACCATTTGACCAATGACAATGACAGCAGCTGACGTTTTATTTTATTTTTTTACAGAGATTACTTACCCCTCGTTTTCACCAAGGAACAAGTAAAATACTAGTAGTAAACAAAACATGTGCGATACTTGTCTAAAACCAAACATGTAGAATTATTTGTTTTATACAAGTATTGCAACTGTCTGAAACATTGTTTCGTTCACACTGTGTCGCCAACAAGTATTTATACAAGTTTACAACGCATTGGTATTTACACTTATGTCTGTGACGTGTTTAAACCAGTGTTGCCAGTGGCAGATAGTCAAATATAACATGAGACAGCTCAAAAAGTAACATTTTCACGAGAAAGTAACATTACCTACTTATTGTGGAAAACGACACAATACTATAATATGGCATTTTATTACACAAAAACTAAAATAAGTTTCCTGTCACATTTGTTAAACATCGAAAAAATCGTAATAATTGTTGATCGAATAATCGACTGGCGATGCTCTGAAAAATGCCTGATTTGGACCCCTATCCACTAGTAAACTAATTAGTAACAGTCTTCAAAAACATTTTAGTTATTTTTTTTATATTTAAATTCTACATAGGGTTGTGTTTGAAAGATGGCTACATCTTTGTTTGTACCCATTCGTGTAAAAGTCTAGTCACGGCGTGCGTAGCGCGCTCCGGGCCCTGCGGTGATGACGGTTTGGTCAAAAAATCATTACAATCAATCTGTACCTAATAATTTTGTTTGTGCATTTAAAATTTTAAAATCAATTGTAATCATTCGCTGCTAGTCACCACTCGACTCACTTGTGCTTAAGTAAGCGGGATGGAAAATTAAGAAATACAGGCGAGTGAGTGAATATGTCAGTCCACAAAATCAAGTGCGCCAAAATGACCTTAGAATATAGTTATTATTCTAAGAAGATAATGAACAAAAAAATCTTGAATGCCGAATGAAAATGAAAATATTTTTTTTGTTTGCTGGAAAATCTAAAAAGTAACATAAAGTAACATATTGAGTCGTGTAACATGGAGGTAACATGAGAGGGTCAAAAGTAACGTAAAATGTTACTTTTGTAACATTCTGGCAACGCTGGTTTAAACTTGTCTAATACACTGACAGCGTTCTCACCTACAAAACACAGTCGTGTTAACTCGTGTTTTAGACAAGTATTGATTATTTTATTGAAATTTCTGTAGAATACTAATTACAAACAAGTTTTAAACTTTATCCATGCTTGTTGGATAAAGTTTTAAACTTTTTCAACACACTTGCTCATAAAGTTAGCCTTAATATCGCCTAGGTCCATAAACCGAGCTTTAATAACACACGTGCGTAATATATTATGCACTAGTGCGTAGAAATATCCCTACAAAGTTAAATTACTGCAAGTTACATGCGAGAAAACAGAACATTCTCAATTTAACCGAGAGGTTTTAAGCCGCTGAAAGTCCATATACATTTTTGGAATAAATAAATGTCTTAAATAAATCCTTAATTAAGTCAAACAAACATTTATTATTATCACTTTGTATACAATATACAATACAACAAAAATTCGCTTTTTAACCGACTTCAAAAAAGGAGGAGGTCGTATTCTACAAGTATTCACTACTCGTTTTCTACAAGTTTAGCTATAACATGTATAAAACATGAGATGTACATGTAGACAACTAGAAGCAAAACCTGTCCGAAACTTATTCACGTTTTCACCAAGGTATAATACAAGTATAATACAAGTTTTATGCAATTGTTTTGATTTTTGTTCTCATTCATAAACATGTATAAAATATGTTGTATACAAAACTTGTATGAAACTTGTTGGTTGAAATGAATGAGTTTCGGACAGTTTTTGCTTCTAGTTGTCTACATGTACATCTCATGTTTTATACATGTTGTAGCTAAACTTGTAGAAAACGAGAAGTGAATACTTGTAGAATACGACAAAAAAAACCGTCAACTTGATAACCTCTTCCTTTTTTTGAAGTCGGTTAAAAAGCGAATTTTTGTTGTATTATACATATTGAATACAAAGTGATAATAATAAATATTTGTTTGACTTAATTAAGGATGTAGACATTTATTTATTCCAAAAATGTATATGGATTTTCAGCGGCTTTAAACCTCTCGGTTAAATTGAGAATGTTCTGTTTTCTCGCATATAACTTGCAGTAAGGGACTAATTTAACTTTGTAGGGATATTTCTACGCACGTGTGTTATTATAGCTCGGTTTATGGCCCTAGGCGATGTTAAAGCTCACTTTATGAGCAAGTGTGTTGAAAAAGTTTAAAACTTTATCCAACAAGCATGGATAAAGTTTCAAACTTGTTTGTAATTAGTATTCTACAGAAATTTCAATAAAATAATCAATACTTGTCTAAAACACGAGTTAACACGACTGTGTTTTGGAGGTGAGAACGCTGTCAGTGTATTAGACAAGTTTGAACATGTCACAGACATAAGTGTAAACACCAATGAGTTGTAAACTTGCATAAATACTTGTTGGCGACACAGTGTGAACGAAACAATGTTTCAGACAGTTGCAATACATGTATAAAACAAATAATTCTACAAGTTTGGTTTTTGACAAGTATCCTACATGTTTTGTTTACTACTAGTATTTTACTTGTTTCTTGGTGAAAACGCGGGGTCAACCAACAAGTTTCATACAAGTTTTGTATACAACATGTTTGATACATGTTTATGAATGAGAACAAAAATCAAAACAATTGCATAATACTTGTATTATACTTGTGTTACACCTTAGTGAAAACGAGGGGTAACATGTTCAGTTTGGCATCAGTCCATTCCATCAGTTTGGATCTAAAAATATTGTTTGGATCCTTAGAACATTATTAATGCTCTAAGTCTTAGAGCATTAAGATCTAAGTTTGGATCAAAGTTTTACCACCTTTGACTGAAACCAGAATCATGAATCATGTTTGCGTTTTCATTCCTTGGTTGGTGGGATCTATTTCATAAAAGTAATACTGTAATATTTTCACTTTACTGAGGTAAATTCAACGGACCCTGTTTCAAAAAAATTTTGCGTTCGTAAAATTTTGTTTCGTAAAATTGCTACCAATGTAAGTATGCTGTTTACTACGGAAAACTACAGTATTGCTTTTGAGTTCATAAAACGAATAGGTACCTACTTTACTTTAGTATTCTATAGTAAAATACCGTACTCAGACGTGGCCATGAGTAATATAGATAGAACTTGATCAATGTGGCAAATATTGTTGGCTTTATTTTAACAGTAAATAACTATTTAGCTTGATTTTTTTTTATATATTTTTTTTTACTTTTTTTAACTTTTTTTTTACTTTTATTTTTATTTAACTTATTTTTTTTATTTTATTATTTTATTTATTTATTTTATTTACTTATTTATTTATTTATTTTTTTTTACTTTATTTAGTATGTAATTTATTAGTCATTATTAAATAATGACTGTGTAGATTAAAAAAAATACAAATATTATAGTTAATTTTAGTTAACTTCCTTAGTACCGTAGTTTTTTTTTACTTTATTACTCAAGTAAAAATTATGAAACGTAATTCTACTCTAATAAATTACTATAGTAAATAACTGTAGTTTTACCATTATTTTATGAAATAGGCCTTTGTATTACACAACCCACCTATGTAGAATTTTAATATAAAAAAATAAATGTTTTTTTTAAGACTGATACTAATTAGTTTACTAGTGGATAGGGGCCCACATCAGGCATTTTTCAGCATCGCCAGTCGATTATTCGATCAACAATTATTACGATTTTTTTGATGTTTAACAAATGGGACAGGAATCTTATTTTAGTTATTGTGTAATAAAATGCCATATTATAGTATTGTGTCGTTTTCCACAATAGGTAGTTAATGTTAATTTTCTCGTGAAAATGTTACTTTTTGAGCTGTCTCATGTTATATTTGACTATTTGTCACTGGCAACACTGCTTGACAGGACAGCCATATTGTTTTGAGTACCTACAAACAGGCTGTTTTCAAGAATAAATACGCGTATAATAATAATTAGTTGTGGTTAAATTAGCTTGTATCAATATCTAAAAAACTATGTTTAAATAGTAATTCACTATCGATATGATTTCATTTAATTTTAGGATCTCCTGATTAGTTGCTCGTTATTACAAAAATGTTGCGTTCGGTTTTTTGTTACTTTACCTTATTTTGCTTTTTCCAATATGTTACTGCTCAACAAACTAAATACTCCCCGTTGTGCAAAGACAACAGTTTACAAACCATAAGCTGCAATAGTCAGGTGAGTTCTTTTTCAATACATTTGCTAGTTCGAAAATGTGTTCAAGTGGCTGTGGGGCTTCTTTGTCGAACCAAAACGCTTTATTGATTTTTACGAAGGTGCGTTATGTAGGTAACTATAATAATAATTATCAAACCCCATAGATGACCCTCCGACCAACTGTTATATTATTTTTTCTAGTACATATGTAACATACCCCTATGTACTTAGGTAAATAAAAAAAAAATTGTTGGGTAAACAATGTAGAGGTAGGTTTGGTAGGTATGATAGAATTGTTTTTCATATATTTTCCTTAACCACAAATAGTATATACTGCTTAACTAAAAATATTATATTAAATTATTTATTATTATATACAGTAACAGTTGTAAATAGCATATTTGTTTGTTTCACATCAGTCATTTTGAATGTCCCTACTGCTGGGCCACAGGTCTTTAATAAGGATAGATAAGGAAGATGGCCACTGTATAATTACTAATTATTAAACATCTTGTTAGTGATCGCCCATCACTGATGGGCCGATTTGGGTATTTTTAGTATTCAAGTATTTTAGTATTTCTTGCACTAACAATCACAATAAACAAATTTAGCATTACAAATTATTTTCAACACGCCTTGGTATTCAAAAATTTATCCGAATACTGTATTTTCGGTACTTGAGTATGCAATATTGATTCAGCCTGACTCGGCGCTTTGCTACATTTTGTAAACTAAATTATAATCTATGAAGATATTATGAATCCAATCCTAGCAAAAGAAATGTTTTGAAAATTATGTTTGCATTTAAAAAAAACATTTTTAAATTGGATGGGCTTATTGAATATATATGAGATATTGGAATTTTAGTTGTCAGGACAGCAGCCTACTGAATCAGATGTATGTCAAGTCGAACACTATGCTTCAGACAGCCCGGAATGCAAGTATATGGATTTTGGCCCATTCAAAACAAATACCCAGATTGGGGGAGTACGTTTGAAACCATACTTGCTTGATGAAGGCTTTAGCTCTGCAAACTACACAGTTCTCAATATCACATTCACAAACATCAAGTGGAAAAGTAAGTGGTTAAGGGATAAAATATACTACAAAAAAGTTTGTCAAAATCAGCCATCTAAAATCAGCTGTCTATTGGCTTTAAGCCGTTATTTTAAAACTCGATCATATTTTCCTCAGCTATGAAGTTCCGTTTCCAACCAACGAACTACCAGAGAAATCACTGTCGCAACATTATCCTCTCAAACAATTTCACGGTTGACGACCGATCCATCCTGTATTATGATTGCTTCTGGTCGTTAACGGATGGGGACTATACCAACACCAGCCATATATTAGATTTTGTAGCCACAGATGGTAAAACGGAGAATAGGGGACAATATTACTTCAACATTCCTACTATGCAGATGCTGAGTAAGTCAAAGATACAACTTATGATTCGATTGGCTTTAAATCTTGGTTTCTTAAGTAACAAACTTCTATTAGTATTTAAAATTACATTATTATCACTAATGTGATTATAGAGTTAATCATTACTTGTACGTTATATTACTTACACAAGCAAATAAATATATTGATTGATTGTGTTTTAGGTCCAAATGTGACGGAAAATGAATGGAAACCGTTTCTCTATATAGAAACTCTGGACAGTGTATTACGTTTGCATATTATGCCACCACCAAGACAACTGAAAATAACTGGATACAAAATAGAAGTACGAAAAGGTTGTGCTAAAGGGTCTTCCTGTCAAGATGAGCTAATCAAAAGATCCAGTATAATATTGAAGAATTATACTGAAGAAATTACTACAGATTTTTACTACTTGGGAAGTTCTGGTCTTATCTATTTTGTGGTGACACCGTTACATGCACAATGTTTGGGTAAAGAGAATAAATGCCAAGTGGTTGCCAGCCCTAAGTTTTTGATAAGTGAGTATTATTTAAATTTGAGATTTTTAGCATTCACAATGCAATTTTTTTTATACAATACCTACTATTTTGTTTTTCTTGTATATTATTTGGTAAAGTAAGTAATAATCATCATTAGTTTCTGCTGTTTGGTTTACCTTTTGTTGAATTATACAATATCCTCAATAACATTAGAAGCTTCTGTGTTTTAAGTTTAATGTATGGACCTTGGTATGGAGTCCATATGGACAAATAATTATCTGTGTCTTTCATTCAAATCCATTCAGCCGTTTTCGCGTGATTGAGTAACAAACAAACACTTGGGTGACATACAAACTTTCACATTTATAATACACTAGCTTTCACCCGCGACTTCATCCGCGTGGACATTCGGAAAATGTCTAGGGAACCTTTGACCGGAATAAAAAGTATCGTATGTTTTAATCCCAATCACTTCAGCCGTTATTGCGTGCGCGTCCACACCAACCGAGCAGCCTCGCCCGAGGCCCGCTGCGCGCGGCAAACGGCCTGCCTCGCGCGAAGCATGCTCGGTAGACATGAGACGTATCTTATATCGACTATCAGTTAGATATCATATCATATCGATTTAAGATTTTACGTAACCGATATTTCAAAAACGATAATATCAAGACCAAAACACAAAAATTTAGGTAAATCGAAAAACTGTAACGAAACTACAAAACTCAAATCGACGAAACTATTCATAACCGAACGTACAATGTGTCTTAGTTCAGTTGATATTAGCTTTTTCTCTTTCTGAGACGGTATACTTACATTGGAGTAAAAGAGATGACGCGGTTATTCAGATATTATGGCGTAATGAGTAGGCGATTTCCACTCTAAAATGCTAGTAATAAGAGTCAATTTATCTTGTACCTATCGTATATCCGTACTTAGTAAACCGTACAACTAGGAAATATCGATATCTGAGCCGTAACTGAATAAACCGTATAACCGTTCTTAGTTAGCAAACCATACCGTTATAATTTAGGCTACCGTTAGCTACCGTTCCAGGTAGAACAACTCACCAAAGTTTCATCATAATTGGATGAACAGTTTAGGAGTGCATATAAACATACAAACATCATATTATACAAGGTGTTACAAAAATACCTCTAATGCCGATTATGGTATATAGGGACCATCAAACTGATCAACTTTTACTATGGGACCAACTCTGAAATGGCGAAAAAAATCAGCTGTTTCATACAAAAATCAAAATCGAAAATATTAAAATGTATGAAACAGCTGATTTTTTTTTCGCGATTTCAGAGTTGGCTCCATAGTAAAAGTTGTTTAGTTTGATGGTCCCTATCTACCATATTCGGCATTAGGGGTATATTTGTAACATGTTGAATATAAATAAAAAATTAATATAGTTTCAATAACTCCAGTGCTTTATTTACATTGGATTCAGAGCAACGTTTGTAATGTTGTCTAATATTAAATTACTAAGTTTTTGATTGATGTGATGATGTCATTTTTTTATTATTAGGCAACGAAGTTCACAAGTACTGGAATATCTGCATCGCAAGCGTCACTGCGCTGGTTGTGGCAACCCTGTTCGCGTACTACGTACTGCTGCGCGTGATAAGGCGGTACTGGTGTAAAGATTACGCACTGGCTTCTGGTAAATAATAACTTATTTCATTTTACTGTACCCCTATTGTGAGTTTTAAAAACTGTTAATATTGAACACTGGGTTAAACTGTTCATGTCGATAAAACAGTCAAAGAGAGATTGTCCAATGCTCTTATTTCTGTACATAAAAAAAAACTAACCTTTTTATGATTTCCAGTTCAAGAAATCCCGGCACCAACAAAGGTTTTAGTAATATACTCTCCGGCAAGTAGGCTGCACGCTGAATGTGTTTCCTCCTTCGTGGCCTACCTCCGCTCCGAGTACGGATTCGACGTGATGCACGAAGGAGACATATGTACCACGTCTCATGGAGATCCGTATATTTGGGCTGAAGAAGCGTTGAGAATCTCTACACACGTCGTTTATGTAGTCGGTCCTGCTGAAGAATCGAATCTGTATAAGAGCATCTACGAAAAACCTATTGGTAAGTTTTCTAATTTTTTATTGAAGCTGGAAATTTATTTGTGTATTTGAATTTGTACGTAGAAAGTAAGTCTACTGACTAAGCTTTAGGCAATTTCTAAAAACAAAATAAATAAATAGACGAGACTGCTTTTCCAGTAATTAGAAAATATGTCATATAAAAATAATTACAGTAATAGATTAGCATATGCTTCTATATTTATCATTCAAATAAAAATAATGAAGAATTTTCTTTCAGGCGTACACAAAGACGTTGACATCCTTCTTCTGTCTATGCTCAAATCTTACCGTGTATCTCGATCACCTAAAGACATATCAAACGTGTTTTTTGAACACTCCAATGGAACGGTACCCATAGAAACTAAACACGGAAAAGTGTTCTTCTTACTCAAAGATTGGCAGAAACTTATCTCACATTTGTCAAAGAATTTGTTGCCGAAGAAACAGATAATGCGTACTGAAAAGGGAAGGTGCTTTTTGGATGATTTGACTAAAGCGAAGAAACTTCTGGGGAGCAAGTGTGAAAAGGAAAAAATATTGGTATAACTTTTGATACGATAGATTTAGAAAGTTATAGACATGTCATATCTTGTTATGGAAGATATTTTGTTCGGGATTTGCAGTTATAAGGTAGGAAAGATGAGTGTTCTGACATGTCTATGAATTGATTTGCTCTGAGGTTATGTAGGTACTTTAAAATGTTTCCAGTGTAAGGAGCATATTTTGTAATATCACCTGCCCTAGTAGCATAGCATTACGAGTTCGAGACTGGTTTTGTCAATTTGGCTTCTTGCTCTAAAACGCCAACAAGACATCAAAGACTTGGCTTTGCCTTTATAATAAACAAGATTAAGAAACCTAGACTCAAGATATGGAAATGGCTTAAGACCATTCAAGAAAACAAGGTCTGACATTCCGGATGACACTGCAAAGGCTTACATCATCCAGAGTTCTACTATTTAGTTGCCACTTTATGGTAGCGAACAAAGAATGAAGGATTTTTTCTGTCATCAGCATCACTCACTACAAAAATATTATAGTGCATTCTAATTGTGATGTTTGTCTTAGACGAAATAGTTCAAGTTAAAAAGATGAATGAACATAATTTTGACTAAAATACTCATCTTTTTATAGAACTGTATCTGTATGGGAGTCAGGGAGTTTGAATTCATATGACTGGTAACACAGAAACAGGCAAGAGAGATGACCACGTGACCCTTGTCTCTCGGAATGCTATACCTAGCGCAGTATTATTGTACCATGGCTTAGACCTTCGCCTGTCCTGAAAAGGAAGAATACAACAACTACAACAAATGTCAAACGACATCTCGACAACAATCTTTTGTTTATCTGTCAAAAATGACAGTGGTAGATAAAATCTTTGTCGGGTTCGTTATGCTACACCTGCGTCTATCGGCTAAAAACAATGTAGTTAATGTAAGCTTTGATTTGACAGATGGATGTGATACATTGCTACTTCTTTTTGGCACACATAAAAACCTACCAAAGTAAAGTAGCAATGTAAGTTTGGGCCCTGTGGGTCTACCGCGCAAGTGTCGTCGGCATCGCTATCGGCTTCATTTGACAGATGGATGTGACACATCATTGCTACTTTTCTTTAGTAAGTTTTTATTTGTGCCACAAAGAAGTAGCAATGTGTCACATCCATCTGCCAAATGAAGCCGATAGCGATGCCGAATTGCCGACGACACTTGCGCGGTTATAGTATATTATGATACATAAGTGAGCAATATGCAGAGCTCACGAGTTTCATGCGACGTTATTCAACACATTTGCAAGGAAAAAACAAAACAATTTTCCGCAATACACAAATACGATAAAAACAAAATATGAAAAATGTGGGAACAGGCGTGCAGGTTTTTTCTTCACGCGCCCAATGCAAGAATATTTTGCGAACAAAGGGGTGAGTGAACATACAGCCTACTTCAAAATTATAATTTTAAGTGATAAAATGCAAATATTTTAGTATTTTATAACAAATTATTGTGAATCATGAAAAATTTGATAATAATAAATGTTTGTATGACTTAATTAAGAACGTACACATTTATTTATTCCAAAAATGTATATGGATTTTGAACGGCATAAAACCTCTTTGTTGTTACTAAAAAAAATAACTGTATTACCCGGTTAAATTGAGAATGCTCTGTTTACTCGCATATAACTTGCAGTAAGGTACTAATTTAACTTTGTAGGGATAATTCTATTACGCACTAGTGTATAATATATTACGCACGTGTTTGTTATAGCTCGGTTTATGGCCCTAAAAGCGATGTAATAAGGCTCAGTTTACGAGCAAGTGTGTTGAAAAAGATATAACGATACAAACACAGTTTTTGTACTAATTTTACAACTGTCTTCTGATTGTAAATATTTCTTGGATGTGTAATAGTTGTATGTTGAATACTAGAATTGACAAAATATGCTCCGAGAAGATGATAATATTTTCAATAATATTTTTATGGATATATTATAATTGTTGTTATTGTACGTACACATTTAACTCAGTCTGTGACTGTACCTTTGTGCTTTAAAGTTGTAAATAGTATCTTCTTTTTTATTTTTAAGGAGTTTTGATCAAAGTTCTTGTCTTGATAATTCTGTTATATCAAAATATTATGTTTGGTGTTGCCAACATAATCGTGATTTCTGCAGTCAAATTCTACGCACATTTAATTTTACTTCTGCACCTAAATTTTAGGTTCTAAAATAAGAGACAGTGTAAGTGCTAACAGTTTTTTTTATGCAAATTATATGTGCCATAGTTTATTATATGTATTGCAATTTTCTGCAAATGTAACTGTTTATCACTGAATTGTAAAGGGCTGTCTATAATT
This sequence comes from Catoptria pinella, assembly GCA_963556745.1. NCBI lineage: Eukaryota > Metazoa > Arthropoda > Insecta > Lepidoptera > Crambidae > Catoptria > Catoptria pinella. Next base: position 11,168,783 of record OY750769.1, read on the forward strand.
TTGAATTCGATAGGTACAATGCGATCTAATTGACTATAGACAGTGATCCGCTGCAACTTCACTCGAGAATTAAAATACGTAGTTTTGTACCGCAAGCGCTCTGAAGTTGGCCACTTCTGTTGTGCATTGTTAAATTAATCGCATTGTACCTATACCTCATGCCAAACTTGCCCAGTCTGAACATGAAGCGATTCATAATTTCCCGCTGTGCGCATGCAAAGCAACTTGAGAGTTGTATTATGATTATGGCTATAGCTCATGTTGTTACTTTCTGTATATCCGAGCTTGGGGGGAAATTACAAGCTTTTATAACTTGTCAGTTTTCAGAATGGCTATCAATGCGTCTCTCGCTGTATAGCAAATAAAAGAGACACATTGATAGCCATTCAGAAAAGAGCTTGTATACCCCTGCCCCCTAACTCGCCCAGTATTAACTTTGTATCGACCAATTTTCCTTGAAAGAAAATAAAACATTTATATCCTTATTTACATAGACTGTCTATTTATGCGCTTCACAAGCATGATATTTTTTTGTAAGAAAAAAAATTCTTTGCGCTATTTTTATATGCGATAATGTTCTTCAGTCTCTCTAATTAAGGTCATGTTGCGTCTGCGCATGCTCTAATTCTAAAATGTTAATGTGATTGAATATAAGTATGATGAATGAATTCTATTGAATGTTCTCTACTCCAAGTATTTGTATCTTGTTGATCTCAGTCGGAAAACTGTTAACGTGTGTTCTATCATTATTACAGGACTTTCAATTATTAAGCTCAATATATACCTGATGTATTTTTATAATAAAGCCATACTTATTTCAAGACATTGTTTTTTTTATGTCTCCTCTCTTCATTCTGCCGCAAATAAATAACCTCCTGTGTTAAAAAAAGCGGCTTTCGTAGCTGGATGCTCTTTGCAAATAGATTTTTACGTGTTTTGCGTTAGAAATAGAATAGAAAACCTAATCAAAAATTGGTAATACATAGGAATCAAAAATGTATGTGTAAGTGACCATCTACGTTTAGTTCGTGCAGTGGCGATACGCCTGCACACGAATTATTCTGCAAAGTGGTAAAGCAAGCGAGTTGCCAATTACGATTAGAAGTAGGTATTATTTCCTAGAATCACTTAATTACAGTCGACAGCACAGACCGTCTTTATGCCCTACGTAATAGAAGCTGTTTTCGTGGTTAAACTGTTTAACTTACCGTGCTGTCGTGCGTACATTGTTTCTGGTTTGTTTATAGTTCTTAATTAATTAAAACAAAGCAGTGATTATCATTGGTTTATTTATCACTATAAACAACAATACAGACACATAATTTTGGGAAATTCTATACATACCACCGTTGTCTTTTTATATAAAACATTATATATAATTCCTAATATACTTACCATAATTAATTACCTAAAAACCAATGTGTACTTTCATAATTTTCATCAAATAAAATATATTCTAACAATTTTCTTGTAAATAACGCTAAAAACAATGGCATAATATTAAAATTTAAAGGAACACTGACAATTCAATAAATGATTGATTATACATTAATTAGATACCTAAATGAACCATGCCCAAAGTATAACCTTCTTTTTTCCTTAAAATCTATTTTTAAATCAAAATCTTGGTTACTGCAGTTTTTAGCAAATAAGCAGTCGACTTTTGTTAAGTTAAAGCATATTATCTGTGGTTAAAGTTACGCTATTTAATCTCGCCAAATTGGCGTTAAGGACGATAAAATCATCATCATCGAGCAATTTATTAACTACGTTATTTAAGTCGGTTGCAGACCAAAAAATAAGCTACTCTCGTGGCACGACAATAAAATACAATTTCAAATCACACAGCGCTGCGTAGGTACAGTCACGTCTAAAAATATGTATAGAGTTTAGAACTTTGTCACTTAGTTGTAGTTGTCATTTGTCATTGATTTCTGTTCAAAAAAGTAATAGCTTTTAGAGTGACAAAGTTCGAAACTGTATACATGTTTTTAGACGTGACTGTACGCACCTCCTTCTCACCTCCTACTTCTTCGCACCTCCGAAGCGCTTCTCTTTTTGTCGCGTAGCTCTGTCTCAACCGACACATGACATCTCTCGTGCCGCATGAGTTAGTGCACGAGTCGTGCGCGTTTCAGCTTGGGTAAAAATTCTTTCGTGTATGTTACGGCTATCCGTCTGTTCTCCTCTACAGTGGCCCTACCATGAGTCGATGCAAACTGTTTTCGCGACCGTAAACTATAGTTTTCTCTCTTTCACTCGCATTGACTGTGAGCAGTATATCTGATAGTTTACGGTAGTGGAAACAGTTTGCATCAACTCATGGTAGAGCACCAGGTCGCATTACTCAACCGATTCTCGTGGAACTTTGTAAGCAGGTTCGATAATTATATAGAAATTTTTTGGCGAGCCAGTTTTTCGAAAGTTTGCGAAAAAAACACCTATTCGTAAAATGTTCAAAGCGCCATCTAGCTTAGAATAGATATACTAAAAGAATACCTAACCTACCAAACAGCATATAAGTACTGCTTTTCAAAAGCAGTGTCAACCTCGTAGCGACATCTTTTACATTAATTTTTAAACAACATACATTTTGAGCGAGATCTACAGCTTACTGAGCCACTAGTAAAATTGCTTGCCAAATATTGTTACAATGGAATTGGCAAATGATTATAATAGCTAACATCACGCGTGATTTTCAATTTAGTGAAATAAAAGTTATAATTATTAGAATCTTATTGCTTGCGTTAAAGGTAAAAATTGCTTACATCCTTCTTTCAAAAATTTTAGTATCGATCGACTGCTGTAGCTTACAAATATTTATTATGCACAGCCCAATAACTCAAAAATATTTACAAAATGCTATAAAAAGCTGTCCCTCGTAATGATTATCTATGTCTTATTTAATAATAATTAATAAGACATGTCTATTTTTTTAAGATTTATATACATCTTTAGTAATTAATGCTTTGGCTTTATTCAAAACGACTTTAAATTATATAAATTATTCATGTTATGAAACCGAGTTCGAGAAAGAAATAAGGATGAAAACACGATATATACCTACTCATTTAAATTATATACAGAGTATTTAATTAGCTTTCAAGATTATTGCACAAAGATCATTCAAAATTACATCAGAGCCCGTAGCCAATGTCGCATTTACAAATTTTCGCTATCACTTCGCTTCGAAAAATGTATGGATTTGACGTTTTAAATTTCGATTGATAACGAAACCTTATGTCATTCCCATACATGTTTCAAAAGCGAAGCGATAACGAAGATTTGCAAATGTTACTTTGGCTCAGGCAACATTTAAAATTATAGCTAAGAAAAGCGGCAATAACAAATGGACAATTTGCCATTTCTTCATTTTTTCAAAAAAAACTTCACAAATGAAGTTTTTTCGAGAAAGTGATGCGCTATTGCATGCTCTGATGAAAGCGCAAGATGAAAGAGAAAGCATTAGCGTACGCATGTATTTATTTAGGACACGAAAATTAAAAGTTATTGATTTTATAAGTAATTCACGTAAATAATTATACAGAGCTGAAAATTGTTAGTGTTCCCACTACAAAATAAAGAGGGCACAGAAGTCAAGCAAACAGCTTGGCAAAAAAGTCTCAAAGCGGCGCTGAAATATTTTACTAGCAACATGTGTTTTTTGCATAGAGTCGAGTGTTGCCATACAATAACACTAATATGACAAAGAAAGTGGCTGCCCTATTATGTTCTATATTTTTTTGCCAGACTGTATAAAATGCGCTCGAGCAAAGCAATCTCTCTCTTTATTTTGTGTCTCGACCGACTGAGTAAAATAATATCATAGGAAACCGGTAGCGGGTTAAATCTTTATTAGAGAAAAAATACCAGTTTTTAAGCTGTTAGTTTCCAAATATTTCTTTTTCTAATGATTACAACATAGTAACTGCTGACCTATGGTGAGAATTCATTTATATCTCCATTACAAAAATATTGATAGATTTATTAGAATAAATTTTGTTATAAACAAGAAGTAAAATAACAGATAAACGTGTATATTAAAATAATAAATTATACATGATTGGAGGTATTAAGGTTCACAACCTTCTGGAAATAAAATTTTGTAAATATAATTATAGGAGCTGAAATTAAAACCGATTTTGACCATCAATGGGGTATGACTGAAAAAATCAAGTTGGCTGAATTTTTTTATGGGTAGTAATTAAGTTCCGAATTTGATATTTTAGCATTCACAATGCTATAGAAAAAATACGACTCGCACCAGATCATGTTCTCGAACTGGAACATGATCTGGTGCGAGTCGTATTTTTTCTAGTATATTATTTAGTATTCCGAATTTTAGGTTGCGTGAAAAAATCCAATAGAATAACATTTAGTCTTCGCAAAAGTACGAGAGTAAAAGCAGAATGGAGATTATTCCTTAGCCACAACCACAACATGTATTAAAAAAAATTTCGACAAGAAATGACAAAATTGGGTATTCTACCTACTTGAGAATGGATTTTACTTATCCTTTATCTCGGGAAAATGAGACACAATAGATATTTCATTGTTCGCATGTGTGCGCGCCCGGGTATAATAGACCAAAAAGGGAAGCAAAATAAATCCCTATGCGAAATTTTGGCTCGATTTGACGAATTTTACTATGATTTCTAAAAAATCAAAATGCTCCAATGACAAAATACAGTTGATACGTATGGACACTAAAAAGAATTGGTAATTTAAAAAAAAATGTTATGGAAACATTTTTTACTAAAAAAAATTGTGAAGTACTCCATTGTGTGAAAGCTTTTTTACTCCCTTAGGTACTTTAGCGAAGGTGAATTTTTTTATTTTTATAGATTTTTTCACGCAACAATAAAATCTGAAAACCTATTTAAAAAATCAGCCAGTTTTTTTTCAGACATTCCCCATTAGACACCAATCTAAGCCCCTGTCAAGTTTTATCTGGTTAAAGGTCAATTAGGAAACTCTATAAAGTAAGAAATATTTAAATAAAATAAAGGTACAAGGTACACGATTTGAACTACATTACAGTAAAAGTCGAGCAACACCACTCGAAGACTCGGACCACGGAAGATAAGACTTCATGTACTGCAATAAAAAAATAGATACTTAATACTTAGGTATATGTGTATAAGATACATAGTAGCATAAATATATTACAAGCACTGTATCGCGCCTTGGGTAGCCATAGGGTCAGTTAAGACAGAACTAAAAAATGCCAGAGCAATTTTCTGGCTTCACTGAAAATAGGACCGTATTACAATTACCGTAACAGTGGTCTCGCGCTGTTCGCGCATGCTCGCGACAATGCGTCGATATTTATAAAATTTTCTGCTTTAGTTTATTGCAATACGGTCCTATTTTCAATGAAGCCAGGAAATTGCTCGGGCATTTTTCCGTTCTGTCTGAACTGACCCATAGACGTGGCGGGGGAGAGAAAGCGGCGATAGACGTACGTGCGGGAGGGAGAACAAGTAGGCTGCTCTGTCCCCGCCCACACCGTCAACCAAGGCGCAACACTGCACTTGAGGTCATACTGTATTACTTTTCGCATTTAGATTCACACTAACCCCCTTACTAATAAAGATTGTATAGCAGATGTATAGTTACACAATGGTTACTGTCTGTCAAACTATTCAAGTTTGACACTAAAAAGAAAGGGACAAAACACTGTGTAACTATACATCTACATATACAACTATACATCTGCTATACAAACTTTATTAGTAATGGGGCTACAATATGATTGGATGATCTCGGTTTCCCAGTGGCCGAGCTAGAGCATTCGGCAGGCTATGCGTTGGTAAAGTAACTAACGTTAGCTAGGGTCTGTCATCTGAGGGGTGACCAAATATTTATTGTATTAAGCTCTTCCATGCCTCAGAAGGCACGTTAGTCCCGGCTGCATTTGTCGTTGTTACCACGCGTTACAGCGTGGTGGCATATAAAAAAGCAACAACAACGAAGTCAATGGCCCACCAAGTTAAGCTGTCAAATGTATCCAATTGGTTTTAAACCTTAAAATGTTAGTGTTACAGTTTACAATGTATTGCGGAGACAGGTAGCCCAGCGTGCTGTTGGATGTAACTTTGTTTTGCAATAAATAATAGTATATTAAAAATTTCCCTTATTTTTTAGCTACAGATTACGTTTCTTTCGACACTAAAGACTATATTTGTATTCAGGGATGGTTCAGAAGGTAATTGCTAATTTGCTCAAGGGGATGAAAAAATTTAAATTCAATAAAATGTATTTATTTAAGAATCTTCACACATTGCAAGAGTAACAGTGTTTTACATTAAATTTCGAGACAAGTATGTTTGAGAAATATTCTTCCATCCCAGAATTAAGCTGCTATTTCAGTTGGCATTGCCAACATACATAATATTTAACCATTATCACAAGAAAGATATTTACAAACAAAAAGAGAACACTTGCTAATAGTTTGGCAAGGTTATCAGCAATTTACTGTGAGAAGGGGGTATTCCGTATTAATTTTAACATTTTAAAATGAAACTGTCTTAATAATTAAAGGTACAGTAATTTCTAATCTTACTACATTGACAAAAAGACATGTCCTGCTAATTTGACACAACACATTAATTATGGCATTTACATTAAGTATAATTTCAAAATAATAAAAAGAATATTGGGCACATTGATCCTTCATTGGTTTTCCATTCTTCTTTGCGGGTAAGTACTGTTATCTTGCCTTATCTTCAACATTGGCAATATGCCTCCAGGTCCTTCAGATACTGTTCTTTGGCTTTAGCTGCTTTTTCTTCCCAAACAGCCTTGTCCAGCGTCCTCCATATTTCACCACCCTTTTTGGCTATCTCCGTGACCCTCAAGCCAGGATTATCAGCCTTTATCTGTTCCCTTGAACTGTTCAGCCACATCATATAAGCTGACATTGGGCGTCTAGGCTCGACTTTCTTCCTGATAACAAAAATTTCCAAGTTCTTTTGAACTTGTACAGAACAAAACTGCAGTGGTTGAAACATCAGAAGAGATTTATGGAGCTCGATGCATGTTTCTAGTGCTAGTCAGAGCACAAGACAACTTTACCATCTCCTATGTGTTTTTTTTATTTGTTCGAATTTCCACAATTTATTTTTTATTTTCTGAATCCGGTGGTTATTATCTACATAGGTCCACATCTGCACACGCCACGCGCTCATGTCGCAAATTATGTGATTTAGATGCACGCGAACCGCTTGCGAAATTATTCTTAGCTACAGTACAGGGGGCCTACCGGCTAACTTTTCGAACTTCGGCGGGTCTGCCGAGCTTCAACTTAAAACAGATAAATCGAAGTAAGGAGTTTCGTATTGTACTATTCGCCGAAGTTATTTAGGAGATATCGATGTTCGTGTGACATCATCAATTGGGGTTCTCCATTTTGGCCCGATTGGGGCTCGATTTATCTGCTTTAATTTTAAGCCCGGCAGACTTTCCGAAGTTCGATGCGTTAGCCGGTACGGCCGCAGTAAAGCTTTTTATTAAAGATCAGCACAGACGATTCAAGCAAGTGACAAATCACCAATAATTTCTAAAACCTAAATACATGTGCCTTCTTGTAAAAAATGCCGAATTTTCACATAACTATATTTACAGTCCTTAATAGTTATTTTGACAGGCAGTTAAGAGCGTAGTCGGCACACTAGCGCCGCCATTGGACAAAAAAAACATAGTGCTTAAATAAAGTCGAAATTGTGATTTATCTCTCTGTAGTGCACTCCAAAGAAACTTTGTGATACTTTTTATCGCTTAAACAATATTTTCTAGCCTGTCGTTTAGTTTAATGGAGTTTTTTTTGCGAAAAATTGCCACTTTTAACGAAAAAACTCTATGGCTTTGTTTCATAAACATTACCAAAGTAAATTACAATGATCGTTTGATGTTCATTGCGTCACCAATATGAAACTAGAAAATAAATTACTCACAGACACTGCAATGTATATGAATTACCATAGTAAATTACAAATTATAATGTTTATGAAATAAGCTCCATTAAAAAAAATAGTTATAAAACTTATAAGAAATAAAACACTTTTTGCGGATTTGATTTGATTTTAATAAATCCAAACTAAATAATTCTAACATAACACTTGAATAAACAATATACGCGCAGTAATCCGTAAAAAGTGTTTTATTTCTAATGAACTTTACGCGCGAAAGTTTTGGAATTGTAAAACTTACATAATTTCTAAGCTGCTGTCACTGTTCTTTGTGGCATGTTCTCCCTCGCTGGAGTTCGATCCGCCAGACTCTGACCGCTGGCTGCGAATACGTTGAGGTTTCTTATCTTCAGCAACGGCTTCGGTAGAAGTGGCTTCTTCGGATTGCCTCTGCCATGCCGGTATAGATGGCGGGTCAGTACGAGTCTTCAGCGCAGGGAATTGGTTCCTAAATAGTTTTTCAAGTTTAAGGCTGCATAGTCTGCACACTAGCGCCGCCATTGGAAAAAAATTATAGTTCTTAAATAAAGACGAAATTGTGAATTATTTAAGCACTGTGATTTTTTTTTCCAATAGCGGCGCTGGTGTGCAGACTACGCGCTCTTAATTTAGTGGCATCAACTGCAAAGGGCAGGTTTTATAAGACAGTTTTCTGCCAAATCCCAAATCCGGCCAAATCTCAGCGTGTGTAGGGGGAGGCGCGGCCTCTTCGGTCCTGAGGAGGCCGCGCCTCTCCCTATACTTAAATACTTACCTATACATAATATTAATGTGATGTTTATTGTTGTTGTGTTACTGTTGTTTGATGTGCATTGGTAATACTTGTTTCCTGCGTTTTTTGTGTCTTTTTATAATTTTTTTTTTTAAGTTTTTGTGTAGGCCTATACCTATATGTAATTTCCACTCCTTCTTTTCCAATTTTTTATTTTATTGTGAATGCTGTACATGCCTGTTATAGGTTTACACATCAGAATTTAATATGTTCAACTTCGTGATAAGTAATGTTTTATGTGTACTGTGTTGGCGTGTCTTATAAGTAAATAAATACACATGTAGAGAATTGGCCGGAAGACCGCGCCTCTCCGTACGATCTCGCAGGCCGGGCCTGCGTATATGGAGGGCCTATTAGACTGGCATAATAGATTTGTGTGTGTTAAGGCCACATGATAACAATTAGTTAAGGATGATCGCATCTGTTTGTGTCATGTTTCTGTAACTAAAGTACACACGACGGCACCTCAGACTATACATGATGACCTTGACACCGCCTTATGCCCTACGTAATAAAACCTGTTTTCGCAATTTAAATGTATAACCTGACGTACTGTCGTGTGTACCTATGAAGTATGTTGCTGTTGGATTGCAACAAAGTTATCGCTCGATTGTTTGTTTCTTGTATGGAGAAAAACCGGCGTTTAAACCGTGAGACTTTTGATTCTTATTCCACTAAAAAATATATTTTTAAATCTTGTTGTCAATTGCTAATTTTGAGTTTCAGTAGCCTTATTTTAAGTTGATCTCTTTTCGTTTCGACGAGCATGAAATTAATTTAGTGTTTGAACAAATGTTTTAGGAAACAGAAGCACAATAATGATATCACCAAGGTTGCAATAACATGTACCTATTGTCTTATTGTGTTTGATATTCTTCACTTTAAAAAGCAGTTAAAAACATTATGGTTGAATAGGATTTGTCACTTCATTCAGTTTGAATAAATTGAATGAAGTAATCTAATACTTCTCAGTAGTACGTTGTTTGTATCATGTAATAAACGAATGTTTGTGGGGTAAATATTGATGGACTGTAACAGGCATCATGTATCAGCTGCTATTTCTATTAACTATCAATAATAGGTGATAATAATAAAAATATTTTATTGCTCCATAAAACAAAACAAAGCTTAAAATAATTGGCACTTGAGTACCTAAACTAGGTCGAACCTGTTCTTATAGGCACTTATGCTCTTTATTAAAACTTTGATTTGTATGCGCCATGTGTGTGTGCGTTTGTATGTTGCATGTATGTGTGTGTGTGTGTGTGTGAGAATTGTGTGTGTGTGTATGAGTGCTCGTGTGTTGTGTGTAAAAGTTACTTTCTTTAAATTAATCATATGATATTAAGTGAACATTACTAGAAATAAATCAATACAAAAAATTCAATATCTTCACTAATATTTAGGTATGCAAAAATGCGAAACTGTTCATCATGAAATTTTGCATACAAATTATCAGAGGTTCAGAAAATGACAAAAGGTACCTTTCATCTAGAAAAAGTACTATTCTCCAGGGATAGAAAAATAACAGTCCACGTGGACAAAGTCAGGGAGGGTTGCTGGCATAATGTAATATTACAATGATATTTATTTTTTTTGCTAAGCCCAAAGACATGACGAAAAGCCTGTCTGAACTTTGACTGACATTATGTTAATTTTTTTAAATTACTTATGTAAAATAATACAATGTAGTTAAGTTACAATTTTACATGGCAATGGCATTGCAGTTTGTTAACTTACCTATTGAGTAATATTCCTTTCACAGAAGCGATGTCAGACTTAATGTTATCGAGCTGTGACCGTAACATGCTCTGCTGAGTAGTGGCCTGCATATCAGACCGCAGTGAAGTTACATTGGCATTTAAAATGTCTAGGGACTTGCGGAGCTCATCTATGCACTCCGACGTGGACTTACGCTTTGGCTCTTCAACAAAGAGTAACTGTCTAATGCAGTTCTGTAAACAATATTAGTATGTAATAAATATTATGGTAGTAACAAACTATTTTGTAGAATCTAAATTAGAATATATAACGGGTTGTCATCATCATCCCCCTACCCTTATCCCAATTTATTTGGGGTCGGTGCAGTATGTCCTTCTTTTCCATTCCTTCCTGTCACTCGTCATCTCCTCATCCACTCCCTTTACATTCATATCATTCCTCACACAATCCATCCATCTTTTCTGCGGTCTTCCTCTTACTTTCCAACCCTCAACTTCCATATCCATTACTCTTCTAGTAACATGCCTTTCATCCCTTCTCATAACATGGCCATACCAAGTCAGACGATTCCCTTTCAAATTTTCTATCACTGGTGCTACTTTCAAACTTCCTCTCACATACTCATTCCTAATTTTATCCATTGTTGTATTGTAAACTAATGTAAACCAATGGGTTGTATTGTAAACTAATGTTTAACAAGAGAATTCTTTTAAATTCTCCAGAAATTAAAAGTATTTTGTTTACACACATAGTAAAAACTATAGGCAGAAACATACTATTCTGTAGTGTAGTGTCATGTCGCGACAGAAGCGTATCGATTTCATCCATTTAGTATGGCTAGAAACACATTATTATATTACAGTGTGTTGTGTTGTGGAGGCATCTGTCGCGGTGCGGACCACTTGGCTGCGATCGCAACAGAACAGTGGTGGGGGTTCTGTTTAGTGTTGCAGCGAACCTTAATTATACCGGACCGCCGGGTCGCGAACCGTTTGGTTTAAAAATACCGAACTGTTCGCGACCCGGCCGAGCCAACTTGGTATTTGTCTAGGCCATTTTCCCATCCTTATAAAACTTGTGAAACAGCCTTTTGCTACGCCATCTAGTAGTTCCGTATATTCAGAACGTCTGTTTTCAGAACCTGGGCTCATATAAGAGGAAAAAAGAAACCGGCTTGACCCCAATCGCCCAGAAGTGCTTGTTTTCTTGTGACATAATTTGCTTTTTATTGATAACACCTATTAAATTAAAATACTAAAATGTTGTTTAGTAATAAATAAAATGACATTATTTTATTTCGACATATTGGGTTTAATTTAACGACCAAATCATCATTTTAGAAAGATTCAGAGGTTCGGCCGAACCGCGGGTCAAGGTTCGGTACTCCGCCGAACCTCGTAAAAAGTGCCCAACCTGCCGGGTACAGAACCTTTGCCGGGGCCGAGCCGCAACTCTAGTTCTGATGCGACACAACACAACACAAAAGTGTGTTACAAGCATAAGACATAAATGATATTATTATGTTGCTATTATAATCAAAAATATAAGTAATTGTGTTGAATTTAATTGTTAAGAATGGCAGAAATTGTGTTCTTCTTACCTTATAAAGCCAATAGCATCCATAAGCAAATCCTCCATAAATAATTAAGGGTAGTACATTATCTCTGAACCACGAATGTCGTGACTGATGGAAGAACATAAGTTCTGATGTAATAGATGGCATGTCAACTAGTTCCCCGCATTTTTCTATCGCTTTCTGTATCTCAATATCAGTAAGTCCTTTGCTCCGTAGAAATCTCTCTTTGCTTTCCAAAGTACAACGTTGCACACTAGGGTTTGTCAAAAACTTTACAGCTGTTGTGACCTGTAAAAATTTAGTTATGTAGATAAAAAAAATGATATCTTTTGTATAGTGTGGCTTTCCATGGTTATTTATATCAAGTTATTTATGGTTTTTTTTCTATTATTTAGCCACCGTATTACAAATTCTGCTTTGTATGTGACTATAATAAAACTATGATTGATGTGAATTGTCCAGATTCTATTATTAGGCTTGATATCTAATACTTATTATACAACTAGCCTCTGTCCTTGACTTCATCCACATGGCCATTAGAAAAATCCCCAGTAGGTATCCCTTTTGTCCGTGACTTACAATAAGGTGACCAGTTTTAATGATCTCTTTAGTATATGAAGGGTAGTACTATGAAGAGTTCAAGCTATTTCCCTGGTTCTACCCACCCCAATTAGATGAAACATGGCTTAGATTTTAAGTTGGACCCCAAGTTACCAAACTAAAAATTCTAAAAATTTCATCAAAATTTGTTCAGCGGTTTTTGCGTGATTTACCCACGAACATTTAGAATTTACAGTTTTACTATATGTATAAATTTTTGATGATTTAAGTTGGCATTATGAACTTAATGAATTATTAGGAGATAACTAATTACTCAAACAATTTGAAAATGTGCTAAGGCTGATAAGGTTTCAACACTGATAACATAATATCCCCAATATAAAATAGTAACTAAAGCGCTAGTAAGTTCTATGTACTACGTTCTTAGCATACAAAGAATATGAACAAGAGCGAAGGTCAAATAAAAATTACTTTGCCTAGGTAAATAATAACCAAATTTAATAGAGCTTGTAAATAAAGTTGAAGTATTTCCCATTGAGTAATTGATTTAACATCAATAAGATTATCCAAAAATTATAAATTCGTGGTGCTTAATTGAAAAACTTACCAAGTTTTCTCTAATTTCGTTTACAGAAGTCACTAGTGTTTCGGCTCCCATTTTACTGGCTTAAACCTTTATTCCAAAATTTGTATTTGTAATGATAAAATTCTTGTATCGTTCCCGCATACAGAGATCACAGCTTTTTTTAACGAGAACGAAATTGAAATGTTGCTTTTTGCTAGATAATTAATTAATAAACTAAAAGGAGCTTGCTCGTTTGAGGTTTGCTGACTGCTCCCAACCCAATTTTTTCTTTTTGAGTTCGGCTGACATTCACTTGACAGTGATAGATTATTTGATTGTTTTATGTCATTTTTTAAGGTGCGAGGGTGCGTGATTCTGCAAACCGTCTCACATATTATAGTCTGTGATGGCGGAATGGATCTCATCCGCCATCACAGACATGCGCGCTGTGCACGAAGTCACGGACGAGCTCGCATCACACCTTCATCTGTGATGACAAACGTCAACCAACGACCCAAGACCCAACGTTACGTCAATGAATCAATCAAACAAAACAAAAAGTCAAATGGATCTAAGTACTTTGCATCTTCAAAAGATTCTTATACCCAATTATATTATAAAATATATAGTATAATGAGTGATATTATGAGGAACGCCGCAGAAGCGGCATCTCTTGCCGTCCAGTTTGATCAGATGAAGGACATTGATAAGGCGGTAGAATGTTACAGAACTGCTGCACGCCTGCTCGATAGAGCTCGGGATAGTGTAGCTGCTGAGCGAAGACCAGGAATACGACTAAAAGTACAGGAATACCTCGCGAGAGCAACTGCCCTTGTAGAACAAAAAGGTAAGATTCAACTTACTTAATAAAAATCCAAGATGAACTTTTTCTTCAGTAAACAAAGCTAGCCTGTGTTGAATAGATGATGACTCATACATATTCCAGTCAGTGATACAGAGACTAATCTAAGAATTATCAAGTGATAATTAAGCTGTACTATTCATTTTCATTATCCAATCTTAAACTCAATTTTTATGATATTCTATTACTTAACCATATTTTATTCATAACTCATATCTTTATCAGCCACACTACAACCAATTTAGGACATAGGTCTCCTCAAGGGTGTCCACAGAGATCAGTGCTGTGCTGCTTGTATCCATATCGTATCACTTATCAGATTGTCAGTCCATATTGTAGGTAGCTTTTTCACAATATAATATGACTACCTCATATTTCATATTCACTCAAGCTACCAGATAGTATCAAATCATTAGTACTTTGTGTAAAGCCAACTAAAAATGTTTAATATCCACTCCTACAGATGAAGTGCAGCAAGCTGAAAGTGAACGCTGTATGCAACAATGTTACTTCCTAATGCAACAAGCTTTAGACGCAGATGAAGCTGACTTAAAGGATTTAGCTCTACAATTGTATACACAAGCTGTAGAATTAGCTGTTAATTCGGTCAGATTTGATTTCTTTATTTGCTTTTAGAACAATAAAACATATTTTGATTTTATTTTTAACATATTTTTGTTTTTGTTGTCATTCTTATTTTTGCTTCTAAGTTTTCTACGAAAAGTAGCTTACATAAGTTGTTTTATATATGAAAACACAATCATCATCAAACATCAGCATCAGCTCCCCTAGCATAACCACTGAAACACGATACAATATAGTGATTGTAACATGTTTAACTGTTAAAAGTCAATGGATTTTGACAGTTGGGTGTCGATAAAACTCTATATCACGATTTGGTCATGCTAGGGGAGCTGAAATTTTTAAAGTTCCTTCATGATGAGGGAGGACAGGAGGATGTAATGTCTAACTAGTCTGAAATCATATTTCACTGCATTATTGATATGCTGATTGTACTAATGTAGGATGTCAACACTAATTATTTAATGAATGTTTTAGAAAGTGGGTGATCCTGAGATAAAAGCAAAAATAAAGGGCTTAGCAAATCAGGCCTTGGACAGAGCTGAAGAAATTAAAGGCGTAAAGAAATTGGATGCATTATCCATTAATGAACCCAACAGACCAAGTAAGATGATAATTATGTATAAAATTATTACAGTCAAAACCATTTACGACATTGTTTTGAAGAACATACTGGTTATATTTATCAAAATCATTGGCCCAGGCTGTCGGGCTGTATGTTATATGATCAATCATGTTATAAAAAACTCTGCTTCTTATGAGTCACGACATACCTCATTAAACAACAAGATCTTCGCTCTAGTAGCAACCTTATTTTGCATACTCCTGGCTTACGGCTATACGGCTCTGGAACATCCTACCCCTTTCTATATGGAGTGCCCCTAACAAGTTTGCATTAGATTGGTCCATCTGAGAACATTACCTCAGCCCTTTACGTAAGCCCCTTTGAATCTGACTTAAGGAAGTATATTCATAGTTTATGTGTATGTATATTATATTGTAGAATTATGTATATATGTATTAATGTTTGATATTTATCATTATATTATATAAGTAATGTATTTGGATATTTAAATATTATTATAGAATTCTGTTTTATTGCCGACATGTGTATAGTTCTAACACCCTTACCGTTGACTGTTAGAGAATGCCTTATGGCATTAAGTCCGCCATTTGCTGTAATTTTTAAGGTAAATAGATTAAAGGGATTTAATTAAAATGTACTTTAATTCCTTAACTCAAAGTTTCTAATTGTACAACATGACAAAGAAAATCTTCGCAATGCGCGATAATGTGGATGCAGCATAATAAACCCTATTATTTGTATTCTTACAGCTGTCTCGCCAAATAGAGCTCAATTACAAAGGGAACAAAGTGTACATTTGAAAGTCAGTGGTGGTAAACACACATACACTGAAGAAGAGAAGGAGGTGTTAAGAAAGACTTCAAATATTAACAATAATTGCTTTTTACCGTTCATGGATGTTGACTTATCAGAGAAGTTCCAGTATGCTCTTCCATTTGAGGATAGAGCGAGCGAGTTGAAGTTATCTTCGAAGCAGGAGCAGGAGTTTGAAAGCTGGATCAGGCCTCATGAGATTTGCAGTGACCCCAAACTTATAGTCAATGACCATGTTGATTGCTTCAGCATTAAGCAGACTGTAAGTTAGATTGTGATTAAAAGTACCTTTCAGTTAATTACCAATTGAAATTCTATTTTAGCAAGCTTGCACTAGCACTAAGGTAAGAAAAATTTGCCACAGATTATAGAAAGGTTGTGCACATTCAGTAGTTATCAAGAAATGCAACAAACTCTTCCCCTTCCCTCTCTACCCCACGCGGGGAATGTTTTCCGTTGGCCGCGGAAAACAAAAACATTGTGTATTAATACAAAAATGTGTATAGGCATAATTTTTTGATGTTATTGTGTTGTGTTTTAAAAAAACAGTCGCAGGAGACGCGACTTTACAGCAGCGAGGGGTGTGAAAAATGTTATGATTTGCATATAGTAGATCGGTGGAAGGCGAGTTCTAAAAGGTAAGCCGATGGTAATCGGCTTGTATGGACCCTTCGCCACTGGTAACCAACATCAATTTTGTTATGATTAAAAACTTATTAATTTTGTTTCTTTCAGATAGTCTCCGACTGCTCATTCGTCGCATCTTTAGCAGTGAGTGCATTATACGAAAGAAGGTTTAACAAAAAGATCATCACATCTATAATTTACCCCAAAAACAGGAATAAACAGCCAGTTTACAATCCATTTGGCAAATACATGGTTAAACTGCATTTAAATGGCGTAAGAAGAAAGGTACTATTTATAAAACAAACTCTTCGCTTAATTTTTTGTTGTTTTATACCAAATTATCATACACAAAAAATCTAAAAGTGTTATTGTTTTTGTTATGTTGCTGTTACTGATGGCACTCGAATATGATTTATATTACCAATGTTTTACAGATTACAATTCTATGAAATTTGTAGGACAGAAAACCATGTGAGTGGTTAAGTAAATTTTTCATTTCTAGGTAATCATAGACGACCGATTGCCATATAGCAAGTATGGTCGACTGCTTTGCTCATACTCAAGCAATAAAAACGAATTTTGGGTGTCTATGCTTGAAAAGGCGTATATGAAGGTTATGGGCGGCTATGATTTTCCTGGATCAAATAGTGTAAGTTGATTTACTATCTATTTGAAATAAGCACACTAAAGAAAATGTAGTACACAAGTAAAAGTTATAATAACACATAAGATAGTAGGAAATCCGCGAATATTATCTCTGCATTCACTCAAAATTTTAATTGTTATTTTAACAATATGGCGTACTCATAAGTTTGCTTTCACTTTGAATATAGTTTTGGACGCCTATATTTCAATAGAGCGTCACTCATTTGAGATGCTAGCGTCTTTACAACAATTGCAGTTTTTATTTTAAAGAAAAGAGAGAGTTCTAAGTAGTCAAATGGTGTAATAGACGCAAAGAAGGCAAAATGATGACGTATCATATTCAGATTATGGTCGCTATTATGCAACCAGTGTTCTATCGCTTTGTGTGTGCTACATAACTAAATATCAGCATTTTTAGCCCCGCCCACTTGTCATTTTTGTGTGGTGCTATTATTTCAGCGGAATGCTTGTTCCATAGATTTTCGCTGCCCGTTAATGACAGCTTATGATAGATAATAACCCTTACAGAATATAGACCTTCACGCTCTAACTGGCTGGATTCCGGAGCGCTGCGCGATACGGGATGGCGAGGCTGACTTCAACGCGGACGCTTTATATGAGACCATTCGGACGCGGCTGGAGAGGGGGGATGTTCTAGTGACAGTCGCCACCGGGCCGCTGTCCGACGCGGACGCGGAGAGAACCGGCTTGGTGGCCACGCACGCGTATGCGGTACTCGATGTTAGACTGGCTAATGTGAGTTATTGGAGAAAAATAGACCCAGTTTTGCTAACAATAAGATTGAAAGTAGTTTGTTATTTACCTTTATGTCTCGTGTCAGTAATTCAGTCCAACAATCCAGTGCTAGACTAGATTTCATTAGAATTGGTACATTCCAGTGCCAGTTCACATTATTCCAGCGCTGGCCTGGAATACTTTCTGGACAAAAAAGTGCGAAAAATTCATATGCAACATGTTATTGTGATATATTGAATAGATTGAGACATTTTTTGAAAATCAATGTTGAAAAAGTGTTTTTGATAAACAGTAAAAATAAAATGTATGCAAACAACTATTTTCTTGGATAAGTAACCAGTAGCCCTACCATGATTTGATGCAACTGTTTTCGCTACTGTAAACTATCGTTTTCTCTCTTTCACTCGCTTCGACTGTGAGCAGTATATCCGATAGTTTACGGTAGCGACAACAGTTTGAATCAACTCATGTTAGAATACCGCATTAAATGTTATTTTTTACATATACACTTCTAAGACTTTCGCGCGTACAGTTCATTAGAAATAAAACACTTTTTACGGATTACAGCGCGTATATTATTAATTCAGGTGTTGTTTTGGAATTATTTAGTTTGTATTTATTGGTTTTTTAGAATTCCCGATTTCCCGAAATAGAGATGATGGTTGGAGAGTACCACCAGCTTGGGACCCCATAATCCATCAACTAAAATCCCATCCCAAATCACACACTGCAGGATCTAAAGATATAGTTAGTTCGTTTTGTAGATAGGGATAAAAAGGGAGGTCGACACAACCTCTCTGAGTTTTCTTCCGCCAGTTCTTTCTCTCAGAGGCCTCCCAATTTGTGAACTGGTAGTAGATTCAGTAGCTAGATCTTGTTTTCTAATTAACTTTATTCAATTTCATTCAGTAATAATTATTAAAATCAGAACGCAGCTATAAAATAATTTAATAAACTTGAATACATTTTTATAAAATTTCGAGCGGGTAATTTCATAAAAATATGAGCAGCCTTTTTGCTTTAGTCCTCCCGTGACCACGGCCCCTGGAAAGGTGTCGAAACGTCGGGAATTCTAAAAAACCAATAAATACAAACTAAATAATTCCAAAACAACACCTGAATTAATAATATACGCGCTGTAATCCGTAAAATGTGTTATTTTTTACGTCAAACTCCATGTAGAATTTCAAAGACGCTTATTGATTTGATTTTGCTTTTAGCATAAACACCGACAGTTTTAGTCAATACACTGAAACATTAATAGACAAAACTGCAATTGTTTACCAAGCTACTGTTTCAGGGGGTGAAACTTCTAAAACTAAAGAACCCATGGTCGCATCTGCGCTGGCGCGGAAACTACTCAGAACTAGACACGATACACTGGACATCGACCCTCCGCGCGGAACTGAACTACGACCCGGACAGCGCTGCGCAATACGACAACGGGGTATTTTGGATCGACTACGCCAGTATACTCAAATTCTTCGACGTTTTCTACCTGAATTGGAACCCAGAGCTGTTCAAGTTCACTTATTGTATACACCAGTAAGTAATTTTGTGATTGCCTCAACATACTTAAAAATATATGACTGATGCATTAGTACACTGTTAATTTGTAAATATAATTATCTAAAAATGAAATAGGGAAATTAGTATCAAACCACTTTACTGAATACGTATGTATGTACCATTGTGAAGTTAAAAGTCAATAGTCTCAAAATATTAAAAAATATCTTTAGTAGTTATCGGTAAACTCACAAATATAGCAAGACGCGTGCGTAAACGCATTCATTCCTTCAATAATTTACGTAAACAAGACTGTATCTTTTCATTACGCGCGTGGAAGTCTAAGCTCTATATCAACAAAACAGTACCCGAACGCAAGGCCTAGGTCTAGAAGTGGACGACTGGACGTCTCGAACCGCTGACATGAACTCGAATAGCTTAAGGCACCGCCGAACAGTGAGCTTCCCATACAAACGTTATACCAAAATGATTTGCAATTTGAGCATAATTCTTGTGATATTATTCGGATTTAGACAGTATTTGTCTAGGTTTCTAATAAATAAAAAATCCAAAATACTTAACCAAATAAAAATTAATGCGATTTACAGTTTAGTATGAAAAAATGTAATTGGCATTTATTTTGAATTGAATTAGTATTAATATAAATAATATTAGAAAAACTACTAGAAAAAATTGACTCACCCGTAGTAGTATTTTGGAATTTTTATTTAATATAAACCTAGACATATAGTAGCTAAATCCGAGTAACATCACAAGAAGAGTTAATTATGCTCAAATTGCAAATCATTTTGGTATTACGCGTTTGTATGGGAAGCTCACCGTTCGCCGGACTCTTAAGTAAATTACTTGACAATGTGATTTGTATCAGGAAATGGGACGCAGGCAATGGGCCGGTGAAAGATGCCTACAACATCGGAGAGAACCCTCAGTTCTCACTTCACGTGCAAGGAAAGGGAGCTGTGTGGCTACTTCTTACTCGACATATCACTCAGATCGACGACTTCAGAGACAACAAAGAGTACATCACATTACTCGTTTACAAGAACAACGGCAAAAGGGTTTATTATCCGTGTAAGTTATTTAATTAAAACGAACATTAGTAGATAAGATTAAACAATCAATACCGATATCATCGATATTGATCTATTGATATCTACAAGGTGTTACAAAAGTACCCCTAATGCCGAATATGGTAGATAGGGACCATCAAACTGAACAACTTTTACTATGGGACCAACTATGAAATCGCGAAAAAAAAATCAGCTGTTTCATACAAAAAATAATTATGAAAATATCAAAATGTAAGAAACAGCTGATTTTTTTTTCGCGATTTCAGAATTGGCCCCATAGTAAAAGTTGTTCAGTTTGATGGTCCCTATCTACCATATTCGGCATTAGGGGTACTTTTGTAACACGTTGTATATCTTACCAAAGCATTTGACAAGGTTTTAATTTTTAATAATACTATAACAATACAAATACATAAGATTTGCTGTATTATAAATAAATATTGCCATCATAATTGACGTGAGAACTTCTTTAAAAAGTACAAGTTTTCGTATAGACAAGTTTAATCCTTATTTATTTAATAAAAGTGTTCTTCAAGGTAGTATACTAGGTCCTATTTTTTATAACAACTAAAGCTAATAAAAATAATGTTTTTTTATTCGTTCTATTTTCCCAAAACATGAATTTTATATTATTTCAGATGAACCAGCTCCATACATCGACGGCGTTAGAATCAACAGTCCACATTATCTGTGTAAAGTGATTGTGGGGGAAGGCAGTGCTGACAAATACACGCTTGTGGTGTCTCAGTATGAGAAATCAAGAACTATATTTTATACGCTAAGAGCGTATGCAACGTGCCCGATCTCATTGGGGAAATTAGAACCTTATCCCCATTTGAAAACGGTATGTATTGTTTTGAAACTATTAATAAGCTTAAAAATTACTTTGTTCTAAAATATATAAAGATTGAAGACTAAATATTTTGTATTCTTTACGTTGAGTGTGTTGCTTAAATACATAATATTTAGGGATACAAATTTATTCATTTAGACACAGTATGTATATTGTGTTTTTGCATTGGTACAACGAAATTAATCCTACATTCAAATTAAAAAGTAGAAACTCATGAATCAAAAGACATGACAATATTTTCCCTTTTGTATGATTTTTAACACCCATACCTCATGTTAGAGCTATTTAAATAAATATTAAAATAAAATGATTCCTCAGCACGTCAAGATATGCAAATCTGTCAAAAATCTCCTATTAATTTTGAACCCTAAATTCTTCGCCATTAAGTTTAAAAAATTACTGAGGAAATTTGACATGTTGTGGCAGGTAACCTAGGGTACCGTTGACTGTTCAGTCACGAACAATGAAATGTACAGTTTTTAAAACTATCAATCAATCGATCAATACTAACAGATTCAATCGATCTCTAATCTGACAGTATGATTATGTGAGAGAAGTTTTTCAATTTTTCATGCGTCATGCTCGTGAACGGGTGCTGCCAGTGGGAATGGGTCTGCTTCCGTCTACTTGCATTAAGGACGTCGCATACATATATATATAAATGTTTAATATTATCTATATGTATGGCACTTCTTACCCAAAAGATAAAATTCATAACTAATACCTTGTTTTGATTTTTTTAATTTTTTTATTGCAATCTTTCACTTTCTATAGGCCTATGAAAAGCTTTTGGATATTAGTTTTCAATTCGATGCCTTAACATGGGTAGTCTAAGTATGTCATGCTCTCTTTAATCATTTCTATGGTGGTGTCGTGTGAGGCGGGACGTTACGTTCCCTCAAATATGGTTGAGCGAAGCGATGGCTGGTTCATGCGTCATGCTCGTGAACGGGTGCTGCCAGTGGGAATGGGTCTGCTTCTGCCTACTTGTCTTAACGTTTATTGAATTGTATGAATTGATATATAATATATATATATATTTTTTATAATAGCCTAGGCTGTACCTTAAATTTTGAATTAAGCTTGACACCTGTAAATTGATTCAGTAGAAATGAGCTAATTAAATAATGTTATTTATTTATGAATCTATGTTAATGGTAACATGTATGAATACTATGAATGTAATGTCTGGAAACGATATACATATTTGTAAATATCGTTCCTTCTAATAAAGCTGATAAGTTTTTTGCGCCCATTTTTCTTGTCAGCTAAAAGACGTCATAATGGGTGGTAGGATAAAAGAATTGACGATTTAAAAATGCTTGTTATGTGAGCTTCGTTTGAATAAATAATTTTTCAATTTCAATTTCAATTTCAATAATGTAAATTAGTGTGAACTTTACATTGCTCTTGAGTCGTGACTGTACCAAGTTTTTTTTATTTTAGTTGAAAGGCGAATGGTCCAGTCGTACAGCAGGCGGCTGTGAGAACCACAGACAAACTTACCCGAACAATCCTAAGTACATTATAACCGTTCCCGATACCAGAGTGCCTTGTAACGTGGTCATAGAGTTGAAAGGCCCTAAGCAGTATCAGATGGGTGTGGACGTTAGAGTGGACTCCTTGGACGACCCGTCAGTGACTGCACCGTTTTTGAAAGAATCTTCTGGAGCTTATAGGTAAGTGGATAAAAGTTATATTGCTTCAAATAGTTGGCGAATAGATTGCTAGTAAGACCTAAACAAAATTATTATTTATAGTCCATTCCATGAAACGAGCTCCCAAATAAAATCGGTCCGTGTGCGCCCATTGGTTAATGCGCGTGACCTTCAATACCCTAAAACCTTTTAAACCATAAAGGCATTTTTAGACAAATATTTACTGCAAACAAACATAAAAGTGAAATATGCACTTTTTCAGTTTCCTTACTTTATTAAAAGAAAATAACTATGTTGTTACACAGGGGATAATTTGTACAAGTCGACAATTGTCACGCAAACTTGACTCAGCTCCATTCCCATGTCAAGAATTACTGACAAATCTAGAATGATGTCGAATTGTAAAAAAATATCCCTGTTTCACAACATACTTGTCCCTAATTAAAGTAACAATAATTGTAAAATTAACCGATACATGTCACTGAAAAATGTCTACTTGGTCAAATAGGGCCCAGATGTATAGTTACACAGTTTTTGTCCCTTTCTTCAGAGAGCAACCATTGTGTAACTATTCATCTGCTATACAATCTTTATTAGTAAGGGGGACAGTAAACTGAAAAATCTGAATTATAATAATAATCCAAGTCTTAAGTTATTTCATTTCATTCTCCTACCAGATCGGGCTTCGTGGTCCTACAACTGTACAATTTACCTGCGGGCCGGTACATCATAACTCCGTCAACATTCTATCCGGGCCAAGAGGGACCATTCTTTTTAGATTTAAGATCTAGTTGCGAGCTACATTGCGAACTGCGGAACTAGATGGCAGACGGGAGAAAGAGGGTGTACTCTAGGCATTTGGGGGGGCTGTTTTAGAATAAAAAAGCTTGAATTTTTTTATTATAATGTATTTTTTAAACTCGGCTATTTTAGAAAGAAAAGCTTGAAATGATTTTATTTTTAATTTTTATTAATACTTTTCTACAGCTTCTAATTTTTTCGACTTTTATGATTAATTGAGAACTTAATTTCAACTGCAATAAGAATTATTTTTTGTTATCTTTATGTTGTAATAGATAGGCATAATATAAAAATTATAATAAAGAAAGACATATAATATATTTATAAATAAAAACTAATCATATTATATAGTTAGCATATCGTTAAAAAATTGCATTTAAAATTATAACATAGTGGTATTTATTTGTTTTGTAGCAAGTCTGCTACAGATACAATTACAGAGTCTCATATTATTTTGTTTATGCTGTCGAAAAATATTGGCATTTGAATAGAGTTAGAATAAAAAGAAGTTGGTTATTGAAAACGACTGTAAAGATCTGTTCTGTTGCAAAAATAATAGTTTTAAGGTCTCAGTATATGTGACGGGTTTTTTCACGTCCTGGAAAACGGGGCGATTTCTTGTAGTGTATAAGTGACGAGAGAACACGGAGACGGGACGGGATGTGGACGGGACGCGATGTGGACGCGACGCATATAAGCAAAATCTAACTACGGAGTTTAGATAGTGATCTCTGATTGGTCAAAAAACTCGGTAGTTTGCGCGCAAAATCTTACTACGGAGTCTTTTGATTAACCTGTCTTCGAGTTTTTTGGTGTCTATATGAGGTAAATACTAACCTAACCTAATGAATTCTTTAGACTTTTCTTTGGCAGAAAAATGTAACTTCTGCGTTCAGATTTGGGTTTTCTGGGGAGTAGTAAAAAAACAAATAAAAAAAAAACTTTCGCGCGCTCATTGAACTACGCGCACTCAGTAGTTAGAGTTTGCGCGCAAAATCTAACTACGGAGTTTTTTGACCAATCAGAGATCAATATTGAAACTCCGTAGATTTACTTACATGCGGACGGGACGGGGAAAGATGTATGGTGCACAGCACCACCCCGTGCCATCAGAGGTATTTTCCCGTCACGTATACTGCGACCTGTATTAAGAAGATCAGTGTTGTTTTTGTAAAACTCCTAGTCGTATTATATGGTTGTTGATTGTAAAATCAGAATGATTTATATAGTAAGACTAAATTAATCTATATTGTTTTATAATGTTACGTTAATTCAGTATTTTATTTTATCGTTAAAAGTATTTGAAGAATTTAATTACAACTTTTGAAAAGGTAATGTAAATGATCTTTCTACGAACTAATAAACTTCAGTTGAATCCTACCAAACAGTATGATTGCATTGTATGGCAACCCCATAACATTATTTTTGCTGGCAACATGACTCTCTAATTAAGCTTTTCTATCTGCCCTTAAGTTACGCTTTTCGCTAAATTTACCAATTGCACTGTTCTGTGATACTGATAAGTTAGATCTAAGTTGAATCTGTATAGTGTTAATAAAATCATTTTTATATAATAATAATAATAATAATATATTTTGATGAATTATTTGTGTTTTTAGTTATCGTGAACTTTATTTATTTGCGTTGAAAATTAAAAAGTTAAATATTACCACGTCGAACGAAACCCATTACTTGTTACTAGTTTCCGCCTGCGACTTGTCCGCGTGGACATTCGGAAAAACCCCTACGGAACCTTTGACCGGAATAAAAAGTATCTTATTTTAATTCGGGCTATAAACTATCTGTATGCCCAATTTTGTCCAAATCTGTTTAGCCGTTTTTGCGTGATTGAGTAACAAACATCTAAGCTTATAATATTTAGGAAATAGGATTCATGCCAACAGTAAAAGTTGGTAAAATAAATGAATTTAAAAAATTAAAAACCCGCCTGATCAAAAGAAGTCTGTCGCGACGGCCACACCGGTCGCGATATTTGTGCTGGCAACACAATATCAAGTGCCGCCATAATGTTATTGTCAAAGTCAAGTAAGCCGGCTTTGTGTTATTGTATCTTACATGTTATTGTAAAGTAATCTTGAGCCCGTATAAAATGTGTTTATAAAGTGCCTACCTGCCTGATAAATGATGAACTCGATATCCAATGGAACATGAAAGCTAAGTAGTAGCATAGCACACTAAAATACTTTATAACTTGTTTTGCATCTCGTGAAATTGTTGTATGTGTTTATATTGAAGTTGATTGCTATGAATGAGCTGTCTGAAGTGTCTGAATTATATGAATATAGTGCAGGTGGGGCTTGGGCACGCTTGCCGCTTGTTGAGATGTTATGCTGTGGATAAGTCGCGCGTACCATTTAGTGGGTAAATCGAACGCACCAAGCTATGCCATGTATTTTGGAATGCTTTTTAATATGTGTACGCTCTCTCACGGCGGTGGTCGGCGGCATAATAGTGGCATTGGCATTATGAATAAAGTGAGGGCTTGTGCTTCTGCAGGAGGCAAGTCCTAGGGATCCCTATAGAAGTCCGCAATGAGAGCGTATGGCCACGCCCAGCTCTACACCTTGGACGCAGCGGGGTGTATTAGTTGGGCCAGGTGGAGAGACGTCTCGCAGAGTTGCCATAGTAGTGAGCGCGGGCTCGTACATGGACGCATGTACGGGTCGCGTAGAGGAAGGAACGGCAGTTCTTGTTACTCATGCTCACATCGTTCCGAGGGAACATAGGAATCGGCTAGAAGTCTCCGTATAGATAGTTTAAACAGCTACGTAGATGCTGGAAATAGAAGTCTCTGTACAGGTAGTTTAAACAGCTAACGTAGATGCTGGAAATATAAGTTTCTGTAATTTAAACAGCTAAACGTAGATGCTGGAAATATAATGGTAATGAGTAAGATGATCTTGTTTTATTTCTAATGAACTGTACGCGCGAAAGTCTTAGAAGTGTATAAGATGATCTTGATACTTATCTATGGCAATATGATGTGTAATATGAATCCTGGGATCATGCTGTTGTAATGGCGTCATCCCGGGGCTTAGTGGCACCACGCAGTGGTGTCATAAGTTTATTTAACCTTACAGATGGATGAGGAGAGATGATAAGAGGCGTGGACAGACATTCGCTAGTAATCGAAGGTACAGGACAACATATATTATGGTAAGCTCTCACCTATTATCAATCGTGTCTCCCTCTTCATGTGTCTGTCGTTTACACTTTCGCGACCCGCGATAGATAAGTTTATATCTCGGACATAGGATGTACATAATAATACACCCCAAATAGGGGTTCGCGAAAAAGTCAACTGAAAAGATGGAAACAAGATCAAATATTAAAGGCAACATAATAACATGCAGTCGGAGGCAATAAAGAATAGGTATAGAGGAATAGAGGTAATAAAGAATATTACATACAAACATACATACAAGATACGCGCGAAAAACATACCCCTTTCCTTGCAGTCGGGTTAATACAAACTAAAACTCCCACCCAAAATGGGTTATACGCAAAACTACTGGTATTCGAATTAGATCGTTGTCGTGGAAACGACGTCCATAAGTAAAGTTTACGACAACATTCTTTATGAAATATTCCATTACAAAGTGATGCATGCCTGGAAGGTCGCATAAGTGACATTCAATAAATTATTTGTCAGGTCAGACCAGAACAAATGTCAGCAATTTACTGCATATACACATCGAAGTGGAAGATCAAATACTCGTTAAGCATTCCGGGTGTGTAAGTTTGAACGAATCTCGACTCAAGTGCTTGGCAATAAGAAACTACCCGTCGATCTTGGGCTTTCATTCTATCATTATGCGGGGCTTGGTACAAGTGTAGAGCGGTTCACTTTTATGTTAACTGTAAATTTCTGCAAAAATAATTGCTTCGACTTTTCAGTTACATGTATTGTACCTATATGCTATTATTCATAGGTATACTAGGTATACTATGCTTTATTATCGAAAGAACAATGACCACTTCCTAAACATACAAGTAATGACCTGCTAATAGTTTTTTAAAGTGAATTTATAATGATAAATAACATTACATTTGATTAAAACCGCCGTGGTGGGATATATTTTTGGTCTGTCCTCCATATCTCTTCTCAACAAAGGCCTATGCCCTACCGGTTCGGTTTTTAAAAATGGATCATGGCAGTGAAATCGCTTCATCTTGTGACTTAGGCGTACCGTAAATGTTTTATAAGGGTGCGCTTCAAAATTTAATTTTGCCGGCTGTGTGCGATTGCGCTCATTGTTTTTTTAGACCCTAATTTCTCCGGGAAAATGTGTCAAGGTTGCTGTACGCACTCTGATCTATGTGTGGTGCTTATTTCTTATTCCGTGGTGGCAATTCGGTTTTATTCGGGAACTTGAAATTGGTGAAAAATCCGGCTTTTATAGGTGAAAATTAGTGAGCTGATGGACGTTGGCACAGAGCAAAACAAAATATCTTACCTCCTTTTGGATGTAGAGGAAGGTTTTTATAAATGGGAAAAATGCAGTTCATTTGGCAGCGTTCTTGCAAACATCGCTAAAGGTCCCGAGTTCAAATCGTAGTAGGGTCAAATGGTTGTGTGGTTGGATGTATGTTGCCGAGTCTGTCTATATTTTTAGTCTATGAAGGTAACAGAATAATTCCGTTTTTTAAATAGGTTACCTTGAAAGTTCTGCTTATTTTGGCGCGAAATTATTGGTGCAAGTTGAGTTATCCTGAATTATTCAGTAAGTTTCCTGGAAACATTTGATTCCTATCAAAAAAATTGAGACTTTATGGTGCAGCTGTTTTTAAATTGAAGTTTAAATTAAATTAAAGCTGATGAATAACCCCCGGAAGTAATCCATCAAAATTAATGAGATCTGCATTACGTGATGAACATCAAGGCTTCGCAGAAGGAAGCTTTTACACGAAATTTAATTAGGTTTTTACTTGAGTTTGTGGAGACTACGTGCATCGATTTAATGTGGAAAATATTCAGTTGAACTAATATAAATAGGTAGGTACCTAAATTTATTTTGGTGTTATAAATATAGGTACTTATATGACACAACTAAAGGACTTCAAAACTTAGTACCACACTTTTAAAATTGCAATTTCTCTTTAACAATAGAAGTAAGAGTTTTGAAATAAAGGTTATCGATTGTGAAGTTATTATTTAAAATTTAAGTATATTATGTTTTCATTCCTTTTTATTTTGAAAATATATCTTGTGTACCTATTTTAAAAGTTATTACAATTTTAAAAGTGTGGTTAACCTACAGATTATATAAAGATTTGACAAAAAATGAGGGCGCTACTTTCTATGCAAACACGTCAAAATCACGAATAACTTGACAACACTGACTATATTTTGTACTGACAAATTTTAGTTACATAGAACATTAAAAGAAAAAAAAATTGAAACGTAAAAAAATAATACTTAAAGTAAGGATCATTTTCCAAAATATGAAAAACGCTTTTAAACGCTTTTACAATCTACTTTAAACTTAATGCAACATGATATCTCAAACAAAACTATGAGTTTTTCATAAAAAAGTACGAAAATAAGATAACACAAACCAATAAATAATTTCGGTAATAACCGTTACTTATTATTAAATGGTACGTTTCCACGAATCATTTAAGAGAACAAAATGACCTGTCAAGAGCGAGTCGGACTCGCGCACCGAGGGTTCGTACCATCGTAAGTATAATCCGCGTGCAATTAGATTGGGATGGGACCTTGTAAATAAAAAATGACAGTTAAGCAGTCAAGTAGTGCTAGCAAAAAAGTTCTGAATCTATTTAAATAAAAAAGAATTTTGAAAAAGTACAAAGTTTTACCCCTTTTTCCACTCATTATTAATTAATCACTAAAATAATTAAACAATAATATATAAATCTCGCATTTAAAATAAAACTCGAGCAGAAATCCACGCGCACAGTTCTACCAGAACTAGCATTATGCGAACATCTACGCGAGTTTGCCGACGCTACGGCTACGGCTGGCCGACGGACCGTGCGCGTCTCAGTTCCAAAAAGTAGCATCCCTTTCTCATCGCGTGCGGATTATATATGAATATTTTTTTATCAAAAGTCGAGAACTATGCAGCCTAATAAAAAATAAAATAAATAAATATGATACCCCACATGCCTCACTCCGAACTTTTAAGACCCCATATATTATATTTTTATTTCTTTCTTATTTGCACAGTAGTTTGGCATGCATTAGTAGTTCTTGAGATATCCTGTGACAGACAGGCAGACAGATTGAGTCGCACCATAAGGGCTCCTTTTTACGGATGGTACGGAAACCTAAAAACAGACGGGATACCCGTTATTATGGGATAAAGTACGGATAAAGTTTATAGTAGGCTTTGCTTTCGTACATAATTTGTCAAAGTCAAAAAATTCAAATTGCGAACGGCCTTTTTAGCGGCTGTTTACAGAAAATGTAATCTCAAACTGTTTGATTTATCAATTTTTAAACTGATTTTTGCAGGCTCTTTCAGTGATGAATGGGTGAGAACAGAAGTTAAGGGTACCTAATTCTTGTGCCAAATTAAAACATTAAATAATAAGGAGTCTAAACAAACTTGAAAAAGCGATTATTGAGCGCATAACTAAAATATAGGATACAAAATTAATTTTATTTTTCATTAGAAATGAAACACTTTTTACGGATTACAGCGCGTATATTATAAATTCAGGTGTTGTTTTAGAATTATTTAGTTTGTATTTATTGGTTTTTTTAATTCGACACTTTTCCAGGGGCCGTGGTCACGGGAGGACTTTGTTTTTTTCATTCAGGGAAAGCTAGGTAGCTTAGGTGCACTTAAGGG
This sequence comes from Catoptria pinella, assembly GCA_963556745.1. Classification (NCBI taxonomy): domain Eukaryota; kingdom Metazoa; phylum Arthropoda; class Insecta; order Lepidoptera; family Crambidae; genus Catoptria; species Catoptria pinella. Next base: position 11,199,571 of record OY750769.1, read on the forward strand.
GCTGACATGAGCCAACTAGCGCTGCCAGTCGATTTAAATAAAATCGACTGGCGGCGCTGAATGAATATTAGAAGTCATTCACAAGACCTTGACTGATTCATTTTTTAAGAAATTGGGCTTATTTGGAATAAATAAAATAAAATCGACTGGCGGCGCTAGTTTGCTCATGTCAGCCCCTTAAGTGGTATGATATGGATTATTATTATTAGTTAATATCAAATAGTTCAGTAACCTCCAATACTTCCGTGCATTCCTGCAGCGTAGGTAGGTACTGTAGCCGGAGCATTTCCTAACAGTGATAAATTATCGCTGAGACGCGGAACTGTGACAGATTGTCACCAGCTGTGATGTATTGCGGCCATAATGGAGCCATGAGGTGTTACATCCAAGATACGTCGATGGGTTACTTTGTGGGTGTAGTGCTTAAGATTTGTGAAGTGAATCCCAATGAATCGAGCAGGGCCCTATTTAATAAACGTGACAATTTGTCACTTGTCATGTAAATTTTTTATCCATCGCGTCATCCAATTGGAAAATAAAACAAACTACTCATAGATACACCGCAACGTAAACCAAATTGTCAGGCGCGGTCGTAGCTACTTACGCAGCGCCCACTACGAAACTTACGTAGCGCGCACTACGACAGCTCCGTAGCGCGCCGGGACGCTACACACCTTGCGCTACACTACAAGCGTTACGCGATTATGGTGTTCGTGATTCAAATTAAATTTTGATATTTAGAGAAAAAATGCATTTATTTTTCATTTCTACTCAAAATCACCTAAGTACTGAGTCATATCCTTGAATGTTTTACAAGTCTTTTGATATATGCTGTAGTTTATTGCTATAAGCAAGCATTAGCGCTCAAACGAACATAAAATTCGTCATTTAAACCTACGTATAATGTGTATAAAACGTAGGTGACTGGAACTACTTCTCAAATTATGGAAACAACTGCTGTTTCATAGAAAATTCAAGCAAAGTTTGTTTGCTTTATTGCCCTTATCCCACAAATCAACCAAGTGAGTAAGTACATACCTAAATATTGCGTGCAAATCATGATAGCGTGATAAAATAATGGTAGAATTATAAAGTTTGACAAACGAGGCCAATTATAAAGTTGATTCCGTAGTAACTATTTAACCCCCACAAATGACAAAATCAGACAAATATGCTTTAGAGCTAACAAAGGATAAGGATTAATAAGATCTGTCTTGTTAATATAAACCGCAATAGGGTTCCCAATTTTGTAATCCACTTTATTTGTAAGGTTTGGAACGTGAGCTATTATTTGTGGATTAACACAATCAATGTCAGTAATCTGTTTAAGCTAACGGTGCCCGTTGACGGTTCAAGGAAAACTAGTGTTTCTAGTGGAATTATAGAAAACACTTTTAAGTTTTGGTAAGTCTAAGTACCTTCTCTCTAGCACCTATGTAGGTACATCTAGAGAAAAACATGCTTAGATAAACATGTTTTTCTCTAGATCTCTCTCAATTACATTTGAGTTTATTTTCTCGTGATCACTTTACTTCGAAGAATGACCATAAATTACAGAAAGTGATACTAAACTGTTTTAAAACAAAACGAAGCCCAAGAAAAATTTAATCTTGACTAGTAATATAATTATCTGTCAAGTCTTTTAACTAGAACACGATGGCTGCGATTCATGCGTCATGCTCGTGAACGGGTGCTGTGAGTGGGAATGGGTCTGCTTCTGACTACGTATATACATTAGACATGATACTAAATTGTGAAATAGCATATAGAAATAGCATTGTGAATGCTAAAAATGAAATTTAATAAAAATTAGCTACGATGTAATTCAGTTACAAGTTCTTTTCCTCCCATTCGTTTTACAAGGATTACTGGGACGAAGTAGGTACAAAAAGGACCATGGATTCATCACTCAATGGGAGCCAATCGCAAAGTAACTTTCAACGAAAGACATCTGTCCTGTCGGGGGTGGATTATATAGACGAACTGTTCCGAACATAGGCAATCACATTAATGGCTATACGGGTGTAGAGTAAACAACACCAGTTCATCCAGTTCTCTTGGACCCATAGGCTTGAAGGATCAAAGGTTTGTGTTTTTGAAGCTTGGTCTAATAACCAAACAAGTTGGAACTTACCTATGTTATAAACCTGTTAGTTTGATTGATCAGTTAGATAAGGGTTAAAGGATTTTGATGATTTTACTTTTTGAATTAAATTAAATGTACCTATGAAGGCATAATTAAAAAATATTATACTAGAAAAAATACAACTCGCACCAGATCATGTTCTCAAAAAAAAAAATATTAACGAGTTATCACAAGTTTTCTTGGCATATAAAAAGATTTCAGAAAGCTAGCATAGCACAGACCTAATTTTTTTTCAGAAGATTTTAGCAGCATCTAATGGTTCTAACGTCTAAGGGTCGGGAAAATAGACTCAGCGTAAACCGTATCGCTACCGTTCAATCTAAATGCAACAAAAAAAGGTTGATCATCACATATTTTAAGTATAATTATTAAAATTAACTTAAGAATATTATAATTTGTGAGACATATTTCCTTACTTAATCTGTGGCACCCCCTATCGAATTAACCGAGATCTGCGACAATACTATTTTAGAGGCGGGTACGTCACAAACTCACAATCTACTTCGCGAAAATTCGATAAAGCAAAAAGGGTTGCAATGTTCGCACAACAATAATTAATGTTGAATAAATGAACGTTTAATGAATAAATACGTTATTGGTGTAGCCTTAAGGTTCAATCTTGCTTCGGTGAGCTGTGATAAGATTAAATAGTAGTATAAAACTTTTTCATCCTCGTGTTGACTATGAGTTAGTGAGCTTTATTTTATTTTTTATACGACTGCAACGGGGTGTTAAACATTTTATCACTCACTGCTTAATAGGATTTGAATTGACTGCTGTTTTTTGTGATGTTACGGTAAAACTGGTTTCTTTGAGTGTTACGTAGTATTATTACTCTTTACGATCATACCTAATATAATACCTTATGAAATTCTGAAATACCTTTAAACTAGTGAAATAAGTATTGTGAAAAATAATTTTTGAGGCTTAATCTAAACGAAGAAGTTGGAGCGTGATACTGAATTTGACTTGTAATATTCTTGGACAGCTGTGGACATCTCGGAATCGGAATGTATTCAGTGGAGCATTTCAATACGATTCGGGTGCTTCGTAAGGGGACAGATAACATAATACGTAAGGGGTCAGGGCCTCGATTCTGCTAACGTGAACGTAACAATCGTGTCCCAATGGTGTTTGAATAGTAGGAGCTTTTTCGTAACAGTCACCAGTGGCCCTACCATGAGTTGATGCAAACTTTTTACGTTATCGTAAACTATCTTCTTCTCTCTTTCACTCGCATTTACTGAGAGCAGTATATCCGATAGTTTACGGAACGTAAACAGTTTGCATCAACTCCTGGGGCCCTACCGGCTAACTTTTCGAACTTCAGCGGGTCTGCCGAGCTTCAACTTAAAACAGATAAATTGAAGTAAGGAGTTTCGTATTGAACTATTCGCCGAAGTTATTTAAAAGATATCGATGTTCCTGTGACATCATGAATTGGGGTTCGCCATTTTGGGGCCAAAGTTATCGGTTAATTGTTCTCGTTAAAACAACTAAAATTATCTTTAAAATTATATTCTAAATCAAAAAGCAAAAGATACTATTGAAACATCATTGAGACACGATTATTAGGTTAAGATTTATTTTGCAGAATCGAGGCTCTGGATTGTGATTGCTGACCAGCTGTTGCAAGATGGGTAACACAATAGGAAACATAGGGTCGAAAGATTAATATGAGAAATCAAGTATGTGGCAGCTCATGCGAAATAAAACCTTATTAAGTTGGTACCTATTTACTAAATTGGTTCTTTTGAGGAAAATATAATAACAATAGTGCGATAAACAATTGAAATAAATGATGTTAAATCTCATATTTACCAGTGGTGTACCAAAGTGTAACAAATTGTATACAACGTGTTACAAAAACACCCCCTAATGCCGAATATGGTATATAGGGACCATCAAACTGATCAGCTTTTAGTATGGGAAAACTCTGAAATCGCGAAAAAAAAATCAGCCGATTCATACAAAAATTAAAATCGAAAATATCAAAATGAATGAAACAGCTGATTTTTTTTCGCGATTTGAGAGTTTTTCCCATAGTAAAAGTTGATCAGTTTGATGGTCCCTATATACCATATTCGGCATTAGGGGTATTTTTGTAACACGTTGTATACAATTTGTTTTAGATAATACCTACACCACTGGTAAATATGACATTTAACATCATTTGTTTCAATGGTTTATCGCACAATTATTATTATATTATCCTCAAAAGAACCAATTTAGTAAGTAGGTACCAACTTAATAAGGTTTTATTTCGCATGAGCTGCCACATACTTGATTTCTCATATTAATCTTTTCGACCCTGTTTCCTATCTACTTCCCCGTCCACGTAGTAGTATTCATTGAAATATGTTTCATTAATGCAAAGAGGATATTTGTTGGGAGCATAATCGCCCAAATTACCACTACAGCCTCCGTAGATATAAGTACTACGTACAGAAAGGAAAGAATCAATTGCCTCACACCTCCCCGCGAGTTCATGTGCCGATTCGTGCGTCGTTTAGTCGTGTTTGACAACTGTCAACTTTATTTTGATATACATAGCAACGTGTCGTAATATAACTTAATTTACCAAATTCGAGTTATGATAAACGCCGAACTGCACGGTAGCCCTCATAGAAATAAGTCTATGGTAGCCCTAGACTTACACACACAGTTGCGCGTGTACACAAACGTCATATGACGTCATCTGTTTATGGAGCAGCGGTTGTATGGAGTGTCCGGGGTGTGATTACAATTCAGTTTTCTGTATGGCTATCAATGCGTATCACAACATAAAAGTCGTTGGTCTCTACTCGCTGTAAAGCAAATAAAACAGACGCATTGATAGATAGAAATTCAGAAAAATGATTTTGTTTAAAGATGTTTTAATACGGGGGCTGTTTTGTAAACATTAAACAAAAGATTGAAATATTAATTAACAAAAAAAACGTAAATACTGCAAGTAAAATGAATACTTACCTATTTTAAATCGATAGGGAGCAATTAAGATCCATTTGCAGATTCAATTCACGTTTCTCTGCAATTAAAGGGTTAAAGCGTAGCTCAAACTGAAAGCAGCACAGCGCGTTGCGTCGCAGAGTGATGGCAAACGACGTTGTAATGTATGAAATGCTATGGTATATGTCACACCGAAGGCGCGACTGATGCGCGATCGCACGGCATTCGGTGTGACAACATACTGTCATTACATATCAACTCGACGCTATGCGCTGTGTTGCACCCGTTTTAGCAAAGCAGTAGAGCGAGCAAGTTATTTTTTTCGGACATTTGTTTCGACTTTTCACTGATTTAGTGTATAGAATCCTATAGGTATATGGTTTGCAGTGTTGAGTAGACTACACATTCTTAAGTACGCCGTCGTTAGCAGGTTAAGCAGGTTTTTAGTAAACTTTATATAGACTCGTAACGTCAATGTACAGTCACGTCTATAAAAAAGTATACAGCTTAGAACTTTGTCAATCTAGAAGCTTTTACCTTTATGAACAGAAATCAAACAAAGAGACAGAGTTCTTAACTATAATAATTTTGGACGTGACTGTACTTATACACCAAGGTACTAATGGACTAAAGTAAGTTGTTCTTATTCAATACAGCAATGTAATTTTAATCGTGCACGACTTTACATAACACGATGTGCACGATTTAACATAGGGGGTTATGCAAATTAGTACTTACAAAACCCTTGTGAAATAGCTAATTTGGATTATGGTTATGAGATGCATAGTATCGTAAAATTAAATTTGCTCCGATCATTGTGGCTTGAGCTTGATGGTTAGAAAGGATCGGGTGGTCACCGCTCTAGTTTATTGCCATTTGAGCGCTAATCCTGAAGCCGTACCAGCTAACGCATCGAACTTCGGAAAGTCTGCTGATCTTTAAATTAAAACAGATAAGTCGAGCCCCAATCGGGCCAAAAAGGGCGAACCCCAATTCATGATGTCACACGAATATCGATATCTTCTAAATAACTTCGGCGAATAGTACAATACGAAACTCCTTACTTCGATTTATGTGTTTTAAGTTGAAGCTCGGCAGACCCGCCGATGTTCGAAAAGTTAGCCGGTAGGGTCCCTGGTGGAAAAGTGGCCGTTTAATACCAATTTGCAATTCATCTGGCTTCGCGATGGTCGGCGAGGTAACTGCGTTGCTACCCTTGGTTGCATAATTGCAATCTAGTTTATGTTAAATTTTAATAATAGTAAACGATGTCTATCACCTATAATAATAAAGCTAAATGTCATGGTATCAGAAAAATCAGAACTTTATCGAAGAATTTAGGCGATAACTCTGCAAGTAGGCACTACTCTAACTGATCCCCGTTGGGAATATGAGAGCAAAAAAAATCTGGATAATCCCCCTCAAACTGCAGAGCTTTTAGCTGTAATACTCGAGATTCGAATTCGATTTCAAGTTCGAATTGATTGCGGATATTTAATTACCTACGCATGGTGCAACGGAAGTGTCTGTCAGTACTAATGTACTCGATAGAGTAATTATCTATAGAAAATTTCATTTCGCTTTTCGGCGGTAGATAGCGCTGTACAAATTTCCCATCTGCTATACAATCTTTATTAGTAAGGGGGTTAATGTTAGCTCAGTGGCGTAGCGTGAGTTTGCGTCGCCCGTTGCCGACTAGAAATTTGTCGCCCCTTCCAATTTATCATTAGCCAAGAAAAATATAGAAAAGTACAAGTAAAAAGACCTCCCTGTCGCCAGGTCCGCTGTTAGCTGTCTGAACGTCCGTGTGCAATATCATAAACAACTCTTACGCTAAACTTATCAGAAAGAAAAGAGTTATTTTGAGAGCCAAACTTAATTTTAATTCTTTCCCGCGCTTAGTTTTTGTAAAATTCTACACAAGTGGGTGGTTTCTTAAAACATGCCTTAATCTTTGTACCCACTTCTTGTGTAGAAGTCTAGTCGCGGGCCTGCTTGTTGCGCCCGCGCCGCCCTGTGGAGACGGGGACAGCGCGGGCGCGATTTGCAAAAGGATTTTCTAATTTGAAAAATGCCGCGGTTGCCGCCCCTTGCGATTTGCCGCTCGGGGCCACGGCCCCCCTGCCCCCCCACGCTACGCCACTGTACGTCGCTGTTTACTAAAGCGAGATAGCAATGAGAAAACGACGCGCGCGGGAGCGAGACCGATTTGGCAGATTAAGCGAAAAAATCACGAATTCGTAGTAATTCAAATAATAAACGTTTCGCTAAAATATTCGGTCATAATTTTAACGGAGAAGTATCGAATACAGCATATTAATTGCTTAGTTTCGGCATAGTTTTGCAAATATTTGGTTATTTCGAAATAAAAAGCACATTTTCGAAATAAAAAATTATCGAGAAAAGTATTACCAATCGTGTTTCTGTTCTGTATATATTTAGTTAAAGGACTGAAGTTACACATACTAAAATATAACGAAGGAAATCTTTTTAGAAGTACGGTACTATGCTTTCGAAAAAACACATTTCTCTATACAAGGTGTTACAAAAATAACCCTAATGCCGAATATGGTATATAGGGACCATCAAACTGATCAACTTTTACTGTGGGGCCAACTGAAATCGCGAAGAAAGAAATCAGCTGTTTCCTTCATTTTGATAATTTCGATTTTGATTTTTGTATGAAACAGCTGTTTTTTTTAGGGGTATTTTTGTAACACCTTGTATATACCGGGCCTTAACACTTAATAAGCATTAGACGTGATCAATATTTATTATTCTTTCTTTTCGACCTCTACTAATTTATTCGTCCACATCAACAGGTGACCTCGCAATCAGCTGTAGTTCGCCAGCTCGGACCCAGAATGTTAATTAAGCAGCCAAATAAATTCTGTTCACGACAAATTCTGAGAGTCACGCGTTTACCTCATTAGTATTACAACGGATTTGCTATATCTACTGTATTTTGTTTACCTCTTGGGTAGTGGAATTAGACACGTACTGGGTCCCAAAGAGTAAAGTCTAGCTGTATTTAGTTAAGTTACCCTATGCCTAACTATCTTAGATTAATTTTAGAAAAGCGGCCAAGTGCATGTCGGGCCACGAGCAGTGTAGGGTTCCGTAGCCCATGGTTCATATACTTAAATATAGATATTACTGTTTTCACACACCTGACAACGTTATTTAAGTAGTTCCCAATTAGGAACTTGTACTGCGCCAGTACCTACTTAGCTATTTCGGAAGAGGAACGTACACTAGACTCTTAACAAAATTTTGTACTTTGAAGCTTAATAATTCACAAATGGATGCCTCAATCAAAAAACTGTTTCCACAAACCCACAATATTTTTAAAATTGCTATCTAATAACATCCCACACTATGGGGTAGACAAGGAAAAACAAAACTAAAATTTTATTTTTACAATTTTACTTCAGCACTTTGTCGGTGTTACCGAGCCGGCCTCTTTTTTACTAGTTTATGGTTTATTACTTTTAATTTATATTTTTGAATTCTGTACTTTTTATACTATAACATATTTTCCTTTGGTTTTGTACTCTGTGTTTTTTATTACTTATGTCAAGTTGTGTTCGGTAGGTATTAGTTTACAATAATAAAACTACATTTAGACCCACTTTTGAATATTTAGAAACCCACCTTTGCTCATTTTCAGTCGGCGTGATTAAAATATGTAGATATAGTATACCATATATCCATGCCAAATTACAGCTTTCTAGTACTAAGAGTCTATGAGCTAGGCTGGGGACGGACAGACGGACACGGCGAAACTATAAGGGTTCTTTGCTGACTACGGAACCCTAAAAACTCATCAGATTTTTAACCGGTGCAGATTAGGGCTTTCCTTATTATCTTGTTCATATAGATATTGCCGACTGCTAACGACACCGAACAACTTTGATTAATGTTTTAGTGTTTTATTGTTGAATGAGATGGAAAATAGTTAGGTAGGTTATTGTGATTCTTCAGAAGCGTCACCCTGTTTTGGTTCAGGAAATGTGAAAATAAAAACGATGCATTTTCTGAAGACAAATATAATCGCTCGAAATACGATTTTGGGCCGTTAGTAGGCGTTTTTAAAAATAATATAAAATATATTTAATGTAAAGAAAAAAATACAATTAGTAATAACTAGTTTTGTGTGGGAGCCCTAATTGCTATGTTACCTTCAGTAACGTGACAAGTTAAATCTCCCAACTTGTTTCCAAACAGTCAAATAGATACACAAACCTAAGTTCCCGCAAATCAGAAATTCGCAAAACCTGAAAAAGCTTGGCAGACGTTTTTTCCCGGTATTATCCGTTAACTATACCCAGCGGCGAAGAGGTTTCACACCATTTCGGCCCTTTTGGGCCCACAATGGACATAAGAAGTCTAAACTAGACATCCCAGGTAAGCATACTTTCGTCGACGATAATGATAATAGCGAAAGTTTATTTGCGAACTTTCTGGAAACCCCGCAGCCCAGTCATTGTGGCCGCGCCATAATTCCACGCTCTTTCAAACAATTCTCGAGGTCTGGGCATGTACTCAGGTGGATTCAGGGCCTGTTTTAAACAAGTTATAATTTTATTGTGTTTTCACCAAGTATTTCAGGCTTTTGTACAAAATTACATTATTCGAATGAATAATTGAATAATGGCATGGCAGGCTATATCAGATACTATTTTATTCACACGTCACGTATGACAGCTTTTGCTAAGTTTTTCTGGAAACCCCGCAGCATAGACTTATTTATATTAATGGTCATTGTGGCCGAACCACAATACCACGCTCTTTCAAACAATAATAATTGTCGAGGTTTTGGCACTTACTCAGGTATATGCAGGGCCTGTTTTAAATAAAAAAAAAAATTCACCACATATTTCAGAGGTTATCCTGTTCAGATTGGTGCGGTAACTGGTGTACCTCGTTTTTCAGGCTTATGTACCTACAACATTAAAATGAATAGCAATCAATGGCATATACCCTACTTTCTTCACAAATCACGTCTGTCAATATTCCTAGAAAAAAATCTATGTGATTAGGTCTTTTGCCGCGCAGCAGCCTAACAGAATATGTTTGGAAAATTAGAGTTGATTTGATTACGCTAAACTTCTTCATCAGAGATAACATAATATTAAAACTAGTTAATATAATAATATTTTATAATCCAATGTTTATGCATAGTAAACATCACCTGTATAGCACAATATAAACTTTGACCATGCTTGTCGTTTGTGTGGTGTATGTAACTAATAACGAGTTTACGAATACTTGGGCCTCCGGGGCCCTGCAGGGCCTCGAGTACACAACCTCACAGCAGTTTAAGAGTTTCAATGCTCCGCGCACTTGCTCACAGAATAATTATTTTCGTTACCAGTTCTGTGGTTTGCCGGTTTTCGCTTTCTCACTTTGAGTCGCTATAAAGCTTTGTATTTATTTGTGGAATTCCATTTGAATTCGCATTTATTTATTATAAAGTTTCCAAGGAGATTAGGGTGCGGCAAGGTTGCCCTTTGAAATGTAGAAAAACGACTTTTCCGACCGTAAATAAATGAATTATTTTAGAAACTACAAAAAACTAAAATATTTGATACAGTAGAGTCCGTATCGAGGCAATTTTTTTTTTCACTTTTTGGGTTCCGTAGTCAAGTCAACAGGGAACCTTATAGTTTCGCCATGTCTGTCTGTCCGTCCGTCCGCGGCTTAGCTCAGTGGCCCTAAGCTCTAAAAAACTGTCATTTAGCATGCATATGTAAGGCCGAAAAAGTGGTAGAATAAAATCTTGAAAAATTTTTTTTTAGTGTACCTCCCCTACATGTAAAGTGGGGATGAAAAATGTTTTTTCTCATCAACCAGTGAGGTGTGTTGTTGGATAGGTCTTTCAATAACATTGTAGGTATGTGAAAACCACTTTTTGATTCAAGAATCCGTTTGCGAAATATTAAGGTTTAAAGTGCAATATTTTGTTAGAGTCCAGTGTCTTTTAGGTAGGATTTACAAGTTAACGAGTAATAGTTGATCAACTTACAAAATTTAAATTTATATTGGAAAAGATTTCGTAGAACTTTCATTGAATGGTTAGGTATTAAGTATGCTTAGTTTTAGCCGTTAGTTGTACAAAACAGGAAAAAAATAATAAGTTATTGCCATATGGTAGTTTTATAAGATAACTGCGGAACCCTATACTGCGCGTGGCCCGAAACGCACTTGGCCAGTTTTTTGTTTTGAAATGCTGCTTAGTAGATCAAGTCTGTTCTATAACATAATGTTTCATTTCTTTTGATTAAGTAATTAATTCTTATACGAAATTATTATCGAGTATTATTAGGCAAACGCGAACATCTGCACGTACCACATAGTAGACATGCCTAATAATGTTTAAAGTTATAAAAAAATATACTTACCTATATTTTTTTTATAACATTAAAAAAAAGTTTGAGAATGTGCAAGCAGCGCTCTTTCATGTGATACCCCATATGCCCTAGTAGCCTCATTTCGAATTTTTAAGACCCCGTTTCAGTCCCTATTGCAAGAAAAGTAAATATTTTTATTTCTCTCTTATTTGCAAAATAGTTGGGCAAACGTCATCTAAAACTATTCAAAACTTCAAGTTGATAGGATTAGTATTTCTCGAGATATCCAGCTGTGACAGACAGACAGACTGAGTCGCACCATAAGGATTCCTTTTTACTATTTTGGTACGGAACCCTAAGTTGTGTTCCAAAGAGATAGTCCTCACTCCACATTTGTTCCAAAGATCAGGCTGCTCACAACAGTTCCGTTTAACTATTCAGCTCGCTCAACATGTTATACACATGAGTGCACAAATCCGTCCGTTGTCTCCTCACACGAGCAGACATACAACGCTTTATTCTTCAGACATGCGATGAAAATAGAAAATGCTTTTAAAGTGATAGTTGTAAAGTACTATTTTATGACTTCCTGTACTGAATAGGATAGTATCGCTTGAAGCATGGGTACCAAGAAAGCTAATGCCTTGTTAGGGTTCCGTACCAAAATGGTAAAAAGGAACCCTTTTGGTGCGACTCAGTCTGTCTGTCTGTCTATCACAGCTGAATATCTCGAGAACTACTAATGCTATCAACTTGAAAGGAATAGTTTTAGATGACGTTTGCCCAACAATTTTGTAAATAAGAGAGAAATAAAAATATTTATATATTTTTTTGCAACAGGGACTGAAAGGGGGGCTTAAAAATTCGAAGTGAAGCTACTAAGGTATATGGGGTACCATATGAAAGATCGCTGCTTGCACATTCTCAAAATTCTTTTTATTTTTTTAGACCACATCGTTTTCGACTTTTGATGAAAAATGTAAAAAAATACCTTTCCCCCCTTATCTCCGAAGTTTGCATAGAGAAAAATCTGAAATTATTTTATGTGATAGAAGTTTATGTAAAGATTACAGGAAAAATAAAACGATGTCACTAAATAGTAAACTTTTCCAGAATGATGATGGAAAGGACGGAACCCTCGGTGCGCGAGTCCGACTCGCTCTTGACTGATTTTTTTTTTGTTGGATATTATCAAAGTATGCGTGTTCATTTCATAAAGAGTCGAATTATAATTATTGGAGTAAGAAATATGGGAGAGCTATTCGTATACCTATAGTTGAAATCGCGCCGAAAGCTCGATATCTCCTATTACTAGAAAAGCAAAGGAATCTATGTCCGTAAAGCCATGTCTTCAGTTATGGTATTTTACTTATTGTTATCTTTTTATGCATGCAAACTTAAAGGCATTGCCCCTTGAGAAATCGTGCTTGTCTCTACTCATTTAAGTCCAAATGTTAGTGAAACTGATATTAAACAGCTTTAGATATCGATGTTAAGATAAACCCTAGTAATAGAATTAGGGTCGGACGTACTGACCTTGTGTTAAACCCTATTAATGGTATTGTAACCTTGCTGCGTCACAAATGGCTAGTAAGAGAGTGGAGCTGCCATTTTGTGCAATTGGCTAGCTACAAATAGTCAGGTATCTAACCAAGCCTTAAATATTGTGAAAAGAGAAATATATGTAGCTCACTCCCGCAAAAAAAAAAATATATTTTTGTGGTGTGCATGTGCATTTTTTTGCGGGCGGGCGGGTGGTGCATCCTGCATATATATTTTTTTTTGTTTTGCAGGAGTAAGCTACATATATTTCTCTTTTCACAATGGTTTGGGACTTCCGCCAAGTAATGCCTGATTCAATCAAATAAGCCTTAAATAGTTGGGTAGGTATCTTAACCTGAAATAATTTAAAATAAAAGGCCATTAATGAATCTAATCGAAACATAATAAAAATAAGTCAAGGACTTCAATTACGAGCTGTTCAAAATTAAAATTGTGTCACAACCAACCTTCGCGGCGCATCAACTGTTCCTCTCGGTCGCTCGCAATTGATAAAGGAGTTGCGGTGCATGCACCGAAAATTTATGAGCATTTTTTTGGTATTGTACAGTCAGTCTAGTGTAGTATACACATAGAAAGTCTTTGTAATAAGTATTTGAATTAATAATTAGCCCTAAGAGAGTTGAACACAGTTGTAATTGGACATCAGATTGGTGTACCTTCTTATTATGTAGTTTTTTTGTTTATGTTTTAATCTGTTGTCTGCAACTATGTCATTTGAAATAAAAAAAAAGTATGTTTAATTAGATGAATTAGCTTATATTATGAGCTTTTATTTGTGAGTTTCGCGCAGAGCTCATGGGGACAATAATTTTCGTTGTAACAAAACGTGTTAATGTCTAGTTTCACGACACTGCGTTGTAAAACTAGACTTAAGCCCGGTTTCCACCAAAGCGGAGAGGAGAGATGTCTCATTTTTCATTTTTATTTTGAAAAATGGGACATCTCCTCTCCTCTCCGCTTTGGTGGAAACCGGGCCTTACACGTAATATTGTTGTTGAAATTAGTGTCGTCAACCAATTTCATGCCACTAGTTTCGTATGTACATCCTATTGATCATTAAAGCCTAAATTAGTGTAATCTTTGTATGTACGTGCAAACAATGGTTACTAAGGACAGTGTTAATACAAGTTTGTTTGCTATAGCTTCATCAGCATTATAACAACAAAACAGGCAAGGAAATTGCTTTCGCGTTAAGTTATTTACTCTACAAATCCGCGAAGATAAGTCTCCGAATCTTAAGATTCGAAACTTACGAATATTGCCGCATCCATTAATTCTTGTTTTCGCAACTCCGTAAGCAAACAGTAGTAGATCGCGCGCAGTCAATTAGCTGCAATGCATTCATGCCGTTTTAAACTCTACAAACTGGATACAGAGTTGTATTTCGAGTAGAAATGTATGAATCAAAAGCGGTTTGACGAGACTCTCTTAGATATTCCATTTGACAAGTTTCAGAAGGGATCAGTAGCGAGGCTTTGGATACAGGAACCTATTAATTTCCAGTAAGACACAGCCTTCGAGAAGAAAAGGGTCTCTAATAAATTGAATTATTGTCAATACGCGATTCTTCTTGTGGGATGGAGTACAATTTCTTACGAGATACTCGTATATAGACAATATATTTTCATTATAGGAAGTCTGTGTTAGTATTTAATTCCGTTTTATTTATAAGTTGAATTTTTTCACCGTCAGTTTATCGAAAAATAATAAGAGATACGATTATTAAAGGATGAAGGAGAAGTAGAAAGAAGAGACCAGGCAGTACAATCACTATAATCAGCGTCAGATATTCGAAGAAAGACACCATCATTTATTAATGATCAGTAAAGATAATATTATTGATCACTTTGGATAGTTATGCTGTGATGTTTTATGACATTTTGCATTGATTTCATTGCCTCTGTCGCTGAACTGTTGGGTATCTCAATGTTTGAATTATCCATCGGCACGCGCGCGCATCAGTCGGCACGCGTCCGCATCTATCACGCTCTTCTAGGAGCGCGTCGCAGTCAGTCAGTCAGTGTATCACCGCACTGGGCTCGTCGGCAATCGAGAGTAGCCGACTGCCGGGGCGTGCGCGCAGAGCTGGTCGGGTTCTAAGCTGCGTAAAATCTAACCAAATATAGAACCTCATCACCTGTATGTAAGGTTAAATTCCCTTCAGCAGATTGTAAAATGTGCTCTGGCGCGGGTGTGAATATTATATTAGTGTTCTTCGAGAGGTGGACGCGTGTCCAGTGCTGCATAATTGCACTATTTTATTCACGTCCAGCCTCGCCGCAACCGTTCTGGTAGAGATTGTTGGAGCTACTCCGCACCCACCTTACTTTAGTACATATATTTACACATCTGTGACCCGGATTAGGGTCACTTTCTTATAATGGCTGCGAAGCTATATACCTCCGCCGCAGCTAGCATCCCTTTCTTTGATAGGAGGAAACGCGGTTTTAACGCCTTCCGACCTACCCCATCAAGATCGTTCTCCGATCCGCCAGGAGGGGGCCGGCGAGTTCTGAGCTCTCCATTGCGTGTCACTCCGACGAGCAGTCGCTCAAGTCGGAGTGCCACGTAATGGCATATCAGTTAAAAACCTTCTAATGCGCCTCTGTAACACACTAGGCTTATGGGACCGGGGTGTCAAGTATCGTGCAGCAGCTAGCATCCCTAACGCACTGCAATAGCGAGGCAGCCCCATCAGCTCCCTAAAGGTGTTGTTATATTGGGTGCGTAGAGCCCTGTATGCTCCTTGGATGTAATGCATCCACAAGCTGCACGTGTACAGTAAGACAAAAAGTTTCGAATAGGGTTATTTTACTTGCTCTAGACGTCGTGCAAACCTGCTGGAAAGCAATACTTATTAGACCACAGCGCCCTACTCTCCCGCTCGATGTCTAATGTCCCTGGTACTTAAAACATTCCATAAGTTACAATGTACTCTATACTTAAAACTTTGCACATGCTTAAGAGAAACCCTATATACAACGTGTTATACAAAAAAAAATCAGCTGTTTCATACTTCGATTTATTTTTCGCGATTTCAGAGTTGGTCCCATAGTAAAACTATGTATGTAGCTTACTCCCGCAAAATTTTTTTGCGGGAATAAGCTACATATATTTCTCTTTTCACAATGGTTTGGGACTTCCGCCAAGTAATGCCTGATTCAATCAAATACTTCCCATAGTAAAAGTTGATCAGTTTGATGGTCCCTATTTACTATATTCGGCATTAGGAGTATTTTTGTAACACGTTGTATAAATCGCAGCTAACTAGCTTATCTCAGAATACTCAAACGATACTCAACTTTGAGGGGCACTCAAATATCATGCTGTCTTTGTCGTATCTTTGACATTTAATGCAACAGGACGATGATTGAGAGCCTTTCAAAGTTGAGTGACGTTTGAGTATTCGGCCAATAATCAGCCGTTCATTTAGCGGCCTAGCCTTTTCATTGAACAGCGGCATTAGTATTATTTTTTTACATATTCATATTCATATATATTTATTGCAAGTCACTCACATGTTTAACAAGATGACAATTTTTATATTGTAGGTACACAACGTAAGTGACACCCTGTAAGGGCGTAAATGTTTTTTTTTTAAGTTTTACATTAAGAAACATATTAAACTAAAATTATTATTATTGTTAAACTTAATTTTTTTATTTTAACAATACCTATAATTTAAAATTCACATTTTAAAACTATATGTAACACTTCAGTAAAATTTATAACATTAAAATATAGGTACACTAAAAATATAGGGATTACAAAATAATGTCAATATAAAACTTTCACCTTGACTTCGCGGTAACTGTTGCAAGTTAAAATATGATCATAATTTTCATATTTTTATCTTCAAAAAATATTTGGCTCTATGTTTCTTTGAGAATGTTGTTCAGTTTCATGGACTGAAAACTTCCTTAAAATTTGAATGGTGAATAAAAAATAACTGTATATAATATTCCCTTATATTATTATAGAATATAAAAGTTACAATCCAATGAATTTTGAACAGTAATATTCCAGATGATTCCAGAAAAATCTTTTGCCGAAATCTATTCAAAATTTAATTGTGACGACTGAAAGATCTTCAATTTAGTTTGGATGAAATAGAAAATTCCAACAGAGAATAAAATAATTGAAAGCTCACGGTTGCTCGATAATCTGTATCTGAATTCTGAAACCCTGAAATTTTTCATTGAAAGATTATTCAATTAATATTTAATACCTATTCATTTCCGATAGATCGATTGAGACGATTCAAGATCGTTTCTTTAATTTTATAAGATATCAACTGTTAGATATTTTAATTAAAGTAGACAATTTGTAATTTATATTTCTCGATAATGTTTACAAACATAAAATCAGAAGTTTTAATAACTGTCCTTCATATAAAGAACCAATCATAATTCATTTATTTGCAAAATACGGTACATACGGTACATACTCGTAGGTACATGTTGTTATGAATAATTTTCCGGCATATTTTGTCGAATGTTTCGACGTGCAAATACTTAGATTTAGATAGATAATACAATTTTATTAACTACGACATGGGTCATTTCTGGATTACACGAGGATAGTTATTGAAGCCAGAATGCCGAGCCAGTATGAATTAGCCAGTGTGGTATGTCAGTAACTCTGGATTCATGTAAACAGAACTGGCTTTATCTCTAGGCTAGTAAGCGAGAGAGCAAGCATGTTCCAAGCCAGGGCAGTATTTGGTTGCTGGCTTACTGATACTGCCTTGGTATTCTGTCTTCGAAAAGTGAAAACCAGCCTCATGTAGGTAATTCAGAATTTCCATCTACGAGACTACGTAGATTATTGCTTTCTCTGTGTATACGTGGCTGTTATCTGCTTTATATAAAGAAACAAAGAAGGGTTGATGAATGGTATGTGGTTAAGGAAAATGTATACATTAGTATAGTCTGTTTATACTTGCTTGTCCTAATTAGTAAACAGCATTTGACAGTTGTCATACGTCTTTTGAACTTAAATCGTTATTTAAAAATATGTTGTCTTTTTAAATCAAATTGTCACTAATAAATTAGCAATTTATTTCGTAATCTATGTGTGGAAAACCTTTTGTTGTATTTTATAATTGATCTTTTGAATAAAGAGTTGGGTGAAGATTGTTTACCAAATAAGAAAAGTAAGGATAAACAGACTATAGAAAAAAAGCTTTTATTATCATTTAATTTTTCCCATTAACTGGCCCCCTACTATTTGATTGAAATCCGTCCATTCCCCACTTTGTGGTGATTACAATGTTTGTGATGGTATGTAATATTCATGCTAGGTAAGTATATTACTTATTACAAAAAACCTTCAAGATGACCGGACTAAAGGTAAGAAATTATCAATGACTTCAATTACATAGACAAGCTAAGATAAATAATATTAGAAAAAATATTAGAAAAAATCGACTTACCCGTAGCACCTCAGACGGGACTTGAACCCGCACACCAGTCCCGTCTGAGGTGCTACGGGTGAGTCGACTTTTTTTAGAATTTTTTTAATATTATTTATCTTAATTTAAAAATAGCATTGTTAATGCGAAAAATCTAAATTTAATAAATACATAGACAAACTGTTCAAAATTAAAATTGTGTCACAGCCAACCTTCGCGGCGCATCAACTGTTTGTCTCGGTCGCTCGCAATAGACTAAAGTAGCTTCGGTGCATGCACCGTAACTTAAAGAGCAATTTTTCGGTACTGTACAGCCTGTCTAATGTAGTATATACATAGAATGATTACACTGTCAAATGATTATTGGTCTTATTGCCCTTAATCACCGTTCCTATGAGCCTAAAGTTCATATTTGTTTACTTTCCAAGGTACACACAGGGCTGTTCAAAATTAATTGGTTTTTGCGACGATACGGCCTGGAAAAAGTCAAGAGTTATTAACTCGAAGAGTTTTCGAATAATCTATATCGTTCATACGGAGGTTTACAGGGGAGATAATGTTTTTATGTCGGGTCGTTATTGGCTAGATAACATTTATATGGTATTTTTATGTTTATGTTAGCATAGAGTATCTCCTAACTTGATCAAGAGTTGTAGAGGCACGTTTAAAAATGTTTTTTGCAGTTGGTGTTTGCGATATATTTTTCCAATGACTTCAATTACATAGACGAGCTGTTCAAAATTAAAATTGTGTCACAACCAACCTTCAACATCAACTATTTCTATCGGTCGCTCGCAATAGATTAAAGGAGTTGCAGTGCATGCACAGTAACTTAATAAGCAATTTTTCGGTATTGTACAGCCAGTCTAGTGTAGTATACACATATACATGTAGTCTTTGATTTTTTTATAAAATAAATAAATATTTGACAACGTCATAGACATTGCTTCGATTCCAAAGTCACAAATATCCACACCTGAGGAGACAATATAGAAAAGATCGTTTTCTTAATTGACCCAGCCGGGGATCGAACCCGAAACCACTCGACCACAGAGGTGTACGAGCCACTCGACCACGGAGGTCGTCAAAATTAATTCTGCCGAACACCAAATTTCAACTTAGCAACAGAAGATTCGAAAGCTGTGAACACCCATACATCGGAACACTTCATACATTCAATTTATTTCTCACATACCACGAAATACATACATGAACTATTGATATTTTGTTGACAATAAAAGCTTTTCGCCTGTCGTTTTCTTTGACTCCTGAATGGGAAAATATTTCCTTTTCACGAGTGGAATATATGAATATATTGTGTAGAGAAGGACTATGGGGTAGGTGTACAGTATACATTATATTATGGTTAGGGTTCTATTCTAAGTTGCTATTATTATTTGGTTCAGAAATAGATACAATCGATAGGAGTTGTTCTATTTAGATAGGCGATCAATAGAACAAATATTTGACAACATCACATACATTGCTTCAATTAAAGTTAGTCCAAAGTAAACACTTGCATGTGTTATTGAAATCAGAAACAACGCCGATACGATATCTGAGACAATAAGGGAAAAATACTTTTTTTTAAATTGACTTCGAATTAAAAATCGAACGTGAACTAAAATGTTGAAGTAAGAAACTAAGCTTATAAGCAACATGTTAGTTTTTGGGGAGATGCCAAAATATGAAACATTACACGGAATGGAGTTAATTCAATCTTGAGTGTAGATTTTAGGATACGCCCTTTTTTTGGAAGATCTTTCGCTGTCCGTCGAGAAGTTCTCGACAAACTCCAATACAAAAGCATACCCATTACACTTCATGGGAGCCTCCATGTGACCCCTCACATAACTACTGTGACATCGTGTCATCGTGTAACCCGTTCGATAGACGACGTGAGAGATTGACGACATGTGGTGCAGTGGTCAACATGTTGTGACCAATGCGATTCCCGGCCGGGCAGAAATTGAAATAATGATTTTGTTTATTTCTATTACGGTCTGGGCGATAATAATATATATATTTACCGCAAGTTTATGGGTTTTATCTATAAATTAAATTTGTACCGCCGAGTACAGCGCAGGCTGTAAAATTCGCAATCGCATCGGTACCATTTCCGAAATATAAATTTAGTATTAAATACAGTGTTGCTTGATGTGGCTGGAAGCAGATTTGTATTAAAATTTGACGTGAAAGTAAGAGATTAGATTTTGAGCTATGAATTAGTCAGCAAATTATTTAAATTGTTCGAATGCACAATTAGGGCCCAAGTTTGCAAACTAAATTAGTCAAATGGAATTCTAAAACGAAGAAAATTATTTACTTATTAAACCAATACAATGTAAATATTCATAAGAGATTGAATGCAGTATGAATACTGAAGCTGGGTAAATGAGCCAAGCTTTCTGTGGGAGTGCATACATTTTTAAATTTAAATTTTTCTCATATGCTAATTAGCGTGCGTGTGACGATGATTACTCTGTGAAAATTATATTCAATTTAAATTGTTATTGAAAATGGGCCTATATTTTTGTGATATATCTACTACAAGTTAGTTAACTATTCTTACTTCATTTTCTATTGTTTCTATCGTGATTTTAATTTTAAATAGATGAAAACTTCAATGGAAGTTGACTTTGCGTTAAAATCCGAGTTGATATATGATACAGCCCTATTTAACTACTGCAATAACAAAAGCAAAAACAAAAACAATTAGAATAAAAAACATGAAAGTCTAAAAACCGCAAATTCTATATCCTTCCCCATCGTCCAATCTGACTTTAGAAAGGTGACAGATTGGACGACGGGGAAGGATAGGTATAGAATTTGCGATTTTTAGATTTTGATGTTTTTTATTTTCATTGTTTTTTTGTTACTTCAGTTGTTAAATAGAGGTTCAGGCGTGAAAATATAACAGACAGACAGACAAACCAAGTAAAATTGACATTTACATTAGAAATATGATCAATTATTATGTGCGGCAAGCCGCAGTCATATTCGTTACTTGACCTTAGACCCAGTAGGAGCTATCGTCGCTTAATGCCTTGTAATAAAACAAGCGACCTGAGAATTCTCTTACATATAAAAACCTTTTGCAAGGAATACTTATCGGGAAAGGGCTGTCCGCAGCGATCCGAAAGCAATAAAAAGGGAATATTTTTGAGTATAAAAATAATATTCATTTGATGGTTTCATATAAGTGACCGATATAAAATAATACTTCAGTTAGGTAGTTAAGTTTTATCGTACGTAATATTAATTTGTGGTTATTTATTAATCTGTCAGCATGCCATCAGCAAAAATCAATGACTTTCAGATACGTTTCGAAGATAGCATGACAACCGAAACGCGATATCATATAGCAATTTATCACGTTTAACTGTCAAAAGATAATGGTATTTGACAGTTGAGTGTCGATAATGATATACAAGGTGTTACAAAAATACCCCTAATGCCGAATATGGTTTATAGGGACCATCAAACTGATCAATTTTTCCCCTCCTATCCCTATACACCATAATTTTTGTAACACCTTGTATATCGTGTTTCGGTGGTCATGCTAGGGGGGCAGATGTCACACTCCCACTGAAATACGATATGATATAGCGATTTAGCAACTCTGTCAAAATCAACTATCTTTTGACAGTTAACTCAACCCAACTGTCAAAACGTATTGCCTTTTGATAATAAATTACCGTAAAAAAGGGGTAGAGGGCTGTATTACAATAGCTACGACAACATGTTTTGGACGACATGTAAAAAAATTGAAAAAGATGACTCAGGAAGTGATTTTGAGCAGAAATACATTATTTTTTTTAATGTCCACCTTTTGCTTGCATCACAAACGCCATTTTCACGTAGCTCGTAGCACCCTGTAGTAACTCGCGTAGTCGGTGTGTAGCATCCCCCGCGCGGATGGAATGATAGTACTGGCGCTACGTAACTACGTAACTACGACCGCGCGATGTCCATGTCAGCTGGTGCATGTAAAGCTTTTCTTTATGTGATTATACCATATACGAGAGCTTTTATTTAGGGAATTTATTTTTTAGGGTTCCTCCTCGTCTTAAATTTCATTTTTATCTTATTTCTTTAAACGTCGCTCGATATATCCTGTATAAATTAAAGAAGAACCTTCTCATAAGCATAAAGTTTTATTAGTTTACATGAGTAAGCTCCTGTTGGGGTCGCCACCAGTCGTAAAAGGCCGCTGATAGCTGGCTACTACTGGTGAACATTTGATTTATTGCTGGTCAGTACTGTTAGCAGTAGGTTTACTACTTTTGTAATTAGTGCCTGACGGAATATCTTTTTTAAGGCTGGTTTTACTGAGGAGGAAGAAGTGATAGCGATCTTTCTTTGCTTACTATTTTATAAGTCCCTGGAACATGTTATAATGTCAAGAGTTCTATATAAGGAACATGTTCGCATGACGCCTAATGGCCTGCTTTGGGGGAGGCCAAAGCAAACCAGCAGTTGCGGTTACTAATCTAGTTAGGGGCA